>BGZK01000152.1:0-673178 GCA_005406025.1 Eumeta japonica
AAATGGAACTAAGAAATTTAAATTGAAATTTATAACGATATAAAATTGTGAACGTGAAGCGTATTTCTTTAATTATGAATTTGATTGTTTACATTTATCAAACCTCATAAAATAGCCTACGCCATAATTTGCAGCTATGCGTGATCAAGATTGTACTAACAATTATTTTTCTCATTTATTATAAAAATTAAGCTCCAACTAATTTATTCATTGATTTAATATTATAATAATGTAAAACACAAATGTGTTGAATTCTTAAGGTGATGCATATATTCAATACAAATTTCGCTTAAGTGGAATGTTAATATGCACGCGATTGTTTCTTTGCGAAGGCGCCAAAGCGTTGAGGTGACGCAGTGATAAACTATTAATTTGAAGTGGAACGTAGCCGCCCGCACCCCCGCACCCGCACACGCCGCGGTAGAGCATACTAGACCCGCTGTCACGGAGCGACATCGCATAGACGCAACATAAACATTTTAATAAATCCATTGATCTATACAAAAGAGCATGCACTTTCCCGCGCTCAAAAACGGCTGCGCAGCGAATGAGTGCTAAAGAAGACGGTTTGGCCAGTCTTGCCAGAAGGTTTTTGTAACCTTTAAGGTGATTTTTGAACTGCATTGGTTACTTTTAGGTTACACTAATAAAAGGTTACTTTTAGGTGATTTTTCCGGATTTGTAGAATTAACTTTTTTTAATAAAGCAACGTGAAACGAAACGCGGTAAGTTTCGTTAGTACTGGAACAACACATTGTACTTTTCCTCTTTCACACTTACACCACTTATATCTTGCTCACTCGCTTTCGCTTGACCAGTCGGATCAGATCGGATCTTCGGTCGGATTTATTCGTTGTAGTTTGTTTGCCGGCCGACCCGCGCCGCCACTTCAATTTGTTGTCATCGAAAGATTACCTAGTGTTTGTGTATTTTGTGATTTGATTATTAATTAATAATTACAATAAGACATAATTTCCTACTGGACATTTACTGAAAGTTTGGTAAGTGTATCTACGATAGCAGTGCATGTTTTGTGTACCTACTATGTGTTTCACTTTGTATTTTTCTATAATTATACTTTTTGGTTATGGACTAATAAATTAACGATTAATTTTAATCAGACCAATAAAGTAGGTAGGTATGTACCTATTACACACAATGAATACTTGGCTTTAGTTAGACAATAAAATAGTAAGTAGGTACAAGTCAGTTATACGTAAAAGAAGTTACTGAGATTAAACCACTGAGCGGGTTAAACCTTTAATAGCGGTCAGTGAATTAAACCAAAAGGCTTCATGTTTTCACAGATTAGTGAGAAATGTAATCTACGATACATGTTTTTAAAATTTGTTTGTAAATTGTTGTAAAATGACAATCCCGCTAAAAATTATGACATTAGGTTTTTTTTAATTTTATCGGCAACTGGATAATATGACATTAGGTATTATAGTAGTGTTAGCTCATCTAAAGTTTTACCCACATAATGTGGATGATTTTTGTCATAATCACCCACCGACCCAGTTACTTAACAAAATATGTGTATGTATGTAATGTACTTAGTAAAAATTAATTACATTATACGCATAACACATGCTTGATTTAAATTTTCTTGAGCGATAATTTCTGAGAAAATACCAATATTTCAATTAATTCTAATTCTGTACCAATTATGATAAAATAAAAGTTATACTTAAACCTTAATATTGACAATATCTTTCTTTGTTCGTTCTCAAACTATCTTCTTGTCTCTCAAAGAGAAAATATTGAATCAGGTATCTTACTTTCATACTAATAACGTGGTTGATTTATTCATTTTATTTGTTTGATTTCTTTTCATGACTTTGGTGTTGGTCTTGGCATGGTTTTAACTTAATCTACTAAAAATATACACTCAGTCTAAGCTAAGCAAATGGACAAATTCTTGATTTCTTCTAAGTCGTTGAGTTCAAGGCAAGAGGAGAGATATTAACAATGATTGCGATAGTAGTAGTACGATGCGTGAGGAACCTCTGCCAAAGAAACAAAACAACACCGCGACTTCAATGAAAAGTGGCTAACAGATATTACATTTAAAAATTGGATTTCTAAGAGAGAGCAAGAATGTGGCATGATTACCGCTTATTGCAAAGTGTGCAATTGTTCTGTTAATAATCACAAACCAGCACTAGTCAAGCACATGAATACGACGAAACATCTTCAAAATATTAGCTCAAAAGCCAAACAACGCCTATTCAACAAATGCTGAAATCTAAACCAGAAGATGAATTAAAAAAGAGCAGAGCTTAAAATATGCGCTTTTCTTGCACAGCACAATTTAACATTTTCTTTGATGGATGATTTAATCCCATTTTAAAAATACTTTTACCGATTCTAACACAATCAAAACTATCAATTTAGGCAGGACGAAAGCAACAAATACTATAAAAACTGTCCTTGGCCCCATTCTAACACAAGAACTCGTAGATAAGTTAAAGAAAACTCCTTTCAGTATTATAATGGATGAGACAACTGATGTAAGTGTAAAAAAACAATGTGCACTAACTGTTATATATTATGACGAAGTAGACTGTGTTCGCACACAGTTTCTTGACATATATGAAGTGAAATCTGGAAAGGCTGAAGATCTTAGTGATGGTTTATTAACTTGGTTGCAAGACCGGCAAATTCCTTTAAAAAAATTTGTAGGCTTTGCATCGGACACGACTAATAGCATGGTAGGCGAACACCACTCTGTGTTTAGTCACTTGAAACAAAAGTACCGCATATTGCATGCATCAAATGTAGCTGCCATATGATTAATCTTGTGGCATCCCAAGCGTGTCTTAAGCTGCCAAGATCAGTAGAAGATTTTTAAGGAGTATAGGAGCTCATTTTAGCCGCAGCACTAAGAGGCAAAACAAATTAAAAGAGTTCCAAGATTTTTAAAGTCGACATTCATAAAATATTAAGCCCGGCAACAACAAGGTGGCTATCATTAGAGGCATGTGTCAATAGAACCTTGGAACAATATCAGGTACTCGGTGAGTACTTCAAATTGGAAGTTTTCGAGGATCCAAGCAAAGTAACTGAAGACATACTAACAAGTTTAAATAATACATTTACAAAATTTATCTCGAATTTATGTCTTACGTGCTAAATCTGTTCAATGACTTTAATAGACTATTTCAATCAGAGAAACCGTTGCTACATCAATTAAAACCAGAAGTACACAAATTAATTAAAACAATAGCCAGTAATTATATGGAATTCAATTATTGTAAGACTACTGATGCCTACAAAATAGAGTATGCCAATCCACGATTCTATTTGCCACTTGAGAAGATATATTTAGGTGTGGCAGCACAAGCGTCAATTGATAAATTTTCGAGAGAAATACCTCCAACCCAAATTGCCGATTTCCGAAAAACATGTTTATCTTTTATATTGAAGCTTTAGCACAAATAAGAAAGCGCTTTACTTTTGATGATCCTCTTTTGATTTATTAGAAAATGTTCTTCACCCAATCAAAGCACAACAATATGAAGTGAAAGACTTATCATGCGTAATAAAAGATTTCCAAATATTGTTATTGATACAGAAAATTTACATAAAGAATGGAAGAAACACGCTTTTCTCGACTTCAGCGAATTAAACATTTCGCCTGACATGCCGGTCGAAGAATACTGGACTAAAATTCTAAAATGACAGATGAGACAGTAGAACCCATGTTCCCAAATTTAAAGGAAGTAATAATGGTTTTGCTCATTTTGCCATTTTCCAATGCATGTGTGGAACGAGTTTTCAGCCAATTAAAACTGATAAAATCGGACCACAGAAACAGACTAAATACTAACACAATTGCAGCTTTGATGGCTACCAAAGCGGCTATAAAAATGCCACAACATTTGAGCCATCAAAAGCATCAATGCATGCTAGAATAAAACAGCAAGGATGGTGATGATGATGGTGAAGGCTGGTACTTATTCTTATTTTTCTTATTTTTTAACTCGTCAGCAATTTTTTCCAAGAGAATATTTTCGAAATCTTTATTTGAAAACGCAGAAATAAAATTTGATTTTATAATTTCAGATGCTGATGTGCTGTCTGGGGTCATGTACTCTTCAGTCATCATTTTAATTTCATATAAATATTCTAGTCTCATAATCACAGCTGTTGTACCTAAATAATACACTAACTTCGTACTACAGCCCGTTTTTAATTAGTTAATATATATTTTATGGTGCAGTCAAACATACAGGTAATACTCAGTAAAAAATATTTATTGTATCAATTTACAAATTTTAATATAGAAGTCTTGAATTGTACACTTACGAGTATGTACTTCTTAATTTTTAAAATATAAATTTTGAAATCATCAAGTAATATAGAAATTTAAATTTGTTCATATGCGTCCTTGCGTGCGCATTTGATAGACCATATTCTTGTGATATCTCGATACTCGTTTAACTTCATATCAATTCTTAAGACATTATGACACCAGCGAAACTAGCGCCACCCGTCATTTTGTTATTTTAATCCTCTATCAAATACAATTGAAAAAAATCTAAGACTATAGTTTACTAGTAAATAACTTGCAGTATTTTTGGTATTGCTTTTTATTAATATCATCTTTTCAAATTAAGAGCAAAAATTCATTACTTAATGAGTTTTTTAAATGTACTAATACTAATAATATATAGACAAGATATTAATAACAAGCAATACCAAAAATACTGCAAATTATTTACAAGTAAACTATTGTCATAGAGAAAAATATTAAAGGTTACTTTTATTACAAAAAGGTTACTTATTTATACATTTCAGGTGATTTCTGACACGACCGACTGGCAACACTGGGTTTGGCGCTCACTGCCTTCAGTGTGGTTTCGTCGCTCCCTTCCGACGTCGAAGTACTCTTTTAAAAGCAAAATAACACATAAAAGGATATGAAAAGATGGTATTTCTTATTTTCAATAAGCAAAATTCTGTGTATTTATAATAGGTGCTTAATCATATATTATAATGAGTACACATTTATTCATTTAAAGTTGCATCGAAAACCGAGAGAACTAACTAAAGAAATAGACCTAAGTAGTACCGATCTCGGATTTGTTGTGTTGCCATATTATTTAGTTGCTTAACAATAGAGACTCTATTCTTATATTATTGAGTCCGCTTTTATTTATTTATTGTTTTATTTTGTTTTATATTTATACAAATCTTAAAATTACCCCTAAAATAAAATCATACTGTTGAAATAAACCTATTCCAAAAAAAATATGTTTATTATATTAGAATTTGTTTTTAGAAAATTATATATACTCAAGGCTAATCATTAAAAATATGTTAATGTTTAATGAATCGTCATCTTATTTTATTATATAATTATAGAGTTTTATTTTACTATACTCTATACACTTTAGAAATTAACAAGTTCTTTCATGTATATTTTCATCGATATTAAGGAATTAAAGGTTCATAATAATTTCAATTTTAGATGATTACTACATTAAGTTTTATCATGAACAAAACGTATTACAATTACCACTCCATCGATGCTTTATTTTAGAACAGCGCGTGTAAATTGTAAAAATAGGATTTATTGTTTTCCAATAACAAAATTATCCACTTGTACTCATTTAAAATAAACCTTATATGTTATGACAATTTGGTTGAAATGTTAGATGATAAATAATGGTCCTTTACTTCTTCTTTGGTAGGTCTGCAAAAATAGGTATCATAATATGTGAGACAGAGACGTCAGATACACTTTGAGCCATTTTTCGCCGAGTACACTATGCGTCTGTGCATCTTTTTTATACATCTATGAACAAATCGTTTTAATTTCGCTTGCATTTACAGCACAACGCACCAAACTGCTGCCTAAATTGCCTACGAACGATGCAACGTTCAGGTTCAACGCTCCCCGATCCTTCCGCCTTCTCCCGCACTTGCCTATTGTACGGCATTGCGACGCTTTCGTGGCTAACTTCACAACGGCAGAGTTTTGTGCGTCGGACTGTAGCATCCATACAAAATAAAGAAACCTTATCCACGAAGACACGACGTCGCGATTTAGACGCTGCTCGTTGGCGTCGTAAGGTCGTATTAATAAAACACAAATGCTTCGCTATAGAAAATTATATATGTCTCGCTCCCACGTTACTTCTTGAGACGACGCATGATTTGTGTGAGGTTTATTAATATGACCCATATTGCATGAGATGAGCGACAATACACATCAGTGGCTCAAGCGACTGATTCGCTGCATCTATTTAAATAAAAAAAGTTTTAATAAAAAATATAAAATTTTAATATATTATATATGTATATTCTTTCCTTTGACTGACACAAACACGAAGATTTATATTTCGTCACTGTGTATGTGGTCCCATAGTTTGAAATAGACTTTGTTAGAGTTTTTGCTCATTCTATAACATGAGTGAAAACTCAATCATCTTTATGTTAATTCTTTTGTTGCTACAAACTGTCCATCTGTATTTGATGGACCTATTAGTAATATTTTCGCGTTCAACGCCGCCGAATGTAATTGCATCCCGTGATAAAGTCTTCCTCCTCGAGCGACATTGTCGCAAGCACGTGACGCTGGTGTTGCTTTTGTGCAACTACATTGACGAAGTCGAAGGGCAACATGCGAGCGACAGTTGAATAATTTTGTATTGTGTTTATGTGATGTCGCGCCAGTGAACAATGTGCCTGAAACTCGTATACGTTTGCTCATTTTTAAAGATCGTATGAGACAAAACAGTTTTTTTTTGATAACGTCTTATAAATCGATGAACGCCGGCTGCACGCACGAAAAAGCATGACTCATTGTTGCGTTTCGCCTGAGCCGAGCGTGCGAGCGAGAGCGCGGAACAAGCGATAGAGAGGCACGATCGGCCTAAACGTTCGGCTTGTGACGCATCTATCTCTTTACTATATAATTTAAGTAGAAAAACATTTGAATTAACGAGTGCTAATAAATATTAATTTATCGAAAACATTGTTATTTTCAATGAACTCCTTTTTTGTATTATACAAAATAATGATAATTCAGTGATAATAATTCAATTCATAAAGTATACAGTTTTTTATCAATTTTTCTTATGACGTTATCACGTTAAATTATCGCCCGTTAACCGACTTTACAAACAACCAATTTTATTTTAGAATAAAAACTAGGACTAATTTAAAAAAGTCCAACTGGCATTTTGATATATTTGTATGGATTAATAAACATAAAAATTTGGAGATTTAAATTGGTCCCATTTGAATTGAATTAATTGAATTATTATCACTTGCCGCAATTGTTGTAATAAACAATGGAAATCACATTAACTTTTCACTTCACTTTATAAACAGTTGACAAAACAGTTCACTTGTAGGTTGTGTGCGGCCGCCGTCTCTCTTCTACCCGCACGCATCGGCCGATAGAGTGGAAGAGCGATCGCTCGTTCCGCGCTCTCGCTCGCACGCTCGGCTCAGGCGGAACGCGATAATGAGTCATGCTTTTTCGTGCGTGCAGCCGGCATTCATCGATTTGTAAGACGTTATATCACGTCAAAAGGTGCAAATTATACGTCAATTTAATTCGTAAGTTAACTCGACGCATCGAAAATGGTGAACTCCGATAAAGGATAGTGGATGCGGCCGTTCACACTCGACTGCGGAGTGCAGTCGCGTATCCATCCGACCGTTCGAGCCCGAGGTGTCGCTAGTGACATTATGGCGTCCCTTTCACGCACAGCGTAACCCTTACCGCTCGCCTTTACGTGCCCGTACCTTACACGATGCATTGCCGTGTTACAAACGGTTATGTTGCGTGCCGCATGCTGTCCCGGCTCCATACAGTGAGAGTGGCTTTTCACTTTATCTGATTAAATTATTTGTTCATTTTTTTTTATGGCAGTCGGACTTGCAACCTACTAAGATAGTATAAGTGAATTGCAGAGAAAAATAGACCAAATCGCGCGCGAATTCACAGATTGAAGGTTCTGTATTAATTAGGTTCGTTTCAAAACTCGCCATCTATTTAAATAATTATTTACGACTAGCTATTTAAACAAAACCGGTTTTCCGTATATCCGTATTCGTAGATACTTTTAAAATTGATTTTTTGCATTACCTGAAATATACGTAGATATATTTAAATATTGAAGAATATGAATATATAGCTTCGTAACAAGTCATGAAAACCACAGCCTTTCGATATATATCCCACAGTTACATCACATTAATTGGTTTGTTTGAAATCTTTCAAAATGTTTTGTCTGTTGTGGTACTTCAGGCCGGATATATAATTAATAATATTCGATCGCTTTTTATTATACAATTTCGGAATATTTAGAAGACAAATATTCATGGGCATAAGCAGCTCAACTTCGAATCTATAATTTACCTACATTATGTTTGGTAGCAGGCGGCATCCATTAATTTTCTTACGATTTATAAATTGCAAATGGGTCCCGCCTGCTACCAAACATAATGTAAATTATGTAATTTAGGCTTTCAGCTCTTAATGTAGTCTGTTAAACCAAAGTAGAGTTTATTAGGTTTTAGTAGTTTGTTTTCTCAATCTTGTTTCGGTCTTTTTAGTGCGTTGCTTATCTGTTATTTTTTTGCAGTCGGGTTTTTTTAATTTTTCAATTACTCATTTTTTAGGCTTAGTTTTTTTTCCATTAGTTATGACTCTATGAGATTATTAGAAAGAGAAAGGGGAGGATCGACGGTCAAAGAAACGGATTTAAAGAAATTTATATAGGAACCCGAAATAAAAAAAAAAAACTGGCCAAGAGCATGTCGGCCCATGCTCATTCTAAAGTTCCGAAGCCATTATTAAGCCATATACAAAGAAATGCACTACAGACGAAAAAAGTACTTAGTTACACTTTTCCATGTTTCCCGCACTGAGTAGTTATAAGCACTTTAGTCGCCTATAACTAAAAAAACAAGTAGATATGTCGACTATTACTATTAAACTAGAGTAAACTAAAGTGCATTAGCAAAAGAGCATATGTTAATGGCACTTACGTCCTTTTGTTAAGAAGCGCAATATTTCCGCAATAACTCAAAAACAGTACATCCATCATGTTCAAAATAATTTTCATTGAAAGTATTTATTAAGCGTTATCACTGTTATTACGCTATTGCATAGCTTCTATCGCGGGCCTTGAGCGTGGAGACCGAATCCAGAAATTCCGTAACGAAAATAACTTAACACCCCCCACTCCGACCGGCACAGCGGTGATACTTTTGCCATCTATCGATGAATAACAGAACTTTGAATGACTTTTTTGAAATATCACACTTGTCTCTTTAGTTCAGCAACTCGCCTCCAGGTGGCATTGGTTGTATCGGTGTTACTGCGCATGCGTAATCCCCTAGCCCCGCAATCTGGTGACTCATCCTGCTTAGAGTTTGGCGTTAGGCACCTCCTCAAAAAATACTGCATAAATAAAATAAATAAATAATTATAATTGCATAAGTTGATAAAAATACTATGCAATGGCTATGCCGCGGCAGTCCCCGAGTGTCACACGTGTTTTTTTTTTTTCATATTTTTTGAACATACGGTTTAGAAAATAGAGGGGAGGATACAATTTCTGTAAATTCGGAGCGATTATTTCCTAAATTATTCAAGAAGATAACAGTCGTATTAGTCTGACATACGACATATATAAATTTATGTGCAGGTATCTCGAAAACCGGCCCTTAAACATTTCAGTGTAAATTTTTATTTTGATGAAGGTTTGCTTTTGAAGTGTCTTCGAGATACGAGAAACGAGATAAATCATTTTCTAAACGTTGCTTTACTTAGTACCGATTTGTGGCATTTTCAGGTGATAACATTGTTAGTCTTGTTAAAGAGCTTCATAATTTTGTCAGCAACAAATTAGGTGAAACATCTCCAGAAATACGTTTTTTTAACATGTGTCATTGATTGTCAATCAATCAGCGATAAACTATTGATGTAACATATTTTTGAAATTTTTTACTCTTCTATAAAAATTATTAAATCATGAACGTAAATGTGATTATAGAAAATAATATTAGCATACTAAAAGAAAAATTATTGAAAATTCCAAATATTTTTAGAACAGATAGGGGTAAAAGTAAACAATCAATGATCGAGCGCAATTTTCTTTATTTTATTTATCTATACGGGACCCGTCGATGCGCGTGACGGATTCGTACTTAACGTTTATTTTTTTATTTATTTTACGAGGAATACGTGTAAACATCCACACAGTATTAATGTAATACTTATCCGAGTCCACCCTCCCTCGACCACGACCCTCCGCAGCGGTTAAAGGCACAGCGCAAAGTGTGAGGAATACTCCGTGCCTCTCGCCGCACTCTCGCGGTGCTCGAGCTCAGTCAAGTCGCGCGCCGTGCGGGCCGCTCGTGCGCGCGGTCGACGCGGCGAGATGCCGACCTGCGTTATGTTCCGGTGTAAAAGCGACTCTCGGAAACTGCTCAAGGCGCAAGGGGTGACGTTCCACTTGTGAGTTATCGTAAATATTAGTATTTAGTGTTTATTTCTGAAATACTATTCTATTTTTACCATTTTCGTCGCGTAGGCATCAGCGGCGCTGCCCGCCGCCGCCGCGGCGTTAGATAGCGACAGCAACGCAAATCTATAATTGTCTTGAAAATGGTTTTGTGTTTTATTTGTAGATTTCCTCGAAATGACAAGCAAAGAGAAATATGGATTCGTGTGGTGCGTGCGACCAGACGCGCGAAAGACTGGTTACCAACAAGATTTAGTCGCATATGTTCTAAACATTTTGATGCGAACGACATGTACTATACGAAAAAAAGGGTTCAGAAAAGTGAAATGGACATCTGTGCCTGTTAGTATAGTAATTAATTGTAAGCAAATACCTTAAAAATAAATCTTAATTATCTAGAATAATAAGCTAATCTAGTTTATTTCAGATTAAGGGAGACGTACAACTGCAAACAGATGACAGTGAATCTTCACAAGATGATGACTCATCAGACGAGCAGTCCGCTTTTGAATCGCCATTTCAAAAGTATTTAAATGTCAGAAAATAAAAAGTAAATGTCGTTTGAGAAATTAAGAGTACGAGCAACATTATGATTTATAACGAAAAGAGCTTGTTTTTTTGCAAATGCACTTTGGCGATTTATTTTGTTAAGCAGTCGTTACTGATATTCATAAACTTATGCTAATTAAAAACTTTTTAAACTATTTTATAACAAATTTATTTATTTACGAAAATTGTTCGCTCTTACTGTTAATTTTAAGCTTGCCGCCTTTAGCGCTTCTGTCGTGTAAGATGTTAGTTTGCGGAAATTCATGATCAGATGCTTGCCTGTTACATTTGTTAAGATGCAGCGCGTGCAACCCTTCGGTAACTCTCGAATATGCTTGTAAGCCTTAAGTTTTAAGTTTCGGTATTCACGGCACCCTTATAGATGTGACTATCCAACTTGATTTAACACGAAAAGTACGCAGAAACTACACTAACAATTTAGGGGACTAAGGTATACAACATGTTAACACTAGCGTAGTGTTCGGTATCTATCAATCCCCCTTATCAATATTCAATTCGTTGAATGTGGATTCGTAGTGGGAGAACAGATTTGAGGATCAGAGGAGGGGGTTGCCTGCTGCGCGTTACTGTATGTCGCAGGTTAGCGCTTTTAGAGCCATTTTTAAAAGAATTTTTTTCCAAACCATATCTCATATATTTGTATACGTTAAAAGCGTTGAGCGTAAAATCATTATTCACATAACAGTTATTTGATGCGTTGAATAAAAAAATTGTGACCGAAGGAAAAAAAATGGTTATAGAATAATCGTAGACAAAATGGCGATTTTCCATTCGATTGTCGTAATATAATAGTTTCTCTTCTAATTATTGTTTATCAAATATTATTTACTGGAAACACAGAGCTTATTGCAATATATGTAAAACAAGCTAAACGTGAAGTTCTGTGCTGACGGTACCTACTCGCGCAATGTATCGCTTCGCCATTCGCACACCCACGATTTTGTATGTCCCTCTCTTTCTAACCGCCGTCCCGCCTTCATTTGCCGCGCCACAGTTCGCCGTATCGGTCTTTTCTCTGATGCGTTTATTTATCTCTGATGTGATTACGTCAATCAGCGAGGGGAACGGTCCGATATCACCGCGTCTGCCTTCGATATTCCATCAACGTTTCTAGATCGTTCGTCTGTCGCGAAGTTCGTCCGTTTTCGTGCGCATTTGAATTTTCTTAAAATGATCACCATGTGCATTTAAAATTTTTCAAGACGATCGCGATCCCACTTCACAACAGTATTTGCGTCATTCGACCCGTGCGAATAGTGAAAAGTTTTATGGCGCGCGATCTCTTCGCTTATCATCTCGCTTATCATATCGTAGAAATCGTTTTAAGATGTACTTTGACCATGAACGATTTTCAGGGTCTGATGATGCAGCTGGAAGGTAAGCACTAGTACTCTATAATAGGACAACATATCTAAGCGGTGTTTGCGGTTGTTGGAATTGTCTTGGAATGCACTTTAACCGTGATTGGTTTCCAGGGTCTGATGATGGAACCGGAAGGTAGACGCTAGTACTTCATAATGAAACAACGCAACCTAGCCATGTTTGGACTTGTTGATATTCTCGTGGAATATACTTTGACCATTATTGGCTTTCAGGGTCTGATAACGGAGCTGGAAGTTTGGAAGCTCCATCGTCAGACCCTGAAAGTCAATCGTGGTCAAAATCCGTTTCAGGGCCATTCCAACAAGCCCAAATATGGTTAGGATATATTGTTCCGTTATGATATGTTAATTCCGGTACCAACCGTCGAGCTCCATCATCAGACCCTGAAAGCCAATTATGGCCAAAGTCCTCTTAAAAAATTCTATTAAGAACACATACGACTAAGTTACTTTGTTCTATTATGGAGTACTAGTGCTTATCTTCCGGCTCCATCATCAGACCCTGAAAATCACTCATGGTGGAGAGTACATCTCAAGAGAACTCTAACAAGCTCAAATACGACTAGGATATGTTATTCCGTTATAGTGTTCCTGTACCTACCTTCTGGCTCATTCATCAGATCAGTTCAATTATACCATATTATTGTACAGCTATCGGTCCTCGATAAGTGCGCAAAGTTTAAATTTAATCTGACTCTTTAAAGTCACTCAAAATTGCGTATAAGAATAACATTTTTTCATACCTAACAATTTCGACTTACAAATCGATTCCGGAATCGCAATCGATTTCTACTTTTACGTAATAAGGCCCCCGGTCGTTCGACGAGAGATCATCGACACACTGGACGTGGTTTAGGAATGACAGAAATCACGCACAGCACCCGTGCCGCTGGGCGTCGGGTAGAAATATATTAGTGTGTCTCTCCTAAAACCGCTTAAAAATATTTTTTTTTTTTAGTTTCTTAAATAGCGGAATCGAATTTGTGTTAGACGCTCCTTTTACTTTTGTGTTTCAATTATTATATAACAAAATGGACAAAATAGATGTAGTGAAAGTGCTTAAAATAAAGTTTCATTTTTGTAATGAATGTAATGTAAATATTATGTTTTAAAATTCGTGAACAGCGCGTCAGTTGAGCTGAGAATGAAAACCGATTAATATACATATTAATATATTAATAGTTTAATATGTTCATATGTCTATATATATACATATATAACATGAGTATTAAATAGAAAATACATTTCGAAGATATCGATTACCTTTTATAAAAAAATAAATTTATTTGGTGTCGTTCCTATCGATCATATCATCAGAGCCTCGCAATTAGTTAGTTCTAAAAGTCATAGACGATTGACTTGAAATCCCGATAGATCAGCAGCAATGTAAACGACAATAGTTTATGGAGAAATAAAATGCTAAGTAACTGAGATCGCTCGAAAATCCTCATATATGTGTTTGTTAATACCAGAAACACGTATACAAATTTCCTCTAAATTCAACTACAAAATCTCTTCGGCCCCGCCGGCCCGCGCTATCTCGCTCTAGCACCATCGCACCAGCTCGCGACTTGATCTAGCTCGCCGGCGCCGCGAGTTGGCAACGGCGCGACGGTCACGGGCCGCCGCTGTAATTTGAAGACGTGCGTCTCGACTTCTAGAGAAGAAGAAATCCTTCTACGGACTACTCTTCTGAGAAAAGATGCGGGTTCAAAATATGAACAAAGTAAAAGAATAGAAGTCGAGACTGTCTCTTGTGCAAAGATTGCAATCACAAATGCGTGCCGACACCCTCACAGCTCGACTGATATTTTCAATGACGTCACTATACATTCCGCAACGTTTATGGCGGGTAAATTGCTCAAATTTTCTCAGCGGTGACGGAATACGCGCGATAGATCGACCATCGAAGCGGAACGCGAGTGCTGGTGCAATGCGCATAAACCTAACGGTGGATCACACGCTCCCTCGGCGTTAGCGAGTGAAAGAGATAGAAGTATAATATAATGAACGCATAGAAGCGTTATTATTTCAGTATTGTAATTAACGCAATCGTAACCGTTAACATTAGGCCTGGTTTACACTCAGCTCAAGTGAGCAGGGAAGTGAGGAGGGAAGTGGGCAGCGCGAGAATGCAAACACGATATTGCCGCTGCTACTAGCACTGCTGCTCGCGCTAACCGGCGCTCCAGCAATTGTCGGTTTTTCGTGCGGAAGTCAAATGACGGGCAGCGCGAGCGGCAGTGCGTGTTTACATTTAGCTCTCTCGCTTATTTGTCGCCCTGCGTTCGAGCGCGAAGGACGTGTTGTTTTTTTGTTTCTGCCCTGATCTAGAAGTCAGAATTTCCTATGCATAAACCACCACCACTAGAGTGGAGTAATGAAAAATCAATAAAATTTTTGGAGCTATACGAAAATCCACATGATAAAAATCATAAATTGAAGCATAAAGTACACGATGCGTGGAATCGCATCAGTATTAATTTGGACAATACTCCAATAGAAGAACTAAAATCGTTGTTCTTCTATTCTATTGCGATGAATTTCTTTCATCCACCATCTTCCTTCACGACAGCGTCTTTTGTTTCGATTTCTTTTCAAAACGTTCAAATAGTTCATTACACTGAGCAGACTGCTATAGCCGCAGCAACCTCGACGTCAGCCATTGTTGCGAGTCGCTCGGTAAAGAAGTATGAAGGCTGAGTGTGAACACTCACTGGCGTCGATGTTACCGCAGAAGTATTTAGGGCAGTATTTCCGACAGCGGCAGGCGCAGTGGAAGGGGCTGAGTGTAAACCAGAGGTTAAAAGAATTTGCAAAAAAACTAACATTATTAGGCCCTTTACATTATACACCTACGTTGTACGTTTCGATGTACCTAGTTCTCGAGTCTCAATAAAACTAACAGCCTTATAAACTTTAAATTTGAAAAATATGTTCCCAAATTAGATGCATTTTACGAGCCTTTTAGAGACACAAATTGAAAAATGCTCGCTTTTAAGATAAATAAATAAAAAAATGTTTCCGTTGGACTTCCTTACTTGGCAGACCTTCGAGAAATACTTTGATTTTTCTTAATTATGATTAATGTATGCGTGTACAAACTTAAGCGCTTATTAATTGCATTGAATTACTATATAAAGAGAAAAAATAATATAGGTAAAAGAAAGAAAACTAGCGTCGGCGTACAAGTCACCGCGTAACTACCCGGCCACTTAATTAAGAAAATACCGACTAGATAGACCGAGATTACGTTATTTTCCGATTTCGAACATTAACAAATCGTAATTGAATTCATAATTTCTTTTTTTATTCTAACGGCAAAGCGTTTCATTATAACAGCATTTGCTCTGAGTAATAATATACTAAATGACGATTGTTCAAAAACGCTGCCGGCTCCTTTTTTTTTAATTGCAGAGGCGATACTAATGGAAATTCATTACGAATTACGCGCACATACAAAGGAATTAATTTGTTTATACTTCTTTTATTATAATTAATGACATGGTTGAATGAACTCCCGTTTTCACACACATACAGAACACATTTATAAATAATTTTCGGCATAAAAAAAATGGGAAGATGACATTGACTTATTAACATTTTTATAACTATAACTGCTAAGCTAATGTTCTAATATAAATATGAATAAACATATAGTTGATTTTTATATTAAATAATAATTAAATGGCGCTTATGTTACGTTTCATTTTAACAACTGTGCTATTTTAAGAAACATGGCTGCTGTTACTAATGGGAAACGAGAAAAATACGAAGGTACCATCGAAAAGGCTTGTTTACAAAAGACATACTCGGCGATTACGGAATATAAGGTATAATTTTATTCATACTTATTTCTTGTATATTTGTGGATCAGGAACGAAATAAATAATAAACGAAACAGAGACGTAGCCCTCGTGTAAAATAATACGTAATGTGATTTAATAGGGTCATTAAATTAATTAGAATTTAAGTTAAAATAAACACAAAACAGGTACCAACGGATCGTTGTGTGTCAGTTTTGATGTCCTAGGTAACGTCAGTACGAAACGAACGAAGTTCAGCAATTGGATTACTGTGCAATATGTTATTATTATTATGTATTAAATAACATTTTTAACTTCCCGCTAAGAAAATTGAAAATTTTCTAAAATTTTCGGCATGTTATTGGTTTCACCCCATTTTTCAAAAATCGAGTTCTCATCGAGTCTCGACGTTCAGAGGGTCTAGTAAGCTTCCCTGATCATCCCTGAGATGATGTCCGTATGTCTGTGTGGATGTGTGTGTGCGTATGTATGTGTGGATGTATGTAAACCTCCTATAATTTTTAAACGGCTTGACCGAATCGAGCCCACTAAACGGCGTGCCAAAGAGTTTCACCAAACTTAGATTTCCTGACAGTTTGGGTCGATTTGGACCAGTAGATTTTGAGAAATTTTCAAAAAACTAAGAAATTTTTTTTTTAAAGTGGTTTTTTCAAAATAACTTTAAAATGGCTTGACCGATCAATTTCAAAATCTAATCAGCTCTTAACCTATTAAAAACACGTCGATTGCCGCAAACCGGGTCAAATTCGGTTGATTCGTTTGTGAGAAATCGTTGCCGAAAGAAACCGAAAAAAAACAGTTTTTTTGGAATAACTACGAAACGGATTGACCGATCGATTTCAAATTCTAACCAGCTCTTGACCCTGTAAAACACGTCGATTGCCGCAAACCGGGTCAAAATCGGTTGATTCGTTTGCGAGAAATCGTTGTCGAAAGAAATCGAAACAAACCGTTTTTTTGAAATAACTACGAAACGGATAAAATTAGCGGGAAGTTGCAGAGTTGGCCTTTAGGGTCAAATTTTTTTAATTAAAATAAAGCTTTTTGCACTTAGGATGTAATTCGAAATATGGATGTTAAGATCCTGTATTATACAAACGGGTCAGTTCTTATTCAATTTTAATCTAAATTTTTTTGGTGAAACACTTATTCAATAACGAGAATAAAAATATTATAAGTAAATATGCACTTCGGTTTATCCATTGGCTATTTTAAATATGGGATTTAATTAATTTCGCTCAATAGAAAAAAATCCTGAATATAACCCTAGTAAAACACATTTTCTTGTGTTATAATAATTTTTATACATTTTTTTTCTTAAAAAAAAATCTCAAAAAATTGTTTTCACGTGTACCTCTCCATTGGCTTTTTATTTTTGTATATACATTATGTATTTTCTATACGGTCAAATAAATAAAATTTGTCGCTTACGTCTTTATTTTCAAGCAGTGTTGTAGTCTATACCTCGTGTGCGCGAGAGTATATAACCATCTGCCCTCTCTGTCGCACAGCGAGCGGGCACGCCGAAACCCCGTCTCGGCGTTGCCTCGTACTCCCCTACTAGATATCGGAGTGAAATAACGCTTCTTTTTATTTACCAGCGGATCGCGCGAGTTGCGACAGATCGTTTCCATTACATTGCAACTTTACTATTTTAGAAGAGAACCTGACTCAGACGTAAGCCAGCCTTCAAAGTGTATGTTTGCAATACTGCCGGATTGCATAGTACCTATTCTTAATTCGTGTATCGTGTGAACTGTGAATATTTTTTGTAAAGTACTATACAATGGGTAATAAACAAAATAAGAAGACAAAGAAACGGATGTACAAGAAATATTCGAAGCATATGCATGAAGTGCTAAGGTAGGTCTATGTCATTTTATTTGTGCCGACCGTACTATCGATCTGCCAATATTCACCGCCGAACAAGGGCGTCTCCCAATAAAGGGATAAAATGCGTATGTAACTATGTATGACACAGTAGGCTCTGTAGTCTAGTCGGTAATACACCTGCCTGCGAATCTCGGGGTGGTGAGTTCGAGTTCCAAGGCAAACATTTGTTTAGTGAGCTCCTATGTTCGCCTTCTGTCTGAATGTTATTTGTATAAACATTACTTTATGTATTACAAAGAATGAATCTAACCATGTTGGGTAGTACGTATACGTAATTTGCAATCTCACAGAACTTCTACGTTTGAAGCTTTTAATATTTTTTGTTGTAGAAAACGAAAACTTGCAAACGTCTTTGAAAGAATTATTGAGCACGACATGGAAAATAATTCTGAGAGGTACGTACAGTTATAATATAAATAAATAAGATAAATTACAAATCTCTATTAACTTTATGCAAAATAAAAATGAACAAAACAAAAAAAGAAACAATAAATTGAGTTACAGTTAGGAATAGTAAACACAAAATATACAGATACTCTCATACGATACAGAATAATAATAATATTATTTCAGTATTTATTATGAGATCAATTTAAATGTTATCTCATTGTTAACCCATAATAGACGTTATTGTTGAGGGTTGCCGGTCGAAGCGCCCTTACAGAACTAATTGCTCTGCGCTGTCAGGTGCAGCAGCTATTGTGGGTAAAAGGTTTGAGAAAGTAATCTAACTTGTAGTTAAAAATAAGTACTGTTGTGTATAGGCTCGTACCGAAAACAAAAGTACCACGCCCGCGGGACATGAATTTTCCAAAAATTTTTCAGATCCGTCTACAGATATAGAGTCAGATATTATTAGAAGGCTTAGATCTTATTTTTGGACTTGCGATTGGTGATGGCGATTCCTCTGTCTACTTAAAATATTAGAATCACGGCCATATTTAAACTGCACGGTTGAGAAAATTGAATACCGCAATCACTTGTTAAGAAACATATGTAATAAATGACAGGGATTAAACAAAGAAAAAAATATTTACTAGAGCATAGAAAAGTGTTAACGATTCAAAAAATACAAGAAATCAGAGAAGTCATTTGCTCATCGATTAAGTATTAAGTATCTTAAAAATAGCTTGGACATACTCATTCAAAAAAATTAGCGATTTATACATAGCCAATTCAAATGTATATCATCATGTGTTTGGCAACCACACTAATTGTGAAAGTTTTTACTGTCAGAGTACAAGAACGAGTGAACACCTGACAGTTAAATTAAAAGATGCGGCCTTGGCTGTACGCATAAAATTTATTATTGATTATGTTGCTGGAAACGCTCGTAATTTTACCGAAGATCGGTAATCGGAGTAATCGGAGTGACCAAATTAACAGTGTCATCGTAAAGTGCGTAGGTGGCAAACGTATTAATTTCAGTTTAAGACATACCAGATACCATACCAGACAAGATGTGCAGCAGCAGTTGTGTCTTTTAACACCGAAATATCTATGTATAATTTTCAAAAATCATTATTAGGAAAAAAGTAGAATTGAATAAAAAACGAAATAAATAAGAAATGTGTACGGCGAAAAAAACCTTTTGTAGATAAATCCAATGTAAGTCAGGACAAACATTACGGAGAAAGCTACGAAAAGCCCGACTTAGGAGAGAAGGCTTTTGAAAGATTTTACTGTCAGTTACAAGATACGTTTTTAAAAGATCTAATAAAAAACTAACGAAGAACTAGCAGCTATCGAGAGAGCCACTTTTCTCCAGAGTGAGTCTAACGAATGACTGAAGATACGTAGAAAACTGTTAACTGCGTTTGTTTTTGGTAAAATTATCAACAAACCAAGCACTACATCTGCAAGTATTGTAAAAAAACTTATCGTACAAAGAAAACATTTCCAATGTTAAGGCGATAAAACATGGCAAACAAAACGAAAAAAATGCGTCAATACAATAGTAAGAACAGGAAAAGGTTAAAATAGAAAAATATGTCATATTTATTGGCGAGACATTACCATTTTTTGGCACAACCCCGGATGGAATCATTGATGAAAACAGGCTCGTAGAAGTTAAATGTCCTGAATCCGTTTTCAGAACAACATTAGAAGATGCCACAAAGTAAAAAGAACTTTAGAAGTACATAATGGGGAACTCGTCGTAAATAAAAAAAGAAACATAGCTGGTATTTACAAGTGCAAGGACAATTGCATACCACCAGTACACAGGAATGTATATTTGCTGTCTGGACGGGCCAGGATCGACCGATGAAGACAGAGCTCATTAAACGTGATGATGAATTATGAGAAGATATCACGGCTCCTAGGCTCCAGGAATTTTATTCAAAAACCGTACAACCAGAGCTTATACATCCTCGCCGCTTAAGAAATATGCCAATAAGAACGTATCTACCGTGCGTTCCAAAGAAAACTCAAGCCAAAAAAAGGAAACAGACCACCATTCAAACTATAGAACCTCTCGAATTAAATGTTATTAAAAACAGTTATAGAATAGAAGAAATTTCAGTAGAATTCGAAAATTTTTAAATAGTAGTCAGTCTATGCGAATGGAAATTAGGTTTACGCGTTACTAAATATTTCTTATCGGTGCTGACTTTTCCGAAAAGCCTACCGCTACTCTACCTACGTATTGTTCATCCCTGGGTTGATTCGGAATGTTGAACCCAAGTTTAGTTTTCGTTTTTACTTAATTTATTAGTTTATAGTTTAGGTTAGCTAGTATTTAATAGTTGTAGTTTGTTAGTATATAATGCATAAAAATGTACAACACAAATAATATGTAACAAAGATAATTAAAATAACGAATAAAGTTCATTTGGGATTGTATGTTTTTTTTTCTTATGCTATTCAGTATTTATATTTTGTCGTCATGACACCGTATTTTCTCAGCATGACAGTTAAGGGTTAACTTTTAATAAACGGAATTTACTAATTTTTGTCGAAAAAATCCAATTTCTGTATAATGCTCATAAAAATATTTATTTATTTCTGAATCTGCTTGATCGATTTAAGAGCTAAATTTACATTTATATATTAAAACTTAAACTTAATTGATTGGCAAAATAATTAAGTTTAAATTTCAAAATCATAACAGAAATTAAGCAGAGAATACGGGTTGAAAGGATGATATGCAGTCTAAAAACTTTCACTATAATATACTATTGTTAGTATTTTTGTGATTTCATTATTATAAAAAAAAAATTAGTTATTTTTTATTCTCTGGTTTTATTTGGTTTTCGTGCATATACTACCTGTCAACGGCGGGTGGCGGTGGCGTTCTTGCCGATTTGTGGGCTCTTTACATTATACAACCATAGTACCGATGTATACGACCGTCGTACAGATCGTTGTATAATGTAAAGAGCTCTCGTATGCGACCGGTTGACGGTTGTACATTTCTATTCATATTCATCTATGGTCGTACAACTCGCGTGGTAGGATCTCGACATGTTCCAACTTGTCGATTCGCACGACGGTTTTACAACGTACGGTCGGTACGATTTGTACGACCGTGTCATTTAGCTTCAAATTTGTGCAAGGTCGGTCGTGTTCTACGGAACGGAGAACGAAAATAAAATATTTTTGAATAAAATCGTAAATATATATCAAAAATATTCTTGTTTGTGGACTATTAAGAGTTCGTCTTATGCAAATACAAAGAACTGACTTAATTCGCGATAAGAAACAAACCCACCCATCACATTAACATTAAAAATATATTGTTTTTTTATTATTATTTATTGTTTCTTACTTTTTATTGAAATAAAAAACCCTATTTTGTTCAACAGCCAATTTCATTATTTTGTTAGAGATGGGGGTTAGGGGTTCGCCGTTTTCTGGAAACTTTAAAAGGGGGTATGTGGACCCGTTATAAGTTTCAGAAATCTTGCAATAAGTCAATTTAAGAAAATGCTTCTATTTATATTAACCAATCTATCATTCATTGGGATTTTTTTTTATACACTACAATCGCCGTAATTGCAGCTAGTTTTTTACGATCCATTCCGAAGCTGTATGAAGAATGAGTCGGTTTCGTCGCAATCGTTTTTCGACGTGTCGTATAATGTAAAGGCCGCTTTAGCGCTATCGCAGGAAGGGGCACGTGCATTACGCGGGGAGCCGATAGGAGACGCCTCTGAGGCGGGAACATCTGGCTTTTTCTAGGCGTTGTACAGACCCTTAGCAAAGAAATTAGAAAGCGTCCATTTTTAACATTTTGTGTCGTTTTACGTATTTTAAATTACTATTGTATAATACATACTCTATATTGCAATTCTTCAATAAATATTGTTAATAATTATGTCGTAAAGAAACGTTGGTATTTTTAAAATATTCATAAAGCTACGTTTGTATCATATTTGCATTGTAATATCTTTAAATTATTCAACAATCAGCCAAAAGAGTGATGATAGTCTTTTTACTTAGACTTTAAAAAAACTTTAAATTTGTATAAGCGTAAATTTTATGTATCTTCCGGGACATCGTTGAACATGCGCGCACACTCACACAGCAGCGCTCCTAATCAAATCGCGACCACAAACAGTGGTCGACCTACAAATGAACACAGTTTATTTCTATTTCTTATATTGAAATTATGCCGATAATCGTTTTTCTTTAACTATTCAATTTTTTTCTAACTTATCTTATTGTTATTATTTTATGTATTGCATTGACTTTTGACCATCCCTCTGCTAAGGCGTGTCCTCCCATAATACCTTCATTTGATAACTAAGGGCCCTTTAAATTGGCCTGTAATGCGGGCTCGAGGTCGCTATAGAACAGGGTATCTTAAACACCCCTTAGGGGTCCGTAGCATGCGTATCAGGAATCCGCAGTAGGTAGGTCTGTGAACATATTTATTAAGAAATTGTGTACCAATAAAAGTATTTTTATTCATATAAATAAGATTTTATTTTTCATTTCCAACAATATTTTTTGACAGGGTCCGTGGAGTTGTTTAAACTGTGTAAGTGGTCCGTGACCGCAAAAAGTTTAAGAAACATTGCTATAGAACAGGGTTACCAACGTGACCGCAGCGTGTTATCAATTGGCCGTAATCACATCGGTCAATTCGCCCGTGATCAAAGTCGACCCCAGGATCTTATAGTTTTAACTAAATTAAAGTCCCTTGATCAAAGTTAAAAATCATGTCTGAAACATATTCACACAATATTTTTCCATTAAACGTTTCGTTTGTCTAACATCATCTCACCGACATTTCTAAATTAAAAATCTTTCGACAAGTTGCTTATTTATTAACCTACTAGTGCCGCCATGTTCAAACTCCAAACTACAGCAATCACTATCATTCGTGACGTAACGCCATATTGTGTCGTTTTTTTTCACTCGACAGTAAAATTTTTGCATAGGAATTAATCGACAATCGCTATGATTTGCATATACAAACACAATTAGGGTTAATGGAAATAGAAAACGACTAAATATTTTTCATAAAAATATATGTACAATAAGTCATTTATGATAGGTAATTTCTATGGTTTCGAGTCAAAATGGTGAAAACGGAACCCTTATACATTCTTCATGGTCCGTCCGTATGTCACAGGTATTTTACTCAAAAACTACAAGATGTGTATCCATGACATTCGTAGTACAGGTGTCTTGTATAAGCCACTACTTAGGTTGGTAATTAAATATTATAACAAAAATAAATTGATGAAATTCGGAGTACAGATGTCTTGTATAAGCCGCTATTTAGATAAGTAGTTAAATAACAAAAATATTTTTTTTTAGAGGGGGTACTCCATACATGTAACAGATGCTGAAAATAATTTTTTTCATCAAATAACAACGTGTAGCATATATTTCGCCATGTTTTAAAAACACGTTAAGGTTTTTAAGCATTCTTTTGATTAATTGGATATTTTGGAAATAAGCGCTCCGAAAGAAGAAATTATGTCCCCCCTCTATTTTTTAAACTGAACGTTCAAAAAATAAGAAAAAAAATACAAAACAAAGCTTAATAAATGCTTTTAATGAAAACTATTTTGAAGATCATTGAATACACCGCTCATGTGAAGAACGTAAGTGCCTTGAAGATACGTTCTTTTGTCGGTGCACTTTAATTTACACTAGTTTCACAGGAATAGTCGACATAACTACTTGTTTCTTTAGTTGTAGGCCACTAGTGTGTTTATACCTATTCTGAGCGGGGAACATGAAAAATGTGTAAAATGTAATTTTTTCATTTGTAGTGCATTTCTTTGTAGTAACGGCTTCGGAACCCTATAATGAGCATGGTCCGACATGCTCTTGGCAGGTTATTTTCAGATTAATTTACTTTAATAAACACTATTTTGTATTATAACAATTGCTTAAAAGGAGCATTATAGATGAAAATTTCATTGAAAAAAAAAATAGGAATTTAAAGTTCAGTTTGTTATCAAGTTGTTGGGTCATTTTATTGATTACAAAACATTTGAAAAATTTATCTATGACCAGTGTGACCAGTCGACAAATTATATTTACGGTATCCAATTAATTAAATGTGTATTAAAGAAAAATATTCATATGCATCTTAAAACTACCTACTACTTACTCAAAAACTGCCCAAAAAAAATTGTACGTTTTACTGGATAATAAATGATATATACTTAATTTTTTTTCAATTGAATTTATTTTAAAAATAAATGGCATCTACATATTAAGAATATTGAAATTTCATTTCATCGTGTACTAAGTAGTTTGTGAAAATATTATATTATTTTGGATTTAAGACTTGCAAGTAATTTTAGATTTAATCCGATTTAATAAATTTTGCAAATACATATATTCAGTATTTTAATTTAATGCTTCTACTAAATCATTAGATTAATCATAACAATAATCGAAGCTATTAAACTGTTGTGCAAAAATGAAAGAAAAATAATTTATTTTTATAGAACACGCACAATAGTAAATTCACGTGTCTATAAATGAGTAAATAATTGTTATTGTCTTGGCATTTAAGTTTGTTTTACTTTTAGGTACAGTTCAACGCACGAAAGTTTGCCTCTCTGAATTGACTGTGAATGATACACTGCGCAGATATTAAGCTCGCCGACTCCTCCGCCGTGTTCCTATTTTACGCCATTGCGACGCTTTCGTGACAAACTTCACTGTGGCGAAGTTCCATGAGTTGTACTGTAATAGACGTGTACCGTACCTATTTATTGATATGTTTGTAGAAGAAAATTAGGAGATCAGTCAACAGGCGACTCAATAGAAATGCGTTGGCTTCGCATTTCTGTAATTTACTATCACAGAGTAAAAATATAAAGAAAATTTCGATGCTATGTCAGCTCGACTAGCGCATAACTCCGTGTGTGCTTAGTGGGTACGTATGGGGAATTGCCAAGGTTTTTTTTTTTAAATCGTGCATAACCCTTTGCGCGAACTTTACCATTTATTACATTACCTACAACCGTTCAAACTGTTTCACGATTGTCTTTATCGTAATCTGTGACTCTTGTATTTTCGATTGACGATACCTGATATGGTCGACCCTAAACGTAAACAAACGAGTTAAGTTTTTACCGATCGCCGGCGCGGGACTGGTTCGACCAGCTAATATAAAATTGTGACTATGCATCCAATGGAATATTTAAGAATCAAGAGAGTTCTCTCAATCGGTAAAAAATTGTCATAATATGCTAAAACTGATTTATCTATATTATTTAGTAAATAACATAATGCAATAAAAAAATTATATATTTAATTTGGTTATTGAACCTATTAAATCGAACGTAGGCAGCGAAATAATTCATAATTTACAAAATTCGAAATGTACAAAAGCGTCTAAGCTCCTAACAATAAATAGTTAAACATTAATTTTAGAGAACAACCGAATAGTCTACAGATCAAAGTTCATATTGATGAATAATTGTATTTTCAAGTGTAAAGAAATATTCTTGTAGTATAACAACTGGACGAAATACAATCGGATCGCTTTCACAGATCGCCTTCGTGCGTGACGTCGCCCTCTCGCTCGTGTGCTACTACTGCTGTGGAAAGAGACGCAAGTTTTATTTATTTAGGTGAATAGGAACATTCTTAAGGAGTAGGGCTTGTACTTGGTGCTTTACCGAAAAAAAAAAGGTATCTGTCCACTTGTAGGAACTTAAGAATAGTTTAATTACCATTTATACATATTTTTCATATATTTATAAATAAATCAACAATAGCTTAGGTAGGTAGATACCTCTATCTAATTTACTTTCAAATTATATATTTGGAAATCAATTTTTCGTTATATTAGGTATCTAGGTAGTATTCAGTTATTTGTTATAATACATAGGTATGTTGAGTTTTTTATTAGCAATTTATTGTTTGTTCATAACAAATGGATTTATGTAAAGTAATAAAGTTCATTAGTGTATATCAAAGTTTACATAAATATTTATACTTAATTCTTAACGATAAAGATAAATTATTATGATCTAAATAATAAATTATTTTATCTGAGCTTTTTATGTAAGACCAATTAATTAGCTAAAGTGAAAAACAGTACGTAAATGATGATAAGCAAGTAGTAACTAGGTAGGTACCTAATTGTTTTATTGTAACAAAAATGCCTAAGAAAAATTAAAGACGTTAGTTATAAATAGATCTGGTTGTCTCGAGTACACAGATCATCTTATACTAGATATTAAGCATATACAATTTGTTTTAGGTATATATTTCTGATGCACCTAACTTTCTATATAATCAAATGTAATGTGACTTTTCCATAATTGTTACTAAATTACCAACCTACCTATTATAATATGTATTCGGAACAACAAATCTGGATACTTATTTCGTATCTATTTCACTTTTCCTATTTGTTCATACTAATCTATGTCCCGTCTCGTTCGCACGCATCGCCGCGATCGTCCGTCCCTCTCGCACGCCGCGGCCCGTATCGATCACGCCGCGTCCGGCGCGCGGCGGTCGCGGGAAGGTCGACCGCCGGCGGAATATTTTTAGGAGATACCTTCGCCGCGTTCGAATTCCGCATACTTACCGAAAAAAGGCATCGGTCCGAACATGTCCCGATTCGGTTCCGACTACACGGCGAATTTTATCAATCATTCCCGTCATTCGCGTGCATCATCCTCGGCCGCGGCCGCGGAGCGCGGCACGACCGTCCACCGCCGGCGCCGGCGAGCGAGTGCGCGTTCCGCGGCCGGCGGCGCGACGGCGCTATGGTCCGGCGCTGCGCGTGGCGCCTCTCCGCCATTTCGATGTGTAACGTCACGGAGTGAACTGGCCCGTTGTGCGTGTCCGGCTTTTCGTTGGAATCGTCCAAAAAAATAAAATGTAACGCAACGTGTAAAGTCACGCCTTTCCGATGTGCCGTAGACTTGGACGTAAGTGTAAGGGTAAATGTTGTTTATTTATTGTGAAATATTTTTCATTTTCTTGTGTATTCGGATTCCGATGGCGTTTCGTTCCGTCGAGCCGTGTTCCGTTTTCTGTTACGCATGTTTTGATTCTTTGTGAATACGATTTATGTAAAGTTCTGTACTTTTGATGTAAAGTAATGGATTTCTTTGAACATTAAATTTCGAGTGTATTTATCTATCTTTTTTAATTTCAAAAACTACTTAATTCATCTACATGAAACTTTGACCATAATCATTTTAATTAGCATAAATTACAGTGAGAGAATAATGGTAGCGATTTCAAATATTTATTGAAATGAATAGATTTAATTGAATCTAGTGCTTCTATGGTATTAAAGAAAGTTTCGAATACGAATGTTTATAAATGAACAGGTATCCGAAGTTACAAATCATTCATTGCTGTAGTATCCAATGCAAACGCATTATTCGACTGATGTTTGTCCCAAAGAAAGGACCTCGAAGACTTATAAAACAACAAAAATATTGTTTTCTTTTTTAATTACCCGATTCGAATTGGATGAAAAAATGATATAGTTTAATAGGTCTGTAACGTAATATCAAAGTGAACTAAATAGATAATGAACTAAACCAATCGAATAGAACGTTCCAGAAGCAATCGAATGGATGACTTAAATGAAAAATTACTAGCGTGTACGTCTATGCGATGAAATAAATTTAATAACTTAGTTTATCAGTGAAACCGGATGAAATTTTATTTAATACTGATTGATTTATACTAGCTGTTCATTCCCATATACAACATATGCATTATGAATTTTGAAACGATTAAAACATGCCATTTATATTTTACTTAAAGCTTTTTTATCGGACAAAGAAAAAACATAAAATTATTTCTTAAAAGTTGCCTAAATATTTATTTTAAAGTTATCGATGTGACCAAGATATTGTAATTTCAATGTTACAAGAAGATTTTTTTAATTTTGTTTTTGCTTACTTTTATCGATATCTATAATTTCTTTAGTGTCTGTTAACTGTCGGACTATAAGCGAATGGATATTAAATTTAATTCTTGATGCTCATTAATTGTATCAACAGTTTATTACTTCTTTAATCTATCTATTGATATGACATTATGACATTTTTTTTGTCAGATCAATCAATTCATAAAATAAATTTTATTGCTGTTCTTTATTTAAGCTTTAACTATTATATTATACCTAGCTTAACTGAATGTCTAAATACTAATCAATAATATATATTCCATGAAATATACAAAACGGAACAGTAGGACTTTCATTGTACTGTTTTATTTTCTTTTATTAAACAATACTTGATCCTTGATTAAGTCGATACGTCATTAAAAAAGTAAACTGTCCATTTGGGATAATATTCTTTTTTTTTGTCTGGTGAGATTAGAAAATAAATTTTAAATTGAATATTTTGAGTTGGAGCTGACGTCAGCGCGTCCACCATTTAGAAAATGCGCATGTGCATAGTAGAGTGTGCTAAATAATTTGTTAACAATTGTGATAAAAAGAAATTGAAGTTTTTTTTATAGGTATATACTTAGTATATATATATATAATTACTTTAATTACCTACAAATTTTACTTATAACAATTTACTGCTGTTTTGATAATTGTAAAGATATAAAAGAAAATAAACACCTGATTTAACTTTTTTATTAATACGGAACTCTCTTAATTCGTATCAGAGTCGTATTTAGCCGGTTCTTTTTAAGATAGAATATTTTACACTTAGATATTTATTCCATTATATATCAATGTCTTAATCATCATCTATGTATAAACAGACTGAACCTAAAAGATAAAACTTATGGGAATGTGTTTAGAAGTACAGTACAAACGCACGAAACTCTGCCGCTCTGAATTGTCTGCGAATGTTGCAATGCGCAGGTTCAACGTTCTACGACCCTTTCTTCTTCTCCCCCGCGTTCCAATTTAACGCTATTGCGATGCGTTCGTAACTAACTTCATAGCGGCAGAGTTTCGTGCGTTGTACTGTACATTACGATAGATATCGCAGAAATTATTGATGTCAATAAATAATATAAAAAAAAAAAACTATAAAAAAATTAAAATGACTAATATAAAATACAATTAATCACACGAAAAATACACAATACAACGAGCAGCGTCTTTGTGAAAAATTTTATTTCCTTTTTATAAAATAATAATTTTTAAAGACTTACTTCCAAATATTATTAATTTAAATAATGAAAGATGAATATCACCAGCTGCTTCGTTCTAGTAATTCTGTAAAAAGAAAATCATTTGAACTTTAAGTAAACTTTACAATTATAATCTTATTATAAACTTTATAATAAACTTATTATAAGTTCACGTTAATCAAACATATGAAGAACAAGTATCTATTTTTTGTTAGCTTTTAAAACCTTATAATTGTTAGCATTATATACATAAACATTAAAGACATTGATTTGTGCTTCGACGAGCACGTTATGCTGTGTTTGCATGTTGTGCAATTTTCGGTTGTGAATGTTTTGTTGTAAATTTTCATTTTATGACTCAACTGACTCCAATATTACCATTTTGGAAATTTCGTTCGTTTATCTGTATTTATATTATGGCCCACTGACCCTAATTTTGCCATTTTTGAAATGTCGTCTGTCTGTATGCTTTTATAACTTAACAACGGTTCGATCGATCTTGTAGAAAATTGGTACATAATAAGAATATGTGATGCTCAAGTGACCGATCCCGCTGTCAACCATGATCCCGATTTTGTTCCCGCTTTCGATCAAGATCCCGGTATTGTTCGAAATATATTTAATACAAGAAAAAATTGCAACAAAAAGGAATAAAAACTATCCTACATGTTGCTCCGAGGTGTAATGAACTTTTACCAGGGAAAATTTTCATCAAATTCTGTCCAGTAGGTTTTTGCTGAGTTCGCCAACATATTTACGGATACGGGCATAATGCTAAAAATCAACGAAATGTATTTCTGTCAATGTCTTTAATTACGCCAAAGCATTTTTTCTCAATTACCTTTAACGTGCAGATCTTTTCGCTCTACTGTTTTATTCCATGTATAGATGACGTTAATAGAAGTGTTTTAAGTAAGTTTAAAATTATTTTATTAAGTGGCATTAGGGGTCATTCAAAAATTTTTATATATACATTGTCGTTACAATAACTCAATACAACTACACACTTAGTGTAATGAAGTCACAAAATTATTTATTTGCTTGCTATTTTAAATATTTATCGCTTTATTTAAATTTTATTATTGAAACAATAAATATTTCAAAACATCAATATTTATTGTACTACTAATCGAAATGATCTGTTAATTAAGAGGGGGATAAAAAATGGCGAAATTTAGTGTGATGTAGTTTATGAACGGGCCCTTACTACACGTTCTTTATTTGTTGCCAAATTCCAATCGGATGCAGTGACGTAAAATGTAATGGTTAGAATTATCGGAATTGAGATGACGATTGTGGGTTGGAACCACATCCAAGTCGTATGGTTATGGGACTCGAAATTGCCGTACCTCAATTCGTTCCATACTCGCTTCGCATTTCATATCATAGTAGCCTGCCTTAGAAGTTGTCGTAAAACATTTTTATATTTACATTTTTTATATAGTTTCTACATATTGTAATAAGTAAATAGATATATTACTGATTTGTATACTTCTTATTAACAAAAATAATAACATGCATTTTGCTTTGATTTTAGGATGCATCATCGTTAATGTAAAATATAAAAATATTCCCCTTTTTAGTAGTGGTTTTAGGTGAATTTTCGTGTGATTTATATTTATATATTTTACTTTTATATAAACCGGTAAATATAAATTATCGGTTTATGTAGTATGTATAAACTTCATTATTAGACAATATTATCGTAAAAGAAAACAGCGTTGCCTATGGTTGTTTTTAAGGTAATTTATAATACAGTATATACAAATAAAGTTAACTATTAGTAGAAACAAAATTTGTATATTTTTTTTATATTCTTTTGAATTGAAATTCGTAGCTATTATAATATAAATTAAGAGCTCTTTCAGCTTGGCAGTGGTATAAGATTCTCTAACCAACGTATATTTTTCAGAAAGTATTTACTGAGATAATGGCAGAAAGTTTAGACATTCATGTTTTATTTATAATATAATCTATTAATAGTATGCTTTATTTATAGTGTAATTAAAGTCTATAATAGCCGATTCTCGTCGGGTAGCACATAAAGAGATGTTTTTAGTCTGTCATTTGATTTCCGATCGACTTCAGGCTACAAAAGTTTCCTTTCAGTTGGCATAAAAATGAGAGAATTATAGTGCTGTGACGAACGAACAGGTTTAAGAAGTGGACGAGTCCTATAATCGGATAAAAAAAAAACGAGGAATACACTCCGTATTTAAGGCTATTGCAGTCTAAAACAATGTCCCCTAAAGTTCCCGTCACGTGTGTTATATATACTATGTATTATATATATATTACGTATATTATATTAGAGAATTTTGAGTAAATTAAAACATGTTTATTAAAACACACATTTCTATTTTCACTTTGAATAAAATATCAAAATCCAGCTTCCAAATTTTGCTTGTCTCGCAGAGCTTTCGGAAAATTCGACAGGCACTAGCAGACGGATATTGAAGTGTTTTCCAATACTAAATACTGCCACATCTATTCGTGTAAGTTAGGAAGAAACCGTAGGGGGGCTTTAAATATTCTTCATGATGTTAAATTGAGCGAAAAATTTGCTAGTTATTTTAAAACTAAATCACAACGTCTTTTATCACGGACACGGCCAGTACTCTACGAGAATTCGTCATGATTCAACATTTTTTTGGTAATGTGTTTTATCCCAAAACTTTTATAAAAAAATCATATTAATTGCTTTTACGTAAAAAAAAAATGGTTTTTTTTCCATTTTTTTGGAAGGCGCGACTCACAACTCTTATTCGTGCCGGTTCTTTTTTTGTTTTTTTGTTTTTAGGTGTACAGCATGATCTGAATATATTAATAATTTCTATATTTTGTCCGCAGGATTCAAACAGCAAAAAGCTTATCGTCTTCGATCAAACAAGAAATGTATTATACTGTAAGTAATTCGATTATTTAGTGAATATTTACTCAATTAGGGACGTATTGATTTAAACAATAGTTCATTCACGTAAATTAGACACAATTATATAGTGTATGTCGCTGTTACGAGGCCTGCTGTTTGTGTGTCCGGAATATCAGAAAGGAACAAACATCTATTATTTAATATGCTTTTATTGCTTTTTAAAATATTCAGATGCACTTTTGCATAGGCTGAAACCAATTTTTATAGCACTTTTACCGTTGTGATTGAGGTATCTCCAAAACGTGCATTCTGAACGCAACAACGGCCTCTTTGCGGCTGAAAAACGTTGACCACGTGATTTATTCTTCGCGCTTGGGAATAAATAGAAATCGTTGGGTGCCAAACCGGGGCTGTACGGCGAGTGACCCGTCAGTTCGATCGTTTGACCTTCCCAAAACCGAGTTGTTTTGGCCGGCGTGTGAGACCTAGCATTGTCATGATGAATGATTCTGCGTTGTCGGTTGTTCTTTCTTATTTCTTCAAAGACTTCTTTCAAACAAATGGTCGTGTATCATTCCGAATTAACCGTTTTACGATTCTCTAGTGGTACTGTAATCACATATCCATTATTACCAAAAAAACAGTCAACCATTTTCTTTAAAGTGCTTTTGGTACTTATTGGGTTCGGCTCATCTTGGAACACGTATATTGTTGACTGTTGTTTAATTTCGGAGTTAAACGCATAGATGAAATATTCATCACCTGTGTTGATATTATAAACAGCTTTTGACGCATCATGATTGTATGTTATTATCATTTTTATGCACCAATCAACATGAGCCTATTTTTGATCAATGCTCAAGTTGTAAGGCATCCAATGCGAGAAATTTTTTTACAGCCAAATTTTCATGTAATTATGTATACCAATTATGTATATACTCGTCATACTTATGCCCAGGGACGCCTTTACCTCGCAATATGTAACATGGCGATCTTGCATTATTAGTTTCCGCACAGCATCGATATTTGTGGTACAACAACCGACATAGGGCGACCTTTTTAAAGTTCTTCCGTTAGCATATACCGCCCACGATTGAAGTCACTAAACTAAACCAGTGATACACAGTGGTTTTCGATGGTGCTTCATTCCCAAAAGTCAAGTGATCGACGCACTGTTTGTGAGTTAGCTCACACCGAAAATCGTAATAAATCATCGCACGAAAATTTTCACGAGTTAAATCCGTGGCGATAAAGACACGCAATTTTGAAAATGAAGCCGCAATGGTAAAACAATTGACAGTTACATGAAACAAACTGTATTCTACAGCCAAGGAGTTTCATTTTTAAATATTGTTCTGTATGTGGCCAGTTCTGAATACATAAATAGCAGCTCTCACAGAAATCTATGTTAATATTTGATGGTTGCCTAAATAACAATTATTTAACTTTGTGAACGAGCTATCCAGTAGGCTTAAACGAATTTTATTATATTATTTTAATATGAACACGTCAGTCACACAACTGCCTGACGCGTATGCCTACTACGCAAAATTGTGTAGGTCATATTAATTATTCCTGTTACATCTTATACTACTTCTGAAACAGATCTTTAAGACTACAGAACACCATTTTCTAAATAAGTATATATTTTTGAAAAGGTTACTTGTAATTTATTGTTATAATTTACATGACGTTTATATATTACATACATGACAGTCATAATATGTCGAATGTTTGTTTTCTATGCTGTTAGAAGTATGTAGATAGAAATGAGCTGTAGTGATAGGTAATAGACGACGCTCACAGCTTCACCCGTTTCCATAAAAATGCAGTTTTCATCGAAGTTTAGTTGTTAGGAAGTAATTTTAATCGATTCTGCAATATTTTTCCATCCTTTCCAGTGAAGTCAAGAATTTATTATTCGAACTTTGATAGAACCAATAATTGTTTTCATTTTCGTATGATTGGAAAATAAAGTCCCATTCTTGCCCATCGAATGTAATATTTTCTTATGGTAGAGAAGTTTCGGGTCAGACAACAAATTCAAAGAATGAGAAACCGGCCGATACCGACATCGGGAGGGTTTGTCATCGGTATTTTTGATTGCTTGTCATGTATCCAGTTATTTTCTAAACGGCGGTGTGCTTCAATCACTCATTTGAAATAATTAAGGCCTAATCGTTAAAGCTAACAGCTCTAACCGCATGATAATACGTTGAAATTCGCAACCGATGGTTAACCGTTAAGATTAGAGATAACGTCGCAGGTGCCTGAGGACGTTTGTTAATTTGGTTTAATCGATTGTTTTGTTGTTAATTTACGTTCATATGATGGATAATAATCGCTAGCGTTCTTCGTAATCCAGTTGTGCGAGTTCCGACGTCAATTATTGATTGGGTATTATGCGCCGACGCAAAATAGAAGAGATTCGACGGGATCTAATTCTTTTGGACGAAGTCGACCTTGTTATTTTTAACACGTATCGTAAGGTCTTGAGTGCAGTCTGTAACCGTTAAGTGTGTTTTAGATGTTGTGCCTGCCTTTGTATATTGATACACCGACTTTATTTAGTTGATTGTCGAAAATAGTCGGATGTTTCCTGTCACGAAATCAAAGTTTTAATGAGCCACACAGTTTATTATACATGCTAATAACATCAGTCGACTTTTAACTTTAATAAATAATTTTTTGACGCAACAGAATTTGATAGTTTTTTGTAAATATGTAAATAAATTTTAGGTATGTTTAATAGTTAAATTGTATAATTGAATACCACTGATTTCGAACCCCGCCGATATATATAATCGGTATTGTTAAACGATTTGAAATATTTGTTTATGTAAACAAAATATTGTTCCTTTCAAAAATCATAGAAAAATATTAATATTAATTCGATATTTTAATTAAACAGAGAACAGTGCATAGCTAAACAGTAACATTTATTTTTGTTAATGTGCTTATAGAAGGATATTTAAATTATTTTTATACTTTAATATAGGTAATAAAGCAAAAATATTTACGTATACCGTTATTATTTACATTAAAAAATATTTGTTTATACTTATTATTAATGCAATAACAATAAACTATTGAACTAGACGTTAGAATAAAATGAACTGTGTAGATAAATATTATAGCATCTATATTAACACTTAAGTATCTGTATTATTATCTTTTGACATTTCCACATCGGTCTAGTGCTGTGGACTTACAGTAGAACGCACGAAACTCTGCCGCTGTGAAGTTAGTCACGAAAGCGTCGCGATGGAGTAAAATAGGAACGCTTGCCTGCGACATGCAGTAACATGCGATTGGTTAACTGCAAATATATTACTGCATATCGCCGGCAAGCGTCTAATAATGAATTTCTGGGAAATAACACCGCGTATAACAGAACTAGCGGGCACTCGCCCGCTCCGCTGAGCGAAATTGTCGCAGTCCCATATTGATACTTGGGCCTCATAAAAAAGGTTTTGAATTCATATATATGTACACACACATTTACATACGTATACACATACATATATTTATAAATATATAAATAGGGACGAGGGGGAGAAGAAGGAAGAGAGTTTCGTCTCACTAAATATTGCTAGTCGGCAGTGTTTATTAGATGTTTATTTGATTTTAATTTTTGAAATCATATTGAAATATGTCAGCATATTTTAATAATTTAATTAATAATGACTTATTACCCCCTCCCAATATTCGATGCGTCTTGTAGTTTCTATCAGATATATTTGCCTATCGAAGACCGATCATTCGATTCATTCGACTATACATTTATGTAATTTTTGCGCTCGCTGCCTTTCTCGATACGACGCTTTCTGCTTTCATAAAACGTCATATATTTTACATTTTTTTATCTATATGTATATAGTTATATAGCTTCTGAAATCGGCGCCTTATATAGGTTCTGACCTAGCGGGCCTAAATATAATTTATGCCATTGACAACGTAGTGCTATTCGAAGCAGTGACTCGAGGTATACGATCTATAACTTACTTATGTGGGAATTTTACCCACTAAAACCACTCCTTTGGGATGTCTTCAATATAAAGGTTATGTATCCGACACGGAGTCAATATGCTTGCACGGGCGGGTGAAGCGAACGACAAACAAAGTTTGGGGATTTCACGTTTTGGGTAAATAATAGTTGGTTATTGACCAGGCTTACCGGCCCGGTATGGGATGAAGAGAGAGATAAATTGTAATCGTATTAAAATCTGTTATTTTTGATCGCCTTCACGAGCGAGGCGTGTATCGCTTACGGCTAGTCAATCAAGTAAATAATGCCGACACATAGAATTTATAGAGACCTATAAATTAGTTTATGATACTAACTGACCGATTGACGGACGACGTACGTCAAAGTACGGTATGACATATAATTCAGTTACATGTTGCAATCGCCAGTCATTCATCGCAGAAATCCATGAAATATGAGATACGAACGGGTCAAATATACAGTTCTATATACATAGTTCAGTTTTGAGCATAAAAAAATATTTCCATATATCGTTATTTTTGTTATTTATAAGCTCACGCCAATCCCCAGAGGGGTGGGCAAAGACCACAGATTTCCACATGGCATACGATCTTAGCATATCTCTTTTGCCTCACTGACGTCTCCATCGGTCTTTTCAAGCGAGCTCGTCGGTTTCGGGTGCTGAAAATTTGGCCCTTTTTTAAATACAACACCGATTGGGTCGCCACAAGACTTTCTAGGGCGACCCTTGTCGACCCTTCCATCAAACCCATTCCCTTTGTAATGTTGTTTTGTCACTCTACTTTCATTTGTTTTTTCAATGTGTCGTCACGTGCTTACTGAATCCCACGCAACTGATTAATGTTAAATGATGCTATATAACGTTGGAATAATATTTATTTCTATTTGAAATAGTTAAGAAATTAATGATAACAGCATATGTCACATTGCCCCACAAGGAAATCCATTCTTTGCACAAAAAAAATTGATTTTTCGTTCCTCTAAAATACAGGATACACAACAAAAAACCTGTAGGAAAGTTCGTATTTGTCATTCTTTTAATTTAAAATGTTTAAAAACTGCAGCTACACAACAATCACAATATGTAACATAACAACTATTAAGAAAATAGGTATTTATTAAGATTATTTTATCTTATTACTTCAATTGAGCTATACATTTACACATATAACTACTCGGTACATCGGAAGCGGCTCTAATGATTTTCATACCAATTTATAAGGTAATTGCAAATTGACATGGAAATCATACATTGTTGCTACGCCTTTGATTTTCGATAAAAAATGGCACTACATAATATAAACTACAGATGGCGCAATACTTGGGTATCGATGATCTATATATTTAATATTTAATACCAACAATCTTGGGAACTTGGACAAAATAAATGAGAAGTGATATTTTTTTTTAAATGCAACACTTCCCTTGGGAAGTTATCGTATTCCCAAGGCCAACACGAATGACGCCTTGCAAAGCTCTGTCGCCCAGACACTGGTACATTATCATCAACGATAGAGTAGAATGATGAAAATTTTATTACGAAGCCTTGATACTTGATTAGCATTCCTGTCTATTGCTGGTCGCGCCAATGGCTGTTAATAGAAATCGCAAAACGCAGGATAAATATGTAATCATGGTGTAAATCGTGGTATGACTCGATGCGAGCGCCTCGGACCGACGTACTCGCATTACCCAGGTCGAGCTCGATCGATCGATCGTTTTATTTTAGATTTCGTGACGTTTACACAACATCAACAAAGCAATAGGTAGATAAAGCACACCGTGAGATTTGTCACCGCTCCAACTCGTACTAATTACGGAGGCCGTATATTTAACTATTAAATTTATTAATTACTTTGATAAATGCATAACTTTGTCGCTTCACTGGCGCATGCATCAGAAGTTTCATACGAGATCGTCGCTTTGGGGTGCTCCATGCCCCAATTTTATATGCACCGATTTCGTGTCAGTATAGTTATAAGATCTACGGTACCCTAAACAAATGAAGAAGTATTTTTCTATTCTTTACCTATGGTTTACTTAATATTTTTAAAATACCCGAAATAAATTGATTTCGGCTATACTTCAGTAGATGTATGATGATCTAAATACATTATTTTTATTAAGTACGGTATAACATTTATTTTTCATAGCCATCAGAAAAGTTAGAGCGGGCGGAGCTCACCGTCAGCATGGAGGAGGTACCGGCGACCGCGGAGGAGGTACCGGTCGCCGCGGAGGTGGTACCGGTCACATCGGAGGGAGTGCCGGTCGCCGCGGAGGAACTACTGGTCGCCGCGGAGGAGGTATCGCTCACCGCGGCTATTTTGTGCGTCAACAAGCCTCTAGAGGAAACTGCCGAGCAGTAAGTGTTTTCTTCTAATTTATGTATAACGTATCATCAAGATCGAATTGTTGAAAAGATGTTTCGAGTGTCTAACAAAAAAGAAAATTGTCCAATAAACATGTATCTTAAAAAATAAAGATTTATAAGACTAATAATATACATCCCGTTCCCTCTTCGAGGCTAAAATTAAAATTTACCAATGGCTATTTTATTTTGTGGTTCAAATAAGCCCTCGGTTTCGTTTACGCACGCACGCACGCACTGCAATGGAAAATTCAAAGAAAAATAATGATTTTTTATATAATTACGCACGATGTATCAAAGTCATCATTTGCGTAATCACGTGTGATGCAAATAAATAACCACTTAATAGGAATTTTAATCAAGATCGGTAAGCCCGTATTAAGCCATAAAGGGACAGACTGACTCAATTTCCCTCTCAACCTCCCGTACTGAATTTTTACCCCAGTCCTGTTCTTAGTTTTGGTCTTGGTCCCGACTTACTATTATATTCTGTCGTGCTTTTAATTTCAATACTGCTACCAGTCACAATTTCGATTTTATGCGAAGCCGGGGCAAATACTAGTTTCCAAATAAAATGTGAACTATGTTAGTCAGGGTTAGTATAACTTTATACCGAGTCAAAAAACCTTTAGAATCGGCGTAGCATTTCCTTTCAATGGTATATATACGCGGACGAAGTCGGGTACAAATGCTAGTAGGTATTTCAGAACACAGCGTTGTCAATTGACCGACTGCTTTTCGACTTTTGATTTCGAGTTTGCGAACAGAAACATACGGAGGCACATATGTCCACGTGTACACAAATGTACGCACGATTTGTTTAGTATAAAAAAAAATCGGTCAAGTGCGAGGCGGACTCGTACACGAAGGGTTCCGTACCTCCGTATAATGTTTTGAAAATAGTTCAATAACGGCGGCCCATCCCAGGCGCCCGCGCCGCGCATTTGTACCTATCGTTTGATTTTTATTTCACTATATGAGTGTGATAATTTCATATGGCTGCAATAAATTTATTTTGTCGCACTAGTGCAAATACGTCACTTTACTCCACGAGCACTAAAAGGCAGTGAGAATAGAGAATATTGCTTTAAAACTGACTATTGAGAGGAGGTATACATTGTAGTCATTCTAATTAGACGTTTGTTTGTACGTACAGCCGTGATAAAGGTCGAGTAACAAAAGCCTAAAAAACACGTTTCTTGTATGGGAACCCCCTTTAATATTTTAAACTCTATTTTATTTTTGTTATATATTCTAATATTGGCTATAGCAATATAATTGTGCCAAAACAAGTGCCTATTAATGCTATTGTAAAGATCGAGTTAAAATTCTCAAAGAAACACGTTTCTTGTACGACGACCCCGTTTAATTTTTAACTTTATTTTATTTTTAGTATTTGTTGTTATAGTGGCCACAGTAATGCGTAATCGGTGAAAGTTTCGAGTGTCTGGCTATAGTTCAAGAGATAGAGCCGTGCGACCGACGGACAGACAACATAATATCAGTAATTGGGTCCCGTTGGCACCGTTTCGGCACGGAACCCTAAAAATTGTTTATCGTTGTGCCCACGTGAGATAATATAAAAACAATTTATGCTTTCATAACTGAATCTTATTTAGCTACTAGCATTTGTATCCAGTTCGTCAGTTTGACGCAGAATAAATTCATCTGTTCGATTCAGATTTTACAGTCGGCCGACGTGAATAATGAAATTGGTTGAAACACTTTAAATATGACCTCCTAGTCTTTTAACGTAAAGAATTGTTCATGGGGTATCGTAAAATAAGAAATACCAAATTTCTATATTCGCTCGATAGAAAAATTTCGCGATTTCGCTGTTTCTTTCAATCAAATAAATGAATAGCATACATACACACGCACGCACGCACGCACGCACGCACCGCACGCACGCACGCACGCACGCACGCACGCACGCACGCACGCACGCACGCACGCACACACACGCACACACACACACACACACACTCATATATATATATATGTATTGTAAATATAATAACCAAATGTTTAGTGATATGTAAGACACAATAATTATTGAAGCTAATGATTTCTTCATCCAAATTAAATTAAAAACTATAAGTCTAGAATCGACGGTTATTTTGTTTCGTTCTAAATGCCGATGGAATTTTCCGTCTCGTTTCAACCGACACAAAATTGATTATATCCACTATCTTGTCTCATATTTCCCTCTCAGTCGCCTGTAGGCTGTGATGCAGGTAAGTACTTGCAATCCAGTATTACGTCAAAGTCTAGATTAGTCTACATTTATCTATATAATAATTCTCATTAATCTATTTTGAAATTCTGACAAAGGATGCTATTGCGGAATAATGAACATTTTTTTTTTTTCATATTACTAGAAGACGTGGCCGAGAAGCCAAGGAAAGGAAACAAAAAGGTGGCCAAGAAGTACCGGCGACACTGTCCGACCGCAGGGTTTTTTTTTCAGATAGATAGCGGTGTCTGTAAATGCGATAACCGCTAAAAACGATCCTGCGCCGGCGTTGGCTTAACGACGTTGCAGAAGCGCGCGAAAGCTATATAGAGTAGGTTAAAATAACAGATAAATGTATCTTTTTTTTGCATATACATATTATATTTGTCATCTGTTTTCTATACCATTACTAATGAGATATGTGTCCCGGGAATTCCGAAACATGTATTGTTTTCTTTTATCAACAATAACTTTGACAAAATCTTTAATATAATTTAAGTCTATTCAATTTTTTAGAAATGCAAAATTTTGATTACGAGAAGTTAAAATATGTTTTAACATACATTGGTTTACATTACGGTCCATGCTTTAACTGCAAATGTAAATTCATAAACAATTACATATGTTTTTATGACATATAAAAACAAATTCACAATTTTTATATTTTTCCTTTTAGAGTTTGCTTGTCCTGTGAAACCTTGCTTTTTGACAGATTTCGTGATTCTATAATAGGTCAACGTGAGGTGCCCTTTAATTTTTAATTTATTTGTGTCGTGATATATGACGTCAATGGCTGTGTTTATTGAATACTTTAACTTAAGAAGCTTGATTTTTTCCACATCCAAGAGACCGTAAATATAGGTATAGGATATTAGACTTTCGACTTGTACCTCTATGTATACTCGAGAAAAATAATTTTAATAGACAGATGAACAATTAAGTGATCTTATAAGGGTTCCTTTTGAGGTACGAAACTTTAAAACACGTTTCTTGTAATAAGCCTTCCTCTCAATGCTTAAACTTTTTTTTATTTTGTTTAGTTATCTGCAATAAAACATATATTCTATAAAAGTTACAACTACCTATGTACTACTGTTCAAAGAATACAGCTGTTTAAAGTGAGAGAAGCTGGACTGATGGACAGACAGCATAGGCTTAGTGATAGGGTACCGTTAGTATTCTTTGCATAGGGAACCTTAAAAAAAGGTTTTCGTTCCTCTCGGGATCCCATTATCATAAATTATTTTTATTTACATATCTTGTTATGTATGTAATATGTATTACTGTTATTTTAATATTCATAACTTGAGAGTAATCTTTTGTAATACAACTACATTTTTATTATATGGTAATATTGTTATTATAAATAAAATTAAATACTCTTAATAAACAAATATGTATCAAATAAATGGTCTCGAAACTGTAAAATAATGTTTTATTTGCTTATTAAGCATATATTATAACCAATACGATAAAAGATGTCGCGGGCGCTCCCATTGATGTACAGCGGGTCATGCTCGTGCGCGGCATGCGTGTGCGGATTTGGGGGTCATGTTAACTTAAAACCGTCGAATCGGTATTGCTGTGACGTCAAACTTACGCTACCTAAAGCGCGCGGTGGTAAAGCTTTTACTATGACGTAATTTTGACGTCATAACAATACCGGCTCGATGTGACCTATTGTTTTAAGTTAATATTTGTCTGTAGTTCTATAGTCTTAACAATATACATGGCACGATAATCAAACCAGATAAAATTTTGCCCATCGTAAATTAAACTTGAAAGTTTCCATTGCAATACAAAGATAAATTCACAAAATATTTTCGGAACCTCCCGCTGAGCAATATTCATAAAATTGTAATATATTCATAAAATATATTTACATTCATAAAATTCGGGAGGATAAAGTTTTCGTTCCGATTTTACTGAATCGAGTTCTCTCGATGGATGTCGGCGATTCGAGGTCCTATGAGCTTTTCCTGACCGTTTTCAAAAGTTAGTCCGCATGCGTGCACTATGTACTGGAATGAGACCTAGGATATTTTTCAAGCTTTCGCCCAAAATTTCGATAAAAATGATAATCGATTATGAATATATATCAGGTTATTTCATATTATTTTTAAATATCAACTAAATTATAAATGACTAAATATTTTGTATTGACGAGTAAAAGAGCAAGCCTTGAGTTTCTCGCCCATTCTTCTCTCGGTGAATCAGCATTTGGAATGGGCGGCAATGTCGAAATGAATTTATTAATGACGATTTCAAGTGTAATTTCATTACCTAGGAAATAAAGATATTTTTGATTTGATTTTGATTTGATTTGATTATACACTGGTCAAGTGGGATCGACAATCAGACAGCACGATCGATCTCGACAGTGGAATCGGAATCGAATCGACAGAAGAGCATCGGGACGAGGATTGACCGAGAGCGAGGAATCTCGTCCTGTGGACGTGCGGGCGAAGCTGCGGGACAATTTAAGTCATGAAAGAGAGCGACCGTTGTTGAATTTTAACAACGGCCCAGCGAAGGAGGCGGGTGCGGCTAGGAATATAACGTGGAGATATTAGGCTTTATTAAAAAAAGATTATTATACTTTAAAATATTGTATAATTGTGAAATATATTAAAGTATTATTTAAAGTGAATTATGTTTATGGCCTCTTCCACCATCTTTAAAACTGACATTTAACAAATAGTGATTTTAAAATTAATTTTGCGTCCCACGTCCTCTTTCTAACGGTTTTTCTGGCTAAAACCCGTTAAAAGGAAAACGTGGAACATAAAATTTACTTAAAAACTGACTTTTTCTTAAAAGTCGGCTTAAAAGGAAACGGTGGAAGAGGCCCTTAGTTTACCAAACGCTCATAAAAAGTGTACTACATATGATTTAAATTTATGCTATTTTAATGATTTTTGGGTTGATTTATAATATTAAATATGATCGAGCTATAAAAATGTTCTGCATATTCTTTTATTTAATTAATAATTAAGCGATGTATTCGTTTATTTAGAGAAGTAACATCGAGAGATATGGAAGCGCAAATCCTGCCAATACCGGCGCAGGCGTCGATGTCGTGTTACCGCATACTTGACGACAACGCCAAAAAATGAGGTACCTATAGCAATAAGCTTGTAATATGTGCAATAATTTAAATCGCCCGTATAATCGCCCGTCTGTTAAAATACAATGTATTGTTTAATACATTTACATAAAGTCTCTTTGCCCTGCTGGTTAAAGAAGCATCTTGCCATTAAAAGTGAAAATGTATACCTAGAGATTGATCGCTACCAAAGCACAACATGGTTGTAAACCGATTTTGTATAGATGTCTTCCTGCTGATTGGTCGACCATCTGGAATTGATGATACGCGATGCCCTTGGGTTGATTATCGCTGAGGCACAATTTTGTAATTTAATTTTATTAACCTGTGATCTAGGTCTGGGTGTAGGAGTTATTTTTTTCACTAATCAATTCAATTAACCTTTGAACGCACGCAATCCGATTGTAGTTCGTGTTTTAAGAGGACTCAAAAATAAACAGTAAATCGATGTTTCACTAACATTTTAAACACAGTCACTGTGTTATTTCTTGTTCTAAACAGGCGAACACTACAAATCGACAAAGCGGCAACCCGAGTAATGCAATGGAGAAGTTCAGAAAGAGGTTGATCCACACGGTGGCGCAACATCTGCGGGACAACAAACCCCTGGACGAGCTGTGGCCCAACATGAAAGCGCTGACTTTTGACTGTAAGCAGTTATGGTGAGTGATTCCGTATTGGCGCACGACGCTCGACCTCTCGTCCGAATATTACGGGAAAACCTGCTACAAACCGTATGTATAATTGTATATGTATAAACTCACGGCGTCATTGTCATTATGAGGTTGTCGGAGGTAGCTCGTACGGTACGCATCCACGTTTCGCAGTTCAATCCCGACACGAACCCGCTACTGTGTACAGGTGTCACGTAGAAAAGGTACAAGTTTTCATCTACAGTACAACGCACGAAACTCTGTCGCCGTGAAGTTAGTCACGAAAGCGTCGCAATGGCGTAAAATGGGAACGCGGGGGCGAAGAAGGAAGGTCGGGGAGCGCTGAACCCGCGCATTACATCATTCGCAGGCAATTCAGAGCGGCATAGTTTCGTGCGTTGTACTGTACCTTCGATGTTTTCTGCGCCGTCGACGAACGGTATTGTTGAATAAAAAATGTACTTACGTTTAGAAAACTCGTGCGGTATCGTACTTTCGATTTTCATGTTAAAAATTTCGCTATCACGACGTCACTCTTACTGTATACCAAACTTACATTATAAATACTTATGATGAATATGCCGGTCGTTTTCAATATTATTACTATTAAAAAAATAAGTATTTAAATTGGAACAAAACGCGTCTGTTATTCTGTATATTAAATGTATTCGCTATTATTTGTTTAAAATGGAACTAAAGATCTGTCTCACATACTGCATTTTGTTACAAATTAATAAAAATAAATATTATTATCTCGCAGTACTTCTGAGATATGTATATCTTGCCTTTTTTAGGATTCCAAGCTAAAATGGCAAAAACGGAACCCTTATAGTTTCGTCATGTCAGTCCGTCCGTCCGTCCGCCCGTATGTCATAGGCATTTTACTCAAAAACTACCAGATGAATATTAATAAAATCTGGAATATAGATGTATTGTATAAGCCGCTACTTAGTTTAGTAGTTAAACAACAAAAATTAATATTTCCAGAGGTGGCAATACATGTAACAGAAGCTGAGAAATTTTTTTTTTCAACAAACATAAACGTGTGGCACATATTATTTGGGATAGTTCTTTTAAAAACATCTTAGGTTTCTAAGCAAATTTTTTTGATTACGTGAATAATTTCGGAAATAATCGCTTCGAAAGGAGCAAAAATTGTGTGTGTTTCCTACCCTTTATTTTTCTAAACCGTGTCTAAAAATATGAAAAAATAAAGAAGGTAAGAGTTTCAAAGAACATTATTTCGAACATGATCGGATATACTGTTTTTGAGTTATTGGTGAAAAACTGCGCTTCTCAACAAAAGGACCTAAGTGCCATGAAGATACCGCTCTTTTGATGATGCAATTTAGTTTACATTACTTTAATAGTATAGTCGACATACCTACTTGTTTTTCTAGTTATAGGCGACTAAAGTGCCTGTAACTATTCTGTGCGGGAAACATGAAAAAAATGTAACGACGTAGTTTTTTCATATGTACTGCATTTCTTCGTAATAATGGCTTCGGAACCCTATAATGATCATGAGCCGACGTGCTCTTGGGCAATTTTATTTTATATAGACTGTTTAAAAATTCGACATATTTATATTGAACGTATTAGCGTCATGGAAAAAAAAAACTCAAAAGTATAAATCAGTTAAATATTTACCGACTTTATTTATAATCTACTGACTTTAGTTGAACTCTTTCCAATAGAAAAGGAATTTATGAAATCGTTTCATAAAGGGCTAACGTGAAATACTCGATTAGAAAAAAAATGAACTTCAGTCGAGTCGAGAATGTTATCTTAAAGCACACTATTATGGAGTGCGAATGAGGGGCAATGAACGAAACCAAAGGGCGGTGAAAGAGGTCACACCAAAGGGTGGAAAGCTAGTTCAGGGAACTCGTGGTTTGGGAGGTCAGTAGTTTGATCCGATGCGCTGTGCATAAAATTAATATTTCCGCCGAATGCACTTTCCATCAAAACAGCGCGTCGACAATCATTATGTTGATGTTCGTTGTCCTCTAAAACCGTTAGTCGGGTTTCCGAAATCACTATTAATTATTGTAGATCTTTTCCTAAAGTAAACATAAAAGCTTTGAGTCTTCGAACATCGTATAAAGTATTAAGATTATTTTTTATACCGAGGAAGGGACTCTTTATTGGTTATGCTTTTTTTAATTTCAATTAAATTTATTTTTAGTTTGTGTGTAGTAATTGTTAAGTGAAAACCTGTTTTTAAGATGACGCAACAGACCGATAACCAAGTCCAATTGGTTGTTTCTTTTTCACGTAAATCATACGTTCCACCATCAGGACTCGAATGCGGGCTCTGACTCTGAAGAAGATAAGCCGTCTGCTGCCGGCAGAAGACCGCACCGACAGAATACCGAAGGTGGCGAGGATGACGTTCACGGACTGGCTCATGTTCGATTTGGTGCTCGTGCACGAAGACATCGACCTCATCAGATCGGTGAGCAATTATTCGATACACTGAGAAAAATATACCCAGATTTTTAATCAGAAATACGAGTAAATAAATCGTATTCCTTTTAAAAAACGACTCGGCGTTCTTAAGAATAAATTATTAGGAAAATTTGTTACGATACAATATCGTTCCGTGTCCTGTTGGAAATTATGACGTATTTGACGTGTGACGTCATGAACCTAACCGGCCGACTCCATAGTCTATGAGTACACGTACGAATATTAAACAAGATGTTACATTGAAACCACAGGGCGTTCCTGATATTTTAAAGTGACAACTCCGCCGACGAATAATAAAGTATTCAATCGATTCTCATAAATTGCAATGCTGTCCTGTTGATTCATCTCCAGGTTACTGATCTTTCCTCTTTCTTGCCCATAGTAATTTTGTGTGGCTTCAAACGTTAAAACATGTGTATTTTCCTAATAGGCTACCGTTATTGTAACAATGTTTTATCTTTGCCTGAACTGTTACAATTTCAGTTTGTTCCGATACTCCTTCGTGACAGTACTCAAACCTCATTTCGATTTTACTATTATATATTCGTTACTTTATCAATTCCGTAAGAGGTTTAGTGATGATTTTTAAGAACATTGCTAATATTTGCTACATATTTAATTATACATTAGGTTTTCTTGTATGCAAAAGTGGAATAGGCCCATACTATTGTCCCATCGCTGTTTATTGTGAAGAGTGGTGAATATAAACAAGTTGATTCAGAGAAAATACAAACTTTACAAGATTCTATTATAATCAAGCAAAATTAAATTGTCAGTTGTCAATTTCGAAATTTTTCACTGTTTATAAAATTCTTTGTAACCATCACTTTTCACAATAAACATTGATGGGATAAAATGGGCTATTCTACTTTCGCATATAAGAAAAACCAATGTATAATTAAATATGTGGCAAATATTAACTACGTTCTTAAAAAACCATCTCAAAACTTGTCACCAATACTGAGGGCATAACATATAAGAAATACTAATGCATAATTAAATATAAAGAAAATATCAGTTAGATTTTTAAAAATCATCGCAAAAATTCTCAATGTAATCGTAAAGTAATTAAAATACCTGCAACATGACCGGTAACACGCGGGGATCATAAATTGTTCTACTTCTATGAATAAGTAACAAATTAAGACGTTCCACTAAATTCCTTAAAACTTCCCGGGTACCTAAATTGAAACGCATTGTTAAGTATGTCTAAAATAAAAGGACATTCGTTTTTTATTTATACTTTTTATTGTGTACATTACACTATCAATTTATACTTACAGTGTTAGGATACTTGACTTCAAAAATAATTCCACATAAATTGTTTTATTATATAACAACTAATAGAATTTATTCGCAAAACCGATTGAAGACAATTCGTTACGCTTTATCTAAAAAAAAATTGGTCATATGTATTACATACGTTGAAAAATCTAACTGAATACTTTTACTTGTATTTGCGATTGGATATCAAAAGCATATGTAAACAATATATAGTATAGATATTGACACACTTATTTATAAAACTAACTGAATTTTGTTAAATCCTATTCAACTGAAACAATAATTAATAATAAAGTTTGACATTTAGATTAACTTAGACAATTAAGATTATTAAATTCCAGTTTTTTAAAATGACATAATGTTGACACAATTTCGTTCAAAATATTCAAGCAAGATAAAAACTATAAAATAAACGACGTAATAAATTATTGTTATTAAATACCTTAAATCAAGAAAATATTTTTAAATCGTTGTAATATCTACACGGGTAATGACACATATAAAAGAACTACAGATTATTGTAGTAAATGTCTGGCTGTCACATATGAAGTGGAATTTGTCATGAAGTTATTTTAATATTTTGGTTTTCTTCACTTAGTTTTAACTTGGCAAATGATTATTTCAAGTACACAGTTGTAGTGCTGACGGCCTTTTTTAATATGGCTCTTCCTTTTGTGGTTTTTTACACTATAAGAAGGACCTGAAACATAAAATTTTAATAAATCCTCATTTGAAAGTTTCAAATTATAATGGCCAACCATTTCTGTACTAAATAATTTTCTTTATAATTTCGTAATAAATATTTGAATCACTCCGAACTGAAAAGGGTATCATCGACATTTTTTCACAAATTGAGTAATATCATTTTGTTCTAAAAGCTGTGTCTACATTCTACATGTCTGGAATTTTCCACATCCGCATTTAGGTCATCATTTCGTAGAGTAAACAAGCAACAAAGTTTATGCGTGTATTGTATTACATGTGTACTGATATTACATATATTATTTTATGAATTAACTAGCTGACCCGCCCGCTTCGCTGGGTAATTTTTATTATAAATAAAATGGCGAAGGTTAGATATTTTTTAAGGTAAAGACAATACTGTGTCCGTTCATCTACTTGAAACTTGTCCAATTCATATCCAGAAAATTGTCCAATTTAATCCTTCCCTCAACCCTCAACAACAGTTATCTGATTTTGAGAATACCCGTTAAGGATGGCCGAGGCAGAAGGTATTAGAGTGGGGGAGGGTAGCATTATTAGCAATTTACTTGAACTGAAAAATGACACGTTATATAGGCTGGTACGTTATATAGTTGTTGCTTACATTAAAAAAGATAAATCCAGACTTACCAGTACATTCACTGAGGTGCTCGAACAACCCACACTGTACTAAACACATATTACACTACACTGTAGCCGATGTTATATAAACCACGAGTTGATCACCTACTTCATAGTTATTTTAGTCAATCCTGCGCCACTTCCGAATGCGTCCCTATTTTAGAACATCGTGGAGTAATGAACGCGTTTCCTAACGAGTTACCAGGAAGGTGAAATATGTTTAAGTTATTCGACAATACCAAGACATTGATTATGATACATTTTCTAGAAGATGTACTTAGTATTAATTTAAAGAGAATGTTAAGATAACTTCAGTCGTATTAAAATAATTTTGATATATTCCGTGTATGCATAAAGAAGTAACAGTAAGTTCATAAAGAAACTTGATTAGAAAGCCCTCATATTTTTTTAAGAGTAAGACGTTATTTTACACTAAAGTTTTGTTGTAATGAATATATTTTTACGTTTACAAATAAGAGAAACATCGGAAAGGCTTTGTAATATATTAGGACGGATTCACACAATTTTCTATAAAATGTACTGTTAATTCTATGTATGTCACATTAAAACCTTTTCGTTCAGCCTCTCCAATAAATATATTAGTAACTCCCGTATGTTCTTCATTATTTCTTATTCAGATGTGATGTCATTATTTTATTGTGAACATATCAACACATTTTAACGTTACTTCCCTATACTTATTCAAACCCTTAACTATAAGTACAAAATATTATGACGAAAATCATTGTTCTATCCTTATTTTTAGTATGAAACTTATAAAATTGTAAGTAGTCTAAAATTTTTTCGTTCCATAAAAATGGCACTTTTCTCAGTGTGTATACATACGTAGGCTTCGATGTGAGCACTACTATTTGTGTACTTCAAAGCGCACTATATTGCACTTGTGTTCTCAATGTATTTTTTCCAGTATATTGTAAGACTTTTTGCAGACCTAGAATAACGCTGTATAAGATACTATTTGCTTCCTATAAAAATACAAGACCATGTATATATAGGACTGCTCCTTTCATTGACTACGTTGCTCTAGGACGATAGTCCTATAGAGAGTACCTTTTTAGGGCGTCGTGGTAGGGCCGCGGTCCTTGGATCGGGAGTAGTACGATTTGATTTTTCAATAACTGTTTTTATTCGCTTTCTATATTGTCGAGGAGACGGTGATGTATTCGATTACAGTAATGGCTTTAATACAATAATAGGTCCGTCTTCGATAATGTTCTTCAACTGCACGTTCGAAACTAAATTGAAATTACATTCAAAATACTCCACGTCGCTTAGCTGATAATCGAATGAGTTCTGTTATTACAACATTTTCTCATCATTAAAGTGATGATATGAATACTGTTACTTCTGACTAAACTTAATCTTGATTAATTATTACGCAACTCCGATAACAAAGTGCGCTCGACATTCGCATGACACGTTCCATTGTTACAGAACGACAAATACGACGAGCAAAGCATTCCGAAGGTGCTGAAAGAGCTGTTCGTGCTGGTGCAGAGGTTCAATCTAGAAGAGTCTTCGAATAATGTGAATCCCGCCGGTTGGGCGGCTGCCACCTTGTTTTACAACCACAAGTGAGTTGGAAATATGCTAGTACATTGCACTATGGAAAGTTAAATTGTAGTTTTGTTGTTCAGCGCTTTAAAGGCCGCTGCAGACGTAACTGTAATATAAGTGTGTTAATAAATTTAATTATGGCTGTGTGTATTACGATGTATTGTCCATAGTAATGTTTGAGTAACCACACATCTACATCTGTTATGGGCTTAAATCCGCAACACACGTAGCAATATATGGCGATGATATATCTAGTCATAATACGAATTATGGCCAGATACATCACTGCCTAGGTCGGTGACTTAATAAAATATATATTATAGATGCCTGTGGGGTCATTCAAAGACTGATATGGGAAATATAACGTAATACGCATAGCCGTAATTCAATTTATATTAAATTTTTTTTTATATCGGGCTTTATAAAATAATAATTGTAATTTTATTAGATATATATATTTTTTCTGAATATTTAGAATACAAATTAATGATTGTATTTGTTTTGGTTATGTATGAGCAAATTAGAAAAGAGCCACCCTTAAGTTTCTTGCTCGTTCTTCTTGAGGGGAAACTGTCTTCCGAACGAACGGTAAAGTGTAGATTCACAAAAAAATTATGACGTATTTCAAGTGTTATTTTGTAATCTATGAAATAAATATATTTTGAATTTGAATTTTACGGGATTTATCGCCGTAGCAAATCCCTCACAGAGCTCATTACCAGCCGTTACTTCTATTCGATTACATCTGAACCTGTTTTTCATTGAATTCATTCTTCAATATCAGTAACGCGTGTGATTTATTCATTATTTTTTTTCTAAATTTATCATTTGTAAGGAGCTAATATTCCTATTATACTGTCCTATCCGTTACAAACATATTATTTATAAAATTTACGACATTTTAACGCACACATTCAATACTGACTTTTGCTTGCGTCTCCGCATGCGTGCACATAGACCAAATCTATGTTTTTTTATACTGATCCCATATTAGTCTCGATGCCGTTTTCGATGACATTCCTTATCCCGATCTTGGTCCGAGTTCGGATTAATGTCTCTATTCGGTTCCCGGACACGCTCTTCATTTCTGTTTTGGTTGCGATATTCTGGTTCCAATCTCAATTCTTTACATATTATAGTCCTACAGCAATGTGAAACGAACACATGGTCAAAATTGCAAACGGACAGTGAATACGTACGCAACAGGTATATTCGATGAAGTTCAAAAAAGAAATATATTTTTGAGGATATGGCATCCGCAACGGAATAGAAGGATGTAAGCGGTGATCCCGAGATAGTAAAAAATAGCGAAAAACTTTGATGGCAAATGATTACATTGTTTTTTAACCAACCATTAGAAGTTTTGATTATGGAACATACCCATACTACATGACCCATATTCTACCCCCGCTCTCGCCTCGATGACCAACCGCAGAATATGCTAGGACCCCCCGCCCCCCTATCCTTTAATTTTCACGTAGTGATTCATAAATATGATTTTAAGTAATTTTTTTTTGTTAACAGAAAGTTAATATATGATCAAGCAGAAAAAAATATTGTAACAGGTACTTACGTTTTATTACAAATAGAAATACTATATAAGCACACCACTATCAAATGAGTACAAAAACTATCAGTTTTAAATCAGCCGGAGTTCCGGCATATTTGCATTAGTGTTGCATTGTGTGTTTAAAAAGGGCTGAACGCTGCGTGCCATAATTTGAATATATCTCGAAAAAGCGCGAAAATTCTCTGAGTACGTGATGAAGTCTTAAGCCCCCCCTGGTCTGTGACCAAGCGTGGTATTTTGAAGACCCCCACCCCATCCCCCGAGAATTGGTCACGTAGTATGGGTATGTTCCCTTACAAATTTTTATTCATTTAGTCGGTCATTTAATATGTACATTTATATATTAATACGTGAAGCGAAAACTTTGTACCCCTTTTTAAGGAAACTGCGCGAACGGATGAACGTGAAATTCGACACAGTTAAAGTTAATGTGGGGAAGAAGTGCCTTTTTATACAAAATGCTTTAAAAATACATTTAAATTAATTAAAATAAACATTACACACACCACTATTTGAATAACAGACAACATCAAAGATTGGACTTTGACAAAAGAACCCTAATGAAGTTCCATTTTAAAAATTTAATGAATTACGGTCGAATTTCGACCACTAGGCGACCATTAATATATACGATAAATTCATCAGGATCTGGTCTAATTTTTAATTCTCTCAAAATTTTTTCATTCTCACCCCCTCTCAGCGGCCGCAGACTGATCTCGCCCATGCTACTCCAAAAGCGATGGTACCAAATGAAGCAGTCGACGAGGTTAAAATTCATCCATTACTGGCAAGTGTATAAGGGCCACCAGTCGATGTTGGAGAAGGCGCGCGAATACGCCCCCGACCTACTGCAGCAAGCTATCGCCAAAAGGTATATTAAATTTTAGACATATGTATTAAAATTAATATTGCATGCCTTAAGAGCGAGCGTGGGTGTGCTTCTACTGTCGCCTGAAAATCCCGTCTACACTGGCTGTGACTACGATAACTAAAGAACTATTTAACTTTTATACTTAAATTCTTTTTCAATCTCATCACCAATAACTGTATTGAAAATCACAGCTTGATATAGTACCGATTGGCTGTAATTGAATTTTTTAACTGGCAGTTATTCATGTTTTGATCCGCCATTTCGCTTAAATATCTAAAATAGGGGTTGAGATTGAGCGTGAAGTTGTTTATTTTGCATTATGATGTCTAATAAATATGAAATTACCTATCCTTTTTTCGATTCAAGTTTACTATAAAACTATTTGAAAATCATAAATAAAAAAGAGGATTTTTGGTGAAAAGCTCGTATGTTATCATAAACCTCTAATTTAAATGACATACGTACGGTACGAGCGCTTAAGGCATGCGTATTTGGTTTTACTTAATCTTTTTGTTAATAAATTTGTGGTGTGGAATCCTTGATATGAACCTGTGCGTGTTAATTTGCTTTTGCCGGACGAATGATTATCTAATAAAGTGTTTGAAAGTGTTAATGTAGAATTTAAACTTTTAATATTTTTGTTAAAATTAAATTTTACTTGATATTAAATATCGTAAAATGTAACTAAACATATTTCCGTTTTCCAACATAGACAGACAAATTCAGGTACAAGAGAACTAGAAGATTGGGTTCCAAAGGAAATGCCACATTTAATAATAATATAGGTACATGTGAAGTTATGGAAAAAAAAACCGTAATTTTTGACCATGATACCTATAGCCATTGTCTTCTCGCGAGTGGATTCCTTAACATATATCTAGTATCCATTTGAAAAATGTTCAATGAAGTATATAAGAGATTCCGGCAATCATTAAAAACAAGTAATATAAGATAATTATCTTCTTTAAACAAAAATTTCCCTTAAACGTAATCATATGACGTATTTACAAGGATGAAATAAGTGGTGTCCTACCGTTATCAGTATTTAAATGTGGGATTTCCGACTTTTAAAAGATTATCATCGAATTGCTCACGACAACGTTTTTTGAATCCATCCTTGATAAAGTAGGCGGTTGCGCATGTTCATCCCTGACGAGTTAACTCGTCCGAGTTAACTTATTGTAAACGACATTTATCGTATGTATTTAAAAAGGACCGAAATCGATTACCAACATTGAATACCTAAGTGAATACAAGAACCAAAAGGAAAAATTGACGTTTTACTTAATTGAAAATAATATGTATGCACACAATTAACAACTTAAATTTTATTTAGAGAGAATAACTCCATATACTCACAAAAAAAAAAAAATGCTACATCTTGAAGTTGTAATAAATAAAATGTTTTCTGATCACTATAATTATTACCAAATTGAAGTTATGAGTTAACTCGTCCGAGTTAACTCGTTCTTAGCAAACTTTACGACAATTTTCAATAAAAGTTAAAAAAAAAAAAAAACTTGTGTATATTAACAATAAATGTACACATTGTACGTAATATGTAAGTCACCGCTGTCCGCTTTCATTTCGTCATTGTGTAAACGTAGTCACGTGATTGCTTGAAACAACATCCTCTGAACGTGGTGTGATTGAGCTGTATATTTATCAAAATATTAGATATATAAAACGTCTAAGATTTGGATAGGTACAATAACAATTGTTCGTGCGTCTCGGAATAGCACACAGTTGATTTTCTCTTCACGAGTGTGACAAACGTTCGACAGCTGATAACGCCATGTACTTACATAAATATATTTTTCTCCGCGTCGACGACCGAACCCGAACAATCTATGCTAGCGAGATCGATATCTCGCTGTCGAATTTACAGCCTTGCAGCCACGTCGATAGGATCGAAAATGAGCATTCTTTTTTTTTTTATGGTTTCTGTTAAAATTACTGGATAAGTTGTACAATAACTATTATAATTTTATATAAAATATCAGGGGAAGCTTTAGACTTACTACTTACAATGAGAGCAAATCCATCCAATACTACCAAACTATCCAATAGTACTACTATTTATCTTAGTCGAATTGGGAATCCTAGATGCTAATAGCACGCTCAATTTATAGCACTCTGAATTTAGACTTCCTTTTCTGATAGGAATAGTGTAACTACTGACATATTTAAAAGAAAATATCACTCAAGAAGCTGGTGTTCAATATGGCAATAATTATAGTGATCAGAAAACATGTTATTTACTACAACTTCAAAATGTAGCATTTTTCGTGAATGTATGGAGTTATTCTCTCTAAATAAAATTTAAGTTGTTAATTGTGTGCATACATATTATTTTCAATTAAGTAAAACGTCAATTTTTCCTTCTGGTTCTTGTATTCACTTATTCAATGTTGGTAATCGATTTCGGTCCTTTTTAAATACATACGATAAATGTCGTTTACAATAAGGGAGGAGAAGCTAAAAAGAGATAAAGAGAAACAGAGAAAGGAAACTTTTAAAAATATATCAAATAAGTACACAGTATAAAAATACGCTTGTAAGGCAATGTGGGATTAGGTCAGTTTTTAAACCTGTCACGCCTTGTCGTGAAGCCTTTAAAAATACGTATTTTATATCACCCGTATGTAACACGCCTAGCTGTGACCGCTGAAAATTTTTAGAAATCGCTAGAAACATACTTTGATTGTCAAAATATCATGTATTTCATTACAGATATAGCGCAATAATAACGCAAGACTTTCTGAGTTGGAAGAAACTAGTCGACCAAAAGAAAATTGTCATGCCCGAATGTTTTGTGAGTATCGCAAAGGACGTTGATCTGATTTCGTGCATTGCGAATCTAAAAACAAAATCTGAGAACCAATGAGAGTAATTGACAGAATTTATTTGTTGCTTAAAACCACATTATATATATATATATATATATATATATATATATATATATATATATATATATATATATATATATTATATTATCTTAATATGTATAATGGTATAATAAACTATTTTGAATCAACATTTTTAATTTGTTTAAGTGTCAGATTTTTACCACCTCACCTCTCAGGCATATACATGCACATACTTTTTGTATTCCGGAATTAGGAGGGCCTTGTGAACCTTGAGCAATGAATGCTAATAAATCTTGATATTTCTATTTTTCTAAATTTCTGGATGTGATCTAATACAAAATTTAGTATCTGTACTATAAAAATAAATGTAATGCGTAATTTATTTCGTTTAGATCAGTTTCGAAAATATTTCCACTCATTTATTAAGCCTGTCGTAGCACATTTTTTTTTTATATCTATGAAGAAGTTAAATATAACATTGTCTCATAAAATCGTTATAGTAAATGTTAATATAATATTTTTAACTATTTCAGCACTAGATTTAAAACTGCTTTAGTATAAAACTAGCACTAGAACCTGAGTTGATAGTATTTGTTCAAATATGACTGCGGATTATAAAAAATATTTTTGATTCAATTTTTTCAAAATATTCAGAAGTATATGTTACATTCTAAATTTTACTATTCAATGCATAAAATGAGATGAATATTTTTTATGTATATCAAATGTGCATTGGCTCATAGATGAAACTTGATAATGACGTTTCTTTCGAATAGCTTTGCATTAGTTTCTATTGTGCCCTAATTTAATGTTGTGTATTTCAGACTGACGCAATAAAAGCATTTCCGGAGCCATGCGATTGTAAGTTTTGCACTAAACCCATAAGCTATTCATTTTGCGAAGAGGCATATCTATATATTGTATTGTATCGGTTATAAATTTTACAGTGCAGGATCCCGATCTGATATTACTCGAGCCGGAGATTGAAACTATAAACCTTGATCAAGATTCAGAATGCGACGAGAACGAAAACAATGTACCAGCGACTTCGGAAGCAATAGGGATGGCAGACGACGTGGCCGACTGTCCTGGTAATGAGCAGACTGATCAGTCGATACATCAAGATAATTCACTAGACGTAAATTTAGTACGCACCGAAGAGGACTTAGGTATAAAAAGTGAACCCGTAGAGTTTGAAGTGCCGTTGATCGACGAAACAGTGAATCCGTTGAGCGACATCCTCGAACAGCAGAAGCTCATAGAAGCCGAGGATGAAGAAAACTACGTCGACGATCGGTTCGATCTCGATGACGAGGATGGACATTACGACGGTGGCGACCTCTTGTCTCGACCCAACGACAGCGTCGCGGACGACCCTGAAGTGTTTGGCGTAGGAGAAACGACAGATCGATCGTCACGCCACGAATGGGACGTGGCCGTAAATGTGACAACTGTAGGTCAGCTATCGGACAATCTAACACATGAGGTCGTAGAGAAGCCGGTTATGTTAGAGACCGCCGATGTTTTTTCCAAATCGATACTGACGGACAACATGGAGTTCGTCGACGATGGTATAGAATTAGTCGAGGATGATGAACAAAACGACAAGGCAATAGAATCGAGCCCTGAAATTGAAATCGTGGAATCGTCGATCTTGGGCCCCAATTATGCCGCCGATGATGGATCGGGTGAATATAACTTTCTTTTTCTTGCTCAGAATGCTCGCTTTGCATTCATTTGTATTCAAACACTGTTGAGTAGGCAAATTGATGCTGAATCGGCCATTGCTGTCCAAAACGCCGACAGGAAAATTCCCGTATCCCCGTGACACAGATCCACGTATTCCGCGTATAACTGTGTCTTTACACAAAACTTTTTGCCATTTTCATTCCTTACTTAACTTTTATTCAAACAACTCTATACTAAAGTAGCAATGAACTGCACAAAAAGATATTAACACTGCCATTTTTAAAGAGATATTGTGTATATCTCTATGCTATTAATATATTTTAATTATAGGCAATATATATTTGTCACCAAAAGAAAACTCAATTCAGTTTCAAAACAGAACTAATCTTAAAGTATTGATAATTTTTATTAGGGTTATTACGTTACTTTTGCATTGCTGTTTTGTTATTTATTTCAAAAAATAATGAACGCTTGCATGACATCATCGCAATTCACGTTTGTACGATATGATCTATTTACTCCGGTCGTGTCAGAGATAAAAGTGATAAAAGTTTCATAAGTTGCTTCATATATGGAAATAATAATATATTTCTTTGAAATGTATTTATTTATTAATATTTTTGCAAACTTGAACTACTGTCAAGTGATTGTAAAATTTACTTCAATACTTTTTGCAGATGAAAATCCATTCGTCACTACAATGAAGCACGAATTAGGAGATAACGTTTCGGAGTATGGCGAAAACGAAGACTCGACGTTTCAAGCTAAATTCGATCTCAAATTATTAATGATACCAGTTGTTTATACGACTAGATTAGAACAGATGAGCGTATTCCAAAATTACGATGTGATTGACACCGTTGACGTGACGAGTATCATTGATGATGTGATTTCTGAAAGTGTTCCGGTGAGTGCGAGGGCCGTTAATGTCAAGACTGAAATACACAAGTTTGACTCTAACGAGACGGATTATTTTAATAGCTATGTCGAAAAAGACGCTGCCAGCGATCTCATGAGGTTGTCCTCGTCTAAATCTGAGCGAAGCGGCGAGGTGAGGGTGAGTGCGAGCAGCTGTCTGTTTCAAAAGCCGCGCACTCGGGAATACTCTACGGTGCAACTCTGTAAAAATCCCGATTTTAATACGAAGCTGAAGCGTTTGTCTGCAGGGTTTTGCACTATTGCTCGCAATAGACAATTTTTGAAACTATGTAAACCGGTGACCATAGATTTGCATAAGAGTTTCGAATTTCACTTAAACAACGGTTCGCTGGTCGTAGACGACGCGAATCAATTAGAAGAAAACAAATGTCATCAGGATGTTCAGTTCAATCCCATAATGCCATCTGCGATGCCCATACAGTCATTAGTCGATAAAGAAAAGGTAGATATTAATGATTTATTAACAAATTCAATAACAGAAGAACATGAAGACAGGCCTAAGCAAAATACTCACAATCACTCTATGTTGCATAAAAGTTACGAAGATAAAAAGGTCGATCCCAAGGACATAATTAGAATTAAAAGACTAAACGATCATGTATTAACAGCTGAAATATCCCCTTTACAGTCTAAAATTGAGACAATTACGAAGTGTGCGGACGAATTTCCATATCAAACAACATACGATGAACATTGTAGTGTAAATAGCGAAATTCAAAATGATGTTGACACAACATTCACAAACCCTTTAAATACTATGAATTCGGGAATGAATTTGGAGACAAATGGAAACGTAGAGACTCAAGAAAATGCTGATTCATGTTCGCAACAACAATATAAAAATTGCAGGAGAATATATACTCGTAAAGGTGTAAATGGAATAGGACAAAGGAAAACTGTAGACAATACCAAACCAAAGAAACGTCATAAAGCTATTTCAGTGCCATGGTCGTCTTATTTTAAAACGGCGGTATCCGATATCGATTTCAATTTGGCGAGCGATACATTAAATAAAATGCTGCAGGCTTTAGGTGACACGAATTTTGTATGCAAAAAGGGTAAAATCATCGAGAAAAGTGGCCATGTCAGGCGCAAAAATAAATATACTGTGAGAAAAAGAAATGAAAATATGACAGAAAAAGGCAAATGGGAGAAAAATTGCAATAGAACTAAAAAACGTAACTGCTGCTGGTATTCTCGATTTCACAATAAAGTAAAGGGTCCGAATACTAAAAGAAAAAGCCACAAATGCGGCGAAGTTTGCACATGTTGCTGCAAACATTTACAAGACAGTGTGGAACCGGTGCCATCGTCAGACCCTCAAAGCACATGCTTAGATATGCACAGAGAAGTAGAAACGGCCGTTGAAAATTTACAGGAATCTGACATGGCGGATAACAATCGTCCCACTGGGTGTGTTGACGCCGATAAAAGCGCAGTCGACTGTATTGTGTTGTCCGACGATGACGTGGACGATATACCTAAAAAAGCCCAAATTCAGAGTTTTTGCAAAATCGAATTCTCCTCTTAGGATACAGGTTGAATCGAACAAAGAATTTATAAATTTAAATGAAATCTTGGCGAATAAAGAAGTCGAGAAAAAAATGGCCGATTCTGAAAATGACGACATTTCACGAACTAGAAATTCGCCAGATTTAATACCGTTTTCGAATGTATCGGTGTCCCCCTTACAAACAAATGATAAAATAAGAGTGACCAGTGGTGGTCGAAAAGTCGATTCTGATCCAAAATCTTTGGTAGGACCTAAAAATTTTGCATTGAGTGTTAACTATGACGGAAAGTTGATGCAACTGCAGTTAACTCCTGGCAATAAAAATAATGTTAGAAATGTAAAAAATATTTTGAGTTTGTCTAAAAAAAATGATATAGAACCGAATAACGCAGCTGAAAATCCTGTATTGGAAGCATGCGATTATTCAATTAGTTTACCCATTCTACCGAGTGGTGTACATTTAGTTTTGTTGCCGAATCAACAAGTAATGCCTTATGTGGAGTATGGTTGCAACTTGTCAGAAAATGAATTGAAAGATATTCAGTATATAATTTTTTACGTGCAGAATCAGTTGAATGAACAAAAAAATTGCGAAATCAAGTATCCACTTCACAATGAAAGTATAGTTAATACAGAAAACTCGATACTTCGTGAATTAAATGTAACGGACTTTGACAATGTTAATACTGTTAACTTAAGTGCTGAACCTCCACATTGCACAGCTTCTATGGAAAATAATGACAATGATACCGTAACACAAAATAAGCAATCCGAAGGCAGGATATCTCATTCTAAAACAACAGATACAGATGACTTACAAACTTCTAATTTTCAAAAAGACAATTCACCAGACCATTCAGTTAAAAAGGTTAAAGATGTGGATGAAAGTACGTCGGATAGTAATTTGCAAACACTTACTATAGACACAGCGGCAAATAAATCAGGAACAGAAGGGAATAGTAATGTCATCGAGAGTAATATCGAAGACGCATTAATCTTCACCACTTCTAGCACACATACAGAAAATCTTGAGAATGATGTTACAAACCATGAGCTTCTTCAAACTAAAGCGGATAGTGAAGATTTATCTGAAGAAAATCACGAGAACCAGGCGGAGACTTTAGGAAAAATAAAAATAAAGCAATTCGCTTCTTTGTCTGAAAGTTTTCCTGAAGTAAAGGATGTTCCCGAAAGACATAATATAGGTAAGACTTCCATTTTGTCCGATCTAATGGAAATGTCTGGAATCTCTTCTGAGGATGTACTCGTGAGCCCTGAAAAATGTGTATCCACATCTCAGCTAAGTGTATTTAAAAATACAGAATCATTACAAATTCCACAAACTGTCAATCAGGATGATACAGAATTATCTTCAATGTTAAAGTCAAATGACGGACTTAAGAAAGTACAAACCGTGCCTATTAGGATATTAACATCAGTGATATATGAAGATTCTACCGATCATGATTATAGCATTGAGAGTACTGATAAAATGCAAAGGCTAGTCCCTATCCAAAAACCTCGTATAATTTACCAAGTCCAAAAGCAATTGACACATCCACATTCGGTTATAGATGTGGATAGTGACGACGAAGCAAAAATTATGCCGACAGTCAATCGAACCTCCAATATTCAAGTAAAAAAGGGTACAAGATTTAAAAAATCAGCAGAAAACAATTTGACTACAATTATTGTAGAGAAAAAAACGCCATCAATTTTATGCCATTCACGAAGTAATAGTATAAGATCGAAAATTGTTTATGAAGAACAAAGCCAGAAAAAAGTAGATATTCAAAACAAATTAGCGAAAAAAAGAAAAAGAAAGGATTGTCTGAAACAGAAAGCAAAAGTAGAAGCCAAAATAGATCTCCTTGATTCAGATGCACCTATGGAAGAAGAATATTTAGTGGATAGCTTTGATTCCGATTCAGATATGTCGCAAAAGAACACAAGAACAAAGCATAAACAAAGAACTCGCACAGGAAAAAGAAACATAGATTTGTACAATTCCTCTTCAAATGAATCTATGAGTATAAGCACAAACTTAGATTCGTGTGACTCCTCTTCATTTGAGAAATATTTATACACCACTGGAGATAGTGAAGCAGAAGAGAGTAATGATTCCTCTATATTTACAATGGGCGAACCTAATAGACAAAAAACAAAAGTAGATGCAGATTGTTATTCATTTTCAAATACAAAACCCAAAAGCAAGAGAACAAAAGAGGAAATGAAGACTCGAAATATTGATTCTACTTCATCAAGGAAAATTCAACTAAATAGAAAACAGAAAAAAAAGGAGGTTAATGATAAAGCACCATTTGGAACAACTAAAGATTGCGCAGAGAAAAGAAAAAGACAAGCAGATGAGAATCTTTCTCGATTTATTACATTTAAAAATAGGAAGGAAAAAGGGAAAATAGAAACCAATGTCGACTCTTCACCACTTTCTGTTCTCAAATTGGATACAGAAAATAATAGTAATATTGTAGATACTGATTCTTCTGATGATGAACCTTTAGCAAAAAAAATTTTACGGAAAGAAACTCAACGAAAATCAAATTCTAAAAGTGATGACGATATTAATATAGAACAAATTGCCAATGATGTTAAAGAATCAGTCGAAAACAACACCAGTGAAAATTTATAACAATAAAAGAAAACATTGAAAGCATCGTGAATGATAGTGCAGTATGTGATTTGATATTTAAAGAAACAGTAACAAAGGCAAATAATATGAAAATAAAACTTTTTACAAAGAGGTTATTGGTAAGAAAAATCTCTACTACTGTGATATTATTTATCTATCCACATAAATTAGTTTATACATTAACAATTCTTGTGATTTTAAAGTCAATGGTCGGTTACGAGAAAGTTTGTTATTATTAAATATATCGTTATATAAATATGTATACTGTTAAAAGCACCTCGAAATGTCGCTATCGGAATTCAATTTGCAATTAAAATTATATTCTCATTTTTTCATTCATGTTTTGTTTTTGGCTCAAGTGCTTGTGTCTAAAGGTTTCTGCATAGTCTTACACTGCCATGTTCGCCGGTAATTTAATATATTTTCTACTCTAGAGACCTGTGTTCTGCTGTTTGCTTGCATTTTATTTTTGTACCTATTCCACATAAAAATGTTATTGATAATTAGTTAGGCCAAACTTCCATAAATCAGGATTGTCGGGAATAATGCCCCATCATGATGTAGTAAATTCAAAAATATTCTAGGTTGTGTCAAAACACAATAAATACTAATTTTTTTCAATCAATTTCTGCATCAAAATCAAATAAATCCTCTTATAACTTTCGATAAATTGTATCTTTACTAAAAAAAGATTGGTTATGACTATTGAAATACTTTTTTGCATTCCATTTATGTGAAAATTATTATTTTACTACATGGTTCAACAATTAATCGATTTTATTTACATTCTGAAAAAAAGAAAAAATTCTGTTTTTACTTTGTCATTACCTTATGCAAACATCTTTTTAGATTATAGTGATTTTACATCATTAGTAAACCTATCAAAACCAAACCAAAATTTACGACCAATTTACCCACGTCCAGTAATTTAGGGTAAAGTTAAAGTAAACAACTTTAATCATAGAAAATATCGTAGTAAACTGTTTGGTTTTGTATGTTAAACTTATCGGAAATATATTGCTTAAATATTCTACTAAATAAAGTCCTTAAATAAAAATTCACTAAACAATCGTCAAGATGCATATAATACAGACGCACCCGCTTATAAGTTAGTTATGTTTATACGGTTTGTTTTCCTTTATCGCCATCTTTAAATTTATATTAAACTATGAAAAACTCATAGTTTTAATCCCTTAAAAAATACAGCTCTTTCGTTTAATACAAAATATTGTCGGATTTGACATGAATATAATAAAAATTACAAATGGCCATTATAAATACATTTGATAAGGGCTCATGTCATAAATAGGACATCGTAAAACATACCTTTATTTTATAAAATGGTTGAATTAGCACTCATTTTCTTAATAAGCGCCACCTGTTGTACAATATTAATATTGAAGGCGTCTAACTGGTTTTATTTAATTATTTTAAGCAGTATTTATTTAATTAATTAATTAATATACTTTTTAATTATATAATAGTTATTTAAATACGAAAATAACGTGACAAGTACTGTGAATCCAAAAGATACTGTTTCATTTCGAATGAAAGTCTTATTTTAATTTTTTGTGTAAATGTGCATTTGTTAATTTATTAATTTATAAATGCTTTTGTAAATATGTTATAATTTTTTTTTTGTTAATTAGACTAAGTATAGTATTATTTAGTAAGTACTTCACAATGTAAATATTTGTTAGGGATTATTTAGAGGATATTGATTCCTGAAGATTACTTTGAAAATAAGTTTTATTTTTAATGCCTGATTCTAATGTTGATATTGAATGTGTACTATTATTTTTATTGATCTCAATTGCAATTCTTGGAAATTCATAAATGGCATATCACATGACTTACATAAACCCTGGAAATCCATTGATATTACTGAGAATTTATATATATGTAATATGTGTTCATTTGCCATGCCTTATATTCATGGGCGCCGGCACACTTATTTTCAGGGGGGTGCATATTAAAACTATATGTTTTATTTATTTATTTTTCGGAGTGTTTTCTTCCTAAGTAGGAAAAACCAGGAGGGTGCAAGTGCACCCCCTTGCACCCCCCTCGCGGCGCCTATGCTTATATTATAGTTGTTGGAAAATTTATTCACACTAAAATTGACATCAAATGGTTTTCTTACCCAATAATTTTTAATTTTATTATACTATCACATTTTTTTTCTAAAAACTTTATAAAAGTAATAACTAAAGGTTATTTGTATAGAATCTATTTCATTTTATTGTTTTTTTTTTCAAATACATTAAATATGAATTTAAGTCTTGGTATGCATACATACATTAAAGTTGTACATTTTCTTATATCGAAATGAGTGACAACTTTTCACATTTATATGTATCATAGGCAACCTTTCGTATGATGTATCATAATGATAGTCAATAGCAAAATCGTTAATTGTTTAAAGGAAGGTTTAGGGACCGTCAATTGATTAAATATTAACATCTGTAAAACAAATAAAGAGGCAAACATCGACTAAAAACATATACTTATGTATTCAGTTAACAACTATAGATGTACATGTCTACTTGTATAAACAATGTGTTAGATGAGTAGCTGACTAAAGTGAATGCTGGCAGTTTTCTTCTTAAATATGTAGTTAAAATGTAATAATTCCTGATACAGATTATTATTATTATAGAAAGGGGCCCATGGATTATATAAAAAATGTCTAAATACTTTAATTTTTGGAATTAAAACGATTAAGCTGCATTTAGACTACCAAGCACACCCAATTTATCTGAGAATAGCCGTCCAAAAATTAAATTTAATGTGTTGCAATATAAATAAAAGAGTTTTTATATGTCACTTTGCGAATTGTATCCTATTACGGGTAGATAGCATTAGAAATAGTGTTAGTTATAGTGTTTTTATTTTATCTATGATAGATATATTTAAAGAAAAAATCTCTTTTCCATTTCTTTTTATACCAGAAGATAACTTTATTAAACTTGCAATAATTAAACGGCTTTTTTTAATTCCCACAAATTATTTTACCACTTGGTAGTCCAAATGGAGCCCTGTCATATTATGTATACATGGATATTATTATTTTCTAGCTTATGTATTTATGATAGATAGTTAGAAAAAAGAAACAGGGTTGTCATTTGCAAACCACGAAACGTTAGTTACCATTATAAAAATTTATTAATTTTACAGAACTCTTTATTAGAATAAAATGTCTAACATTTTCATAACAAATATTTTCTCCAGTGTGCCATTGGCAAAGGGATATAAAGGTACTACAGAAAAAAATAAATTTGAAACAAGGAATGAAAGTTAATACAGTTACTTTAAAGTTATCATCTCAAATAGATGTACTTTACAAACTAGAGGAAATGGCTGTGATTTATAGAATAACTTACCTATAATACATTAAATATACAAAAAAAAATAATTAAATATAAAAAAAAACATTACGCCTGTGTGGCAGAAATTACAAGACACCACGCTTTTTTCTTAATTACGCCGTTATTATGGACGTAGCATAAACGGTACATAAACAAAAAAAATACTTTTGTTTCCGTGTAAAAACTTCGTTAGTTTTATGATTATTCGAAAGGTGTCGTAAGAAATATTTAAATATTGGTGTGCTAAATACTGAAGATGTTTGTGGTACTCGATTGTATACAGGATATCAATTTCGGAAACCATTTTAGATTCACTGTGTGGAAGGAAGGAATTGTGCTTATTTTCATCCATATGAAATTGTACCTATGTCTAGATTCATAAGATACATATGGGTTTATGTGAATAAATGTTTGAATTTAAATGTAAGTTGAATCATTTAATTTTATCATTTATCACCTGCATTGACCTAATTAGTTTATTTCCTCATTTCCCATTTTTTCCCCAAAATACCGGAGTCCTGGTTATTTCAAAACTTCAACTTCTTCGTTTACAAAAAAAATGAAATTTAAATAATAGAAAGAAATCTCCCGATTGACTAAACAGATTGAACTAAAAACTAAATATGTATATAGGTTTCATGACATTCTTAAAAAGTGTTTTGTTTCTAAAATTTCTTTTTTTACCCTATTCGAAAAACAAGAATTACTTTTTTGCTCAAATTATAAATTTATTCATACGTGTTAAGCCGTAATTTTTTAAATTTAAGGTATATCTTCTATCGTAGTTTGTACCTACCAAAATACATTTTACCCTCAAAAGAGCAGTAAGCTTTTCGACAATATAAAAAAGTTTAAAATAGTAAACAATAAATTACTAATTATAAATATTAATTTTAATCAAGATTTTTAGGAACCTCTTAATATAAAACTCAATATATTTTCATATAAAAAAAAAAAAATATTTTTTTTGCTCGGACATTCACACTAATAGAAGACTTGCATAAAGATCGATAGATTGCAGAAATCAAAGAATTTACAAATTCTTTAGTAGAAACATTGATTTTCATTCTGGTATATTGATGTTTTGATATGATATGTGAAAAGATATGTAAAAATCCGTAACCAAATGGAGATCTGTGGTTCCTGTCTACCCTCCTGGGAAAGGCGTGCAAGAGAGTACCCAGTTTTTGGCCCGGGAGGAGAAGGCGCACACAACGCACAACACAAAAACATTGGACTTCTACAGGAAATATTCGAGTACATGTAGCTGTGTAGTGTAAGGGATAACCTAGCAGTATTAAAGTATCGGGCGCACCCAGGATATGCTTGTCGGTTTCGGGTGGTTGAAAATCGATTTTCTTTTTTAATATTCCACCGTTTTGGTCGCCATAAGATTTTCTAGGGCGACCGTTACGTAGTATAACTACATTCGCTCCGTAAATTCGTTTTGTCAGTCAATTTTCATTCATCCTTTGCAGACTGCAATTTTCCTGCTACAACTACTACACCACTACCTTAGACCATACTATTCTCTGACATCACTGTTTCTACATTTATCTTGTAAAACACTCACTACACATAACACGTTGGGATCCCTGGTGGAAATATTTATTTATAGTCCGAAACCTCAGAGATTATTTGACTTTTTTAGAGTTTTTCGGACTTAAAATGTTATTAAGTCCGAAAAAGTCTGAAAAAGTCAAATATTCTCTGAGATTTCGGACTATAAATAAATATTTCCACCAGGGATAACATCTCTACTACATTGATTTTATTTTCATTTTTCGTCTGCCACACCAAACTTCCGCTACCAAAACTTATATCCGAGTACAAATAGAAAATATTTAAGGACATCCATAGTTTAATAAATTGGTGATTTTTTTCTGATTATAATTTAAAGTTTTTTAACTGCGTCTTCTATAGTTCTATGTATAAGATTGACTTCATACTGTTGTAGTTTATAAGTACTTAACTAACTTTTGCCCGCGGTTCCACCCCCCGTAGACAAAATAAATTCCTTCATCTTGTATATCACCCCATCCGGATCGCTACCTCGGTCTCGATTCTGCACTCAATGTTAATTTTTTACATGTTCGATTTCGATAGTGGTCCTGCTTTTGATTCCGAATTTAGTTTCGAACTAAGGCGATTCGGATTTAATTCTCGATATCGGTTTCGATTTTGATCTCGGCACTGCTCATTTCAATTCCGGTTGCACTTTTCGTTCTAATTTTGATCCCATACTCGATTTCGACCTTGGCCGCGTTCTCTATTTCGATACCAGTCTCAATTTTCAATTCTCTTTAGCGTCCCGTGTGCATTTTTGATCCTGCTACCGGCCACGAATATGTTTTGGGCAAAGACGTAGCAAATGCTAGTGGTAACAAAATAAAATTTGGGCTATACTTATTACTTGGGAATGGTGTAGATTTATATGAGTGAAAGAACTTTTAGAATATTAAATGATAGAAATATGATAATTTTTTTTTATTCAATAATTTTCGTTAGCGCAACATATAATTAATTCCTCATTAACGGAAAAAAATGGCTTAAGTACGGAAGAGACCGCAACACTAAAAAACCTGACCGTACAGGGTCAGGGCTATACAAAGGACGTATTCATACTTCCCAACTGAAGTTTCTCAATATTTCCTGAATGGCTAAAAATGTGTGTGGTCTGGGTGTTGTCATGGTGAAAAACCACAAGCTTTCCGTTGATCGATTCCGGCCGCTTTCTCTCTACTTCTTGCTCGAGTGTCATCAGCTGTTAGCAGTAGAGATCTGAATTGATGGTTTAACACGGTGGAAAAAGCTCATAATGAATAATGCCTTTCCAATCCCACCGTACACATAGCATCTACTTATTGCGAGTTAATCCGGGTTGCGCTAGTCTTTGGAGCTTGCTTGTCTGTTGACCGTAATCTTTTTCCCATGTTCTTGTCGTAGGTAATCCATTTTTGATGACCAGTTATCAATTTTTTCAAAAACGCTTCGGTTTCAATAGAAATTCGCAAATAAGTACACGATTCATTAAATTTCTTACAACCAGAGATTTTACTGCAACTTGTCAACTTATAAAATGTAAAAAAACTTGTTCCCCGATAATTTCAAAATGTATCAAATTTCTATGTTTGATTCATTCATTTTGGTGGATAGAAAAATGGCGGAAAACTGTTTTTACTTATTATTATTCGTTTTTTTTAATGACATCTATGTAATGGTATCAAAACTAGCCAGATACAAATATCACAACCAAAGAAATTTTACTACAACTTTTTACTTATAAAATATGAAAAAACCTTTTCCTTGACCAAATATTTTTTTATTCATTTCTGTAAGTAACGTAAATTTTAAGTTGCAGCTTTATTATCGGTTTTAGTTTTTTCTACAACAGTGTTTCACCATTTTCAGCCCCTTAGCGGTTTAATTTCTAAAAATCCTTTCTTAGTGCTCATCTAAATTATAAAGGAATCTCTCTCTAAAATTTTAAGTCTATAAACTTGGGGCTGTGTGTTGATATGTCATTAGACTGGCTCAAAAATATTGACTATTTTTTTTCGAAACTCCCACATAACTTTCTTGGGGGTGCAAAAATACGCCTGCGAAAAACAAGAGCTCTTAATATTGATATTTAGAGGTTGCTTATCGGGAATTTCTATTTCCCATTTAAATACACGGTAAAAGAATTTCTTTAAATTTCTTAAACGGCTGAATAAATTGGTAGGGCCGTTAGATATTCTTGTAGGTAATTTGATGCTCTACAAAATGGTTTTCTATGATTTATTTCATAAACTCACACCTTCTAAAGTTATTTAAAGTTAAACACATAATAAATTTATTGTTTTCTCTTAATTTTTGACAAAATTTTGAAACTTATTGCCAATTATCACGATCTTTTTGTTAGAAATTGTTGTTCATATTTTGCTTTAAAAATAAAGATTGTATAACAATCTTTGAATCGAAAAGCTAAGTAGTTTTCTATATTACCCGCTCATTTCTTATAATTGAAATAGTAGTTTTCAGATACTAATGACAAGACGTCATTTTTAGAAACATACTGTTTTGTATTTAGTATAGTGTAGAAATAAAATTCAATATAAACCATTTTAAACATTGTTACTAAAACAACATTATTTATATATTTTGGTGGTAAAATTATTATTACAAACATTAACTCTCATTTTTATGTTTTTTGTTACAATCTGGAAATTTTTGACGATGTTCTTGCACAATTTGTAAAAGACATTGAAGTTGGTCCTCGTTTTAGTAAAGCAGTTACTGCATTCTGCTAATTCGTTTTTTAATGCAAGGCCTTTACAAAACTTAATATTTTTCTGGTCACTTTCTGTCTCTGGACCACATAAATACATCGACATTACGATTACAATTTTACTCCTTCCATAAAACATCGCTTTCCTTTAATGATTTTATTTTTCACATTTTGAATCATTTTTCTTTCGGTTTCTGCAGGAACATTATCGTTAAACAAAGCTAAAGTCGCCAGTTCTTCATATTTTTCAAAGAAAATAATAATCTAAATATTTCTGATAAAAATATTATGATAATCGGCGATAAGTTTCAAAACTTTGCCAAGAATGAAAAAAAAGCAAAATGATAAACCTATAATGTGTTCAACTTAAACCTAGTATAACTTTTGAGAGTGATTAATTAAAAAAAAATCATTCATTCAGCAACCTTTTTGTAGAGCGTCAAATTCCCTACAAAAATATCTAACGGTCTTACCAATTCATTCAGCCATTTAAAAATTATAAAATTCGAAATTTTAAAGTAATTCTTTTACCGTGTTATTTAAGTGGGAAATAGAAATACGCGAAAAACCACCTCTAAATATTAAGAGTTCTGCTTTTCACAGGTGTCTTTTTTACATCTCCCTGAAAATTTTTACGAGGTTAAAAAAAAAAAATCGATGTTTTTGAACCAGCCTAATATATATATAAACATACTCATGCCATGTTAGTAGATACCGTAGATATCCACACGGTAAGATCCTTCCATATATTACTGGTGTTTATCAATTGTTTCATGAAAGTTCATCGGTTTTGAAAAATTTGGCCCTGTTTTAATATGACACCAGTTTAGCCTGCATAGTTTTAGTTTGACCAGTGTATTTTCATTCAATGGTTTCTGGACGACCAAACCATTGCGACATTCCTTTCTCTACTTCAGTCTTCTATCAATCCACACTTTTTTTGACGTTATTATTCCTATACCTTCAAACACCCTTTGCACATACCACACAGGGATCGCATCTCCCTTACATTGATTCTACTTCCATTTTTCTTCTGCCACACCCTACTTCCACTACCAAAAATTATAATCTATAAATACAAAACCATTACAGATATCAACAGTTTAATAAATTAGTGGTTTCTATCTGATGGTAACATTTAAAGTTTCTTTAGCCGCGTCTTCTATAGCTTTGTGTACAAGATTGACTTCATCTTGTTTTAGAGTCCTTTCTAAATGCCTGTACACTATGCTGTAACAAAGGCTGTGTTTTTTACTTTTAGGATGTATGAACTTGTCCTTTAATTGGACCTGTAATAAAAAAAATACAGTTTTTTAATTACATATATAAATATTTTTCCTCTGACGACATTTAATATTTCCTATCTAAGTATTTTTTTATTTTAGACATCACATAATATTGAAAAATATAATTTGAAACAGGTATAGTTCATAACGACTCAAAAATAGATTTAAGACACATAATAACACTGAAACATTTGGATAATTATTCTATTTTTTTTTTGGGATTTTGGGAAGGGGCAAACGAGCATACAGGCCACCAGAAAGTAGATGGTGAATGCCACCCATGGACACTTGCAACTCCAGAAGAGTCACCAGTTCATTACAGGCCTTTCAAAACGGAGTAAGCTCTTTTCTTGACCACCCTCTTGTCATAGTTCATTGGGAATACAGCTAACAGTAAGTCATTCCAAAGCTCCATTGCATGTGGCAGAAAATTACACATAAAGCTTATAGTGGTGGAATGCCATGTATTGATAAAATATTTGATTATCATCAACCTTCTGAACTATGTGTCAATAAAGAAATATGTTTTTTAGTTGAAAAACATTTATTGAAATGTTCTTAAATATATCAAAATCCTCAATTTTTTAGGGTTCTGTACCTTCAAAAGTAAAAGGAATACTGTTATAAGATCACTTTCTTGTCTGTCTGTTAGTCAAAATCTTTTTTCTCAGGAACGCATGTAGGTATAGAGTTAAAATTAACATCAAATACTTATATCTGTAGTCCCTTTAAGCTGCAAAAGAATTAAGTTTCTAAGTCGGAGTAATCAAAAATATATTATAGCCATTTATGCTTTATATTTTGGAACTCGCAAGTAAATCAAAACCTATAGGGTTCTTTCCATTGACCTAGAATTATGAAATTTGGCAAAAAGAACGGTAAAAAAAAATTAAAAAACAGATATAAAGGAAAATATCTGAAAACTGTTCATTGACAATTTTATGAAAAGAATCTTTTTGTGATTACACACTTGCGATTGGAGCATGGACTGTGATGTAGACTAATTTATAACAGAACATTTGTAAATTTGTACTATGCTTATAAAAACTTGCATTTTTAAAAAATAAGGATATTTTTAAGAAAATTCATTTTTAAAAAAAAAGAAGTGTTTCGTAATTCTAGGGACTAATAGTTCATCATAACCAGTATTGAAAATACAAAAATCATCAGGTCTCTTAATGGATGAAATTCTACACAATCAAATTTATAGGGAACACTTAGTATGCAAGTCCTACTCACACTTGTCTAGTTTTACTTGAATATTTAACTAAAATGAAATTAAAGAAAAACTTCATGTGTAATTCAACTTTATCCTTGAGACTGTTTATATAGCACTCTATGAAAAATTTATTTAATTTGTAAAATAGAATTTACCTGTTCGATAATATCCCCTCCAACATCTCTGACAATATCGTAAAAATCATTATGTGAGAAATTATCTATTGTTAAATTAGGTGGCAGCCAAAAAGAAATATCATTAGTACACTGCGGGTATATGGAAACTGGTTTATATTTTATATTGGTATTCAGGTCTTTCCCTTCAAACTGACTCAGAAAACCTGAATCATTGCTCCACATCAAACGGATATCCGGTATTTTATATAATGACATGGCTAGCCTCTCTAAGCCTAATCCAAAAGCATAAGCGATACTTTGTTTTGAGCCGGTATTAACTAGTATTTCATTTCGCACAATCCCGCAGCCTAAAATTTCCAACCAGTTAACATCATGAAAGATCTCCAATTCCCAAGATGGATGGGTGAATGGGAAGTATGCATCTACCCATCGGTACATTACTTGTTGTCCGAATAGTTCTTTTACTAAGCCTACTAAATGTTCCTTCAATTGATGTTCCATCAATTTGACCGCTTCTAAAGAATGACAGCTTTGTTTGTTAGGGTCGTCTATAGTGTTTTTAAAGTTCTGTGCATTATTAGGATCATATGACGATTCAAAAATATCCAAATCACTATCATTGAACAGCTGACCTTTTCTTTGTGATCTTACTCCATCAATCTGAAATACAGAATAATTTTAAATATATTAATATTGTAATTAATGAATATTTAATTTTTATCTACCAGACGAAGTTTAAATATTTTAATTACGGTAAATATTTTTTGAAGTTTTGCTAAGCAGTCATTTACATTCTTCTAAGTATGTAACTCAGCATGCTATAAATGTGACTCATTATTTTGTGAATCTTGTTACGTTGACATAGTTGAGACTTTGTTAAAGACACTAATACATACAATAGCCCGATACCATGCATTGTTTAGTATCACTTGTCTTTTTTTTTTTTTTTAAATCCCTGATTTTATAATACACCACAGAGAATTACATGGAATAAATTGGAACAGGAATAATTTAAAGCAATATAAATAAAAGAAATATCATTATATTATTTATAAAACACTGTAATATAAATGTAAAATAATAACTACAATATCTTGGTTTGAATTGCTGATTATTGGTACATATATTTTAAATTATTTGAAGTTTTATTTATTTTTTAGCACATTAGGAAAAATCTGAATGGAATATATCTCAAGCATATAATGCGCTGATGTATAACATAATTTGAATCAGTTCAACTAAGCACCAAGACATCACACGCAGGAAACAGTAAGATAACATTTATTTTATAACTAATTTATTCCATCTATTCTAAAAAATGTAGTGAACAAAAATAATTGGATTATACCAAAATAAATATTTATTATTTATGCCATAGAAATAAAACTTCTTATGTGTGTGCATTAGTACACATACTTTTTTATGCTACCTCAACTTTGTCTAGAAATATTGAAAACATCAAATGTCAACGTTGCATTGTTCTACACAGGTAAGTAATTAATGTGTTCATCATACTATTATTTGTATCATTTTTGGTCATCCAAGTTCTCAAGTACTATAACAGATTTTCTTTAGAAATACAAAATAGCATATAAATTAAAAGATGGAATCTGTATCATTCACAATTCTTAATTGGAATGGTCTGCATGATATTTGACTATGACTTATTATATATTATCAAGAATTGTTTTATGCACATTTCTCATTGTAAAGCGATGCTAAAAATTAGTTTGTGCAGTCCTTTGTCGTTTGCATATGAAACAAGTTAAGTACAAATTGTACTAATGTTAACTTACTTGATGAAATACTGGAAAATGAGTTGCATCAATTTCATCCCTCCTGTACACATCACCTATCATCAGGAAATTATCTAATCCAGATCTCAGCAGTTCTGATTGATGTGCAGTCATATGAGCTCTCAGTAAAGTATTACTGTTTATGTAATAGCAATCACTTTTGGCTCTACTGGGATGGTCAGCAGGGATTAACAAATCGTCAAAATTTTGTTTCACGGAAACTATGGGTGATAAATTATCATATACACTAAAAATTGGGTTACCTCTACTTGTAAACGACGAGTAAAAAAAATTAACTATTCGTTGGCGAACTAAAGATACCGGGTTGTTTGTTTGAAGGTGTAAATTACGGTTCAAATAGGAAACAATTTTAGGGGTTATATTTGTGTAACTATCTGATGCAAATTCTTTATCCAAGATTTTTACTGCTTTAGCTGACTGTACAACTGTACTATATAATTTACATTGGTTGAACCAAGTTGCATTAATTTTATAAGATTTTTGAATTAATTTAGTCATGGTGTCTAACTTTACAGTTATTTAATTTCAATTACAAGTTTCAAAATACATTAAAATTATCTACCTATTATAATATATAGTTAAATAAAAATTTTAATAAAAAAAAAATTGTTTACAAACAATTGACAGATTTTACTTAGGTTATATTTTGTTTGACAGTTGTTTTTTTTTATTGTAATTGTGTCGAATAATATCCGAATGAGTTTAACTTTTATCCAACAAACGAACTTATAGAATGTTTTTATATATTTATATTAGTTCTTAAGATTAAAAATGATGAACTGTCTGTGTTTTGATTGTAAGTTTGCATAAAGATTACACACTATACAATTAAATATTAAGTTATTTAAAGTATATTTTCTAACCAACAAATACAGACTGTTAAAAATCTTATATAACTAAAAGAAAGTGGAATGAACTATCAACAAATAATCTTAATAAAATAATATGATAATTCTCCATAATTACTCAGGCGAGTGTTAGAGTACGCTTGATAATTTTGTAGTCAGTGAATATTTCATCTATTTTCATTTTGATCCTCTTGTTGAGTAAATGTTAATAGAAAGTTCTAATTGAAAAAACATCTCGAAAGATTGAATCTTTTATTATTTGTGTGTAATAAGTTTTGTATTTCTTGTTTCTTTTCCTTTTTGCGACGAGCAGGAGGTAAAAAATGCATAACCCATACTCGCGCGCCGCAGTGCTGTTAACCGTAATGCTGTGATAGCTTCACTGAACGTGGGTGGACAGCACATGGGGGTGCCGACGGCGTGTGACATACCCTATGGACGATTCCTTAGGAGATCACCTCGGCATAGGATGTTACTGGACATCGACACGGTCGGGTCCGTTTGTTCTATACGGCACGGAAGCGGCCCGGTGTAGTGGAGTGATATGGTCTAATTAGACCTTACTGACTGAGGGACACCTAAGTTTAGTCAGTTATTAGAGTCGTTGACTTCCATGAGACTTTCTACTGCCGCTATAAGAGCGTTAGGTGGATTGGTAAGTGAATTCCGTGGCTTACGGACAAAATTATAGGGTTGAGGTGGTTCATAGGAGGCTGCCGAACGGAAGAACGCATTGCGATGCAATTCCACGATGTCGAAGAAACGCTTAGATGCGTCCTTCATAAATTTGGCTATAGTAGGAAGTTCTAGATCCCTGTGAAGTATTGAATTTCGAACGCACCAGTGGGCGTTCGTGGCATCTATACAGAATTTATTCTGAATGACTTGGAGTCTATGGAGTGCTTTTGGGGCGGCGTGAAGACAAAAGACTCGTATGTCATCGCCGACCTTAGGCACATTTTGTAAATAATGTAATTTTTGCGCAGTGACAGTTTAGTTGTTCTACCAAGCATGGTGCCGAGGCGCTCTCGGTAGAAAATTGCAATTTTTCGAACTCGCTCGATACGATTTTTGAAGTAAAGATTTCTATTGAGCATGACTCTTAGGTATTTATAATTGAATTTCTACGGAATGTTCGCGTTCAACATTCGAAGGTGGGGCGTATTAAAAATAACAATTTTTTGATTCTTACGCTTGCTATAGGTATTTGCATTGTATAGCGGCTGGCTTATCAGGGTTAACCTCTATCTTCCAGGTACGGAACCATGGACCTAGCTCATTAATGGCCCTCTGGAGGTGGAGGAGAGTTGATTTTTTGTGCCTTGCACGATAATACAGCGCGGTATCGATTGCGAATAACGTGAGTTGGACTCCTAACGTTCAACGCGGAATGTCGTTTATGTATGCGGAGTACAAGAGGTAGAGAGGGTGGAGCCTTGAAGAACTCCTGTTCTGATTAGTCGTCTAGTCGAGAGTGTGTACTTGTGTTTAAAAACAAAATACCTATTATTAAAGTAAATGTGTATAAGGTGCATGAGGCGATTTGGTACTTCGAGAGCGTGTAATTTAAAAATAGGACCTGCGTGCCATATCCTATCGAAGGCTTTAGCTACATTAAAAAAGACAACTACGGTTTTTTGCTTGAATTTATAGCTCTCTGTGATTTTTGATTAAACGCAAGACTTGCTGGGGACATGATTGTATAGGACGAAAACAGAACTGTTTATTTATAATAAGGCCTTTCCCGAGAAAGTGATAGTTTAAGCCAATTTTGAGAATTTTCTCGAAAACTATATGTGGACCACTTAGAAGGGTGATTGGCCTGTAACTAGCAGGGAGGTCGCAAAGTATCCTTGGTGTATGAATACCTATTACCTCCACTTCTTTCTAGACGGGAGGGAAATAGCAATTTTAAGGCACGCGTTAAATATAGTGACCAGTAAGCCCACCAGAGGCAAGGGAAAGCATTTGATACCTTTACTGTTGATATCATCGAGGTACGGCGCCTTTTTGGTTTTGAGAGATTTAATCGGTTTTAATACTGCTGAAAGAGATGGGAGACAGATCGTCTTTGGGTGCGAAGGAGGTTTTGTGCCAGACCTCGATGCGGTATATGTGTTAAATGTCATGCAGAGGAGAAGTGTGAGAGCATTTGGAATTCTATATTATCCGTTAAGCACTCCGCTATCTCCGCGTCGTTTAAGGCAATAGGATTGTATGATATTTTAATGGAGGTACATGGATGTACCCTTCTGATTTGAATGCTTTAGGTAACATTCCAAAATGTTTTGTACGTGGGCGTGATTTTTTCCATGAGATCGCTACAGTTTTCATTTCGAACCTCCTAAATGCGAGCCCTCAGTCGGTGCTGTGGAGCTCGCGTTTTGGATCTATACTCTACAGTAGAATATGTGCTCACGCGGCGTAAAGCTGCGTTTTTTTGTTTTTATTAATTCGAGAACATCGACAGGAAGTTTCCGGTTATCCGAAGACGCCGGAACCTCCCTACGTTAGTTCTTTTTCATATGATGAAATAGATTCATAGTTTTTTAACTATATATGATATTGAATAATAGTTTTCTTTTGTTTCTATGTCACATTAAATTTATATTTGTTAAAGCGACATCTTAAACTAACAAATAACTTATCAACTTTTCAGTAATTAATCGTAGTAGCTAATGAATATTTAATATAGTTTTTTCAATATAGCAATTCAATGTAATTTATGAATTAAGTTGTGATAATCACAGTTAATAAATCTATAATTAATATTATAATATAGAATATTTTAGTTTCATTACTTAAGAAACGACTTTTCGAAAGGTGAAAAATTGTAATATTAAATTTTTAGACTAGCTTTTTAATAAGACTGCTGCACTTGTAGCTCGATTTCCACAATATATATATTTTCTTAAACGTGCTAAATATGCTAAAAAAAGTTAATGTCGAGTTGCACTAAAAGCATAAACCAAATTCGTAAATGTAATCGGTAAATTTGATTAAATATCCATATCCGTTCATATGATATTCTATAAGATTTGACAGATTATCCATTCGTTATCATTATGGATTATTTTTATGAATTCATTTTTACATTTAATTCGACCCGTTGCTAAACTATTTTAAGCAAAAATGATTTGTTGTTTTATTACAGTTGAGATAGGTCTCTAAGACTATAAATTTTGATAACATTAATTATAAGCTGTCGCAAAGAGAAGCTTTCATTCAAGAAAGGTCCGAAGTTATATTGTTAAACTATTGCCAGATAATGTTTTTTAGAATATTAGCAAACACTTAAATAAATGAACACTGTTAAGCACTAGTACGTCAACCCACATTCTCGCCATTTTGAGTAATTAGTGTTTTGTTTCAATGCTAATAGCATTATATTTGATTAAAACTACTTATAAAAAAATGAATATATTAACATATTTTGTTTTTAGTACATTTGTATAACTAATAGTAGATGACGCTTGTGTTGGCTTGTGTTCTTATGTGATTAGTTTTAGCATTACTACCATTTTTTAAGGTTTTGGTTAATAAACTAATTCAAATAACTTAACATATTTGGAAAATGGTAGTTCTATACTTACAATGGTGATTTGAAATAATATCTTATTGTTTGACATTTTTTGGGTTGACACACTATTGCATAACAGTGTCCAAATATCAATTCCAGTTAGATTTCAAAATGTGAAATTGTCACATCTTATTATTTGAAGTATTTAATATCTCAAGTATTTCTAGTCATTGAAATATGCTTAGAAAAAAATGTAACTGTTCAATAAGTAAGTTATGCTTAAAGAAAATGTCCTTAATTTTGACAATGAATGTACAAAAATATTACAACATTTCAAGAGTACTGTAATTTTTAAACGTGGTGAGTTATCGAATTGGATTATGCTGCGACTAATTTGATAAAAATTAAATATTTACACAATCACAAAAATACAAAAATATGTAATATCATCGTGCATTTAATATAAAAAAGTGTTATTTAGCATTGAATTTTCCTTAATTTTTAACTACATTTATGTTACAGCAACCATTTGTAAAGTAAATTCACCGACTTGTTAAGAAAATATTTAGGAGTCAATATGAAAGCCATTCCATAATTTACCACTCAACTCAATAATTTGGAAAGATGTATTTATTACTTTAAAATGAAAACATTGCACAAGTCTGATACAAAAAACTTGATGTTAGTTTGAAGGCAGTCTTATAAATTTTTTTGTTGTTATGTGAATTAATCAGGCTTAAGTTCATATAGATGAAATACGACACATCCGCTTTATCAGCGAGGTGAAAAATCAAACGATACTTCTTAATCGATATATTAAGCATACAGTCATAAAAAATCTCGATTTGTCCATGTATAATGGTTTAGACTTTAGGCAAATCCTCGCCATATTACACGTCTAACTCACAATTACATGTTGAAAAAGCAGCAATGCAAGTGTATAATTTTTAAAGCATACCATTTTTTTTTCAAAAAATTAAAAAACATTCTTTAGTTACCAATTTTTTGTTTGGATTTATATGATGATGAATAATCGAATTTCAGATACTTAGGATAAACATAAAACCTTTAATTCATTTTCTAAAATCAATTTATTTTATTTGTTTTACATTCTTTTTACGATTAATTAAACGGGAGCGATCATAATTATCGATAGTAGTAAATTTAACGTCTTATATTGCATCGATAAATATGACATTTCTAAATTCCTTCTGTTCACACTTGTTTTTTGTGCTCAGTTTTCTAACCTAGGTTTGAATTGTTAAAATCGTTTTACTTCTTCAGAATTATTACTATCATCAAGAATAATATAGGTAAACTTGGTCGACAGATTTAAATTTTAATTTCAATGTCTTGGCAAGATCCTTATAATATTCACAGTTTCCTAATAGTTGTGTGCTTTTTATTATTTGTTATGAAATTTAATAAAAGCAGTGGGTTGTTTTAGGATTCCTGGCAATATGAGAAAAGCAATTATTCATGTTACACAACTGAGTTTGGTGGGAGTTGGTGGATATTGCTTAGGTTTGCGCAGTGAGAAAATTGTTCCAGATGTTTGTGTTGGAGTAGACGGGAGAACAATAAAAAAAATGCCAGGTTTGCCAATATTCGGTACGGTGTCGGCTGCTGCGCCTTATACAGATACTGCACCAGTGAGAGATAGAGTAAGTTATGAATCTTGAATAGTTGCTCCTCCATTAATATGGAAATAGCGGTTTTATTTTTTTTAGTTATTTAGTCTTTCTAATTTATCTAAAGTTTCTAGCTGCAGGTGGAAGCTGTTATATTCACATATGATTTCATGTTTATTAAGAAAACTGTAAATGACCAATGTTTGTAATTGAGAAATGTTTTTGAAGAACTTATAAAGGAAGTTTTTATAAATGCTATAAAATCCACAATGATTATTTCTAGAATATTTGTCCATCTGTCTGTACATTTGTTCACGTATCATGCACAATCTACTGTTAGGAATTAAAAGAGATTTTCAATCTTGTATTGCTGTAAGTGTTACTGACAGGGTGTTACTAATCGGGTATGTTTCATCGTGATGTACCGATTTGCAGCTGGGCAATATGCAAAATTTTCTTGAACTGGGAATTATAGTCACGAGTTACTAAATACAGACACTAACTTTTTAAAATACATGTAATTATTTTTAGAATTTAGTGTCTTTATGGTTTGTTATCATAGCTCTATCAGGTTAGTGAGGCCAAATTAACAAAATTAAAAAAAAAGGCCTGAATTTGTAGCTAATTAGTTGCCAAAACGACGATTTTTTTGCTCAAGCCAATTGTGAGTAATCACGAAAAATGCTACCTTGATATAAAGGTAGCAAGGTAACTAATTAAATAACATACTTTGTCTATGACTATGACATATGAATTAGTTGTTAATTTGTTGCTATATATTAGAAACGCAAACAATTTGGATATAATTTTTTTTCAAATTTTTAGACCATGCTATATTGAGAACGGTTTTCCGCCGAAATAAAAGAGCTCTGAATTTTTTGCTCATCAGAAAAGTTCCCGAAAGAAATTAGAGAATCAGCAACAAAATAGTCGATATCGATCGGTCGATTTTTTAATTTTTTGTTAATATTTTCTAGTCACACTGACTTGAAATCTGTTTCACATCCAATAAAAACTGTTTTCAATTAGTTGCTGACCGGGAGAGTATTTAGTTACACTAGAAGAATCAGCAACAAAATAGTCGGTACCGATCGGTCGATTTTTTAATTTCTTGTTAATATTTTCTAGTTACACTGACTTGAAATCGTGTTCACATCTGATAAAAACTGTTTTTAATTAGTTGGTGACCGGGAGAGTGTTTAGTTACACTAGTTGAATCAGCAACAAAATAGTCTGTACCGATCGGTCTATTTTTTAATTTTTTGTTAATATTTTCTAGTTACGCTGACTTGAAATCGTGTTCACATCTGATAAAAACTGTTTTTAATTAGTTGCTGAGCGGGAGAGTATTTAGTTACACTAGAAGAATCAGCAACAAAATAGTCGGTACCGATCGGTCGATTTTTTAATTTCTTGTTAATATTTTCTAGTTACACTGACTTGAAATCATGTTCACATCTGATAAAAACTATTTTTAATTAGCTGCTGACCGGGAGAGTATTTAGTTAGACTAGAAGAATCAGCAACAAAATAGTCAGTACCGATTGGCTGATTTTTAAATTTTTTTTCAATTTTTCCTAGTTATGCTGACTTGAAATCGTGTTCATATCAGATAAAAACTGTTTTTAATTAGTTGCTGACCGGGAGAGTGTTTAGTTACACTAGAAGAATCAGCAACAAAATAGTCAGTACCGATCGGTCGATTTTTTAATTTTTTGTTAATATTTTCTAGTTACACTGACTTGAAATCGTGTTCACATCTGATAAAAACTGTTTTTAATTAGTTGCTGACTGGGAGAGTATTTAGTTAGACTAGAAGAATCAGCAACAAAATAGTCAGTACCGATTGGCTGATTTTTAATTTTTTTTTCAATTTTTCCTAGTTACGCTGACTTGAAATCGTGTTCACATCTGATAAAAACTGTTTTTAATTAGTTGCTGACCGGGAGAGTATTTAGTTACACTAGAAGAATCAGCAACAAAATAGTCAGTACCGATCGGTCGATTTTTTCAAATTTTTTGTAATCTTTCTCAATTTTTTTGCTTTGAAAACGGTTTTCCTTTGAAATGGCGTTTTAGACGTATTGCTTACCGGGAAATTATTTAAACGCACTTCGGGAACCTGACAAAAAACAGTTGCTAAAATTTGCTTGTTTTTTTTATTTACACTCATTTTTCCTTTTTCTACTGTTTCGAGGGTCATTTTTTTTTCTAAAATAAATCTCTGAAAATCGCTGCTGAGTTGTATAGTCTTCAAGTACTCTTGAAATCAGGCTACAGAAATCTTAAATTTTCGCTCAGAGAATAGAAAATTTTAAGAAGTCGGTACGTAATTGGTTTTGTTGCTTTTTGCAAAGATTAAGTTTTTATCAATATTTATTTTGTAACTTCTTGATCGATTGAATTCCTCTGTTTCCATTCGAAATTGTTTCACCAAACTTAGATCTTCTGTTAATTTCTCTTGTTTGGACCAGTAAATTTCGAGCAATCTCAAAAATAAAATTTTTGAAATATCCTTCCCTTAGACCACTTTGCCTGTCAATTAAAAAAACTAATCAACCCTTATCTCCAAAAAAACTTCGTCGATCGTCGTCAAGTTAAAAATTTCCTTTAGTACTTGAAACACTCCATCTGTGAAGATCACTGAGAAGCCTTGTTATAATAATTCAAGTAATAATTCAATTTATTGATAATTTTTAATGAAATTTTTGTAGGAGGAAGTTATTTTTTAACTAGTAATAACATTTATTACTATGAAAGACATCTCTTTTTTGATCTAAAAAATTTTTTTCATTCAAAAAGCTGAAATTAGATGGAAAAAATTTGGAAAAATTTAAATTTGGCATATAAATTGTTTTTAAGCTCAATAGGTAATAATAATAAATAATAAAAAATGTAATTTATTTGTGACCCTGAAGTTAGCACACAGCCCATAAAAATACCATTGGAATACGGATATCGAGAGTAAAAGTCGATCTACCGCAAATAGAAGCAGACAGCGTTTTTTAGCGCGAAAAATTAAAAAAGTACAAAATTTAAAAATATTTTTTATTTTCAAAATTTTACACTAAAAATAATTTTGGGAAGGTTTTAAAGGTACTGAAACATAAAATCGCTCGAAAATTTGTAGTTTCCGTTGATTATTCATATTTTAAATGTACATTTTTCTGTTACTTGTTATTTTATTAGAAGCCTTGGCTCACAATAACTGCTCAAAATGATTTTTGTCAAATCAAAAATGTACATGAAGTTTTTAAAATTCACATGTACATTTTGTAGCTTTTCCCAAATTTTAATATTTTCAGAGATATCCGTATCCAAATTTTCTTTTTACTTTTTGAACACGGATATACCTTCGAAAAAATTTTTTCTAGCCAAAAATAAAAAAAGTACTTATTTTTTACCGTAAAATTTATATGTACAAATTTTTATTAATGAGTTTTTTTTATTGTGTTGAAAATACTCGAAGTTAAAATTTTTTTTTTAATTTTTGTTAGGGATATAAATATGGAAAAAGGTTTCTTTTGTTTCGAATGACAAAAATACTTGTCTATTCTTCAATAATCTTTATGTACAATATTCAGAAACAAAAATTATACATAAATTCCCGTATTCAATAATAAGAAATGATTCAATTTCATATTTTTATGCTTATCTCACACGTAAATTATGTTTAAATTTAGCGCCCACGAAAAAAGAAAAGAAACCAACAATAAAATTGTCCATATTATCTTAGACAAATAATATTTCACTTTCAATTATGACTTAGAAATTAGCCGATATTTTAAAGTCCTTGAATTTTTTTTTAAATTATAAATTGCGGTTTAAAAAAAATTTATCAATAAAAATTGCACCTTAAATTTCTATGATTTACTTAAAGTTCAATTTTTTATTTTCTGTTAACTAAATTGTTTTATCTAAAAAACGAAAAATTCTTAAATTGTTCGAATGTCGGCTAAATTCAAAATCACTATTAATGAATTTTGACTTACAACTATTTACAGTTTTTGAAATTCTTTTTAAGGTTACATTTTTATTTTTTGTATAAATAATTCCGACACAAATCACAAATATATTGAAACTCTGGATGTTCGATTTCTTTTAAAGTTTTTTAAAATAATTAAGACAGCGATAATGAGCCCATTTGTTGCAAATATCGCACGAAACCCAGTTTGAATCAGTTCGAGATTCGCCTCCTCCACATACTAAGCACTGATTACTTACATCCAAAGACTTGGTAATACATTCTACTTTCAATTGATCTCTAAGTTCATCCGGATTAATATCGCTGATTTCGTTTATTTTGCCGAGTAAAATTTCTTTTAAATAATGAAGCACATATACGCCACAATTAATGCTATCCTGCTGATATGGATGCGGAATTTTTTTTATGCTCCAATAAATGAGACTGTCAGGAAAAATCTTCTCGTAGCAATCAATAAAATTTTTAAAATATGAATAGCCGTCAGCATCTGGCAAACTCGGGTTTAAAAAATAAAAGAAGCCATCTATCAAATTAATATACACAAGAGTCCAATGAGAGTTTTCAACATTAACGGGTAAGAAAATTTCACTTTTTCCGTTTATAATTGTTTTTAAATTGTTGTAAAAGTAATTTTGTACATCTTTGCAGCCCGTTTCAAAGATTATTGTACTTTTTTCACATTCAATGTAAGCAACTTCATCAGTTTTTTCGGAGTCTGAGATAAACAAATTACTGCAGTAATCAATCAAAAAATTAGTTAACCATTGTTTTCGGATATCTTCTATATTTTTGTAGAGAGTTCTGTAATCATTTCCGAATAAGAAGACATGATTATCGTTGTTATTTATATCTTTTACCCATGCAACAAAGTACTCTCTCGAACTAATATCACAAAAATAATAGTCTTTGTTGTTAATTGTTTTATTATTATCATTTACAATTAGCGCCTTCTTTTTAATTTCTAAATTTAAATTTTTCTTTAATGAATCAGAGTTTTGGTAACTAAGCCGGGATGATTTTCGTTGTTTTTTACAATCTTTCCAGCTTTCTTCAGATAACATATTATTTGGCTCATTAATTTTTGGCCCAGATCGTTTTCTGGAGCATACTATTGGTGGTGGTAAATCTAAAAGTTGAAGGGCCGCCTTTAATGCAAAAAACAATTTATCTATAAAAACTCCCGCTTTTAATCCCAGCTCCCTTTCCGCTTTGACTTGCTTAAAATGGTTTTCAGCGTTGCTGTTGCAGGAATGTTCTTTTTTTGTATTAAGCATGATGGACCAGAAAGGAAGATCGGGAAGTAATTCGTCCACTAAATATTGTACAAATTCTAAACACCGATTGTTATTCATCGGATAATCATTTTGGCATTTACTTGCACGGATTTGTACTTTAACTTTTATCTCTAAAAAGTCTCGATGGTAAGGACTTGATCTGGTGTTTGCTGTTGTTATTGGTTCTGATTCATCGTCAGAACCATAAAATTCATCATCGCGAATGTCGTCATCAATATCAAAATTTAATTCATACTGACCTCTTTGCTCACTCTGTACATTTAGCAGCTGTTTCATGGCGTTTTAAATTCTTTATTTTGCTCGGGATATATCAAAGTAATAAATAGATTTTCAACTGTTGTTTTTAATAGATCATAATCATCAATATGAACTAGTAGAGCCATCATCTCCAAGGAAAAACTAATTATGGGTTTACTTACATTTTTTTTCTCTAAGTATCTGGACACCATTTTCATAATGTGAGCATAGCAAAAGAATAGAGGTGTGATTTTGGGGTCTAGTGGTGTTTTATTAATGACAGCATCGTAAGTTTTTTCCAAATACTCGGATACTCTCAAGTCGTTCCAAGAACATAATACAGCGTTAATCTCGGCCCAGGACCAGTCAGTAACGACAGATTGAAATAACGGCCACTTCAGCTTGTGAGCGCGCCAGATTTTTTTGGAAAAACTTAAAAACGAGCTGATATTGTCTGCTGTTTGGTCATTGGTGATCATCTCCAGGACCGGGTAAATACGATGGTTGATATTTACCACACCCGCATAATAATTAACCCTCTTTGATCCGTCATAAGGCTTTTTGACGACTGAATGGAATCAAAGTGGAGAGTCAGTGAACCTGCATATTTCTCCAACATTGCTACTTGCTCATCGATTCCCAAGTAGACTATGAACGGTGGAGACGCGAATAATTTTATATACGGATGTTTAAAATGAGCTTCACTTAATCATAAAGAAATATCAGCACAGTCATCTCTATGACGAATATCTTCGCAAACACCTTCAGAGCGAGCTTTTTGCAATACTTCTAGTGAATGAGAATACTGATAATTTCTTTCAGTGCGAGCCAGACCAATATCCATATCATTTACAAGTTCGTTATGAATGGACTTCGGATTCGCGAACCGTAAACGTTTTTTTATTTCTTGACGTCTACTTTTTGTAAGGGCGTATGAAAGAAACTGCGTGTGGTTTGGCGGATCAGCGATTGAGTAAATATTAATAATAGTCTTAAAATTCCGCGGTTCTCCTTTGAATTTAAATCTCACCTTACAATTTGGTTGCTTGCATTTAGCATAATCGCGAAAACGGTTATTATTATCATGTGACAGCCCATGGAATATCAAGACGCAGGAGATTTGAGTTTTATTTGGCAAATTTTCGCGCAAATATTGGCGAAAGTGGTCTGCTGATACGAGGCCATCTCGAATCATCAAAGACGAGCAAACCGTCAGTGATTTGATGATTCGATAATTGTATTGTTTTTTTACCACAGCAATTGGCTTATCGTCAGGATCAGCGATAACAGGTGTAAGATCATTCATAGAACTTGTACTAAGTTGTTTGGTAAGTTCTTGTACATCATCTTCTTTATAAGTTTTACTTGAACTGGGAGCAGATAATTTTTTGTCCAATTGTTTATTGAACTTATCTACCAAACCATTTTCGTTTCTAATCCAATAAAAATATAATCGAGTCCGAAGCCACTCAATATCTTTTTTTTTTTTAAGAGATAAATAATTGCAGAGATTGAGAAAAAGAGTTTTGTCTTTTGTTGGACTCTCAATTATTTGATCCCTGCGATCAACAAATTTTACTAGTCCACTGATAATTGATTCTTCTTCATATTTCATTGTAACTCACTAACACTGTTCCACTGAATACGATCGCATAAATTTAAGGATTATTTAAAAAATATAAACATGAACAATATATCACGAAGCACTTATTTCACTAGCTTATCATCTGTCACCACAGACATTTGGAGTACATATAATAATTGTTGCAATATATGACACAAAGTAATAAAACAATAGGTCACTTCGCACACTATCACTCACTTCACTAGTTTATTATTTGTCACCACAGAAATTTGGAGCAAATACAATAATTGTTACAAAAGTTTTCAATTAAAAAATGAATGGAGTATTATTTGGCACATTTATTGTACTTGATGAAATTTATTTGTACATTATGCTTGAAATACGACTACTCACATGAATATATATGTATCATTAATGAGAATAATGAGAAGCTAATTATCAAAATCAACGCACCAAACTTCAAAGAGTTCAAAATTGGTGCGTTCTTCGCGTTGTTCAGCCATCTTGTTTTTCCAGTATGGCGACTACGCCGGTTTGATATTGGCGCTAAATTTAAACGTAATTTACGTGTGAGATAAGCATAAAAATATGAAATTGAATCATTTCTTATTATTGAATACGGGAATTTATGTATAATTTTTGTTTCTGAATATTGTACATAAAGATTATTGAAGAATAGACAAGTATTTTTGTCATTCGAAACAAAAGAAACCTTTTTCCATATTTATATCCCTAACAAAATTTAAAAAAAAAATTTTAACTTCGAGTATTTTCAACACAATAAAAAAAACTCATTAATAAAAATTTGTACATATAAATTTTACGGTAAAAAATAAGTACTTTTTTTAATTTTGGCTAGAAAAAATTTTTTCGAAGGTATATCCGTGTTCAAAAAGTAAAAAGAAAATTTGGATACGGATATCTCTGAAAATATTAAAATTTGGGAAAAGCTACAAAATGTACATGTGAATTTTTAAAAAAACTTCATGTACATTTTTGGATTTGACAAAAAAATCATTTTTGGAGCAGTTATTGTGAGCCAAGGCTTCTAATAAAAATAACAAGTAACAGAAAAATGTACATTTAAAATATGAATAATCAACGGAAACTACAAATTTTCGAGCGATTTTTATGTTTCAGTACCTTTAAAAACCTTCCCAAAAATTATTTTTAAGTGTAAAAAATTTTTGAAAAATAAAAAAATATTTTTTAAATTTTGTACTTTTTTAATTTTTCGCGCTAAAAAACGCTGTCTGCTTCTATTTGCGGTAGATCGACTTTTACTCTCGATATCCGTATTCCAATGGTATTTTTATGGGCTGTGTGCTAACTTCAGGGTCGCATTTATTTAATACTGTTATCTGATAATTCTGATCGTGTATGTCACCCTTCAAAGCACTGCACTATAGTATTTCAGCTATCTGCATTCATAGCCCTGAAATGGATACAAATTTCACCTGCTTTACGTTGATTGCAAATACAGGAAATGATCGTAATTTTTTGCAGTTTTTTTCGGAATATTCAATTTCAGTTTTTGATAAAATTTTTGTTTAAAAAAATATCAGCTAATAAACATTTATGCTATAATTCTATATGCTCTAAAAAATTTGATTGATTGTTTGTAGTCAACTTTGATTCAAATAAATAAATGCTTATCTAAAACCACATATAACAGTAAATTATTCAAAAAACCCAAAAATAATTAGAGGAATGAACAATTTAGGTAAGTAATATTCTGAGTATCATTACAAATTTTACGACTTACTGATAAAATATTGATCTTTGAAAGAATTAAATTTAACATTTATTATTTGCATCAAGATAACCTCATAGTGTTTCATGACAACTTTTATGTTTTATAATTTTTTTTAATCATGAAATTGAAAAGGAACTTTCTTCAAGGTATAAATAAAATTTGAAATAAATTGAAGTATATTTCCACTATTCTACTAAAATTGATAATAGTTAAAACATGTGGCATGATTAGAAAATAAAGAGCAGTTCATGTTCTCTTTACCATAGAATTAAACTTTTTTTTCAGCATTTTATTTGTGTTCTAATGTACTATAAATGTCATCACATACTATAAACAAACTGAATATGTTCAAAATCTTATATTTGAAAATCAATAGTTCGAGATGATAAATGCGTCAAGTTTTAAAAAACGGATACGAACTTTGGGATTTTAAAAAGCTTCATTTTTTAATATCAATTGATAAAATATTGTGTATAGCTTACCAAATGTGTGTACTTCAACTTATACGCTTTTTGGCTTTGTAGAACCAGGAAACTTCATATATTATTATTTTTTAGGTCTTCAAAATGTATAGTTTAATTCAGAGCTTTTTTAAAATATTTGAAACTTTGTAGTTTACAAAATTATTAACAAAAAAAAAAAGATCAAATGTCTGTTGATCAAAAAATTTTTCTTATCTTAAAACTACAGGATGATGTAGCTTTTGAATATTTCACTTTATTTTTGTAGGTATTGTCAATTTATTGCACTTCTATTCGCATTTTTAACATTTAGTTTATTTTAACACAATATACTTGAACATTTTTTTATGTTTTCTATTAAAGGTTAAAAGTAATTTTTGCATTTCTTTACTTTAAATCAAAAAATTTCATAATCTAGAAACATATCTTTATTAATCAAATTGTAATCTACATAGAACATTTTTTATCTATACATTTTACATAGGGATGCATCGATACGCCTTTTGGCCGATACGATACCGATACCGATACTTTTACTAAAATATCGCCGATACCGATACCGATATCGATACGCCTAGAAAATTCAAATAAATGATAAGGTAATAAAATATAAAACTTCTAGCTACAAATAAAATACGCTTTGGGTTATTTTCTTTTATTAAATAAGTAGTAGCATTGACATTAAAAGATTAAACATTTAAAAAAAATATGGTGGATTTATTACATACTTAACATATTAATAATTAAAATTAACATTTATAAGATTTTTGTTTAAAAAGCAAAGTATTCTCAAATTTTGTGGAGAAAGGCGGTTTCGCAAGTCTGTTTGAATGAGACCTGCGGTGGAAAATAGCCTCTCGGATGCAACAGAGCTCATTTGGAAACTGAAGTACTTCTGCGCCAGTTTTTTCAAATGTGGGTATAAGACGTCATTGTGCCAGAAAAGTAGCGGATCTGCGTCTCTGGGTATATTGGGAGATCTTAGGTACTTCTCGACTTCTTCTTTGAGAGAGTTATTGCTGCTCAGAGTTGACAGGGGATCATCTTCTTCGGACTCTCTAATAATATTTTCACAAACGCTCCAAAGGCCACCACTAGCAGTCATCTCAGAACTTGTGCTCGGTGTAGGTGCGACCATGTCCGAAGCATTTTCGGAATATAAATCTTCGTTAAGGTTGATGATTAACTCCACAAGACGCTTTTTTGCTGTAGATGTTGTAGAGTGTAGTTGAAATATCCGTGTTTTATATCGAGGATCAAGCGTTGTGGCTAAGCAATATATCTCTTCATTTTCCAAGTCTTCGAAACGTTCATTAAGAGCCATTAACAAGTCACCCGCTAATTTTTGCGATATATTCTCCTCTTCTCGGCGACGAACCTCTCATATTTTCTAATAATTTTCGAAGACTGTTAATTAATGGAATGGCGTCAGACAACGTAGCAGTGGATTTGCTGATTGACTTTGTGGCTTCTTCAAAATACCGCAAAATATTCACCACCTTCTCCATCATTATCCATTCTTCAGTTGTAAGTTCTGCTTTGCAAGTTATACGAGGTAGACAAGCTTGCACTGCAACTCGTTGTTCTAGCAAACGCCTCAATGCCTGTAGTGTCGAGTCCCAACGTGTAGATATATCCTGTATTAAGACATGGTTGGCAATATTATGTATCTTGCATTTCTTTTAATACCTTATTGCTGCTCGTGGAATGACTAAAATGTCCTATAATAGACCTTGCTTTGGTTATCATTTCTTTGACTTTATCATCTTTAAAAAGCCTGGCTTTGATTACCAGTTGCAATGAGTGAGCCAAACACTTTACAGGTACAACATTATACGTTTCTTGAATCTCTCTTATAGCGACACTCATGTTTGCTGCGTTGTCAGAAACTATAGCTCGAACTCGGTCTTGTATATTCCAATCATGAAAAGCCTTGTTGAGGTTGCTTGCAATGTTTATACCTGTGTGCGATCCATCGAATGGCAAAACTTCAAGACAGTAACTTTTGTACTCAAAAGTTGCAGTGATTCCATGTGCTGTCAAGCTAATAAAATCATTGGATTGCGAAGAAGAGTCACTTGTCCAGATGTCGGTGGTTATCACAATATGCGGCAGGTCTTTAATAGTTCTAGTACTTTAGCTCTCACTCGCTGATACATTTCTGGTATGACTTTTTCTGTAATGTGGAACCGCGAAACCATTTTATATTTTGGACACAGTTTTTATCAATCTTTGGAAGCCTATTTTGTTTACTAAATCAAAGGCTCCATATCCACGCATATTTGCTCAGCAATAGTGAGAGTTATATCTTTTGCCCGAACGTCGTCGTCGACATAAAGTGATTTCTTATCGATTATCTCTGACAAAGTTGCTTGTCTCTTTGGTTGTGGTTGTAGACCGCCCTCCTCGTCGCGCTTGGTTTTCTGAGTAGTTGTTTTGAGGTCGAAGCGGTGTCCAATTCACTATTATGGTGCCTCTTCATGTGGATCCATAAGTTTGACGTGTTATAACTTTTAGAGGTGGTACCTCGAGACACATTTTCTTTACAATATAGGCATGTTGCTTTGGAATTATCCAACGTCGAAATTTCAAAATGGCTCCAAATAGTGCTTTTGTGTTTTGAAGTTGACATAATTTTCGTAAGCACTGTAGACAGGTCTTTGAAATGTTTAAATATTCACCACACAACTATTTAATCAATTAATTATGATGTGTCAACTGTAATTCTGTATTTTATAATTTCTAACATAACCAACAAAAATCGCTATAGCGCAATGGTATGCACAAAGCAGCACGAGTGAGCGAAAGTACAAAGAGTGTGTGAGACAAAACTCGCTGGGGAATTCCCCGAGCATTGACCGTTCGTTTCGTGCCTCGTTTGCAGTGAAGCAAGCGCGCGCGTTTACATTTAGTAATTTAAAGCGCGCGGAATTTGAAATGTTGTTAGATCGGTATCGGCTATCAAAATATCCCCGATACCGATATATCGGTAAATCGGATATATCGCCGATATATCGGTATCGGTATCGGATGCATCCCTAATTTTACAACCTTTCAAGATCTCTTGTATTGAATTTCAAAAAAATATCTCTTGGAGACTTACAAATAAATTTTTATTTTTTTTTAGGTTTTTAAACTAAAATTTTTTGACATATATTTAAGAGCTGTTCAAACTCAATACAAAAACTGGTAATTATTTTATAACTATCTTAACCCTTTCCCTCCGGGGTAGTGATTTTTAACAAATTTCCGCTTTTGAACTTTATTACCATAATAAGGTGGATAAAAGGAAAAACACAGATTTTTTTTAGATTTTTATTATGCCTAGAAGTACTATTTCCAAGACCTAGACTTAGAAGTACCGTCAGGAACTTCGTGTTATTACAATGTTAAGAACTTTGATAGAAACTACAAAAGTAATGAGATCCACCATTGACTTAGTAAGAATTAAATTAATGACTTAGTAATAATACAAATAAAAATAAATAATTAAAGGTTAACCTCGTGGTATTCAATAAAACAATTTTTCTTTTCATTGACACACAAAAACACGTTGCAATGCGAACATTTAATATGAGGTTTCGACTGAATCTTCTTCAAACTACAAACCTCACACCTTCCCCTGTTCTCTACGAACATAGGCCAATGGATGCCTCTGTTACGCAAGCGTACGTCTTTTATAGTGGAATAGTCAGATTTTCGTCTTTTGGAAGGGCCGCCTTTTGCAGTATTATCAGTAGAAGTCTTTCTTTTCTGACTAGCATCTTTCATTGTCATCAAGCCTTGAGTAACAGAACGTCTAAAATCTTTTACGGTAGTTTGTTCCATTATAAGTCCATGAATGACATATGCATTTACAAATGCGATGTCCAGAAGACCCCAAAACAATCTGTGCCACCATTTCGGAGATTTGCGATCTATACTGTAAAGGGCTCTCAAACGATCAGCTGTATCTACGCCGCCCATATAATTATTGTAACCTTTGACAGCTATAGGGCATGTAATAGCAGACTTGGATCCATTTTTTTCTTTACGTGACACAGTTGCCTCTTGGTTTCCATGAAAATTAGACACGAAATTAACCACTTTGTTATCCTTCCATTTACAATATCCAATGTCTAAATTTGAAAATCGATGATCACTCTCGCCCCTTTTCAATTGAGAATCAGCGAGCACGTTTCCGGGCCGTCCCTTTCTGTTACATCGGATAGTTCCACATGCGTAGGTGTTTTCAGTTTTCAGTTTCTCAAGTAAAGCGACAGACTTGAAAAAATTATCAAAGTAGACTACCTTCCTTTTACTCCAATCTTGTTCCGTCAACTCTAAAACAACTTTCTCTCCCAATCCATGGCCGGTAAATTTTGAGTTCAGCTCTTCGTCTTTCCCTTGGTAAATTTGAAACTTTTTTATATACCCCCTCTGGTCAGCAAGACACCACAGTTTGTACCACCTTTTTATGGGCTTCATAGGTAGATACTGTTTTAGGACAGACTTACTTTTGAATTTAATCATGGACTCATCTACACTCACTTCGCGAGTATCATGATAAACCACTTCAAATTTTTTATTGAGTGCATCAATCATCGGTCTAATTTTATATAATTTATCTTTGCAGTCTGAAGGCATTTTAGAGTTATCATTGCAATGCAGATGAGATAAAATAATAGTAAACCTGTCTCTAGGCATTGTTCTGCAAATAAGTGCGTTGTTGAGATCAGGAGCCGAAGAGTAATGGTCTCTCCACGCCGGACGAGTATTGTAGCCCATAAAAAAATCATACCAATGAATGTTTGCTTTTTTAGGTTCAATATTTTACTTTTCTGAGTAGCATAATAGTTACTTTGGTATACAATATTGTCAACAATGTTTTCAATCAATACTAAAAATATATCAGTAGATGTGGTACAGTGAGCAAACCAGTCATCTATTACTCCAGTATCCTCAATGTATTCGGGTAAAAATGTACTTAGGTCCCTCTTTTTCCATTTACGGGTTGGTTCGGGTAATCGCTGGCTAGTTCGGCTTGCAGATGGTAGATCAGGTTGAACACTAGGTCCAGGTATTGGATATGGGGGTACCTGATTTATTGGGCACTCCAATACATCTTCATTTGACGGCGACAACGGCGGAACTTCGGCAAAAGCACCTTTCAGAGCACTTTCAAAAATATCATCGAAATCTCTTGGCGAAGGTGGTTGAAGATTGTCAACTTCATCATCGGACACACCTGCATCAGACTCTTCGTCGCAGTCCGGAAGCTCTTCTAATAACAGGGTTTCAATTAGAGCCGTGTGGTTTTTTATATCCATCTTAATGACTAAAACAATAAAAATATTGATCAGAACAATAATATAAATAAAAATACATTGGTTTATAATAATTATAATAAAATAAAATACCCAATTCATCGTGTATATGTATTATAAAAAACCATAATATTTGAGACTAGAATCACCTGACGGTACTTTTAAGTCCGCAGTAGTTTTTATCAAAAATCCGTATGAAATATCGTTATAATACATTATAATAGCTTTTAGATATATAGCCAATGTAATAAACAACGTAAAAAGTAAAAAAATAACACTTACCTATGATATTGTATTTAAAAAACCTTTTCCATTTCATCGCACAAAGTGAAAAAATGTTTGACAAGTTGTGACTCGCATTTCAAATTTTACGTCAACGCCGCTCGGTAATTCAAATAACGCGCTGTGATTGGCTTACGGAAACGGTACTCTAAAGGATCGTCAGTTGCAGTTAACGTAAAGTGTTTTCGTACTAAAGATATTAGACGAAAAATGTGGTGGTACTTCTAAGTACCATAAAAAGGGAAAGGGCTAAACTAAGTTCCTTAACTGTAATATATAGTGAAAGCGACGTTATCGCAACTATATATTATATAAAATATTTTTATTAAAAGACTTATCCTTGAAGGAATTTTGAAGCAAAGCTGTTTATAATTTATACTTTTTGTTTGGAGTCATTTATATTATATTTTTTCAATATATAATTATTTATATCTTTATGTAAACTAATATTTGTATATTTATAGAAGTAGATGTTTTTTTCTTCTTTGGTTTCTCCAGTACATCATTATACTCCCACCAATCTGTTCCTCTTAAACACAGCGCTGTAAAATGTCCCATGTTTGAATCAGAATCTTCGGAATCACAGGATCTTCGAGTGCTTGAATGAATTAAATTTACGGCGCCTACTAATCTGTAGTTCTCATTCTGATTAATAGGGTTTTGAAAATTTGTTGGCAATTTATCTAATCTTACGATTTCATCCATAACAGCCTTGTAAATTTCAAAAAAAAGTGTGTGTGTGTATTAGTGTATACACGTAAGAAGTGAAACTTCTTTATGACATCATTTTTCGAAAAATGATTTACTCAAAGAGATTAAATATATTAGATAGTATATAGAGAGAACATTTCATATTGTCTCGACTTGAAATCGCGTCATAAAAATGTTTAGCACCATCTCGTGTTAGATGTCGAAACCAGTACCAAAAACCAATATCCGACAAATTAAAATAATTTAGCATCTGACCACTAGATGACGATATGTAAGACGTATTACTATCGTCGATATCGATATCGATAAAATTATCACATGCGTATATGAATACGTGTAAATATAACCCAGATTAAGAAGATTAAAATAAATTCGGTATAAAATATTCAATAAAATAAAAACATTTTTCTTAAAACTTATTTTATTATTGAACCTCTTAAATACTCATTTTGTTTATATTCCTTCGAATATAATTAGTTTAGTTAACTTTTGCCTCCTTGATAATTTTTGAAAAGCGGGATCGTATTTACATAGCGCAATTGTATTTACAATCGCTACATAGCGCAATTTAATATTAGTATATGTCTCAATTATTGATCTTATAATGTGCACTCTGTGATTTAATAAAGAGGTGTTTCCAATGAATAGCTAAATCTTCGAAAACATTTACATTTAAAAATACTTCTAAAATTTTAGTAGTTATGTAATGCATATCATATTTCGAAGATACACCTCGTCCATCATTTTCCTTTATTAATTTTCTGATGAAAATCTCTGTTGCTTTACATACTTCATAAACGTCTTTACTTGGAAATACTAATCCACCCATATCTTTAATTGTGATCAGTTTGTGGAATTCGAGTTTTTTTGACGAAACCAAGCAAGATACACAAGGTTCGCATTTAATTTTTTTCAGTAAAGTACGGGATACGAAACCTGCTATATAACCAATAATTTGCTGTGCAGCATTTGAAACTAAACTACCATTTAGGATGTCATATAAAAATTCACAGCGTTCAATATACACAAAATCCGTTTCAAATTCCTTTTGTAATGTATTATCTAATTCAGTATCACCTTGCAACAACAATGAAGTATCATTTATTACTTTTATTGATGATGAATTTAGTAAAGTCAAACTGTCGAGAGGAGTACAATTGCCAGAAAAAGAATCACGTAGCTCTAAGTGTCCGAGAGTCTTCTTGTATGCTGCTTTGAATTGCATGGCATTCGGGTTATTATTATTACCACCATGGCGGCTCAAACAAGAAAAAAACATTTCAAGGTTCTGACTATTTTGTTGCTGATTCTTCTAGTGTAACTAAATACTCTCCCGCTCAGCAACTAATTAAAAACAGTTTTTATCAGATGTGAACACGATTTCAAGTCAGCGTAACTAGAAAATATTAACAAAAAATTAAAAAATAGACCGATCGGTACAGACTATTTTGTTGCTGATTCAACTAGTGTAACTAAACACTCTCCCGGTCACCAACTAATTAAAAACAGTTTTTATCAGATGTGAACACGATTTCAAGTCAGCGTAACTAGAAAATATTAACAAAAAATTAAAAAATCGACCGATCGATATCGACTATTTTGTTGCTGATTCTTCTAGTGTAACTAAACACTCTCCCGGTCAGCAACTAATTAAAAACAGTTTTTATCTAATATGAATACGATTTCAAGTCCGCGTAACTAGAAAAAATTAATAAAAAATTAAAATACGACCGATTGGTACCGATTTCTTTCGGGAACTTTTCTGTTGAACAAAAAATTCAGTGCTCTTATTTCGGCGGGAAACCGTTCTCAATACAGCATGGTCTAAAAAATTTGAAAGAAAATGATTTCCAAATTTTTTGCGTTTCTAATATATAGCAACTAACTCATATGTCATAGTCATAGACAAAGTATGTTATTTAATGAGTTACCTTGCTACCTTTATATCAAGGTAGCATATTTCGCGAATTCTTACGATCGGCTTGAGCAAAAAAATCGTCGTTTTGGCAACTAATTAGCTACAAATTCAGGCCTTTTTTTTTAATTTTGATAATTTGGCCTCGCTAGCCTGATAGAGCTTGTTATCATGTCATACTCTTTATTATAACTCTAAAGATTTAGATGAGATAGAACCGGGATTGAGATCATTTAGACCAGCGTTTCCCAAACTTTGTTCTTCTGTGACCCGGTAAATTTAATACTCCTCCTTCGTGACCCACTTAAGTTTTTCGACCCACTGAAATCGGTATTATGTAAAATAAAACACAGTTATTGCTAATATTTATGTATGACAATAATCTGTGAGAAATATGAAGCTGTTAATTTTTGACCAAGGCATCCAAATCCGCCGAAAACGATGAGAGTTTTATCCTGAGGTCTGGTTCGACTTCAAGTTGGTTTCTATATTTATTTTTGAGCTGAACTAGTGTTGAAAACCCTGCTTCACATTTATAGGTTGTGACAAAAGGCATTAAAAATTGTATTGCTTGATTAGCTACAATTGGGTATTCCTGACGCTCGAATATATCCTTGAGTGCTGTGTCACAAGAAAGTTCAATTGGGTTTTTGAAAATTTTTTTTTTTTGCGATAAATGGAAATATCATATATAAGTTTTATAAGGAAACTATTTTTTTTTTTTTTCGCAATAGTTTAAAAGTTATTTCAAAATAAAAATTAATTTTTGAATCCAGTACCGAAGACACACCGACAGCTCGAACAAACCCGAGCGCGTGTGACGTCATAATGTTAGTTGTCACTCATTGCAGTTGATACAGAAATAATAAGGACAGTGTATTGATTGATTTAATTCTGTTGTCATAGTTAAATATTCAAATTTATATTGATAATGTCGAACCTTAAAGTTATCGTTCTTGTTTTGTACCATTATGTACGAATACTACAAAACAACTCTAACAAAATGTTTTAAATGTTCCCCAAGATAGCAAACGTCGAAATAAATGGTTTCAAGCAGTGCATCGTGATAATCCCAAAACAAAATCGAATTTTTGTTGTGAAGATCATTTCGATGTAAGTATTTCTTAATACCATTGTTATTAATTATTATTTATCTAAGTATACAAATCAAACAAGTAGAGTTCAGTCAATAAATTTTTGAACTGGACTCCAAATCATAACCTTTAAAATCATAGCATTAAAAATTTTTTTGATAATTTAAAGTGCTTAAATAATAAATTCATATAGCTTTATCTAATGATTGGGATTCAATTTTTCACTTTTCATTAATAGTTAAAGTAACTGAATAAGCTTTACTCGAACTCGATGTTCTGGACATACCGTCCTTTACAATGCAAATATTATTTTTACGACTTAGTTGAACATAACCTATAGCTTTATCGCCATAACTCTCACGTGACGCTCTACAATTTATGAAATAAATAATTATAATTAATATAATGAAAAATAAACCCTAAATATTTTCATTTATTATATTATTTTTAACAGACTTACATTGATGCCTTGGCACCTCGAACTTCAGCAGAATTAAACCGAACGTCAGTTTTAAAAATTGGTTATCATAAATATATCAACATCAGGAATATTATCAGACTTTGCCTTTATAAATCCTTTATCACACATAGCTAATCGGAATCAACTAACGACACGTTTTTAACAATAAATTTTCAATATTATTGTCTAGTAACGTGTAATAGCCGTAAACTCTGTACTGTTATTAAATAGCTATAACATTATGACGTCACAACTATGGCGACCACTCATGGCGCGTTTATAGTCACGTGATTTTTTAAATTTTATCAATTTTAATCGTATATAATTAACTGAAAAATTTTTTTTCTAGTTTTTTGCATTAAATATCAATATTATTAACAATAAAGTTTTAAAATACATGAAAAAAATCAATAAATTTTTTTTTTTCAAAATCCCAATTAACGATTCGACATTTGAATCTGTCAAATTAGTTTCGGAGTCTAAGTTGAATGTGGAAGGGTTTCTTATCCATGCTTTGTTGCTGTTAATTGGAGAAAAATATTCTTTAAGATTGGTCTCCAGCCCTAATAAATGTTCTTTAATTGTAGCTGAAGTATCATGTGGCAAGGAACTCATGTTATGGGCGTTTCTCTGTAAACTGGACAACTCATTCTAATGAAACTGTCTAAGCTACTTTTTTGCTCATAATATAATAAATTTTCTTTAGGATATAAGTATTTGTCTATATATTAATATACATAAGATGAACCACAAATATTCCCATTACTTTGTGAAATAATAAGTATTTTCTGAAAAAAATATACAGGGGACTGTTGCCAAAGCCAGGGGACTGTGAACTTAAATAAAATATACAATTTTAGTAGTGAAATTAAACGTTTTATTATTATCATAAAATTTGGAGCTTAAAAAATTAAATAACTGAAAAATAAAGAATCAACTAGGTACCTATCTTTCTGTAGCATTGTACTTAGCACTATAATCTTAATATTTACTTGTAGCATTGTACTTAGCACTGTAATCTTAATATTTACTTTATTAAATCACATATTTGAAAATACTTTTAGTACTTTGAATTAAACTTACACTACATAATCAGTCTCAAAAATATTTAGTCATTTATAAATATAACGCAAAATAATAAATATTGTACTTAAAGTCTTATTTTTTCTCGAAAACATCTACAGGTAAATCAAACTTATAAAATATTCTATTGCCTTTTAAAACTATGTTTGGATTAGACAGCTTCTGTACCACTTGGTCCATTGTAATGTCTGACACATCATCAGCATCGTATCTAAATAATTGGCCTTTATTATCACAGAATGTGACCCGGATTTCGCCATCTTCTTCATCAATCTTGTCAATTATGCTCACATATCTATATTCCATATTTGTTTTGCCAAGCAATTTCACAACAATATAATCTCCAGTTTTGAATGGTTGTACTACAGCAGAACTAGGTCCAGCCTCATTGTCGGATTCTGAATCAGTGTACACATCTTCTACATTAAGTTTTGGCTTGTCTTCATAAATTATTTTTCCGATATTAAAGTGCACACAATAATCATTGTCGCAAAAACAGCTTAAAGTTTTCATCACTATTTCAGTAGAATTTGATTTTATTCCCATTGGATTAAAGAATTTTCCAGTGACTTGATGGACTTTGAGGGTGCCAACGAAAGTTTTCATTTCGGTTATCACACCTGTGTTGTTCATTCGCCATAACTTATATTTATCAACTATCTTACCAGCAACCATTTTTGTTAAAAGTCTTTTCTCTTTTACGGTCTTCATCTCTGAAAAATTATCTTCTATTTGTTGTTTTAGTACTTCACCGAAAAGAGCTTTTTTTACAAGATCTTTTCTTGATTCTGGATTGTCTGCCATTTTTTGTAATTTTGTATTTGGTGTATCTGTAGGCTTTGGAATTGTACTCTTTAATCGCGATAAACGTTTTTTATACTTTAATACTTTCCTCTTCAGTTCTTTAATTTCTTCATCTCTTTTTTATTATTTCTTACAACAACTTCAGGTACCATTTGACATGAAGCAGATGCGTCAGAATCTGGAGTATTTTCTTTAATAAATGAGTTAGTAATGTTTGCTAATACTTTTTTCTTACTGCGATACTTGGTGCAGTGCACTTTCCATTTCTTTTTAGCGTCCCGGTGTTCTCGTGGAGTCATATTCTCAACTAGCTTTCTAGTTCCTTTTTCTTTCTTCTTAAGGTACTTAAGACGTTCTTTTTCTCTAAGTTCTTCCCTTTTCTGAGGATCGTTTTTAATCTTCGCATATCGCTTTCGCTCTGCTTCCCTTTTTTTTTGTAGAATCTCTTCTTTAGTGGCTTTTTTTTTCTTTGGCGCCATTTCCTAATCTAAAACAATAACAAGTATATCTTAGAGGCTGCGCAAGTATTACGTTGGTATTTTTTTGTAATTATGAATAAGTTTGTAGACTTAAGTAATAAGTTTGGAATATTTTTTAAATAAACTTTACTTACACTGTATTCAACATAGAATGACTTATAAATATGAAACATTTTGTCAAAAATATGCTAAGCAAACCCCCTCCGTTCCTATAATGCTTACGTAATACTTGAATTGCCTCTTAGACAGTCCCTGGGTGCAAAACAGTCCCCTGTCTTGTAAAGAGACAGGGGACTGTTTAATTTGGTTTCATTGAAGACTAGTCCAAAATGTAATTGAACTATGCTATTTAACTGCACATAGGAAATATGCATTTATTGTACCAATTTAAATATTTGAAAGAATCATTAAAATACATAAATAGAAATTTAAAAAATCCTTACCAGTGGACTGTTGGCTTTGAGGTTACAACGCGGGTTCCACGGAAGGACGCTCGCACACTACTAAATAAGATGGCGTCCGAGCCATCATGGCGGCAACCGCGCAAACTTCAGACTTGTTACGTTTCGTTACACGCAGAAAAGGCGTTGTTTAACCTTTAGGTTACGTGACACCTAATTTAAAATATAGACAGGGGAACTGTTCTCAAAATGCGAAGACAAAGTTTCATTGTTTTTTTTTTAAATTGTAAAATAATATTTATGCAAAATAAATGGGTCTCATGATCAAACAAACAGTATTGATATAACAATATATTAATTACATTAATTGCAATAAATACTGTCTCGAATAATTTAGTTTGAAGTAACTAAACAGCTTTGGTGACATGCCAGGGGACTGGTTTTGAAGAACTATAAAATGTTTTTAGTATAATAAAGTTTATTTTTATGGATTTTTAATTTTGTGCAGCGGTAGATTAAGGTATTGATTTTTGGAATTACTTACGAAATATTTACGATATCTATTTTTTTAAACAAAATCAGCCTGGGACAATGAGTTGCCCAGTTTACAGAGAAACGCCCTTATACTTTTTGTAATTCAGTTAACTTAGTAAACGCTGTGTAATTCCTCGTTTCAGCACGACGTGACCACAGATTAAGTTTTTTTTCTTGCAGCTTCGACCTTGTCCTGTACTTTAAAAACAGTTATATTGTTGCCTTGTAATGTCATGTTTAGATTATTTAAAAATCAAAAATATCGGAAATGTAGGCAACCTTTACCAACCAATTAATATCACGAAATCTGTCCTTCAATTCAAATATTACGTCTCTGGCTGTTGGGGGATTTTCTTCCAAGGACACTGCAACTTCTGTTTTCAATTCAATAAGCCTTTTTAAAACATTCCCTCTTGATAGCCATCGCACCTCACAGTGTAAAGAAGATGTTCGTGATCGCTTTCCATTTCTTGGCATAGAGTGGAGAATATTCTTGAATTCAGTGGACGAGATTTTATATAGTTTATGAACTTGACACACTCTTGCAGTGTTTCAGTTAGAGGCAATGGCATTTTTTTGGCTGCCAACGCCTCTCTGTGAATACTACAAGGCGTCCATACATATTCTGGTGCTACGGCTTTTACCCTTGTATAAAGCCCAGTACGAATGCCTGACATCGCGCGTCCTCCATCGCTACTTAATCCTACACACTTATTCCATTCAATGTCATTTTTGTTCATATAATCATTAATCAACTTAAATATTTCTTCTGCTGTAGTTCTTGATGGTAAAAGTTTACAAAACAAAAATTCTTCGTGAGTAGTACCTTCAAAATCATATCTCACGAAATATATCATGTTGGCATAATCTGATATGTCTGTACTTTCATCAACTTGCTAGGAAAAATAATGGCATGATTTAAGATGACTTACAATAGTTTTTTCAATATCATCTGCTATATCCACAATTCTACGCTTTACCGTGTTATTCGATAAAGCTAACTGATTTATTAGGTTTACCTGTTTTTTTTTCAAATAATCGCGATGCTAAAATTTTTATAGCCGGAAGTATTATCTTCTCACCAATTACGTGTGGATAGCCAGACTGGGTTATTAATTGTGAAATTTCATAAGAGGCCAGTACAACATTAGGAGTTTGTTTACTTTGCGAAAAAATTGATTCCATATTTTTCTTTCTAGAATTTAACAATCTTTTCTTATTCACAAAGAACTCTTTTGGCTTTTCTTTGTACTCAGGATGTTTCAGTTCCAAATGCCGCATCAATTTTGAAGGTTTCATAGATTCGTTTGCAAGTTCTGTATTACAAATCACACACAGTGGTTTATTATCTCTGCTTTCTATAAAGCCGAATTGAATATAATCTTCAAGATATTGTCGGATCCAAGAGTCCTTCTTCTTTTTTGCAACACTTATCTGTGCATCGTGCGACCGTTTTTTGGATTCACTATTAGAACTTGTACTTGGATGTACATCACTCAACTGTTGACCTGAGCTGCTATCCGAACTTGTACTTTGTTTTATTAACCACTTATTCATTGTTAGTATTTACATTAAATAACCGTTTTATAAATAATACGTAATTTGAATCATACACCACGCGCGGGTGTAAGAAGTGCTAATGAAACAAAAGCTAGCTACAACGTTCAATGAGTGTACCCCTAGCAACCCCTGCGCCGCGCCGTTCGCGCCACGACACGACGCGTGCGCCATTTGTTACTATCCGTGCTATCCGTCCGTCGAGCGCTCATCATTTTCTCGGTAGTCAAGATATAAAATCGTCCCTCTTCTAGTACTTATTTAAAATATGAAGCCAATGCTGCGACCTGGTATTTTTTTTTGGCGATCCGGTACCGGGTCGCGACCCACCAGATGGGAAACGCTGATTTAGACACAAGGTCATCAGTCGATATAAAAATGGGCAATTTAGCCAAAAAATAACATGAAAAATTAAAACCTTTGCAGTGTTGATCTGCTTAACAATTACAAGTAGATTAATGCTTGTAATGCGCTGATGCTGTAAAACATGTTTATTTTAATATCTTTTGTTTTTGTGAAAACTTTCTGTTTTACATTTATGTAAAACAAAAATAATGATTCGTTTGATTTTATTATTCAGTATCTGCAACACTGATCTTTGCTTGGGTTAATGGAAGGTTTAAAGTTTTTTACATGCAAGATAATTTATGAAATAGAAAAAAAAAATTAAAAATCCATATAGATTGTTTTTTTTTTAATTAAGATTCTTAATATTTAATAGAATCAATTTAGACAATTTAAGAAGAATTGTCGTAATGATACTTTTACTTGTCAATACTTAAAAGTCTAACACCGCAATGTATAATGCTGCAACTGTTAAAAAATTAAATATTTTCAAATCAAAATTTTTTAATGGTTTAATTTAGGTTTATACGAAGATCTTTATATTCATAGTGTGACGAGGATTCTTTGGTTCTTTTGGTGATAAGTGTAATTTCAATAAACTCTTTCTCTTCCTCACTCTGTAAAAGACTACCTAGAGATGTGCTCTATGTGTAAAAATAGGTTTTTTAGGTATATAACAATGAAGTCGACAGTCTAATCTTGTGCTTTGTATATTGTGATAGTAAATACAAGTTTTACTGGAAACTGATGTTGTTACAAGATACGTCCAAGTTAACTATTTGTCAAATTAAGAGTGATCCTCGGAATATACACTTCTTTGCTGGAAAGTTTGCTAGTAATAATTTTTGCTTTTACAATGTTACTACACAAATCTGTATATTTTTTTTTTCATTCATTCATAATTAATCTCATTCACTTACATAAACCTTCTGGTAAGACATTATATATTTTTTTCGTTTTAGTTCATGTAGTGGCAAATCCGAAATATTGAATTAAGGAATTCAGTTTTGAATTCAAGGACTCCTTGATTTTTTTATTGAGCCATAGCTATGGTATATTTTATACTCTCCGGGATGTTTGTTAACTCTTAACCACCTGACCCCTATATCAGTTACGTAACCACCTGAGCGCGGTCACAGTGACCGCATGGGATACACGTGAGTTTTCTTAGGATAGTAAGGTTTTATTATAAGAATAAATTAATAAAACTCTTTGATATTTATTAAATTATTTATTTAAGTGAAAAAAGTAACAATAACAAAACATATGCTTCTCATAAATGTGAACAGTTAAGTTGCTGGCACATTTTAACTGAAAATACAATCATGCTTACATAATGAGGTCTATCAACATAGAAACAAAATATTATATCAAATTTGGACTTTCTTTAAAGAATCTAATAATATTCTAATGACATAAAAAAATAAAAGTATAAAAAAAATCAAAACTTCGAGAAAATTGCAGAAGGTAAAGTATTACAATTTTTCACGACAGTTTTTGCACATTTTGTTAGAACATTTCACACAGATTGGTTTTTTACATATAAAGCACAGATGAAATGTTTTTCGCTTCTTCTTGGGATTACATGTTGAACAAGTTTTACGTGTTTCAAGATAATCAGCTCCAGAAACAGTAGGCAATTCGTCTGCTATTTTCAAGATCTGGCGAATAGAAGTTTTGATGTCACGAGGAGTATGCTCGTTATTTTCTCGACGTTTCATGTGTGGCCTAGTCAATTCTTCTGCTAGTTGTTTAATAAATTTAAATCTACTTCCAGTTTTCTGTGCCTGGTTTTGTAAGCTCATGACGTAAGTATTGGAAGCTAATATATCTAACAGCCGATAAAAAATGCACAAAGGCCATCTTTGCGTTCGTCGCGCCGTGGTATAGTTGGAACACCTTTGATCCAGTAAATCAACGCCAATTTTCGTGTTATTGTAGTATAATATTATTTCGGGCTTTTTTGTATTATCATCTACGTTTGCTGTATGGTTCATGCTGGAAATTAACACCACAGCACTGTTTTTTTTCGGCACAAAAGATGTCAAAGTAATATTTTTAGTAAAACCGAAAAGCGAGGTTCCAATTTCTCGTCGCCGATATGGTTTGAATTCTGGCGGAATTTCTTTCTTATTTTTTTTTAAAGTACCCACAAGAGATAACTTTTTATCTTTTAAAACATCGACTAATTCAACTGAACAAAACCAATTATCAGCAGTGACGTTTCTATTCGACCCTTCAATTGGGGATATGAGTCGTAAAACTGCTTGAGTTGGTTTTGAAAATCGAGTTTGTTCTGGGGTCAAATTGATCCCGTCCGAGTCTTTACCTAAATATAAGTATGCATTGAGTAAATAACCATTTCGGGCATCTGTAAGGCACATAATTTTTAAGCCATATTTAGCGGGCTTCTTTGGCATGAACATCCTAAAACGACAACGACCTCGGAAAGCTACCAACATCTCATCGATACAGGCACAGGTTCCAATGCTGTAAACCTTTTGGCAATTTTGAATAAAAGAGCTGAATAGCTCGGCGATCGGTGCAGAAATATCAGTCTCCCGCCGTTGCGCTCTTGTTTCAGCATCATCGAAACGAATTGCTTTCATCAAAATCTCGAATCGATTTTTACTTAGAATGCAACGATATATCTCTCTTCCTGAGCCATCAGAACTATACCATGACGTATAATGCTCCCGGTTTTCTTTAAAAATAGCGTATAGAATAAAAAACCAATAAATGCTTTTAACTCTATGAGATCAACATCATGAACACAGCCTTGCTTTTTATATTTTGGTCGTAACTGCCTTATTTTGTCGTTAGTATGTATAACTATGTTTTCGAGCATCTCATCTGTAAATAAAAGGCTCCAAAGATCAAGAGGTGTTGTAGAATCATTGAGAAAGTGATGATAGGCCGATTGAAGTCCTTGAGCTTGCGATACAATGTTATGCCGCTGAGTTCTAGTACGACTAGCAATTGGTACAAAAGACCATCGAAAACGATTTTTTTCCAAAATAGTTTCGATTTCTAGTCTGGAGCTGTGACAAGGGTACTTCGTCTTCTGAAGAAAATTCCTCAACTGACATCCTACTCACAGAAAAGCGCTGCGTATAAAGACCACCCTCAGGCTGCCCATCGGCACTTTGTTCATCAGAAGACGACACTTGCAGGCAGTCATCAGATTCACAGTCTTCTAAAATCACAGGAACTTCCAAATCCTCAGGTTCTACATCACTGCAACTCTCATCAAGGGTATCCTCCACATCCGACAGTTCCTCCTCTAACCATCTCACAATATTTTCGTTGTTTCCATCCATTATTACGCTAAAACAATAAACATGAATGTGATACACAATAATCACATAACTACCTGCACGCGGTCACCATGACCGCTTACAAAATATTTTTACTTACCCAAGCCAAACGCGCGCATGTTTATCCCAGCCGAGCGCACACGCGACACTAAATCACCAACAGAAAAGGTACACAGACGCACACTAACACGCGATAACGGATTTCGACGAAATTCAAATTCAAAAAGTCGTTGCGGTCACCATGACCGCTGGCAGGTGGTTAAGGGTTAATAATATCGTAGTTAATTTTATTGATATTTTTTGTTGAGTGGTGTGAGTATTGATCTAACTTGAATTCTTTTGTAATTGTCGGTGGCAAAGCAATCTCCAAATATTTCATCAATAAGATTGCTATTTGAAATGATATTTTGTGGTAATTCAATTTATTCCATTGCATTTGTTGATAAGTTTGTATTGCTTCATTTTAATAAATACAGTATAAACTCTATATAACGACACTGAAGGGATTGTGGCATTTTATGGTGTTATAGAGAGTCGTCATTAAATGGAGAGTAGGAAAATCAGAATTAGGAAAATAAAAAGAAAATACAAAGCATTTGCCAACATCACTTATCTTTTTTCCCGTTTCTATTGCGCATATCAGTAAAACTTTTTCGTCAATACACAGTGATTTTCTTTTACTAGCCATGTTTACAGTTTGAAAATTAGTGAGCAACTAAGAATATGATAATCATTATCATATTCTTAGCTGATCGAAACAAATCCTCTTCAATAGATCCTCCAAAGGGATATCTCACAAAAACAATCAGTATTGATAACCCGGCGACATCTGTACTTTCGTCAAGTTGCATTGCAAACATCTCGCTGGTCTTCAATCTACTAATTAATTCATCTTAAATATGGTCTGAAATCTTGTGAATTCGACCAGAAATGACGTTCTTTGAACATTGAACTGCTAACACTTTCTCTGCTGCTTCTTCTCCAAGTACACAGGTGACAATTTCCGTCATACATGGTTTTATTAAATCTTCTGCAATCGTGTGTGGTTTACCAGCACGAGCGATTTTGTAACTTAGCAGGAATGATGCCTCTGTTGCATTTTCATTATCGGTCTTTACAAATTTTTGTATAGCAGCTGCACTAGTTCTATGTACTTCTTTGTCTTTCAAAAAAGCTGACGCTTTTATCTTTTAGTTCTGGGTGGTTCGTATCATGATGTCGTTTAACCCCTTAACGGACATAACGATCTAGCCAAGGTATTTTGAATTTGATTTCGATTTTGGGACGTTAATTATGTCTAAAAATAATATATGTATATAAAATATATAATATATGTATATATGTATTGGTGGTAAAAATATTCCCTCTACCAGTAGCACACTTCAGGCAAATAAGATACGATTAATTTTATTTATAATGTTTTTATTTATTATAGCGAAAATAATAACCATGAAAGTCAACACTTAGAAATACATCATTGGTATGAAAATCAACACTGAGCAATCAAAATCATCATAGAAATTAGCAAATTTAGGCAGGTAATTAGTGTAAATCAAACGACGAGTGACGAGTGCGACCTAACTCCAAGACTAGAGAACAAGTTTAGAGATGTGTTATGCTGGTGCTTGCCTATGAAAATTCAGAAAGCATGGTGTTATGCATAATGGAACTCCACATTTGCAGCACATTATCTTCGACCGTTTATCCTTTATCTTTGTACTACAATGTCGGCATCTTTGATATGATGGTAGATCAACTGGCATGTGCTCCCCAACGTTGGAAAAGCGAATTTCTGGAGCAATCATGTGAACTGACTTCTGATAGTTATCGGAAACTGCAACTTTCTTTCTAACTATGTAGTTTACTCCTTCAGATCGACGTTTTCGGGACGAAAACCCTCCGATAAGACCTCTGGCTAAAGCTATGCGAAACTCCAAATTGGAAAGCTTTGTGGAATTTGAATTTTGCTGTATAGTATAAATGCATTTGTGATGCAAGCGTCCAAAAGAAAGTAAAATATGCGTAACCACCACCTCCTGCTCCTTCGTCCAACCGAATATGTACCTTTGATGTGGTCGAAATGATCCACGCCACCCATTCTCTTCGTATACTGCTTTACAACTGCAGGACATCCAACATCAGTCTTCGTACCATCTTTTTGAGTCCTAGTTACAGATGTTATATTGACGTTCGGATGGAAAGCATTGGTCAAGAACAGCACCTCCTTTGTATCCTGCCAGATCACAAAAGCAACATCACCTTTGACTCTCCATTTATGCTTACCCTTTTTCAGTTTTAATTTTTTCTTGCTCTTTACAATTTTAGGTAGGTCTGCCCTTTGTCTTCGAACAGTACCGCTAGCGTAAATACAATTATCGAACAGGGATTTCATGATTTCGTATCCGCAAAAAGTTATCGAAAGTTACATGCACAGCTCCCATTCCTGTCAATTTTTCCGTCAACTTCGTGACTACCTTCGCTCTAAATTGTCTTCAACTCTATCACCATCTTTTCCGGTATATATGTCAAACTCATAAAGATAGCCAGTAGAACTGTCGCAACGACACCACACCTTGAATCCCTTTTATAGGCTTTAGGGGCATATATTGTTTTAACGAGGACCTCCCTTTGAAGACTATCATGGATTCGTCTATGGACTGTGATGAAGAATTATTCGCATTATTTTGAAAAGTACTGTTGAGAAGCGTCACTAAAGGTCGAATTTTGAATAACTTGTCATAATCTGGACTGGATCTGAGAGGTTGCTTTGAATTGTCATTCAAATGTAAACATCGTAATATAAGCTTGAATCTTCTGTATGGCATTGTGGAAGCTATTTCATCAACTCTAAAAGCTGGATCGGAAGACCAATAAAGTTCCATGGAGGGTAAAATATTGTAGCCCATTATAATAATGATTCCAAAGAAAGCTTTCAATTCTTTGATGTCGATTTCAGTCCACCCCAATATATTATTTTGACTGGCATATAAGTTGGTTTCCCGAACAATCAATTCAAAAACGTCTTGAGTAAAATTTTTTTCGAAATGACGAATAGGTCTGGCATTTGATGGTAACATTCGTGTTGGAGACAAAGGAATACTATCGAAGATGTCAGGTTCTGGCCTATCTGCAGTCCACGAACTCTTCTTCCACATGTCTTCGTCTTCGTCAGAAGCATTTTCTTCTAAATCAACTTGGGCCTCTGCTAAGTCGTTTTCGTCTGTAGAATCACTATCTTCACGATCCGGACTTTTACCACCCTTTCTTACTCTCCTTTTCTGTCGTGTACGCGTGTTTCCCCTCCCGCTACGCGTCCTCTTACCCATCCTATACCACGCCCATTTCTCCTTCCTGTCCCACGGTCTATTTCCCTCGCTACCTGATGTCCATTACTCAGTTCTTCTTCAGGCAATGGGCTTGGACATTCAACCCTAGCAGAAGGGGCGCTCAAAAGTATGTCTGCACTTGAAGTGGAAGGCTGAGGTGAAACCCTAATTGCCTCAGTAGACCGTAGACCTGGGTCATCTATTTCCTCTAAAATCCGCTTCAGTTTCGTGGCATTGTAAGAGGTTTCTTCCTCATCCGATTCGTTGTCATCTTCAGATTGGTTCGGATCAGATGGGAAATCGAACATCTCCAATAACGCTGCCTCTATTTCATGATCTTTTAGAGCTTTGCTCATTTTTATCGAGCTGTAAAGAATAAAAAAACATTCTAAAGCAAAAAAACACATCAAGAAACCACATGCAAGTTTATGCAGCCGAAATTGAAACACCCACCAAGAAATTCCAAGCAAAACTTCGATCCACACAATACCGTTATTGGTTACAGGGAATATTATTCCCACCAAGAAAAATCATCGAAAAAAAAAATACGTGCAAGATAAACCGAAAATAACTATCATCTGTGAGTTACTATAGATATATCAATAAATGCTAGAAGAACTTACCTTTTGATACCTGTTGATTTTGAAGATTTATACCGATTTACTTCGAAGTTCAAAAAAACACCTGTTGTACATTTTCAAACCAACGTCACGAAAATAATGTACCTATCTGTCAATCTGTCAAATTACGAAAAAAAATACTTTTTTTTTCTATTTAGTATTGCCAGGTTAGAAAAAAAAATTAAGAGTATAAATCGTTTATCTATAGAAAAAAAAGTTGGTGGGAAAAGTATTCCCTCTAACTGGAAAAGGGTTAAGCTTTGTAGGTACCAGTGAGCTATTACTCATTAGTTTGCTGCAAATAACGCATTGTCCATCCGGGTTCTCAGTCATTTCTACAGGAACACATCCAAAGGATAAGTAGGATTCGTCGTATTTTCTCTTTTTTGAAGAAGTTTTCTCCTGAGTTGCAACTCTTTTATTGGTGAGTGTATGGTGAGTGTATTTAGTAAACTCTGAAATGAATTAACAAACAATGATAACAACCATAGCAATACGTACAATTGGCAATAAATAAAATTAGTAAATAACTTGTATCACAATAAATACATACATACATACATACTCTCGAAAAACATTACCCTCCTTCTGGCGCAGTCAGGTAAATATATATATAAATAAGAAAATAGTTAACAGGCACCTTTTGGGTGATCTCGTTCCATCGTCGACCTCGTCATCACGTTATTAGAGGCGTGACTGCGGTCAAGAGTGAACAAATAAATTATAAAAAAAACTTATGCATAACTTTCTTACCGACGAACCAGGAACATTTTCTGAAATATTTTCAGTACACACTGCTGGTGGCTCTGGATCTAGTGAAGAATCCGAAACACTTTTGCCACTTGTGAGGCGCCCCATTTTGAGCCAACTTTCCATTTTGAACTACCTACAATAAAAATGACAAGTGAATAAATCGCTCGTATTTTATTTCGAAAATGTGTCTACAACAAAACATTGTGACTTACCAGTAAATATCGAAAATTCCAAATCAATAGGTACCCAACAGATATTTTTTTACTGCAGCTATTCACTAACAGTTAGTGACTAACTAACTAATTCAATTATTGAAATACGTGCGCTCTTATCGCGGTCTCATACAGGTCGGTGCGCGCGAACAACCTTGCTCACCGCACGTGTTAAAATATTTTTTACGGAACCCTTGTGGCCCTTCCACGGAACCCCAGGGTTCCGCGGACCACCTTTCAGGAACCGCTGTGATCATGTTAGATAATCCATGACTTACTTATTATTCATGGTCAACAACAGTCTACACATGCAAGCAATTCCAATTTGTAAACAAAAGAATGAATTTCTTTGAAACATTGGTATGCATGATGCCGAAAATCAAGTTTATTACAGGCTAGGATAATAAAGCGACAAAAGAATGTACACAGCTGCGCAGTTTTTACTAATTTTGGCAACTTAAAAGGCACCTTTTATTACTTAATCCTTGTTGTTATTGAGAGTAGCTGTAATGCTATTTATAACGTATCATTGTATGGAAGGCAAGGTAAACCAGCTAAAGCCAAGTGATTTCGATGCTTTAGGGAGTATGTCGTTAAATTGAGTGACGTTACATGGAGTTTACACTGTATTCAGTAAAATCTCTGAGTCAACTCATATTTTTTTCAAGGTTAAAAAAATCTAAAATGTATTTATAGGGAACACCTTTTGACCCGGTGGGAGTATGGTGAAAAAATATTGCATCGAATATGTGGCAGGGTATGATATGCCCGAAAATAAAACTACTCCCGTAGATTATTATTATTATCTACATGAAGTCAAATTGTTATTTTATTTATTATTCAGTAATCCTCCAAGATGATTATAAATTGAAAAATCATTTTATTAATTTATTTATAACCGTTTATTACTAAAATTAAGGCACTATTTTTTGGTTGCATAAATCAAAACGCTCACTTAAAGGAAGCATCTAACCTAATTAAACTGAAACGAAAAAAAAACTATGAAAATATAAACAATATGAGATCATAAAAGGAAAAACATAAGAAAATAAAAGTTATGTCAAACAAATCGTAATTTAATCACTTTACTGCTAAATGAAATTCAGTTTCATGATTTTATTGTGTTGTAATGAGATCTTTACTAAATTTAAAGTATTAAAATTTTTATTGCTTTACTGATGTGAATAAGGTACGAAAGGTACGAAATGTTTTTTGTGAGACAATTGTTATTAAATAATTATTTATATGTTTATGTGTGTATAATGTATATATAAGTATTTTTGAATAAATTAATGTATATAAATATTGTGAAAATAAAAAAATTAAAAACCTTTTATTTGAAAACATAATAAAATAAAAAATGTGCAATTTATATGAAAGAGGTTTTATTTATTTTAATAATCTAAATTAGAGAATTATAATAACTTAAATAAAAAGAAGGAATCAGTCTCTTGGTAAGAAGTTCTAATAAATCTTTTTTCTTATTAGTACTGAGTTGCTGTTTTTGTGAATTGCCTTTTTTAAAGTTAATTAATGACACTAGATAAATTTTTTTTTCTTATTGTTTTGATCTGACTCTCTAAATTTCTTGCGTTTATTTGTTAAATTATTGACCTCTTTTTCCTTTTCATATCTTACATCTATCTCCCTGAATATAGTCTCCTTATAAGATATTTCATAAAAAAAAGAAAACGGTGTTTTTGGCCACTTTCAGAATTTAATGCTATTCCATTTTACATTTTCTCGCATTTTTATCTAAACTAAAATTGTTTCCCCATTCTTCTTGAAGAGCCTCAATATCAATGAAAGAAATAAAAGTTTATTTGTGGACATTAATTGCTGGTTTCTTCTTGCTTGCGTTTTCAATCAAGGTTGGGCCTGTAAATTGCGCCGGATTTCATAATTTTTGTTGGATTTCTTTATTAAACTTTGTACCTTATCCGCCTCATTCGAAGTATGCCCTTTTATGAGGAATTTCTGTGTTATACTAGTTATATTGAGGGAATTTACAATACATGTACAAAGTTGTAATGAACTTGTTTTTGTTTTGTCCACCGCAATTTTTTGAATAAAAAATAACATGTTTTTTCTCAGTGTCTTTATTATTACAAAATACTTTTTTAAGATGTTCCCAAACACAGGAACCCAGTTCATTAGAACTGCGCTTAACTTCTGCTTTGGTCCAAAAATAATAATGTACATCGTTGTATGCAGCTTTGGATCATAAATTACGACTTTATTGTTTTTGAATATATTTTTACAATCAGCTTCTTTTTCTTGTCTACTCAACTTTTTTTCAACTAAATGATCATCATACTTCTTTCTTTTGTCATTATTGATATTATTATGTGATATGCATTAGTCACATTGGTCTTTTTTTGTTTGGAAAAAGCTCAAATTGAAATCTGAAGTAAAAGTTTTATAATATGCAATGTAATTTCCTGTTTCCCTCATAATCCTCTATAACTCAATAACATGGATTATTTATTATTTGTTTACGGGTAATTAAAGCAAAATAAAAATATAAGTGTTTCAAAGTTTTTCATTTATTCAATTATTTTCCAAAAAAAAAAATAGAAAAACCGGAGCGTTGTCTGGCCCCCTGAGACATAAGCTTAAAAACTATATATAAGTCTTATATATAGTTTTTACGGTTTTAAAATGTTTTTTTACGGAACCCCAGGGTTTCGGGAACCGCTCTCGTTACTTCCTCTTATATTATAAGAGGAAGTTACGAGAGGTGGAAGTTCCTGAAGCAGTTTTTGGTTTTAGTATATCATAGAGCAACTCCGCATTTTTCGCATGTATTGTGAGTACATCTAGTACACTTTGGGAACTTGCACCTAATTTTTTTATCAGACCATTGGGGCCAGTGCCCAATCTGATTTTGCCGTACTGCCATAGGTGGTGCATGCTGTGCAGGTCCTTTATGTTTTTTTGATTGTATCTCGTTTTCCAGCGAACGGCGACTAGACACACTAGGCTTTATTCCCAATTTACAAAAAGTTACTGCAACATCTAGACGAAAATCTGCTGAAGATAAACGACGTGAGAGGCCTTTATCTTTACAGACTTTTTTATAAAGCAATCATGCGTTTGCCATTGTGAGATCCAAGTAGTGATAGAATAGATGTATTTGCCATTGTTTGCTACGCAACTGTATCTTGTATATCCCCATGATGCTGTCGATCAGGTCAACACCACCCATGTGGCGATTATACTCTCCAACAACATTCGGCTGTTTTATGTTCATGTACCTGGAATTCTGTTTGTCCCATCTGCGAACATCAGTTTCAGGCTGTGTTCCAGCAAAAGTAGAGACTAAAGTGACAATTTTATTGTCTTTACATACCACATTAGATATGTCGGTGTCGTTGACGTCAGCTACAAATTCTTCTGAATAACCTCTGGGTTTTTTCAATATCACTTTTTCTGGTAGCAAATTACAGTCTGGTATTCTGTTTCTTCTAATTGTACCAAGACTGTAAATGCCTTCTTTGACCAAATATTCCAACAGACGAAGAGAGGTAAAATAATTGTCAAAATACAATTGGTAATTTTGATGCCTTGGGATCATGCGCGATAACTTCATGACGTTGGATGCTGCACCAAAATCTGGCTCTTCTGGAAGCGTAATGTTTTTCTTCCCAGTTTCATATTCTGTTTCATAGGCGTAACCAGAAACGCCACTCAAGGCGTAGATTTTGTAACCCTATTTGTGTGGCTTTTGCGGGTTGTATCGTTTCAACATATTCCGTGCTTTAGTGGAACACATTTGCTTATCAACACAAAGGTGTTGTTCCAAAGGGACCTTCTTGTAAGCTGCATTGAGAGACTCAACCACTGGTCTTATTTTGAAAATTCTGTTATGTTCAGGATTGATCTTGGGAGATTTTTACTATTGTCGTTGAAGTGCAAAGTTTGGCGCATTTTCTCAAACTTATTCAATGACATAGTATCCTGTATTATTGTGGTGCCAAGTATAGGACTCCAGTGGTTCGTGACTCGAGATAATCGAATAAGAGACATTAGACATACGATACCCATAAATTGCCTGATATCCATTTCTGTCACACGAAAAGCGCTACTAGGATCATTCTGAACTTGATGAAGATTGGTCTCCTCTGAAAGCATCTTTGATAACTTCTTGTGGGAAGAGGTAAAAGAAAAACTGAATAGGGATTTCTAGCTCTAGAAGTTCAGTGCCCAAGGTCTTGTTACCCTTGAACCTAAACTGCTCGGTATTCAACTGTAGGCTCTTCTTCTTCCAGTGTAAAGTCAATTTGATAGGTTTCCTTGTAGTTTGTTCTGATTGATTGCTTTGAGCTGAGGAAGTTTGAAGAACTGCAACGTCTGATGCAGTTTCAGTGCTTCGATGGAACTGAGCTTTCATGGTTATTTTCTAAGGTTTCTATAATAGAATCCACGTCAATATCTAAGGTGGAAGTATGGTCTTCAAAAGTTTCTAATTCAGGTGAAAAATCTGGGTCTGTTAGGCTGTCATCATCAAAATCGAAACCGTCCTCACTGTCATCACCATTCTGCAGTATCATGCTAATATCCTCCTCTAAAAAGGACTCGAAGAGGACGCTTACGAGCCGCCCTGGAACATGATATAACACCCATCCATACACACACAAACTAATACAAAATAATACCCCTATCTGTCAATGTAGCGTACGGGCAAAATAATTAAAATAAATGTTACTGATAACGTCAAATACCAAATATTAAAACACTTACTGTCCATGTTATTGAAAATAAACTTACTTACTTACTCCAACTAAGGGGGGTACATATTTACAAAGACAACTTTACACAAATACCACTTTACTCCAATCGTACGAGTGTACTCAATGATATTAATCTAAAACAGCTTTACTCGACTTATCAACTACCCGTTCTTTTGCACCAGTGATGAAGTAGAGCTGTTTGAATGAACAATCTGAAAATGCAACCACCTTCAAAAAGACTCTTTCGACAATGAGTCTGCCGGCTATACGAGACGGCAGGCATGCGCAGATCGCGCACTAGCTCTGTCCCTTTCACTCCCTCATAGAGGATCTATGAAAAAAATATATTAATCCTGGCGGCCCTAACAAGGATAATGGGAAATTGTTAACGAATTATTGCATTGTCATTGGCACTTAATACGTATGCAAAGTTTCGAATTAATTAGACTTCTGGAGATAGCTAAAAATCGCGTTCCAAGATTCCATTACATAGTTACATACATTAATACAAACATACAGCCCAAGCTTATAAAAGCGTGTTGAAAATGGCTATAAAATTATATATGAACGTTGGCAAAACACTCAACACATAGAAATGGTTTGTCTGGGCAAGCATTACAAAAAGTAGGTACTTTTTTGGTCTTGTTTCTGGCTATTACACGACCAAATGTAGACACATTTTTCTTGTAACATTCTACACAAGACCGACGCACCTTCAAAGAAGGTCCTGCTTTTTTCTGAAGATCGTGCTTTCTTCTTGTCGTTCGGCCCGAAGGTGCTCTGGGTATTGAAGGTTTTAACATAAAACTTTTTAGTATTTCTTTTCTAAAATCTACTATAGGTATGGATTTATTTGTGACGCTTTTGAACAAAACTAAAGCGTTTACCAATGCGACATTCAAAATGAGATCAAATGCCATTTTTTTATACCATTTTAGGGACCTTTCTTAATGGAGTTTGATATGCTGCCATTTGATCAACTAAATCCACTGCTCCTTTTGCCTTGTTATAATCTACAACAATAGCCGGATTCATCGTGGTTTTATTATTTTTGGTACCGGAAACAAAACGTGTTGAATGTTTTGTGGAAAGTACTAACACATCTCGTTTATCTTTCCATCGTAAAACAGTTATCCCATCCTCACTTTCCTTCGCTATAAAATGGCCTTTTTTCAGCTTTGTAGAAACGTCAACCTTAGAGAAATGCTTCCTATTTTTTCGTAAAGTTCTAATTAGATGTGTTTCATTTTCCAGGAGCTCTCTGGCTAAGGATACACTTGTGTACCAGTTATCTGTGTATAATGAATATCCTTTATTAAGTAAGTCCTGGCAAAGGTTCATTACAACTCTTTGAGGCGTGACATTCACTTCTTCGTTTTGTTTATCAGCATATATATTTATTTTAAATGTATGACCAGGTGGGGTACACAGTTTGAAGAGTTTGATCCCGTACTTATGACGTTTTTGCTTATTATACTGGCGAAATGGCAAGCGTCCTCTGAACGGATCCATGCTCTCATCCACGCATATGTCTTGACCGGGGATGAAATTATTTTTAAAATTGACATTCAGCATATCCATTAAGTGTTGAACGCGGTGAAGTCGGTCTGATTTGTTACTATCGTCATCTTGGGAAAAGTGGATCATTTGTAAGAGCAGCTCAAATCTATTTCTAGACATTACAGATCGAGGAAAATTTTGGCCAATGATTTCATCCGTGGACCAATAATCAGCAAGTTTCCGAAGCTTTACCAAACCCATGTACAAAATCAAGCTGAAAAAAATGTTAGTTATCTTAGTTATTGCGAAAGCATTAGTATATTCAACGATTTCTTGTAAAAGGCTATCCGTCACCAAAAGTGCATAAAAATCTGCTGGAGATTTATCAATCATTGAAGTACGAATAGAAACCGGCATGCCACAACATTCAGTAAAGGGAATTATATTCCGCTGATTACCTTTGGGATCTGTCCACTTGGACGATGAAGTAGCTTGTAAATCCTGGATTACGGCATTAATTTCGGCTTCACTACCCTCACTTGTAGACATGATTCGCAAACGCCTATTCTTCATACGGGGGGGTCGAATATTTTCTTCATCATCACTGATACTTAGGTTTAAAGTTTTGTTGAGAAGATCCATTTCCATATTATCTATTTGTTATCTTGCGTAATTTCAAAATCGTCAAATTTATCCATAGTGATAACAAATAAACCAATGAAACCCAATAAATGCACTGCAGTAGTAATGAATGTTAAAATTAAAAGCACAGCACGGCGTCTCAATTCAAGATACGGACAGCAACTGCAAGCGCAAACGAACGCGGGGGAGCGCGAAGGGCTACCCAACACCGCGACCCACGCGGCACCCTGTAACGGCCGACCGTTTTTTTTCTCTCTGTAGGCCGCGTCGGTCAATGCTGTCTGACGTTAATTATTTCCATAAATAGTGGCTCAAATTGACTTTTGTTATTACTAAGTAACATTTGAGTAAAAGATAAAAGCATATAAGCAAAAAAAAAAAAAAAAATTTAGTAATTTTATACAGATTTAAAATTTTAATAGGCCTAAAGGGAAACTTCACTGACGGTCAGCACTGACCGCGTTAGCAGAGAACGTGTTAATATTTTTTTAATGTCGATGGTTTTAATAATATATTTGTTTTATATTAGAGTAGGCAAGTAGAACATCAAAGAGAATGTTGATTTTTTTTTTGGATTTCGTTTGCACTTGAAAAATCACATCATCTGGCCCAATACTTTCTTTACATAACATTGATTTGTTATGTAAAGAAAATCAAAGTTGATTTATGGTATGCGTACTTTTTATTGTCATATCACAATAAAAATAAATTAATTTCTGTAAGCTGGCAGGAATGTGGTGACAAAATGTTACTAAAAGCATGTGGCCGCGTATGACATACCCCTCCACCAAATCGACTCTTAAAACTTCATACCAAAAAAATAGCATTATATTAAGTATAATTTTTTACAATAGACTATGTGATAATGTAGTTTTTTTTTTGGTTCGAGGAAATCGCCGAACGTGTTGAATTTTTTTAATTGGATTCGATGAACAAGTGCCATACCATCAACAATATAAATTGTCGAAGTTTGTAAATTCAAAACATCCTGCCGCGTGTTTGTACCACAGTTAAAATTACTTTCAATTTCAAGAACGAGTTCCGATTTCGGAGATTTCCTGTAAAGTCCTTCTGCGTCAAAAAAGATACTTGCGATAATTTAAAATTTCATGAGATGCTAAAATTTTTATGTCAAATCCACGTTGATTAGCCACCATGAATATTTTTTGAAAGAGATTTATATCTGTTGCATCTTGCAACTTTTTATTAGAAGTAGCTGTACTTTTATTTTCAGGAGTAGTTATGAAATTATAAAATTTACTTTTTTTTATGGGATCGGATAACTTTTTAGTTTTCAATATAAATCGCTCACTTTCGTATGTTTTCAACAGAGCCTCTCCATTTTCTACTATATTTAGTAAACATTGCGAAGAAGATTCATCTGCAAGTTCACCGGAGTAAATATTTCGAAGCGCGAAGTTCTCGTTGTCATCATTGTAAGGATTGCATGCATTGAAATACTTTATGATATTTTGAATGTCTTTGTCGATCCTGGATTTCGTCCATTCATTATGATAATTAATATCACTGGTCGAGTCTTCTTGTATTCCAAGATATGAAGAAAGAGCCTCATGAATGGCGTTTTTGAAGGGATAAAGAAGCAGCCATCTCTGCATCGCTTCTTCATTTTTACTGATGCCAATCAAACCCCCCAGTCACTGCAGAAGATCGGTTCCGAGATTGCTCTAGTGCTAAGTCGGGGCTCACTCCATTAAATGTACCTTCCGTTCGTTTGACGGACAGCATTCCTCGCTTCATATCGTCTTCGACTTCTAAAGGTAGTTTCATCATATCTTGTAAATAAAGAGTCACTCCGCGAATGTAATTCGTGTGATTTGTAGAGAAAAAGTAAGGTAACATTTGTCTAGTAGTTAACAAATGTAACTCATAGTTATTGCTTCTATCAGCCATAACTGAATTCAACAAAATTTCTACCATTTCACAGTAGTTGTTAAAATATTTAAATATTTTATTTTCAGCGCTCATGGTGCGTAAAAAATTTGAAAAATTCTCCGAAAAATCTGTAATTATTCTTTTGTATTGATGGTATTTTTCAAATAGACCTGAATGATCTTTATCTACTATATTTTCTCTTATTTCTTGAAGACAAGTATTTAGCTGTTGTAAATAATCTTGAGAATAATTCATGCATTCTATAAATTCGGCAATTTGTATGCTTCTTAAAGCTTCGTACAGGAGTTTATGTGCTCTAATACCTCTATTATACTGAGTACCATTGAGAATTGACGACAAAGTATTCATACCATAAATATCAGCTTCAACAAGAATACTATCAAGTCCACTTCCTTCCAGATATTGGCCCAAGCATCGCAAAAAATTTTTTTGTAAATGAAACGATCCAATTCGCAATATTAAATTATCAAATTCTTCATTTGTTTGTTGAATATTTTTTGCAATAAGATATATGACCATGTCGCATGAAAGTACAGCCACTTTTTTACCAAGTGCAACACTTACATTGACATAATTTTTCATAGCGGTATAAACAACGTCTTTGGAAGTCGGTGGCTAGGGTATGACTGGACTGAATCCAACGATAGAAACGGGTGAGGTTTCAGACGATAGTATTTGTTGAAATGGAGTCCATCCTGGTATTGAATTTGTAGATGGTCGGCAGAAATTATTTTTCATTGGACTATACTGCAGTCTACAGAAGACCCAGAGCAAATGATTAATTAGAAAATTGTTTTGACTGCTTTTCAATAAATAGCTACTGTCCTTATAATTCGGTATTGAAGGCTGCATTCTTTCTTCGAAATGAAGAATTTTTTGACAGTTCAAAAGTTTTAAATCAAATTCGTTCTGTTTTGCTGTAGGCTTCAGTTTGATCAAATTTATTTCATTTTCCATAGATTTTTGTTCTTGATAAATCACCATTGCTGTAACATGAGTCGAGTCTTTTCCGCTTAATGTCTCTTCATTGAAATCATTGTTATCTATAGCTCCATATAAAAATAACGATGAATCTCGAACTATATTTTTAGGAATAAGCAGTTTTTTTTCTACATCTGCGCACACAATTGACGTTGTTACATCTTTATCGAGATTTTTTAATGCTTTGTAACTGATACAATGCCCAACTTTATTCAATATAGTGATTAAATGTTTCGATCGAGTCAAATGATGGATAGATTGAGCTAAAGCTATATGCTTTGGAGTCTGTTTCTCTGTAATCGTGAAATATATATCATGGAACACTGATAACGCTCGTCGATTGTAATTTTCACTTAATTTCATATTTTTGGCACTGAACAATGCTTGCATAAAAGTTTGCCAAGTAGGTGGCAATTGACTTTTTTTCCAAAAGTGTTCAATTAAAATTTCGTCACATAAATACCCATCTTGTATTACTTCAGTACTTATTATTTCTTTGCGAAGTTGTTTTGCTACTTGAACAATGTAATTTGTTGATTTTGAGGTACGAATATGTTCAATGACTTTATCTAGTGGTATGTTGGTCATAATTACCATTGATGATTTGGATCGATCACTTGGATATGAAAATAGAACGTTTTCACCATACTTATCAATGAGTAATGATTTCATAACGCGATTTTCTACAACTGCATCTTCGATTTCAGTAAGTTCAGCTAGTCGCTTAGCCAAAAATGACACTTCAAAAGAGTTAGATGTTAATTGATGTTTTATTTCGTCCATCAGCTTCTCAAATGCCTGTATGAGTATGTCATGTGGTATTTTATTTGCAGGTCTACCTGCAGGAGTTTCAGAATTTCTTGGTAGTCGTAGATAATCACGATAACAGTGTTTATGGTACCTCACTTCCATTGCAAATAAATCGACTGCATGTTCGCAAGTGCTAATTTTTGTGTAAACATCATCTTCTTTTTTTCGTGCAGTATTTAAAATTTGTTCTGCCGCCGAAATTTCAGAACACAAATAAAGGGTTTTGTTCTTATTCCTTGTTTGTTTACCGCAGATTAAACAGTTTTGTCTTTGTCAAATTTTAAAGAAGCTCTTGATGACTTACGAACTGATTCAGTACCAGAAACACTTGCTCCTACTGCAGAAGAGGTGGAAATAGAGACATTCTCCTGCTTATGTAATGCCACTTCTCGACGCCTTATTTTTTCTTCACTGATATAACTTGCCATACAAGTTCGATGCCATGAACAATTGTGTTCAGTAAAGTCTGTATTATTTTTTATTTTCTCGCTAATGTCATCTTTTCTCCGATCTGCTGCATTTTGAATGCTTATAAACGATTGTGGTTTTGGTTTCTCAACTAAATTATCCGATTCATCACAAAACAAACACAATTTCTCGTTTAGTTTTCGCTTCTTTACATTTACCACTTGTAGTGACATTGTCCACGTTTTTGTTCAGCAATAATACTAATAGAACAGAAAGAAAACAGAAATGAGTACAAGAAAACTTCAATAATTTTGCTTAAATACAAAAATATAGACCGTTCAGCACTAAGAATTAGTTGCTACTGACTACTACGAGCGCTATGACAATCGACGCCCGGAGCGGAGAGAGGGGGTCAGGGCAAAGGGAAAGGGACCACCAGCACAGCTGCCGGTAACATGTATTTTTTTGTTGTTTGGGATCTCAGGTAAAAGAATTTGAACATAGTTGCCGGTCCTCACATTTTGCATACTCAACTTCCTTTGGCGCTTGCACTAAAATATGAGTTAATTAACAAGAGTCTTACTTTTTGAAAAATGAATGTAAAAATTTTTTTCGACGAAACTCTTTTCGTCTAAGTGTTAAGACGACACCGTATTTTTTTCAAATTTTTTAATTATTATTTAATACTCAAAAAAAATTATTTTCTGTGGCATACTCACTATTGAGGCGACGCGCGCATGCCGTAGCAGTCGCGTGGAGTCCTATTTTCAGCAGCAAATTAAAATTATTAGTATTAGAGATAGAGATCCGGGAGTTGGAGGTTTTTTATCGGAAATTTCCTTCTCTTTAAGAATCTTTTTTCAAATTTTCGCTATCACTTTTAGTTCTTGAGTTATGATCAAAAATTTAAATGGCAATTTTTTTTTCGTTTTCTGTTAATAACAATTGCAATTTTTGTTGGCAGAAAAAATCCTCAAAACGCTTTTCTCAGAATGGCATTCCGCGTCGAATGAGCTATCGCTCATATTTTTCGAAGCCTTCTAACGATTTTTCGCAGGAAATACACTTCTCGACTAGACTATGTGATTTCCATGAAAATCAGTGGGAACTGAAACAAAGCAAGTATTAAAATAGGAAATAATACTTAGTTACATTTTTTTTTGTAATTCCACTGGCTTAAATATGTTGCCCTTGGTATTTTTTATGCTAGGGGAGTGGTGCAAGAGTTCTAAAAAATCTCTAATAACCTTAAAATAGAGCTGAACACACGTGTGTTTTTATATTTCTATGCGATTTGCTCTTCTGGCTCATAATAATAATATTTTTTTACAGATACAAAGCTATGTAACACAAAAATATATTCTTGCCAAAGTTAATAGCAGTGCTTTATCTAAAAATAAAAAGCTTTTTTAAATACTTACCTTATTGAAGAATTATAATATGAGATAGGTTCTTCTGTTTGCCGCTTTATCTTAACTCCTTATTTACCTAATATTACTCTTTACGTCATCACGAGGCAACTAGTACGGGTTGCAGGTCCCGACTTCTCTATTATTATTGAGTCCAAAAGCTGCCGGTAGAAATTAAAAATTATGCTTCAATTAGGGTCAGTATGTAATAAGCATTTTATTTTCACGTAAAACGCTGCTGTTAAACACTTGACCGTTATTTGAATCATAATAGTTTAAGACGTGTTTATTATTGCCTGGTGGTGATGGATGCCTATGTGACACTTATGAAGGTACTGATCAATAACAAGAAGTAGCTCTCAACGGACTGACTTTTATTCAACATAAGACATAGACTATATGAACAAGATACATAGACAATATAATAATTAGATGCATAGATATTGCATAAACTATACTAAAGTAGATGGTGCCACATAATGTACTTATTATTTTAATATACTTTAATACCACCACTTATTAAAATAAACCAATAACATCTACAAACTACTTTATGTTAACAATACCTATTTCTTGCATAAAGTTCTTATGTTTAATTTTACATAGGCTTTTGGTAAATATATCAGCAGGTATTTCTGAAGTTTTCAAGAATGAAAAGTTATCTAATTTTCTTTCTACAGCCTCTCTTATGAAATGAAATTTGATATCTATATGTTTACTTCTTTTATAATACATACAATTTTCTGATAATTTCTGTGCACTTTGGTTGTCATTATAGCAGCAATCACGGCTTTGGATGCGACCTTAGGTTGTCCTTTCAAGGTGACAAATAAATTTGAGCAGTTAGCTTCATTCCACCTGTTATGAAGACATCAGACACACAGCTGCCTTTTTTTAAAATTAACTAATAGTTTCCAGACCGATTGTCTGAAATCACAATTATCGGTTTTAGAATCGAACAAGGGCCACATTATGATATGATCGTTGAATTGTATATAATGTTGTTCATCTACAACAAGTAGGGTAAAGTCATGTATGCGTCTGCCCGAATATAATGAAAGTAAAATAGTATAACGGGAAACTAAAAGAGTGTTGTTTTCGGTAACAAAATAAGAAGATAAAAAATTGTGTCCCACATCATTGTTTTATGTTCTACAGGTCTTTTCAAAGCAATAAGTTTCTGTACGTGCGTAACAAAGACGTGAGTGCTTAACCTTCAAGCGGGCGCGCGGTCATTTTTAACGGCAGCGGTCGCGCGTAACCTAAAAGACTTATCGGATAAATCAGAGAAATAAAACATTGATTAATCAACATTATTTGTTATTTATAATCGTTAATCTTTTTCTAGGGCATTAATTCGTCGAGAAAATAAAATAAAAGTTTTAGTAAAAACTAAGTTATAAAAACAGCAAACATAAAGTAACTTATCTTTAAATTAAAAAACTTTTAGGAACGTGTAGGAACAAAAAACCATCTTAGGTACCTAGTAACTAATAATAAAAAATAAAATTATAAAATCAGTTGGCTTCATGAGATCAAATAATAAAAATAACGAATATCTTAGGTCTAGTTTTCTTCTTGAGTGTTTTCAACAACATAACATTTATTGCAAATTAAGATGGCTTCTACTGATATTTCTGTGGCATTTTGAGCATTGAGTCTTCGATTGCCTCCTTTTCTTTGTTGGGCATATTTTGCAGGTACCTCTGCATGATGTGCTGGAACTAAAACCTGCTTCATTATTAGTATCTTCAACATCCACATTCAAAAGTTCTCTTAAGTTTCTTTTAGCTTCCTTGGAAGATTGACCATCGAAGATCTTCTATGGACATACTCCTTTATCAGTTCCATGCCAAATTTACGTAAATATTTTTGCTTTTTCTTTATCACAACTTTATTTGCCCTCAATATTACTATTGCATTTATTTCAGTAATATCCAAAAGACGAAAGAATAAGTGTCAACGGCCATCTATTATTCTTTCTTGACGTAGTATAAATTTTTACTTTTTTGTCGACTTCATTGCCACCGCCTTTCGTTTTGTTGTAAAATGTAACTGCTTGGCTTGCGTTTTTCATTTGTACTTTCATCAGTTTCAGTAGAACAATAAAGTAATGATAATAGTACCACAGATCTGTTTTTTTGGGTACGTACGATACTAAAGTAGCAGTGTCAGAAAATCCAAAGTGCCTCGAATATTCAGGTAGGTTTTTACCTATAAAACAAGGAGGTATTTCTTTTTTGTTCTTATGCATGGTACCCACAACAGAAATCTTATGATTTTTTGCCAAATCGTCCACCAAAGGAACACTCTTGTATCAATTAGCAATCGTCAGATTCCGCCCGGTGCCAGAAATGGGCACAACTCTTCACTACGTCTGCTGTAGCATTACTCAACTGGTACGGACCTTCTGGCTGCTTGCCGGCATAAAGTCAATATTGAGGACATAAAACGTAGAAGCGTCAACAAGTGGATATAGCTTTATTCCGTATTTGCCCGGTTTAGATTTAATGTACTGTATAAAGGGACATTTTCCTCGAAAACCTGTCATCATCTCATCAATAACAACATCTTGGCCCACAGAATAAGGCAAGAGGCAGTTTTGAGTAAATATTTCTAAAATATCTCGTATTAGGGCAGCTTTGTCCAAATTAAGACGAGATGCTCGTCTGGTTGCATTATCAAATCGCAATGAATTTAAAAGAAATTTCACTCTTTTATGTGACATTGTACTGGAAAAAATAGATATACCTGTCCCATCAGTACTATATAAATCCTCCATATTTCCGTGTAACATCCTCAATGTTCCTGCAATATACAATAACCCGAATAGAGCTCGAATTTCTACAGCAACAGTCGGTTTGTAGTCACGGGGTCTGTCATATCATGGTGCCTTTTTTTTTGTAAAAATTCGTTGGTGTATATAACAATCTTTTCAATAATATCCTCAGAATAAATAATTTCCAAGCTTGAAAAGACGTTGTTACTCCACTCCTCTGCCATTTCTACGAGTACCCGATTCTTCCGTGAGAATATTTTGAACTTGGCGTTTCACTCGATTGTTGTTAGACTTTTTGTGCTTAGTTATCTTATCACGTCCCAAAAAATATGAAGTTACATCTGATAGAGAAATATCATCTTTTAACAGAGAGATCTATCACAGGTATACCGAATTTACTGAAATGTTTCTCCGTGCAAGTAGGTACCAGACGGCATTCTGGAGGAAAGCGATATCGTGATAGATAATTTTCATGTCTATTGAATCTTCCCGGAATATAATGAACAGTAATGTGGATCTTTGTCTAGTAGCTAAATGGTCTGGGTGGTTATATTCATCAGGTTCATGGACCTTATTCCATCGTCATTTCGGATATAGACGATCGCAGTACGGTTATTGCTTTGCCAAAAGAGCGTGAGTGAGATAGAAATTGCTGCTGGGGGCTGGTTTTGTTTGGTTCTATTCTGAAACCTCTATTTCTTGGCTGTCCCCCCCTTAAACGAAAGGAACTTTTTATTTCCCGGAGAATAATGAGCGTGTTTCAATTGTTGTGGATTTTCTGATCCTGCAAGAGACGGGTTTGAGAACAGCTCTGCAACAGTTGATACGCATGGGAAATGCGCGATGAAGCACAACATCCATGTCGAGAATAATTTTTTGCACAGTATTTACTATAGTTGTTCGGTGGTTAGCAACTAGCTCATCAGCAAGATGAATAGACATAAAGTAATTATCTAAGGTTATATTTCGGCCAGTATTCAAAATATTTTTGGATTATTTTTTCACCAAAGCGTATTGACTGTTATCAATGTTGATTTGTTCCTCTGGTATTTACCAGCATACCTTTCCAAGTTGCTCGTATAAAATGATTTTGAGTCAACGAGAGCAAATATTTTTATACCGTATTTTGCGAGTTTGTTTCATGTACACACGGAACTTGCAACGTCCTCTAAATTACTCTAACATCTCATCAATTGTACTATTTTCCCCAATCTATTAATGTGTCTGATAATTGGTGACACAGATTTCAAATATATTTCTCATTGCTGCTTATTATCATGTTGAGCGCGTTCTGCTCTGGTTTGCACATCGTCAAAACGAATACTTGTTATCAGAAAAAAATCTTGTCTTTGACATGGCTGCATTTATTATATTTGGTGCAGTCTCAATATCAATCCATATTTCGTGAATGTTTAGATGATGCGTTTTTTTCATCCTAGCCATTAGTAAAAGCCCGACTAGACCGTTTATCTCAGTCAAGTCGGTTTCTTTGGTATCTCGCTCTCTAGAAAACTCTTTATATTCATGTATGTGTATCTTTGTGAATAGCACGATTTCTTATAGCGTTTGTTTAGTAATAAATAAATTAAAACATTCCAATGGAGTTTGAAATTTTTTTCGATCTCGTCTTTCACTTCGCGGTGATTTATGACAATATTTTCTTGCCTTGTTCGTATATGAGGCCTTCAAGGAGGATGTACTAGCCACTTAGTTCCATATTTTCCTTCATATATATTTCATTCCTGTATCACATATGTAGGAACTCTTGTAGGCTGTCGTTATGAACTTGCTTCGGTTGTAGCAGCTGCAAAACGTTCTTTGTCTGTCAATCAGCTGTGCTAGAGATTTATTACTCGACGATCGTGAACGAGATCTAGTTAGTGGCCGTGAGCGATGGCGAGATGGTTCTTGGGAGGTCACAGTGATGGAAGAAAGTCCGCAGCTTCTTTATATTGTGCATTGGCGTTATATACGCCTCGTAGGTTCGGGGCGCGCTGACCGGGGATGAGTTTCGACTTCTTTACGTTACAGTGGAACTACGTGTGTAACGACTAGATGGTATATTTTGTATTATTCCAACTCCACAACCACGTCCACGATCCCGTCCGCGACTACGCCCGCGACCCCGTCCGCGACCACGCCCGCGACCCCGTCCGCGACCACGCCCGCGACCCCGTCCGCGACCACGCCCGCGACCCCGTCCGCGACCACGCCCGCGACCTCGTTCGCGACCTTGCTCACGACCACGTCCGCGACCGCGTCGTAATGACTCCTAGTTAGACACAATGGATATTACAGACGATATGCGAGAGATTGACGGTTCATCCTTGTCAGATTCTGCCGCTGATTGCTCCGTGTCAGTTTTGTGATCATTATGTTCACCGTTCTCGTCACTTTCAGACACAATTTGCGATGAATTATGTGCATCATCTTCTCCATCTGTCTCCTCTTCCAACCACGCAAGTATATGTTCGTCTTGCTTATTAATTTCACGCAATGCTTATCTAAAAGATATAAAAGAAACTAAAACACAATACCCAATAATTAATCAAAACTAACTAAAAATCAATCTAATACGTTATTTTTGTAAAAGAAATACTATACGTAATGAAAACTAATATTCCAACAACAGTAAAAACCAAGATTCACTAACTTTACTTACGTGAGTAGTCGCCCAGTGAGCAATTTGCTGCCAAACGCTACACACCTCCTATAGATAACCTTTGTCTCCTGCGGTCATCCGCGCATTGAATTTATTATTATTTGTAAAACAAGTAGGTGCGGTACGGGGGCCCAGCTACTCGGACGCTTTACCTTGAGAAAAGCATAGTGTATAAAATAACAATATGGGCGAAATGTTCGGGCGGCGAAATGTTCATAGCACGAGCACTCTAGGGTTAAAAACTGTGTTTTACATATTTACATTTTTTGATTAATGTTATTTCCAAAATTTGATATATTTTTTCGTAATCAAGATTGAACTGGTACTTCTTGGTTGGACGGCGACGATCTTATATTTGATATTAATGATAAAATATTTTTTTTCTAATAGATATCACAAATAATGAAATATGGATTTCCCGGCTTGGACAATGTGCGATCTTACGACGATTTTGTGCTTTCATACGATCGAAGAAATCGTGTAGCTCATTGGGTGTTTGAGCACTTGACCAAAGCACATGTAAGCAAAAATGACCAAGTGGATAGGAGTAAATGTGATTTTAAACCTGATGACAGCATACATCCTTTCTTCAAGTAAGTCATATGAGTACTAGCTTGAGGATTTAAGTCTGTTTTTACTTTGTAAATTTTTATTATTTACGATGTCTATCTTATAATAAAATAATAATAGAAAATCATTTAAAGCGAACTTCGGCTACTATTGCGTGATGTTATTTTCTAGTTTGATTTTATTTTATCGTTTATGATGTAAATGCTTCATTCAACAAGATCTCAAAAAAATTATAATTAAAACTATTTTCGTGAGCTATATGAACATTGTATATAATCTTGTATTTTTATTTCAAAAAAATATTGTGAAACATTTAATTTTTTAATATTAGTACGCTTAAATCGTATTTCATTGAAATTGGTTTAAGAGTACGTATTATTTACAAAAATGAAAATAAGACAAGCTTTATACGGACTAGGTATTGAAATCAAGTAATGCAAATAACTCGGTTGCTTTCATCGTTCAGTTATACTTCTTACACGAATATCTTAATTATTTGTGTTATTTAACATTGTTGTAGTGGACTGTAACGCTAGAAAATTAGATTATACAATATATATAGGAAAATCCACCGCCTTAAACGTCTGAAACCACCTCCCGTTTTCATTTTACGGTCTCGGCTCCTCGGGGATCCCTATCGGGCACCAGCGTTGGGGAGCACTTGTAGGGTTGCGAGGGTTGTCGAAGAGGGTTAGGCATACACTTCCGGTAACAAAGTTGCGATAATTTGCGGACGGCGTAACTGACGAAAGAGGGATGGTCGCAATATACGCGTGTGCGGCGTCCCGCAGAGGGCTAAAAGGTAGTCTAAGAACCAGTGAAATGCAAACTGTCTATATTTTATCAAAGGTGATATTTTGCTCAGTACCCTCCTATACATACCTTACATAGGTGGGGAACCCCTAAGCCTAGTGAAGGTAGCTATGACGTCACTCAGGTAAGATAGGTACGTAAACAGACCCAAGTTCGAAAGTATTTTAACAAAGCTGCCGTTTGATCACAGCAAAGAGTATCATTAATACAACGAGAAAAACTAATTGCAGACGATTTTTTTGGTTGTAACCTCGTGGCAGACGTTTTTGAAAATAAAACAAAAATTCTAAGGTATTTTAACAAATCTGATTTTTATAAATGTTATTTGTTATAGTATTATTAGTTTATTTTTGAAACGGCAGACGTTTTTTCCGGTTATAGTATTCCGACAGACGACAGTGTGAGTATATGTGCCTACTGTAATTACTTCTATTTCTAAAGTTTCTGGATGCAAATAGATATATTATGAAAAATATAAGAACAAAATTATACTTACGACTTTACAATAATGAATGGGGAAGATGGGTTGTTTATAAATAAATAATAGTAACTGTTATAACAACATTCACTTAATTATTATTAATGAAAATAAGTTTCAAGTTTTTATTGATATATTTTTATGTAGACATTTGTCACCGCTTATGATTCGTTACTTTCATCGTCGGAATCATTTCTATTGTCATAATGCTCATCATCTTGGTCACCTTGATCATCATCTTCGTTGTCGTCTGTAAAAATTATGTATAAATTTTTCAACTGAACAATTTGAATGTAAAATAGTATATAGTATGACTGAATTACCTGGTACATCTTGAATGAAATCACTAACTAAACATGGAAGGTGATCTCCTTCAAACCACTTGAATATGTATGCTGTATCTTGTTATTCCGAACCATATTCTGGTGGGTTTAACATCATAGGATTTATCTGTGACGCATTTTTTCAGATGCTAGAAATGTAGTGAGCCCTTAAGAATTGTTGATAACCTTCAGACTTTCATGGAGGTATTGAGCTAGCGTCGAAGCTTACAACTTTTTTGTTAAAGTTTTCATTTAAGTCAGAAACTTTGTAATTACTGATAAACAGTTGAAAACTTTCATCAAAGTCTGGATTTCTTGGTGTTATACATGTGGCAAGTAAATTCTTGAAGAACATCAAACAGATAGTCTAATGTATCAGGTGTTAAATCAGCATTTCCCAAACTTTCAAAACCATTTTGAATTTCAACATTTTTCTTTAACAGCGTGAAGGGTCTTTTTTTAGCTTTATTAAAAAAAGTTGGGTTGAAATCACACCCTGTGAAAGCGTGAAAACCAAGCTTTTTGTCAATAACTCACCGTGTTGTTCATAAATTTTGATAATACCAATAAGTTTTTCATGGTTTCCAGTCCCAGTAAGCATGCAAATGTGAGACAACCGATTTTTTAAGTGAACCATGTTGCCAAGCATTATTACTAATATATCTGTATCAGAACCTCTAATGACTATATTTGACTTCTCTAGCATACTGCATACGTGACAAATAATTTTACTATCGGCTTCTTCGTGTAAAGGACAGCAGAGATCATCAACAATACTCGATTGAACAATTCCATTATTTACTTTGTAAAATTAACAGTCGCGAATTAATTGATGAGATTTTTTGTTTCGAAATTCATTTCGGCAAACATTATCATAAAGATCATCTTGGGTTGTAATATTTATCAGCTTTTTTAGTGTTTTGTCATATAAATTTGTATCAGATTTGAAATCTTCCAAAAGGCGCGTTTGAAATGATTATTTATTAGAAATGTGCAAAGCTACGATTTCGGAACGAAATTTTTTATTTTTTTTTTGTTGCAAAAGAAGCATAGCTAGCCCAAATTTATTAAATTGGAAGTTTCAGAAGGTGAAATATCAGTTGTTGATTCTAGCAGAACATCAACCTCTTCTTCTAACGCTGCAGTTTGTCTAGGATTTTGGTCTTCTAAATTTTCACTTACATTACTTATGCTCTCACCGGTCGAATCTTGCATTGGAGTATCAGCAATTGTAGAGTTGATAGATGTTGATGGCTGCTCATTAAATAATCATTGTGATAAAACACTAGATTGAGTTGCTGATGCAACTACATTGTCACTAGCATTAGATATGTTATCTGCAGTCGAATCTTGCACTAATATATCAGTAATTATTGAGTTACTCGCAGATGTTGATGACTGCTCATTTAAAGAACATTCTGATCGAACACGTGATTGAGTTGTTGACGAAACTACATTTTTTGTTGTTTTAAAAATTTTTTTCTTTAGTGCTGTAAATTAACTGTAACAAGCACTGTGATAACCTGATTCATAAATGTCACTAGGTAAATTTTAAGTTTATGAAGTTTTCGTTGCCACAAAATGAGTTGAAATTTTTTCATAGTTTCTTCAGAAAACAAATGCATTTTATCATCTTTTTCTTTGGAACAATAAACACATTTCAATTTCGACGACATACTTGTAGTTCACGAAAACAATAATTAAAGTCATAAGAATCAAATTAAACTTTTAAATAATTTAAATAAACAATATTATATATTTTATCACGCTTAATGAGATGCTTCTTGACTAACGTTTTAAAATAAACTAAAAACATGTGACAACATAACCGTTATACAGGGTATGCTATTGTTTGGGGAAATACAGCGTTTAGGTAGGAACTCTAGTTTCGACAATGGCTGTAGGGCGACCTTAAACAAAAGAACACGTAACACGAGAGTGAATGCGATAGCAGTAGTACATCATGGGGAATAAAGAGAGAGTGGGAATCACTATACTCCATATATTATAAGTTTTATACACAAACTGATGCTCTAGTGTGTTCGCGCACTGTCAGTATATATTATCGTCTGCCAGAGTATTATAACCGGAGAAAACGTCTGCCGTTTCAAAAATAAATTGATTACATTATGACAAATTACATTATAAAAATCAAATTTATAAAACTTTAGAAAATTTTTTTTTTCAAATTTTCAAAAATGTCTGCCACGAAGTTACAACCAAAAAAATCGTCTGCCATTAGTTTTTCTGGTTGTATATATGATACTCTTTGCTGTGACGAAACGGCGACTTTGTTTAAATACTTTCGAACTTGGTCTGATTTACGTACCTGTTTTACCTGAGTGACGTCATAGCTACCTTCGCTGGGCTTAGTGTTTCCTCATTTCATGTAAGGTATGTATAGGAGGGTACTGAACAAAATATCACCTTTGGTAAAATACAGACAGTCTGCCTATCACTGGCTCTTAGACTAAGGGGTTCAGCGGTGCAAACGTTATCAGAAGTGAATTTACTCCTTTTAGTATATCGCCTAAGTCAAGTTGTGTATACGTACGCGACATTATAGATGTTTAAAGTGTGCGTTAGTAAAACATATAATTCGGTACTAAGTTTTCCATATGTTTTGCAGGTCTTTGAATAGTGACTACAAGGGGTCAGGATTTGACAGAGGACACCTGGCCGCGGCTGGAAATCACAGATTAGACCAGAGGCACGTAGATCAAACGTTCTACCTAACTAATATGGCACCGCAGGTAACGTATAAATGTCAAGCATTCATAGTTTATTGTGATTGAGGTATAGATGCTGAAATCAGAGTAATTGAGATTTTATTTTCAAATGCGAGTGATTTATTGTTATCAATATACTGTCAGTAAAAATAAGAATTATATCCTAGTGAAGGATAGTAAAATAGAGTTTTTTTCGACTTAATTAAATATCTTCGAAGAAGTGATCTAAGAACGCAGCAGGTGCCTGTTATCTGCTTATGTTAGATTATATAAGTAACTTATTTACATAAATAAGTAAATAAGTCATTAAGCAACCATTCTGTTATACATATGATATTAATCACCTTTTTTGGCACAAATAATTGCTGCTAAATGTAAACATACAAATGTTGCGTGACTCTGAGAAATCGTTGTATTTCTGCTTACCACATGTTCCACATTTAAATGATCAGATTTTAAATATCTAGATACGAAATCTTCTATCAAACAATATCTTGCTATTTTAATTTCTTTTACAATTATCCGAAGTAATAGAAAATAAGCACAAAGAAAGCTTTATTGCTTTCTCCATTTCACAATTAAATAATGCATATGTATAATACTAGCCTGGTAGACAAGCTAATCATAAGTAAATTTAATAATGTTTATCTTGGTCCTTAACCGATACAATATAAATTCAGTGCGGTAATTAATGTGCTTTCATTATACAAGTCGTTTTGTGTAGTAAAGCAGTGTACATTCGTTCAAAATTAAATCTTTGATTACGGTGCAAAGGACGTAATTTTTAAAGGTATTTATAGTGGAAAAGAAATTACGTTAATGTATTTGTAAAACGGATTTGAAAACACATTCAACATGAATTTGTGGTAAATAAAGAGTTTTCATTAAAAAATATTGTTCTGCGCCCTAAGGTCTAATTCGCACGAAAGTTAAAAAAGCGTTGCGTTAAAACCGAACGTTGGAGCTTTTATAATGTCGATTCGCAATGGCAAGCTGTAGCTTTTTTTAATATGCCGCCAATACGGTCTACATCGGATTTTTTAGAGCGACCCTTGTCGAATTTTCCATCACACACATTCGCTATAGAGATTTGTTTTGTCAGTCTACTTTCATTCATCCTTTCCAGATGGGCAAATTACCGCAACATATCTCATTCTGCTCTAGTCACTACATCTTTCTTCAAACCACACCGTTCCCTAACATGACTGTTTCTACATCTATCTTACCGAGATACTCCATACATACTATGCAGCGATCGCATCTCCACTGCATTGATCCTACTTTTATTTTTCTTCTGCCATACCCAGCTTTCACTACCATGCATAAGCGTAGAAATCAGAATATCTTTATGCATAAGCGTGCTTGTCGTGTGCCGTTTTTACTATTCATAATAACAAGCAAAATCTCATTCGATTTATTTTCCGCATTTACTTTCCCTTCGATATCTCTATCATGTTTACCATCATTTTTAAACAGAGTGCCCAAGTATACCAACTTTCATTTGTTCGACTTTGTCACATTCTATAAGTATATCGTATTCAGTCATGCCTGCGCCCTTTCCATACACCATCATCTCTTAGTATTACCAATATTTACTTTCATACTTCTTTTGTTAACAATATCATTCATTTTATTTACCATCTCCTGCAGCCTGCACGCCGACGGCGCAAGGATTACTTAATCGTCAGCGTACATTTTAACGGATGTTAAAAAAGCACTCGTGCGAATTGGCCGAAGTCAACGTTTAATAAATAATTTCTGCAATTGTGCGGCCCGGCACCAGAAACTTTTAGCATTTCATTATGAACCTGAAATATTTGGATCTGTTTGCTTGATAATTTGCTCACAGTAAATTTAGCTGGACTTATTCTAGATTACTATTTTTAGCTTAAATATAGCTATGAAACAACTAAGATTCTTAAGTCAATTTGTTCTTGGAAAATGACGTTTGTCATTTTCACGTTAAAAAGTTCTTCGCTTGTATCTCGAAAACGATAAGTTGTGTATTGGTAATATTTTACTTAAAATCGAGATTGACTCGAGATTCCGTTACTCGGTCGGACTTAGAATTGGCTGTGAGGTGTAAAAGATAAATCGTATTTTATGTCCGTCCGCACGGACAAAGCTGCAGTCTAAAAAATTAACTTTATTAAAAGGCAAAAACTGACTACAGAAAATAAAATGGGGTAGTAAAGAGAAAAAGAATTAAAATTTATTTATTAGAAATTATTGAAAAAATTTTTAGTTTTTTTTTTAATAGAATTATAAAAAAAGTAATTTATGGTTTTTGTATAAGATGAAATGTGGATTGGAACATTAATTATTGTATATTTTAAACGGTAAAAGTAAATATCTTACGATAATCTGCTGCCTGCTAAAGTTTCATTAAAACCTTGAATATATGAAATTACCAAATAAGCATTAGCGGGAAGTATGGGTTAATATAGTCTTCTTAGCGGATATCTTAATATTCATTGGAGATATTACTCGGGATGTACAAGATGTTTAATCTATATTTGTGCTATTACCAATTGAACATTGACCTTCCAGTTACCATTAAGTTGAATGCTCTCAAAAAAAGCAATATTTCAAATACCGTACATTAAACTACAGTATTATCTATAATTATGTATTTCAATTTGTAGGTGGGTCAAGGTTTCAACAGAGACGCTTGGAACAGACTAGAGAAGCATGTTAGGAAGTTGACGCGAATTTACGACAATGTCTACTGTTGTACTGGTCCTCTTTACTTGCCTAAGTAAGTATGGTTTGAAATAGTTATTTAAGAATCGAAAAAGAATAGTGGGATAGAATCAGAAAAATATTGATTAATTCACTGAAAACACCCATTTTTCACAAAATATTGCATTCAATTATGTTCTTTAGTTTTAGGTTCTAACTTTATAATTGAATATATTGCAGTATCGTTATATTGAACTAAGAGTATTTATATACACTAATTGTCGCCGTAGTTGAAATTCGACTGTAACTCATTAAAGTGTTAATGTTTTTTAGTAAAAGGGCAATAATTGTATATATTTTTTTTGAACGTCTTCTATTGCGTTAGTTACGGCTATATATTGTATATTGTAAAACCAAGACGTCCACGGACGCGTCATTGCGACGAATGCATGCAGACTACAAATGACGATATGCAATTTTACATATTTGTTATGTCTACGCTGCTTAATACAATCGTCAATCACACTACAGAAGTCTCAGTTTTTTTTCAAATAGCATCGAGAAAGCACGACTTTTCGTTGTGAAAGTGTCAAGTGATGATGGTCAAGTGATTATAGCACATAACTTTATTAGAAGACGACGAAACAGGCGAAAATAGTACTGGATTCATTCATACATCGAGAAAAATATAAATTGTAGATTGATTTTTGCTGCCAATGAGTTATCAGAAGATGATTCTCTATTTCAATCATTTAACTCAATGACTAAAAATACGCACCAAAATTTAGTCTCTGTTGTTGAACCATTGATATAAAGACAAAATACTGCAATGCGAGATTGTGTCAGTCCAGAAGAAAGGATACTTATAACTTTAGGTAAGTTATAATTGAAATATATAACCGTACCTACTTACTCATGCTAACCGGGGGCCTATTTCATAAAAATATAGTATAATATTAGACTAATATTATGAGTTGAAATCATCAATTTCTTTCATATTTAAAAAATGAAAACTCATAATGTTACTCTAATAATATTAGACTAATATTTTTTATGAAATGAGTCCCAGGACTGAGGACACTTGGTATAAAATATAAAAAATATTTAAAAATGTATTTTAATATCAGAAAAAAACTACAAAGAAACGTATTTTAAAATATCTATTATAAGTTTTCAAAGTTCTCCAGTTGTGATAAATCTTTAGAAATATTTGAATTTATAGAATAATTATTTGGAGATATGGAGGAGAAAATGATGAATTTGTATTAGAATCTACAGAAGGTATTGGTGAATAATTATTGTCACTGTATTGATGTGACTGTTGTATAGGAAGGTGTTCTCATATTGTTGTGGCACTTGTGGCGGATGTGATTGGTCTGACTGAATTTCTTCGAGTAACAATAACATCTTGATTCTAAATTTTCTCATTTATCTTCAGATAAACTTTCTACAAGTCTGGCAACATCTGGCAACAAACTTAGTAAAAACATATTTCTAGCACTGTTAGTCTTTGTTCCTTATTTTTTGCTTCTTAAATGAGTTTAATTCATCGGATCTAGAAGATAACGTTTCTAATGTATCCGTAAGTGTTTGAGTATGACTTAGTCAGTTGTAGATTCATCGGTGTTCTCTTTTGGTGGTATAGGTATATTCCCCGGTTCATTAGTGTAAAAAATTGCTTTCACGAAAAGAAGAAGATATTGTAGTTCCCTGTGTAGATAGTGTAATTTCTTTTTCTTTGTGGATGGACCACTAAGAGTTGGTGTCAGGCTGCGGAAAAATCCATTCCTTATATTCCACCACTTAGTTTGACAATCAGCCACTGAAACATACATAATATAATGCGTCTCTTTTTTCAGGTACCTATCAACTAGGTATAGTTTTCGAGCACTAAAATTTTACTTTTCTGGAGGAGAGTGCGATATATCTCGAGTTGTAACAGAGACAACAAAAGGTATATGGAGTGCACGCAGAGACATCTACATGTCTCTGCCAATTACAAGTGAATGGAAAGCTATTGCAACCAGATACTACGAACTTTAGAACCTTCCAGATTGTCTGGGATCTATTGGTGGAAAGTACATACGAATTCAAAAGTATCCTAACACGAAATCTGCAAATTTTAACTATGAAGGATACCATTGTATTATTTTGTTAAGATGGTGGGATGCAGACGGTAATTTTACCGCTATAGAATGTGGATTTCCTGGAAGAAATAGTGACGATGATGTGTTTCAGACATCGGCTTTGGAACGATGGTTAGAAAGAAATGGTTTGAATATTCCAAATTCAGGATCACATTTACCAAACGATAACAATACTGGAAATATATTTCCATATCACTGTTGAGGACGACGTATTTTCTTCGAAAAAAGTGTTTAATGAGACCATATTCAGTGAGAAACTGAATTGAGTCGAAAACATTCGTCATAGACGAATAACGATTGAATGGGTTTTCGGCTTGATGTCACAAAAAATTCAAGTTCTACTAAAATCCATTATATGTCGCGAATATGACCCTATGATTTCTATAATAAAATTCATATGTATTTTACATAAACTATATACGTTAACAAGAAGGAATACAATACACAATCTTTATATTCAGTGAATCTACAACACAAAGACAAAAGCCGATTTTAATACCTAATATGACTTCTGTTAACATTAAATGGTTTACGTAACTATTTATGAGATTATTTTTTTAACCTGACTGTGCACTGTCTTGACAGTGGAACTGCTATGTGATTGAATAAAAAAAATCTATTATTACGTACCAGAAGTGTTTGTTTTTTGTGCCACTTCACTCCAAGCTTTATCCGTTACATCTTTTCTGGAGTATTCCTGCAGTTTATTATTATATAAACATAAATATTGTTCTATATTATACAACCTTATAGAATGTATAAGGTTAAAGAAATTCATCACCTAGCCTGCCATTTTGTAATACAAAACAAGTGTGCGTCTCGCGAGTCGGTCGAGTAGTGACATGCCGCGGAGAGATGGGCGAAGGGTAAATACCCAAAAGGTAAAAACCCGGGTATTTTCCTAAATGGTTAAAAACGCGGTATTTATGTGGGAAAAAATCCAAGTTATGGGCATTTTCGTTTTTTACAGAAAATGCCAAACCTTTTATTAATTTTTACATTCTTATGAACAAATGCAATATAAACTATACCTTCATTATTTTGCGAGGTATGAATGAACTGAGATTTGATTAAAAAATCTGTAAATAATGAGATAAAACCGAGGAAATAAAACAAAGCCAATATAGTTTAAATATAATTATTCAACAAAAGAAATTACATTTTTTCCATATTAAGTGTAACATATTAATCACTGTCATCACTTTTATTATCACAATCTATACGAAGCACGTCGCAAAATTCCATTTCCTTTTGGTTTCCACTTGATCTAGAAGGTTGTTCTTCATAAATTGGACTAGTTATTGGACTCGATAATTGTTTAGGAGAAGATAAAGGTTCGTCATCTTCGTCATTGTCTTCATCTTTATGTTTATGTAGAAGATTCCAATTATAAGAAATATATGCTACTTTTGCTGCCCTGTTCGTCGTCAATCTATTTCTTTTATGGCTATGTATGTGTGCATGTGTGCTAAATGATCTTTCAGTGGCAGCCGAAGTGCAAGGAGCATTCAAAATTCTTACAGCAACTCTTGGATCTGCAAAGTCCTTTCCACGAAACTACTGGATCCATTTCTGCGACATTTTTCCAAATAAATGGTTTACCCCATAAACCCTCTTTAGCTCTATAATTAGCTGAATCTAGACCAACGTCGATATTTAGTGATTGGCTCACTTCATGAATATATTCCATGGCGTCCACTTCATGTTCTTCATCTAGTTCAATACCTTGGGATTTTAGATCCAACATATATGCAGCATAATGAATTGGCTTCATGCAATTATCTGTGCGTTTGATTACATTATTTATTATATCTTGTTTGTGTTGTTCATCTAAAATAGATATCTCTGGCAACACAAAATTGAGTGTGGATTTGATGTCCTTGAAAGCCATGTACACTTCATTTATATGTATTCCATTACCTTCCAGCTTAAAAATTTTCCTAGTAATTGGTTCTAATAACTTGATACAATGTTCAATCATTGACCAAAAATTTAGTTCTAATATATTTGATTTTATTTCTTCAGAAATAGTAGCATCTTCATGCACTGCTAAGGTCTGTAATGCAACTTTCGAATTCTTCAGAATTCTTCGAATTCTTCGAATTCTTCGGATTCTCTTTAAAGCGGTGCAGTAACTGCCCCAGCGGGTTTTTCCCGGCAACTTCAATGTTTCGCCTGAACCCTTATTTTTTATGATTTGGGCTAACAAAACATTCATTGCTTGACTTCGTTTAATTGCTTTTATGGTCTCTACGGCAATCGATATAAATGCTTTGACAGGTTCTGATTTTAAACAGTCTTCGCATAGTAAATTTAATGTATGAGCTACACATCTAAGAGGCAACACGTGTGTATATGTATTTTTTACCATTTGGAATGCTTTTTGAATACTATTAACGTTATCTCCGATAAGGGTTACAAATTTATCGCCTCCGTATATCTCCATAACTTTAATTATTTCTTGAGAAAGATATTGACTTGTGTGGCGGTTAGTGAGAGTATTAAGGCTTTTAACAAAGAACGGTTCAGGTTTTGCAATAATAAAATTAATGATGCCTTCATTGCGCTGATTGCTCCAACCGTCACACTGTACATGCAAATCATTTGTAGATTTTAGTTCCTCTGTGATTGCTTTTACCATCTCATTGTAAATGACTTCCAAATGTGTAGTTGAGATTGCTTTTCTGGTTGGTAATTTGTAAGATGGTTGTATCTCATTAAAAAATGTTATCCACAGCGGATGTTCAACGATTGAAAACTGAGAACCAGTAACAAAAATTGCCTTCGACAAAAGCTGATCCAGATAAAGTTTCTTTTCTGCAGATATCTGTGTTGCAGATGAATGTAAACTGTGAACCGTTAAACTGTTGTCTTGTTCCTCCATTGAAACGTCTTGCAGAGGAATATTGGTAGCACTTGCCGCACTTGGTATCAGTGTCAGATATTTTTTTGAGTTTATTCTTGATGACAGTTGGACATTTAAAACACTTTTACAGATGGCTAGTCATCTTGTTGACATTGACAAATTTATACACTTTATCACAGTGTTCACACTTAACCGTTTTACATGTTGCTGAATGAAAATAGTTTTCCCATACATCATTTTTCTTCTGTCTGGGCATGATGTGACCTAAAAAAAAATATTGTAGTAATTGTAAAAATATATTAGAGAGAAAAGTGAATGAAAAACGAGGGCCAGGAAGGCCTACAAAGAATTTTATGGGACAACTAAAAGGGAAAAGTGGGGTCATGTCGTATCAAGAGTTAAAAAGTAAAATCATGGACAGAGCAGTGTGGCGCATATTCCGCCGACAAGAGTCAATCGTCTCTTAAATAAAAGAAGAAGAAAGAATAATTATATGGAAATTCGCACGCCATGAATATATATGTTCACACTATACTAATTTTTAAGTAATATAAAAATAATAGTATGCATATGGGTAAAAAACATTTATAAAAGAAATAAATCTTTTTTATATTATGAACATTAGGTTTAAACTTACCTCTCAATCCTTTATTAATAGCACAACGTATCGTTGATATCGATGTCCGGAAGAGTAGCAGTAGTTGTCAATCCAATAGAAATCAATTATACTTAATCACTAGGCAATCGGAAGTCCACAAAACAAAATCCAGGTCGTCAATATAGAGTAAAACTAAAAGTAGTGCGCACTTTACGAAACGAAAACAACGTCTAACTGAGATAAGGAGGTTTACGGGGCAAGGTGGGGCGGGGTTGGTGGTTTTCTTTTGTTTGGCGGCAACTAGTCTCTATTGTTAAAATCGTTTGCGCCGTTTGCGTGCTTTGTTGTTGGCAAGGCGACGCTGGAAGCCGACAAAAGAAGTGCCGGAGCCCGCATAAGGAGCTATCGACAGCTTCAAAGACGGCATGCCCTGTACAGTCTCAGTACACGTTGATGAGTCAAACATTAAGTCGTTTCAACACAAAAGTTTTAGAATCTATATCTGCAAAAATAGTTGGGGAAGCTAATTTAAAAATACCCGAATATATACCCAATCGGGTATTTTCCCGAATTCGGGTATTTACCGGGTAAAATCCCATCTCTTGATGCCGCCGCTCGCACCGCATGACGAATGCATGACGAAAGATTGACGCGACGTTGCCGCTCCGTGAAAAAAGTTTTGATTGTTTCTACACAAGATGCAAGCATTCGTCTTGCAATCGTCAATTGAAGAAAGCGTGCGCGTGACATGCGGTTTACGTAGACAATAAGCCAAAGCATTGTCGTCGTTGGCTGCGCACGTGTACAGATACGTTAATAGCTTATGTCGCTTACCTTAATTCCCGTAATATTTGTAAAATTGAAAATTTAATGAAACAATTGAAGAAGTACAATTAGCAGCTCCAGTTTGAATTTATTTTATGATACATTTCATTGTCAGTTTTATTCGTGTAACATTATTATTGGATTAATTAAACAAACATAAATGAAACATGACATTCGTGGAAATATATATTTGAAGGCGTCTGGGCAAAATAAGCCGAATGGCGCCGATACCGACGTGGCGTTAATTTATGACAATTACTAATTTTCGAATTATCATAATTCATATTGAGAACATTGAACATTAGTACAAACATTAGTGCCGTCGGCGGTCAAAGGTAAAATTTTAATAAATGTACGTTATTATATAGATACGATACAAAATAAAAAAGTTACTTTTACTTAAAACCAATTATTAATTTTTCTTTAACTAGAACAGAGTAACGTTGTTACTGTACACTGTGCACGGATCCTGAATTTACTTACATTGCAATTAATTCATTATATTATTTTTTTGCTGTATTTAAATAAATTTTCTCCTTTAATAACTATAATTTATATCCTGCGTGAGGAGAAGTCCCATCAAATCTCACCAAAATTGGGGGTTCAAATTGAAAGAAAAAAACAGCTCACATATTTAAGAGGCCTTAAAGTCACGTGATTTAAAAATGTATAAAACATGGTCATGGTTGACAATGACACATATTCTATGATAAATTAATGCAAAGACCGAATTTTGCAATTTGTTGTGGAAAAGTCGTTCTATAAATTCACTACGTTTATTGCTTAAATTTTCCTTAGATTTTTCTATTTGAATATTTGAAGTTCACCTATATGCCTAAAAGGAGCTTTCGCGTTTGCAATAGTTAGAACAAATCAGAATGTTTTAGTTATAATGCTTTTCACTAAGACTAATAATAATGACATGTACTACAAAGCCACATTGCGTTTTTTACATATAAGTTAATGAAAACAGTGAAATTATTGCTTTTTTTTTGTATTAAAATTTTCATTCATGAAATCAAAAAAAAGATTTGAAACAAAATTGTATCTTCGGCAATGTATGAATGCAGTCGATTATGCCGTAGTCGATAAAGGATTACACTGAATTCGACATTGCGCAGTGCCATTTTGTGTGACTGCCAGTCAGTGTTTCCACAATGTGGGGAAATTCCCCTTTTGAAGGGAAATTAGGGTCCAGATAGGAATAAAAAGGGGATAGACATGAAAAGGGAAAATTGCGGGAAATCATGGGTATTGCGGAAAACTTCCGTACTAATTTTTTATGGACTATACCTTGGGCTAGAGTGTTACCGTTTAAAAAAACAGTGATGACACATGCAGCTTTTATATATTTATGGTCAGGCTATAAATAAGAATACGAATGGTTGAATTATAATTTGTTCATGTTTATTCTAATTTTTTTGATTCGCTTATAGTTGCATTGGACTGTACAAACTTAAGGTGTGGTATTTCTATCTGACTTTTCATTACTTGTACAGACGTTGTTCCCGTTCTTTTTAAGCCAGATTTTACACACAGGATTGATTGATGCAACCGTTTCATTATCCAGCCTATTGCGTTTATTTGTTTTGATATTTTTTAGATCACTAAATAACCGTTCTACGGCAGCATTGAAAAAAGGCAGTGACAAAATAATTTACCAAAATTGGCAGTTGAACGAATTTGCGTCTGCCGTTAACATTTTTTTTTTCAAACATTTTTTTTCCAATAGCCTACAGTACATGTGGAATCGTTACAATCCATATTTGATTCTGCAAGGAGACTTTGATTTCTCCTTTCCTTATCCAGCTCTGTTAAGCCCGCTGTAATGTGCGATGGAATGTGTTTTTTCGCGATTTCGTACAATGATGTTGGGTGCAAATCATTGGCATTTTTCCGGTTTAGAAAAGATGAATCATTCTGCATATCTTCAAATACAAATCATTTCATAATTTGTACGATCGCTTCAATATAAAACAATTTTGTTGACTGAAAAATTTTCTGAACTTTACAGTTTTCTTTATTTTCCACCTCTGTTAATAAATAGATTGCATTCACACCTAAATGAATACGTTTCAATTCAAGATGTTCTTCTGTCTGATTAGGATTGATTTGGTTAACAGGAGTTTGTTTTACATAATTTCTATTCATAAAATTTAACGCCATTGTTTTGATTAACTCCTCACTTTGAGTCTTCAATTCTGAGAATTTAGGATAGTCAGCTTGGAACATGCAATTAAAACCATTAAACAGTCCAAAAGCGTAGTTTATAAAATGCAATTGGCATTTTATCAAAGGGTTCTCCAGGTTTGAGAGTGTGGCGGTTCGCATGTGTTGTATCTTCGAAGCATAATATTCTCCAGTAACTATTCAATGGATTCCACTGTTCTAAAATTCTTCGCACGCAGGCTTTAAGCGACAACCACCTGGTTTGACGAGCTCTCAATATCTTATGAGGTTTGACTTCATGGGAGGTTTAAAACTCTTTGAAAGCATCAAAATTTTTAGGGCTCCTCCCAAAATGATTGCATACATTGCGGCACAAATCTTCTAAAGAGTTGCTTAACTTGGTGTATACGTTACTCGGCACCAGATGTATCATATGGCAAGAACATTTTGACACAAATACTTGAGGATAGTTTAGTTTTGTTAGTTGAGATACAGAGTAATGTTTTTTCCCATCATGACTGCAGTTGTATCAGTAAAAAAGCCTATCCAGTTTTGCAGAGGTACATTATTTTCTTTCAGCGTGTTAATCATTTGTGTGTACAAACCCACAGCGGTCCCGTCTAGACAATCTACTATGTCGATCACATCTACTTTTGTTTCAAAATTATGACTAGTATCGCTAGTCATAATTTGTAGCTGACTAGTATCGCTAGTTGCCTTTTGACGCTAACATCAGTTGTTTCGTCAATATAAACCAAAAACAAATGATGGCTCAGTTCACTTACAAGTTTTTGATTAAAAAATGGGTGCAAGTCATTCCTAATAACGTAATCAACTGACAGATGACTCGTACATTTTTTTTGCAACAAGAAAATTACATAGATGGCAGCACTAGTCTTATATTGTAAAGATATCATAAACAACACCCCCACTATATCTAACAATATAAACATACCCAATTAAAATTAAACAACTTGTACACACAACTTATTTAAGAAATAATAATGTTTAACTGAACACAAACTTTTGGTGAACAAATCAGCAGGCATTTCGTTGGTTGCCAAATACTTAACATTAACAATACTATTAGCTACACATTCTCTACAGAAATGATATTTGATATCAATGTGTTTTGTCCTTTTGTGAAAGACTGGATTTACAGTTAATTTTTGCGCACTCTGATTGTCATTGAAAAGATCAATAGTGTACAATTTCTGTGTTATCTCACTTTGTAAATTTCTTAAATAAACTGCTTCTTTACAGGCTTCAGTGATCGCCATATATTCGGCTTCACTGCTAGATAAAGCAACAGTTTTCTGTTTTCTTGTTTCCCAAGATATTACACAACCAGATAACGTAAAACAAACTCCAGTGTATGACCTCCTGTCTATAGTATTAGCACCCCAATCGGCATCAACAAAACCTTCTAAAATTGAGCTCCCATCAGCAGAATATTTTAAACCATAATTCTGTGTACACTTTAAATATTTTAATACACGCTTGACATATGAACAATGTTCCTTTGAAAAACAATTATTAAATTGACTCAAAAAAGATACTGTATATGCAATATCTGGCCTGGTTAGAACCGCTAAATACATGAGACAACCAATTATCTGTTGATATGGAAAAACATCTACACAATGCTCAGTATTAGAATCTACATTCAACTTCATTTCCATCGGAGTCTTGACAGGTTTACATTCACTCATGTTAAACTTATACAACAATTGTTCGATATAATCTCTCTGACTCAAAGTTACAGAATGCTGAGATTTATCATAACTTACATTTACACCGAGACACTTTCGTATTTCTCCTAAATCCTTAATTTTAAACTTGCTTGCTAGAGCATGCTTTAAATAGTTAGTCTCCTTAACATCATTTGAAAAAACGAAAAAATCGTCCACAAACAATGTGACAATAGTCTTTTGACCTTGTGACATTTTTGTAAACATACATGGTTCTATTTTTGACTTAACATAACCCATGTTTAACAAACACTCATCTACTTTCTTGTACCAAGCTCTTGAGGACTGCTTCAGCCCATAAATAGCCTTTTTTAACTTGAGTACTTGACCATTTTGTGTTTTCTCAGAAAAACCTTTTGGTATTTTCATATAAATAGTTTTATCAAGAGTGCCGTTCAAGAAAGCAGTTGTTACATCAAGATGTGTTGTACTTAAGCCTAGCTGTACTGACAATGCAAAAAGTAACCTCAATGTTGTATGTCTCACAACGGGAGAAAAAGTTTCCGTAAAGTCCACACCTTCAATTTGTGAATAACCTTTAGCCACTAAACGCGCACGAAAACGAACTTTATTCTCGCTATCATACTTCTTACAAAGAACCCATTTGCACTGTACCACTGTACCATCCTTTGGAGGATCACTTAACTCCCACGCATCATTGTCTTTGAAACACTGTAACTCTTCACTCATTGCCGACTCCCACTGAGTCCTTTCTGGTCCATTCAAAGCGTCATGTAAAGATAAACCAGCCGCATCCACATATGTTTCGTTGTCAACGCACAGGTTTGAGAACCCATATCTGTCTGGAACCTTCCGTATCCGTTTGTTCAGGCACTGAGGGCTTCTATTCCCATCATCCTTCAGTATGCTGTCTGAATCTTCATAGTCTGTAGGAACATATGTTTCATCGTTAACATCTTGGAAACTATCCACAGAACTTTCCGAGTTATTGGTAATTGAATCAGTTTCTTGTTGTTCTGTATCATCAGGGTTCTTACATTCCCCCACTGAATCAATATCCTGATCTTGAACTTCGATGAAATGTTCAGGTTTTGATTCCTTCTCTATGATGATAACATCTCTACTTGTTGATATATTCCTTGTCTCTGGGTTGTAAACTCTATATCCTTTTATGTTGTCTGGATATCCCATTAGAATACATTTGACTGCCTTTTTATCCCATTTTCTTCGCTTTTCTTTAGCAACATGGACCATCACAGTGCTACCAAAAATTCTGATATGACTGATATCTGGTTTGGAGCCAGTCCATAGTTCAAACGGAGTTTTGTTGTCTAATGTTGCTGCTACAATCCGATTCTGTAGATACACTGCCGTATTTGTGGCCTCAGCCCAGAACTCTTTGCTCAAATTTGCATCAAAAAGTAGACACCTTGCCTTTTCTACAATTGTACGATTGAATCGTTCACACAATCCATTCTGTTGAGGTGTATATAGATTGCTTTTCTGATGAATTATGCCAAATTTATTCATGTAATCTGCAAATTCTTTATTACAATACTCGAGTCCGTTATCACTTCTTAATACCTTGATTGTTCTCTTTGTTTGATTCTCCACATGAGCTTTAAAAATCTTGAAATATTTCAAAGCTTCGTTCTTGTGTTTCAGAAAATAAACAAAAGTCATACGACTATAGTCATCAACAAACAACAAGAAGTATCTTGAGCCCCAACTGACACATTTTCCATTGGTCCATATGTCTGTGTGCACAATATCTAGTACATTGCTACTCTGATGACCAGTGCTCTTAAACGGTAGTCGACACTGTTTTCCTTCACAACATGTTGTACATGAGGACTTGCTTATATCAGCTTTTTCTTTAAGTGACATACCTTGTACAGCATTTGGCATCTGATTTAAATAATCTTTATTGACGTGTCCTAATCTGCGATGCCATATCATTACCGACTCAACAGATGCTGCTAAACACTCTTGTTTTAACAGATTCACCCTGTATACTCCGTTGACCATCACTGCCGTAGCAACTAAATCATTCTTCTGATTATGAACTAAACAACCATCTTCTGTGAAAGATACACTGTTGCCTCTCTTAATCAGTTGACTGACTGACAGTAAGTTCGTGGTCAGACTTGGCACACACATTACGTCCTTCACCACGATATCGTACTCATGATTATCTGTAGTAGTCGTGATTTTTACTTCGCCACAACACAAAACTGACGCCTTTTCACTGTTTGCAACAACAATTTCTTTGTTTTGTTCATACTTTGCATTCATAACCCAACTTTCATTCGCTGTTAGGTGTACGCTAGCGCCTGAGTCGATGTACCAATCATCTCTTTTGAAATTTCCACTGAGAAAAACTGCACTGAATGCATTAGATTGTATTCGATCTTTAGTTTTCTGCATTGGAGAGTGCTTTTCGTTCGTACATTGATTTTTGTAGTGTCCAATTTGTTTGCAACGGTAGCATTGTATTTGTTTGACGTTTGTCTTTACTTGGCCAGTGTTGCTATTATCAATATTACTTTTCCTGCCATAGACAAATTCTTGTTCGGTCTCTGTTAAACTTCAAATTCGAACTGTTCGAACGAATGGCGAAAGCACCCTCAATTTCACTCTCTGAATGACTTGCCAAATCCATGTCCAACAATTTTGTTTTGATTGAATCTGCCGTTATAGGAATACCGGAATGCTCAATTGCCATTATCATAGGGGAGAAACGATCAGGCAGTCCCGCTAATAATAATGACCCTGTCCATTGATCATTGATCTCGAATCCTGTTCCGCTAAGCTTTTGTGCCGTATCGATAATCTGCGTAACATAGGACGTCATCGAACTGCAATTCTCTGCGAATCGAAATTAAATTTCTGAGTAGACTTATTCTTCGTGAAAATCCGCTATCATCAAACAACTGTTTTAGCTTTTCCCACAGTTCCTTCGAGGACTTTACACTTTTCACGTGTACATACAAGGACGGGTCGATTGTCATAATCAACTTCGCTTTGGTTTTTTCGTCGTCTGCAGTTTTTACTTCCACCCCTGCATCAGGCTTCACACAGTGCTTCATGCCTTCAAGGATTAAAAAATTCTCTGCTGCAAAACACCATTCGCCATAGTTATCGCGCCCCGTCAGCTTGGGTACGTTAATTAGATAATTTGCCGACATATTTGAAATTACGATACTATTTCGCTGCGATTTTTACAACAATCCGTCACAATACTGTCCATTCACGTTTTTTAACACTTGCTAAACTTGCAAAATACTGGTTAAAAAAAACTTAGAGCAAACTATCGGCCCATAACCTATAATAAAACAACGTTTTGTAGTGAAGATCGAGTAATCAACTGACAGATGACTCGTACAATTTTTTTGCAACAAGAAAATTACATAGATGGCAGCACTAGTCTTATATTGTAAAGATATCATAAACAACATTACTAGCTTTTTCTTTGGCTAAAGAGATTTGCGATGTGATTGCCTTCTCTGGTAAAGATTTTATCAATTCAATCAAAGATTCAATTGATGAAAGAGGAAGACTGTTTTCGACGATATATGGACAAATGACAGCTTCAGTATTTTTCAACTTTGTATTTTCTGAAACAAATGTTGTAATACTAGGTTGATTTATATTAGACTGAAGCCATACATATTTTTTATGTGAACTTTTCCACCGCCATGCTTTTTGAGCTCTAATTTTCCCGCCTGCATAACCACATTGCACACCTTACAAATTGCATTGTCATCTCTATTCCCATTTAACAACCATGCTTTGAACTCAGGTAGCTTAAGCCAATCATGCTGAAACTTCTTCTTAAATACCTTTTTTATACCTTTTACAGTAGACTTTGAACTAATCGGACTGCTTTTTCTTTTTTTTTTCATTTTGAGTACTGTATCCCTCTTCTTCATCTTCAGTACATTAATCAACGTACAAAATACAACATAGGTATGAGTAAATTTTACAAAACTCATTTATATAGGTAAATTACAAAATAAGCAAAACTTTATAGATATTATAAAAATCTTGGCCATTTAATATTGAAAGCACAGTTATTATTTATGTATATAAAAACTCATGTAAAATTAAAACTGCTTGTATTAAATGAAATAACCATGACCAAATCCATCTTTGACTTTTATGTCTGACGAAGTTTGAGGATTTAATTGTTCTTTCTGATCCTCGAGATAATTACTGGATTGAAAACTCGTTCCGGGCTGAAGTTTTGAATAAGAGCACGTACGGAAATCTGAATTGAGGCGTGGGGAAAGGAAATCATTAAAGTGGAAACACTGCTGCCAGTGCACACGTGAGTGCGTCACAGGCTGTGAGAGGATTAAGTTGTGTCGCGCAAAACTCCGTGACAGATGCGCGTGCATATGTCATTATTTTCCAATATTTCACTAGTTATGAACTATATGTACTAAGCACTCTAGCGATAAAAAGCAGTCTCTAGTATATTTGAGCCGTCAAATCATGGATGTAAATCGAGGGCTTTACGCACTTATCGACGGAAAGTTAATTGTAAAAAAATTGTAAAAAAAACCAAAACTACGTGGTTTTATTATTGTATTTATTTAGATATGGTACGTATAACTTTTAGTGGTTTCTTTCATGTTCACAACGACTTACTTTTTAACTAATTTTAGAATTACAATTTGCTTTAGATAAATTTTAGCAGATATGGATTTCGAATAGAGTGTTATTGTACAAATTTTCGTTGAAGTCTGAAAATAAATTCTTCCGCATAGAAAAAAAATTAAAAAGATAACTTTCGATAATATATTTAATGTGTCGTCAATTATTAGGTAGAGAAAACATTTTTTTTTCATCTATCATGGTATATATTTTCTTCAATAAAGACAGCATCCGGAATTTTAATATGAAGTAATTACATAGTTGAAACTTTTTCGACTATAACGGCTATTCAAGAGAACCATATTTAATACATGCTTCTTCTCCTTGTTTGTAACAGACCTGTCTTTTAGATACTTTTAATATATAAATTAGACATTCGACATAATTATTAATAATTTATTTCACCGTACTATGATTTGCATGCTATTTCTAGTCTATGATAATAATGAATCCCTAAATAACATTAAAAAAGTTTTAGCTCAGTTCGCGTGGAGAGAATTCCGTACATTGAATACTAATCATACATGTCTAGAAAAAGTTTTCGTAATCTATATAAAAATTCAAGATAATTTCAAATATTTTATTAAAGAAACTTTTATCAAAATAAAAATTTTCATCTCAATCCTTAGGGTTGTTTACCAGATAGTTATGGCATAGATATAACTCTACTCTATAAATCTGTAGCGTCTGTCTGTAAATAAATTATTGTTGTAAAATTTTGTGATTAATACGTTTACTTTATTTATTTATTTATTTATGGTTTATTAATCTTGTTCCGTTTCCGGGCGCCGAAGTGTTAACATCATCGTCCAAATAAAGTCGCAGAAAATTTGTTTTACGCACTAAACAGTTCAGAACAATACCGTACAACACCAAAAAGAAGACGCCAAAGTGTTACAGATAATAGCCGAAGACGAAACTTGCAGATTACTACACAGATCGGAAGAAATTGTATCAAACCAACATCGCTTCGAGGGTAGATTAGGTACGTGATTTCATTTCAATACATAATTAATTTGACAGTCGTGGCAAAACCATTGTGACAGCTGACGACTGCCGTTTGCTAGTGTTGCAAGTGTAGAAATAGATTCTACCAGATTCTACCATTACGTTTCGTTCAAGCAAACATATATGAAAAAAAATAAATAAATAAAATAAATATATAAAAATGGAGACGCAATTTCAACTTTTGTTTGGTAAAATGAAATTAGAAATGCAACAACAATCTATGGAACTCAATGAATCTATTACACACAATATAATGTCTAGAATGGATGAAAAATTAGTTCCGATTATAGAGGAAAACAAAAGCTTAAAATTAAAGGTAGAATATCAACAAAAGGAGATAGAATACTTAAAAAGAGAGAAAAGGAATAATAATATTATTATATTTGGCGTAGAAGAATTGGAAAAATCAACATTGGATTTAATACATATTATAAAGAGAATTTTCAAAAGCGATGTTAACATTGATATAGATGAATATGGAATAAACAAAATACATAGAATAGGAAATACAAATAAAAAACGAAATAAACCGAGACCTGTCTTATGTTCATTTGTAAATGGGTGGAAAAGAGTGAGATCATGAAAACTAAGAAAGGTTTGAAAATATCTATGTCACAGAAGACTTTCCAAAGGAAGTACTAGCCGCAAGAAAGAAATGAAGAAAGGGAAAATAGTTTTTCTGAAGTATGATAAGCTGGTAGTGAAGGAAAACAAATCTACTAAAGAAAAGAGAAAACGAGAGACCTCCTCTTCGCCGCATTCTTCGGACTTGCAACTTAAAAACCAGCAAACCTCTATGCCTTTCAAGGTCAATAGAACGAACGCATTTGATTTAATGCGAAATAGATCGAACTCTCTGTCTAACATTTCTTCAAATAAACAACAATAGCAACTAACTCTCGGCAAACGGAAAACACAACAAAACACAGAAACCAAAGTAAAAATAACAGAAAATCGAAAACCTCCCCCAAGCCGACTGGTCATCGTGGGGGAAAATGACCAACACCCTCTAAGTGCAAATAACCAAAGTAATGACAAAACCAAATGCGATATACACATACCATCAATCAATACACGATCACTGAGAACTCCAGAAAAACTCATAGAACTAGAAACAGAAATCAACGAAATTAAATGGGATATCGTAGGAATAAGCGAAATGAGAAGACAAGGAGAAGGAATAGAAGACTACGGAAACCATATGTTATATTATAAAGGAGAAACACCAGGGCAATATGGAGTTGGTCTCTTGATAAAACATAATTATACTCACGTGGACCAAATTAATCACCGAATGGTATCCCAGGGGAAGTAATAGAAGCAAGGGAAGACAAACGAAACGATGGGAGGACGGTTTGAAGAAGGAAGCGGGCCCATAATGGTTACGTATAGCAAAGCAGAGAAACGAATGGAAAGCCTTAAAGGAGGCCTTTGTCGAAAGACAAGCTGTGAAGAGGGGAGAAAAAACCGAATGCCGAGAATAGAAATTAGTTTAAAATAATTATTCTCTTACCTCATTATGTTTAACTTTAGATTTAATAATATTGTTATACTAATAAGTGTAATATCAGCAATAAAGGCTTATTTATTTATTATTATTAATCTTGTTTCTATATTTTTTTAATTATTTTCACGGAAGCCTAAAAAAATTATTGTATGTCCTTCCAATCTCTATATTTGATTTTATTGAAATTGGTAAATCTGGAAGGATGCTTAATTATAATCACGGAATTTTAAAAGAGTATCGTATATCCTTCTTTTGACTTGCATCTTTGTCCATACTGAATTTTAGGAATATCGTAAAACCATAAAGTTTCGTATTTATTCTCACAGATCCCTAAAATATATCTTATATCTTTCCATTGATATCCAAATACCTTTATACTGTTACATAGAGTTTAAGGTTCTTATTGATTCTCAGAAAGCTTAAAACTCATCGATAACTTTATTGTAGACAGCTTTTTCCTATAGTTTTCAGTCTGTGTAGTTGTAGAATACCCTATGGAATCAATCATGCGTTTTTCCGCAAATATTCATAATCTCTTTCTTGTTTAGAACATGTTTGCCAAAGAAACCATAGTCAATGAAGTAGCACTTTCTGAGAAGAATAGCTTAGAAGGTAAACGTGTATAACGTACGAAATACAGCCCTAGCGGTTAGTAACACGATGTGTTACTAACCGCACCCAAACCCGCTTAACTCATCATGCGAGTGTCCGCGAAGCGGACTTGCTATAAATTATGGCGATTAACGATCCGACATGGCGGCTTTAGACTTTTGAAACTAAGATTGTGTTTGATTAATATTGAAGGGTTTAATAACAATACCTTTCACTGCTATCGAATATGTAAATGTGATTAATTGTTGGATAGTTTGTAGAGGTGACATCGCTTGGCTCTAAAATTTTATAGAAAAATTTACCTTGACAGTCAGTAACCTGCGAGTCCACAAGTAATATTTCGTGCTGTTTATCATTTACGCGATAATTTTTCTACATGTGGAAAATCGGAGGCAATATTAATGCCGTGGGCAACTTTTACATCATTGACAACATCAAGTGTCATTTGCAGGTAAGTGACTAGATAAGTTCTTTAAAAATAACACATGGCATAATTCGTTCGTCACGTGTCCAGGAGCGGCACGCGGGCGTAGCGCGTGTGCGCCGCCTGGTCAAACAATTCGTAAGGTTTCCTCTGCATTATTTGTATGTAATTTATAAGCATATTTTCAATGATATATTTTAATTATAGTTACTTTGGCAAAATTATTCTAAAACAGGAGCAGATTATGAATCTTTGCGGAATGGTGCATGATCGATTCTATCCTGTATATTCTTTCTTACATCATTTATCAACTATTGACATGTGTCCATCATGATATCGGGCTGGCTTTTCATCTTAGATTTCAACAGTTTCAATTCCAGCCCCGAATTCGATCCTGGTTCCTCCTTTCACTTTCACCACCTTGATTCAATTCCAATAATTATTCATTTTTCAAGTAAGTGTTTCTCAAATTTTATGCAGGAATCCTAAATATTTCTGGGAAATGTAGCCCAATATGCTCCTCTGCCTTCCAGTAAAAATACCTCGGAGAAACAAATAAAGAGACAAAATATTTTAAAAGGATTATTTGGGTGCTTGTTACATATAAATAAATTTATGAACTTAGTAGAAAAGAAGAATGTAGTTTCTTTAAAATCACAGACAGACAATTTTATTTTGGTATGTAGATTTATATATAATATCATTTCTATAATGGGAATCTGATAATGTTTTCACTAAAATCGACGATATATCTAATCTAAAAATATGTATATTGTGGCACTTCCTTATTGTCCCTCTTATTAATTTGTCAATTTCAAGTCAAGAAAATTATGTCAAAGTTGTTAGTAATTGAAAAATGTAAAACATCAGGGCCGTATAGTTGTGAGTATGGATCTGTATAGAGAAAATTTTATTAAATTAAATTACGTATTTGGCCACTTAATGGATGGTCCTTAAGTACGCGTACAATTTGACAAGATAACACAAAATCCACGATGGCAAACGTAGTTTAATTTTTGTTTCTTATTTTATTAATATTATGTAAGAATATCAATATATTGTAATTTGTTCATATATACTACAAGTAGCGACATCTATGCTCATATTGTGTAACCATGTATGGAATGTGAGATACCAATGAACCAGATGTCAGTCTGTTGTCAGAAGGCACACGGTTGTTTTATGGGTTTCAAAAGGGTATGGACCCAGAATTTTGGTCATCAGACTATTTTTTTTGCAAAGTAACTTGTGTCGAAAAGTTTCAACTCGACACGTTAGTGTTTTTCGCAATTAGGCTAGTTTCCGCGCATTAGACTTTGAATTTGTTTACGAACAGTTCGCCGGTAGCTATTGCATATCACCGTAATGGCGACTTATTATATCGTGAATGTGCCTAAGTTACGAGGAAGGGAAAATTACGATAAGTGGGTGTTTGTAGTTGAAAATTTCCTTATACTTAAGGAATGATGAAGTGTATCAAACCAGAGTTGGACGCCGGTGGTGCCGGCAATTATTGCATCAGCCGCGGATGACGCCAAGACAAAGGCGAAACTGATTTTGACGATAGATACGTAGTTGTACGTGTACATCAAGACAGTCAAGTCTACTAAAGAGCTGTGGGAAAAATTGAAGTCTCTTTTTGATGATTCTGGTTTTACCAGAAGTCTCCTGAGAAATTTAATTTTTATCCGTCTGGATAATTACAGTTCCATGACCTCATGTGTCACCCAAATAATTAAGACAGGTCAGAAGCTTTGTGGAACGGGATTCGCAATTAATGACTTAATGATGGGATTGGTCCATTATTGCTAGCTGGATTACCAGAGAAGTTCTCTCCCATGATCATGGCGATAGAGCATTCGGGCATTCAAGTGACAACGGACGCTATTAAAAGCAAACTTTTAGATATGGAGACGGGAAACGGAAACAGTAGTGAAGATCTAGAAGTGTCTAGAAAATGGCAACACAAAAGGAAACAGGCATCCACAACACTAAATGAAGATAGTGCCTCGACTTCGAATTTACCAAAGACAAGTAATGCCAACATGAAAACTGTTAATATCAAATGCTATCTTTGCAAACAAATCGGACCTACCGAACTCGATGTCCAAATAATTCGAATTTAAACAATAAAAACGAAGACCGTAAATAGACCAACGCATTTTCAGCTGTATTTCTAAGCGAAAGTTTCAATAAGAGGGACTGGTACATCGATTCCGGTGTTAGCGTCCACTTAACCGCTAACACAGATTAGATAGCAAGCCGATACCGTAAAGTTCAAGAAGGAATCATAGTTGCAAGAAACTGTTTGGGTTACGTGTGATGTTAAGATGGCGATGTTAAGATAATAATTACAGTGAATGGCAATAAAATCGACATCAACATCGAAGATGTGTTTTGTGTACCAGAATTGGCAACTAACCTTATTTCCGTGAGCAAATTGATAGAAAAAGGAAATAGAGTGTATTTCAATAAGGATGGTTGTCTTATATACAACAGAGATGGAGATTTAGTTGCTACTGCTACATTGTTGAATGGTGTCTATAGATTGAATATGCAAGAGAGGTTGATAGCTACAGCCACCACCTCAGGTCACATTTGGCATCGCAGATTAGGTCACGTGAACAGTGATAGCTTGATGAAAACGAAGAATGCTGTAACAAGAATGGATTTAGTTGAGAAAATTGAGAAAAGCAAATCACGCAAGACATGTCGTTGTGAGGGCAAGTAGTGTCGGCTACCTTTCACGAATGTTGGTACGAAAAGTACAGAACTATTAAATGTGATGCACAGTGATCTTCATGGGTCCCATGGAGGAGAACTCACGAGGAGGCTCGTCCTACTTTCTTTAATTTGTTGATGTCTTCAGTCGAATGACCTCTATTAATTTTTTGAAGCACAAAGATGAATCTTTGAAATATTTCAAAGAGTTTAAGGCGATATCAGAGAATTAAATTAATTGAAAAGTGAAATTCTTCAGAAGTGACAATGGAAAGGAGTTCTGTAATTCAGATTTTGATGTTTTCTTGAAAAAATATGGCATAGTTCACCAAAAAACTAATCCATATACACCACAGTAGAACGGGTTATGCGAAAGGATGAACAGAACCATCATTGAGAAGGCGAAATGTATGATAAATGATGCCATGATGGATAAAAAGTTTTGGGCTGAAGCCTGTAATACAGCTGTATATTTGCATAATCGGACAGTTTCTTATGTTCTAAATGGTAAAACGCCATATAAGTTATGGACAGGTGTTAAACCAAATCTTAGCAATCTGAGGATCTTTGGGTCACCAGTTATGGTCCAAGTCAATAAAGAGAAGCGATCGAAACGGGATAAGAAATCCACTGAATGTATACTAATTGGATTTCCCAAGAACATGAAGGCCTGCAGAGTGTTTGATCCTGTGAAAAGAATTATAACCACTAGCAGAGATGTGATTGTAATGGAAAAAGAATCAATCATGATACAGGTTGCACCTGAAGGCAAGGATCAGGAATCTGTGAATGATGGTATGCCGCAGTTAAGTCCGAATCTACAAGATTCAGTGGGGGATGACAGAGATTCAACTTTAACAAAAGTGTTAGAAGATGATTTTCTTTCAGACTATATGCCGAGTGAGTATAAGAATTCTGTAGAAACTATGGATGATAATTATCGAATTACACCTACAAGAGAACGCCGGGCTCCAAATAGATATGGTTTTGATGGAATCTGCTACTCGGAAAATGTTATGGTTTGCGGTGTTTAATATTACTTACATACGGTTTAATACACAAAAATTATATATCTTATTATAATTTATATAGTATATATGATTCCTTGCCTATTTTCATTTCTTGTTGGTGGGGCGATAGGTGTCGCTTTTCTGAAACTACCGACGAGACGAAAAAGTAACTTATAACGTATGCGACGTGTAAAATTGCGCGGGAAAGATAATATAAAAGACAAAATTGTGCGGTGCCATGTGTGACATCCGAGGACGCGAAAAGGGTAAGCCTTTACCCCAATTATTCCCTTTCCTATGGTAATTATTTTGACAATATACATGTGCAAGATCTGAAGGCAGACCGGCATAATTTTTAAGTTTTGAGGAAACTACGATACACGAACTTGAGATTTGTGTTGAGAAAGAACTTGAAATTAACATGCGGAGCTGATCTTACACTGAAGCAAGCTTTGAATGGGCCTGAGGGAAACCAGTGGTTGCAGGCTGTCAAAGATGAACTGAAGCGCATCGAAGATAATGGTGCTTGAGATGTGGTAGATATTCCTAGTAGTGCTACAATTGTGCAGTGTAAGTGGGTGTTCAAACAGAAAATAGAACCTGATAACAAAGTGCGTTGTCGTGCGAGGTTAGTGGTAAAGGGCTTCTCCCAACAACCGGGTATAGACTATGCAGAGACGTTTTCATCAGGGGTGCGACATAGTTCTTTAAGATTACTTTTTGCTTTGTCAGTAAAACTAGGACTTGAAATTAGACATTTTGATGTGGTAATTGCATTCTTGAATGGCGAACTTCATGAAAATATTTACGTGCAAATACCTGAAGATTTTGATTGTTCAAATACTAATAAAGTTCTCACATTAAAGAAAGTCAGTTATGGATTGCAGCACTCATCAAGAATGTGGTATAACAAGGTACATATTTATTTAACAAAAAAAGGTTATTTAAATATAAATATGAATCTTGTTTGTATGTAAAGAATGAAGGTAAAAATATGACTATGTTTGCGTTATATGTCGATGATTTTTTCATTCTTTCAAATTGTTCTAAAGAAACTAATAAGTGAAAATGTGTATTAGAGTCTTAATTTAAGATTAAAGATTTAGACCAAAATAAAACAATGCCTTGGTATGTCAGTGTGTTAAAATAAAGAAAATAAAGTGTTAACATTCGATTAAAGTCATTACATACAGCAGTTATTGTTAAAATTTAATTTAGAAAATTGTAAAACTATAGATATTCCTATGGAAAGTGGACTGAAGTTGGCTAAACATAGTGATTATGATAAGAATTTACGATACCAGCAATTAATAGTTGTTTAATGTACTTTGCCATACTTACACGTCCGGATATAGCATAATCAGTAGGATACCTAAGTCAGTTTAACAATAGCTATAGTAGAGAGCATTGGGTTCATGCTAAGCGGATCTTGAGATATTTAAAGAGAACTAAAGATTATTGCATTAAATATTGTGGTACAGGTAATAATGATATAGTTGGTTATTTAGATGCAGATTGGGGCAGTGATACTGTAGATAGAAAGTCATACACCGGATTTTGTTTCAGTCTATCAGGAGGTGTAATTTCTTGGAACAGTCAAAAGCAAAATAATATAGCTCTGTCTAGCACAGAAGCAGAATATATTGGTATCTCTGAAAGTTGTAAGGAAGCTATTTAATTAAGAAATTTGTATAAAGAAATAACTGGTAGTTCTATAACGTCACAATTTACCCACTGTTACATTTTTCTCGCCATGCAATAGTGCGTCTATTAATTTGTCTTATTTGATTATTGTTCAGTCGTTGTCGCTGGTTCTCTTCAATTTCAATATCCACTTAGCACTTGTCGATTATCTGGCGGTAGCCAAGGCGCATTTCGCGAACAGAATTTGTTTCTGACTGGCGAATAGTACTTACATACACGTTCACGTAGTGCTAAGCGCTCAATTACCTGTGCTTGTGACTTCAGTACGTATAAACCTCAACTTCTCTAGTACATCAGATAAAAGTTTAATTGATCACGCAAAGAATGTGACGCCGCGTACTTTATTATAATGGGATACTAAGTAAGACTTCAGAACAGCTGTAACATATAGTTTAATTTTTATCAGAATACAAACTGGCACCCGAAAAAGTTCAATTGTAGAAAATGTGAAAATTGATTGAGGTTATGTATTGAAATTGAATCTGTCACAAATAAATAAATTGAATAAATAAATTGACCTTCAAAAATATTCATCTCAAGTGTTTATTGTATAAATAAACATTTGATAATATCAAATATATTTGATAATATTGATAATTATATAAAAATTAAACTTTGAGCTCGAATAACTTTTAAACCAATATACTTAGCGAAAAATTATGATACACTTTTTTGTAGAGCTTTAAATTATATTGTATTCAAAAAATATGTCCCTTTATTGTGCATTAATTTGTTCCCCGAGTTATAAGTCATTACCATAAGAACTTTGATTGGAATGCGGACTGTCTTAGAGTTAATATTTAGAGTCCAACTTTTTAGGGATTTCTTAATCGATTTGGAAGCGTTTGAACCCCCTGGGAACAAAGAATTCGAAAACACTTGCTAAAGTTCACCCGAGTGAAATATAAATGTGTAAATAGTGACTGTACAAGTCATAATTGCAATCTTTTGTTCTTTTCAGAAAAGAAGCAGACGGCAAACGATATGTCCACTATCAAGTGATAGGTGCGAACTCAGTTGCGGTGCCGACACACTTTTACAAGGTGGTGGTGGGCGAGGCGCCCGACGGCGAGCTCCACATGGAATCATATGTCATGCCTAACCAGAGAATACCCGATGAGACTCCGGTCTCTGCTTTCATGGTGAGAAAATATGTCTTTAGGCATATGGTGCTCTGTAATTAAGTATTTCGTAGGTGATACCAATGATTGTTTCGTAGTTTTGGGTTCGATTTCTATCGAAGATAAGTAGGGGAGAAGTGGCCTAAAGGAGCCAGTTTACTGAACGGAGCGAAAAAAAACTTAATGAAAGAAATGATGATTTTTTTTCTTTAATTATTATTTATTTATTAAAGTAGGTAATTGCGTACGAAAAAACCTTAAACGCAACACAAATCAATGAAATATTCATTTTTAAAAAATGTGTCTTTTGGCTCTTTCATAACATTCAGGTATTGAAAGAGCCACTAGATGTTATGAAAGAGCCAGTCTGTATTATAAAATGTAATTGCAATAATTATGCAAAATAATAATTATTGCCTTTTTAAAAAATAACAAAAAGACAATTCTAATAAATAATTTTTTAAAACTAATGACTTTTTAAGAATTTTTTAATACCATTAATCATTTTGAGTCATTCTAACAAACGCTTTAATCTTAACATATTATTCATTTATTAGTGACGAATTATTATTTATTAATAAAAATCTTGAAATATAAACAAAACAACAAATATTATTAGCTATCAAAAACAACATTGTTAAATCTTTAAGAACTTAAAAAAAATATTGCTTACTTTAAGCTTCAAAATCTTAACGATCTATTTGCTTAAGTTTAAGATTCAGACTTTAGGTAATATAATTTTTTTAAAATTAGAAACATGTCTTACAAAAGAAGTTATATTTCCCCTTAATACCACAGGATTCATGAGTCCACCCAGAACAAATTTTGCACTGAAACCAATCTTGATCACTGTTTTCATATGTTTTACTACAAACTACGCAATCATCTCTATATTTATTTGTCTTGGAGTTTGTTTTGTTTCGCACAACCTTTTTCTTTACTTCAGCCAATATGAAAGAGTCAAACGAATCAGAGTCATCTTTCACCACGGAATTTTCTTTATTTATTTTTGATTTTCTGTTAAGGGTTTTTATGGACTGCTTTGTAGTCATTTTCTTAATGATAAATAATCTTTGGTTTCTTTGCATTACCCTCTTTCTCTCCTAATTTATCCTTTTCGGGAGTGTCAGTTCTGATGGCAGACGACATTTTTCTATTATTGCGTGTCGTGTGTTGTCCCTGCTTTAGAAAATGGTCTTATCATTTCCGGTGATATAATTGTTGCCTAGAAGTACTTGGAATCGCAACCATAGAAGTAGAGGTCACATGGGGAGAAGGTCTCATGTTCTGGTCTGTTATGACATCATCACTTTCTTTGCGAGCTTCAAGTGGTTTTGTAGTAGGCGGAAGTGTTGACCTTAAATTAGTTTCAATATTTCCCCTGTCCAAGTTTAACTCATTATCATCGTTTGACTGTGATGCATTAGGTCTATCACTCACATATGATGACAAAAATTCTTTCTCATTACATATATTAGAATTTAAGGGGTAAATCCCTGTTTTCAAAAATTCTTGTGTTATATTCTGAGGACTAAAAGCTGACAGATGTGCTTCTTTTACAAATTGCGCAACTTGATATATAGTTACCGTTTTACCAGGGTTCGACAACATCCATTCATTCATGGCAATGCGGTATCTAGTTTTAAAAGGCCCATATACTGTGACATCCGAGTGGTTGCAGTTTATGACTGCAGTGCGATGGGAATGTAACTATTATGATTGAGTTTTGTCTGGAAAATTCAACCACTTTGAGATTCACTTGGGAGCTGTGATTATCATTAATATCAATGCTGGATTCTCCTTTGATGGCTTAACATGCATCACAAAGTGTTCAAGCGCTTTAACAAAACAGTCTTTAATCATCCATCCAGAAGTTTGAGCCAACCCTAAAGCTCCAGGCGGACCATTATTTAACATAATATCTTTGTAGTTTACTCTAGGAAAGACAAAAATAGGCGGTACAAACCACCAGCTGCATTAATAAAGAATAAAATTGTCACCAATGTTCCTCGTTCAGCTGAGGTAACTTGCCCAATTTGTTTCGAACCTTTTTCAGCTATGACTTTACGAGGATTGGTGACGGTGCTGCAGTCTTTTTAGTCGGCTGCAGCAAATTGTATTCGCGTAAAACAGTGCTTATTTTCTCAAAAAATGTGTTTACATTATGTTTATTAAAACTTGTTGCACGCGATAGAGAAGTGCTTTCGGGTTTTCTCACAGCCAAATCTCTGTGTCTGCTCATAAACCCTTTTAACCAATCATCACTCGCAGTTGTAATTTCCTTCCATTTATCTGGGCAGATATCATTGGTCATGGCATAATCAAATGCCACCTTCTTAGTTTGATGTCTTGTTAGGCCATAGCACATTTTAGAAGCAGTCTTTAAATAATCCGCCAGCATATTCTCTTGGTCTGTTGTGAAGATACGCTTATTTTCTATATTAGGACAGTGTTTATAAGATGATTCACTAGAAGCCTCTACCTTTTTTATCTATTTTAGCTAAGTTAGCCCTCAATATTTTAAAGGTAAGTGCAGTTTTATTTATGAACTGAGCTTTCTGCAAAACTTCATTGACTGCTTCTTCAATTACCGATTTTTCGGGTCTTTTCCGTTTTTTTGGTCACGGCTTCTCCATAATGCAATATCTGAAACAAATAATTTTATAATACATGAAAAAAAAAATTATTTATTATTATTATTATTATATATTAATTAAAAAAATCAAATGCAAGGCTATGAAAGAGCCGGTCATGAAAGAGTCAGCTTTTTTAAGACAAATTCACCGGCTCTATCATAGCTTATTCTTAAAAAAAAATATAACCTTCAAAATAACAACTTTTTCGGTACATTTATTACGCAGCTGTAAGGCCAATATATGCACTAACTCAATCTACAATCCATGTACCTATATTTGTTTACAATGAAATATAAAAAAACAACTTAAATGAAGCAAAATACTTATTTTTTAGTGCCAAAAACTTTTACTCGATGTATCGGCGGCCGTTGGTGTCGGCGAACTGTCAAATGTTTGAGTGACGGGGAAATCAATTGCCACTTAAAATTAAATCACCCACCAAATTCGTTCGTAAACTACCGAAATAACGCAAGTGGCTCTTTTAAAACCTGGCTCCCATGAGTGTCTGATTTTATTCTTATAAATAAAATCAGACACTCATAACGTAAATTCAAACTTTTTTCTCAGAAGCGTAGGCAGAGATCACAGATTTTCATATTTTGCGTACCTCACGTACTTGACAATACGTATACAAAAATAATTCAACAGTTTCCCATTGGTAATGAATTTGTTTGTGTCTAATTTAATATTTACCATCCCACAATTTCATTTTTGTATAAAAATGATGTTATTGTTCTCGGAAAAAAAATGTCGTATATGTAACAAAGAGTCTAATTCCATTTAAGCTACTTCTTGTTGTATATGTAATGATTATTTATATTCTAAAAGTTTCTGAATGATTAGTAAAATGAATTGTAGTTATAACACTAAATATAGTAAAACGTAAAATTCTAGATGTTATTTAATACACCAAACACATTGTTACTTCTTTTTTATGGGATAATGTCTCGCTTTGATACAAGAAATAAGATATTATGAACGAAAAGAACTGTATTTGTAGATAATCTATTTAATAACAATAAGGATCCCTATAGTTTTAACTGATATTCAACAAGTAATTGCCATTATCTTTTTTGTAAATGTTTCAAATGTATTTGCACAGCAATAGATTAATATTGTTTGTTCTACAGTAATAATTCTAATGAGTACAATAGTGTATAGTAGTTATGGATTTTTTTTTATTGTAGCGTTAGTGGTAAATTATACTTTGGTGGAAATAGTACCATATAAATAAAAATCTGAAATTTCAGACTGTATTTGACTTTTTCACAAAACGTTTGAAAATATCGAAAATTTTCTATGATATAAGATTGTATAATTACAGTCAAAAACTTGATATAGCGACATTGCAGGGACCGTATAGTTTCTGACGTTATGTCCAATAGTTGTTATAAGCAATACACAACTACACAACTAGTTATATTATCATAGGTATCTAGTATAAGTATAGGTTATGTATGTGACCTTGCTTTCAAATGAAATGTGTATAAAAAAAAAACAAATGTTTATTAAGAAATAATTGGAGTACAAAATTTACTTACCTGTCTGCAGTACAGGTTATAAGACTACACTAGTTTTTAAAGTATGAAATCAATCATTTTAGTCTGTTTTTTTAAGCCCAGTCTCAAATATGTTTTGCATTTTACGTTTCATACTCTTCAAGGTATGAGTATCATCAGTATTAAACTAGTCGTTAAAGGTAACAAATTTTTGCAAAACTGTTATAGCGCTAAGGGCCTTGGAAATTGTTTTTGGCTGAAACTGTTCATCAGGGTCCTGCTGGTCTTCGTTTAATTCGTCAGTTTTACGATTGTTATTTTCAGCTTCTGCAAGAATTCCTTCCTCAGTAGCTAAGGCGCATACGGCGACACTGTCATCTATTCCAATAAATTTCTCTTGGTTCTGTAGCACTAGATTTTTGCAACTGAGCAACTAATTGAGCGAGTGGTATATTGTCATCTTCATCTGTCGGAGATCGTATCATTTTCGCTAGAGGAATGTCATCGTCGTACTCCGCTTGTGATGGAGAGAGATCTTTGAAACCTGCATGGAGAAAACAGTTGGCTATAGTGGTATGTGTGACCTTTTCCCAAGCTTCCGATATCATTAGAATTGCATCCAGAACAATAGACTTTTGTATCTTCACCGTTTTCAATATTATATATCATTTGTAGCACTTGAAGCTTTCTATATTGTGTTTTTAAAGCTTTTATCACTCCTTGGTCCATGGGATGCAGAACAGAGGTGACATTGGGCCGTAAAAACACAAGCTTTATGCATTTCAGATTGGAGTCTACAGGATGAGCGGGACAGTTGTCTACTAGGAGAAGAATTTTGTTTCCTCCAGACTTCAATTCTGCATCTCAGCTACGCAGCCATTTTTCAGAAATTTGCGATGTCATCCAGGACTTAGTATTGTTTTCATAAGTCACAGGCAAAGAGTAAATGTTTTTAAAGCAACGCGGTTTTTTAGCTTTTCCTATCACCAAAAGTTTTCTTTTACATGAACCACTCATGTTCGCCGCAACCAATACTGTAATTCTTGTTTTGGACAACTTTCTGCCCTTGTATTCCTCGCCTTTGAATTTAAGTCTTTTGTCAGGGGTTAAATTGTAAAATAATCCGGTTTCATCAGCATTAAAAAGTTCCTCTGGTGTGTATCCTTCGCACAACGCAGGCCATTTATGAGAGAACCACTCTTCAATCACACCTTCAGGAACGCCATCCGCTTCACCGCAAACTTTTCTTGCCACAATATTATGACGAGCACGAAAACGTTGCACCCAAGACGACGAACACTCAAAATTTTCTTTACCCATAAGACGAACAAAGTCGTTGGCTTTTGTTGCAGAATTGGACCACTTATTGGGACGTTGTTTGCCCTCTGATGTTTAAACCATGTTAATAAAGCATCTTCCATAACTTTATGTTCACTTGTCCTCGATTGTTTAAGTTTTTAAAGAGTTGTTTTCGAAAAGTGCTTTTATTTTATCTCTATTATTCCAAATCGTCGAAATTGTAGAGTGCGAAACTCCACATTCCTTTGCAATTTCATTATTCGACACGCTATTTTCCTATTTCCATATGATATGAGATTTTTCTTCAATAGTAAAGACTTTCTTCTTTCTTTGCAACATCGTAACGCATAAATACACAGTCTAATCAAAGCCAACACTTACAAATTAGCTGCCACTCACGCAGTCAAGTAGCGCACTAAACAATAGGTGCGAAATATGCAAAGTCAAATGACCGGGAAGAGGTTCGGATGGGGTTGGGAGAAAATGCATACGTAAATATTCCTTTAGTGCTTTAGTAATAAGATCTAAAATCGTTCGTATTGTTTTGTTTTGCTAGGACAAGCAAACGGTTGGACGTTATAATCGATGAATATCGATGGTAAAGTTGCGTCGTTGTAAGCGATATGTCGCTGTATCCGATGTTGTTATAGGCGGTATGTTTGCTGAATAGTTTACTAGAGATTCGGCCGGTACCTTACGATCTGATTGTAATAATCGATCGGTCGTTGTAAATGATGTCGTTATAATCGGTTTCGACTGTAATAGATATTTATGAGGGTAAATAAAGTCTCATGATGTCAACAGCTCAAAAACTGTGGGAACTATTTTCATTTGCAAATACTTTAATGTTAAAATAACTATCGACAAAACAAAATGTTATTACATTTTAAGCACTAAAATGAAAAGTAAAAAATTGTGTTTTTTTACATCATTCCATCCCACAATTATTCAATAAAATTCCTCGATGGAACTAACTGATGGCGGAGGAGGACGTGGGTGGAAACGACATACAAGATAGGGGGCCGACAGCGATTACACACCGGCGGCCTTATTACGTAAAATAAACAGATTTCTAACTTAGCATCATTTTAAAATTATTTTAGTCACTTTCAATTTGGTATTTCGGAATGCAAATTATCTTTCTATTAACAGTGTTGCTTTCTACTGTGAAATCACAAAATTATTGGCGATGCAAAGATTCTAACTAGCGCCTCTAGTGTCAAAATTGTGAAGCTGTCTAAGAACGACACTTTGACAGTTTTCGATACAGTTAACGTCAGGGAAAAACATAATTATATTAAATACAAATCAGATCTATGTGGCATTTTGCTGTTTAAGACAATAATTATGTTGTCAATAGTCGCTGTAATAAATGCGTCTGCAGGATACACAAAACCAATGCGTTCTGGTGAAGAATTATTACACAGTGGAATGGTGATTTCGATTGGAAAAAAAGAGAAAAATAATAACATAATTCACGTACAAGCACTGGTACTACGCACGTCGGGATTAAATTCCAGACATCCAGCCATTATAAAACTGGATAGATGTATCTCAGGAATATGGAAATAGATTACTTGGTGATAATGAAGAAGAAGTAACAAAGGTCTGCGATTGCCCTGCTGGAGCTTCAGAGAAATGTAAACACATATTAGCTGTTATGCTTTATCTCTCAAGGTTTGTGAATTGATCAACTACTTTTATATCAATTTGTCCTACCTCATCCATATGCACTATGAATACAATAAATGTTAAAGTAGGTACTTAATTTACTCCGGCTGTCTGTCTGTAACAATTTTACAGCCAGGTAATAAATAATATAAATTACTTATATAAGTACTAAAATTAGACAATAATTGTAAATGATTAGCTATTTTTCTCTTTTTCAGAACAGAGGAGGCAGATCTGGAGGACCTGAGTTGTACGGACATTGAGAAACAATGGGGTACACTTAAAACTACAGCATTGAAGGAATATGAAGCAAAATCATTGTCTGAAATGTGCCATGTGAAAGGACAGAGGGACATCTATGTGAAAACAATGCCAGAAGTTACTGAAGAGATGGAAAGTCGTTGGAGAATGAAGTTAATGCAAAGTACTTGTAAAGCATAAGAGTATATGGCACCTATCTGGAAAACATCAATTTGATAAAAAATATTATATTTGCAGATTGAATGTACAGTTACATAATTATATTGTTTATTTTAGGCACACCAAACAGTGAATATTCTTTATTTGCAAGTCTAATGCGAAGAGGTGATGGAGTTGTTGATTATGGTGAAAGGGTAGTTAGTAAAAGTGTAGACAAGACAAAATTTCCTGAAAACTATTGACTTTTAATTCGTGGCGGATAATGAATGTATTAAGAAAACTGACTGAAGAAAAGTTGAAGACATGTGAAGTAAATGAATTTGAATTTTACAACAGATATGTAGCTGTATCATTAGACCAAAGTACAGAAATAATCAATGCTGAGCAGGGTACTCCTTCTTGGCATAAAGCTAGAAAAGTAAGACTAACAGCCTCCAAAGCGAGAGCCCAGTTATTATTCCAGTATTATTCTAATAAAAATGCTGATTGGGATAAAAGATATCAAGAGGTTTTTCACAGTAATTTCCTTGGGAATGAAGATACTATCAGAGGCCTTCGTTGTGAAGCATTTGCAAGAGATTTATATGCAGAGCATTATAGCTGCATGATTTTAGAGTCTGGATTGCTGGTTCGACCAGAATTACCATGGCTTTCTACAAGTCTAGACGGTACTGCCATGGATAAAGATGGAAATTTTCTCAGAAATATTGAGATTAAGACATTAAAGGAAGGAACTCGTTTAACTGCAGATGAACTTATAGAAATGAATGCAATTCCTATATTAGATAAAAATCAAAATTTGAAAAAAAATACTCAGCATTATACGCAAATGCAAGTAGGTATGTTATTGTCAGGTATTACAGAATGCGATTATTTAGTTTACTCTGAAATAGGAAAGGATTTAGCTGTAAGAAGAGTTTCATTTGATGAAAATCATATTTTGGAAATTTGTGTATGTCTTGTTAATGTTTATTTTGAGAAATTTCTTCCTAGAATAGTTAACGAGTATGGATCAAATTATGACTGAATTTGAATAAAAATAAATACAACTCTGTGTACTAAATTATTTATTCACTGTAAAAATTTATTGCCACTCTTACAATACCCTTCCGATTCATAAGCTTCCCTTGTTTCGCTTTTAGGTATAATTTTCAATAACTACATAAATTTATCAATGTGAATAATTGGTGGACCCAAATTTGTAAGACCACCAACAATAATTAATATATCATCAAAATATGCCAGTGACCATGGTAATGGTCCACATAGAAGTTTATATTGTCGTAATCTCTGTATCACTCTCTCAACATGCACTCTTGCCCGTGCAATCTCTGCAGTGCGGATTGCATCTTCTTTGGTCATCTGCTTTTTCTGACTCAAGAAAGGAGGCCTAACAAGCTGAAGCAGACGCTGTAACAAGAACATTAATATGTAAATACATTGCATAATTATTCAAATGTTATTTGTACTAACTATTCAATTAATATCCTTAACTAACTTCATTACACTCGGATTCAATCCTGTATCCTTTATCCACCATCACTCCATCATTAAACTCGCATTTATTTAAGATTCCTGATTCATTTACAATATGTTTATCTGATGCTCTACCACCATAAGATGCACTTATTTCAGTTATAAGGCCAGAAGGAGTTATTCCAATATTAAACTTCGCTGTATTGTTTTTTTTATATTGAGAGTATGTCAATATTCTACATTTTAAACATTTACATTTTTCAATCACAGTTTCAGCGCAGTCTAATATTATTCTTGTATTTTTATATTTTTGGAATGATTTAGGTAGGTTGCTACGTATCATTTCAATATCAGGCCAAGGAATAACAACTTTGAGTACTCTACTCAGCATGGGGCACATATTATTAAAATAATTAGAACATGTCTGCCTGTTTATACCAAACAAAACACCAATGGCTCTAAATGACATATTTTGTTTAATTTTTACCATTGTCAAAATAACTCTGTCTCTTACAGATAACATTTTCTTATTTGTTGGAGCATCTAAGGCCAATTCACTAACACAAGTCACCAATGTTTCTAAAAGTTCTATTGAATGAATACCCGTAAAAGTAAATAAATACATATCACTACTGAGTAAATCTGAGAGGGATAATTGCTTTAAAGCTGATCTATCGTCTTCCCACATAGGAAGAAAATTTATTTGAGTGCACTTTTCCAAAGGTTCTTTATCACAAAGAATATCAGCTCCAATCTTCTCGGGGACGATAATTTCTGTAATCCACTAAATTGACTTGTGTCGATGAAGTCATGACATGACTGTTATTATCAGTTATATTATTGTCCTCAAATCCATCCTCAAATTTAGTTTCTTCATTCTCAATAGCAAGTCCAAGCTCTTTATTTGATTCCACTATTTTCCTGTGTCTAATATCAGCCCTATTTTCTCGAGCAATTGATTTTATTTTTTGGGCTAATGGTACTTCTTTATCGGAGCTTCTTTTAGGAATATTCTGAGACGGTACGACATAAGGAAACAACTTCTGCCTTTTAGAATCTGGAACAATAAACATAATCTCGTTATCTGACGAGAAACTGGCCTTAGCGTAAACTAAATGAATAACTTATGAAATACATATACATATAATTTATGTACAATAAAATAATTAAAACATAATTATACTTACTGTTTGGAAAAAAGTTTGAAGGTTGAAAATGATGAGAACAAACTCTCATTGATGGTGAAATTGGCTTGCCTATTCTTAAAGCAGTCTTCCATTTTTTCTTCATAATTTTGTCTTTTGGGAATAAATGAAAACTTATCCCCGTATTTCCATAAGTACTACATTGAGGAACACAACAATATTTCGTATTTCTGCTTTTATTAGCAAAAGGTTTACGTATATAATCGTGATCCATCTGAATAATCTAAACATAACCTCAACAAATAAACAAACAAAGTGTCGTTTTTAGACAGCTTCTAAATGTCGCCACTAGAGGCGTGCGCATAATCTTTGCATCGCCAATAACAGAAATTTACAATTGTTTTTGCATCGTTCGTATTTAAAGCTAAAGCGAAGAAAGTTTGTTTTTTTATGTAAATCGCTACATTAAATGAAATTTTTGCACATTTATCGAGGACGGATGGCATTACAGTAATATGGTATAATTAGACTGATCTGATGATGCAGCTAAAAGGTTGGCACAGGAAGTCCTTAACGGAATTACATATACTAATCCTGTTTGAGCTTCTTACATTTGTCTTGAGATTCTCATCATGAGCGATTTTCAGGGTCTGATGATGGAGCTGCAAGGTACCTAGTACTCCATAATAGAACAACGTAGCCCAGCCATGTTTAGGCTTGATGAATTTTTTTTCAAATGTACTTTGCCCATGATTAGCTTTCAGGGATTGATGACGGAGCCGGATGGCTGGTACTAGAACTCCATAACGGGACAACATATCTTAGCCGTGTTTAGGCTTGTTGAAATTCTCCTGAGATGTACTTTGACCAGGAATTATTTTCAGGGTCTGATGCTGAAGCCGGATGGTTTAAGTTGGTACTCCATAATTGAACAACATATTATATCAATACTTTTACTTCAGAAATGGAATACAAGACAATTAAAATAGTTAAAACACAATTAAAATACGTTGTTTTGTTATGAAGTTCTAATGGAGACTTTCCAACCCCCTGACTGCTTTTCAACTCTGTCGTCAGATCTTGAAAATCGATCATGATACAATTATATCTAAAAACAATCCGGCGAGTCCAGAAAGTCTCGGAAACGTCTCATTGCGGAGTTCCAGTTCCAAACTTCCAACTCCATCATCAGACTCTGAAAGTTAATGACGGTCAAAGTGTATTTCAACACAATCCTAACAAGTCCAAACACGGCTAGGCTACGTTGTTTTATTATGGAGTACTAACGCCTTCCGGCTCCATCAACAGACCCTGAAAATTGTTCATGGTCAACGTACATCTCAAAACAACTAACTACCACAATCAACCTTTACTGCTGTACCTATGCGTAGAGACGAGAACTATCCACTATGTTATGGATAGTCAAACGCGTTCGTCGTAAGACATATCTCTCATTCATCTTTATTCACCATTGTGCCTATCGAATCATATATTTTTCTTTTCTCGTAATCATGCTCTGTATTCTTTCATTTATTCGTTGCATTGTCATTCTTTGTAGCTAAAATTGCTCTTTCATTCAACCAAGTTTTGTCCTAATAGTTACTTTTTATACACGGATACACTTTTCCGATTAGTTGTTTTTTTTTTATCTACCACGTTGCAGAATTCTTTTACCAAAGTTAGTTTACTAGAGTGTGAGTTACGGACACAAGTGCAATTTCGTATTTTTAAAAGATTTTCATCAAATATGATGGGTGTAATAATTACCGTAGATCCGAGAGCACACTCTTGGATCTCATCGCATCACATGTTATTTGTTTATAACAACTGGTCGGTACTATTTGAAAAACCTTATCTAATCTATACCTAAAAACCTGTCTGGGACAACTGATGAATATATAGAGCAAAATTACTAATTTCCCATATTTTAAATATTTTCATTATTGACTACTGCATCCCGCAAATTACCGTATTAATTTGCCTGTAACTTGCATTACATTTGGCGAAAGTAAAGCAATCTTTTTTAGGGTTTCAAGCCGAAATGGCATAAACGGAACCATTATAATTTCGTCATATCTGTCTGTCCGTCTGTATGTCATAGGTATTTTATTCAAAAACTACAAGTCGTGTATTGATAAAATTTATAATGTAGGTGTGTTGTATAAGCCGCTACTTAGTTTGGTGGTTAAACAATAAAATATTTTAGGGGGCACTCCATACATGTAGCAGAAGCTGAAAAAAATTTTTTTTTCAGCAAACATCAACGAGTGGCATATATTTCGACAGTTCTCTTAAAAAAAGTAAGGTTTCTAAGCAATTTTTCTGATTATGTGAATAATTTTGGAAATATTCGATCTGGAAGTAGCAGAAATTGTGTTCCCCATACCTCTATTTTCTAAACCGTTTTGAGTTATTGTCTAAAAACTGCACTTTTCAACAAAAGTATGTAAGTGCCATGAAGATATGCTTTTTGCTAATGTATTTTAGTTTACATTAGTTTAATAGTGACAGTCGACATACCCACTTATTTTACTAGTTATAGGTGACTAAAGAGCTTGGATCTATTCTGTGCGGGAAACTTGGAAAATGTGTAACAACGTCCTTTTTTCATCTGTAGTGCACTTCTTTGTAATAATGACTTCGGAACCCTATAATGAGCATGGTCCAATATGCTCTTGGTTACTTTTTCTACTTTTGCTTGCAACCATAAACTATAAATATTTTTAACAGTTTGATTTTATACATTTTCTCTCTCCTTTATGAGATAATAATAATAAATAAAGTTTTTAAATTTTCAAAAAAAATTATCAGCATTTCCAGAAACCCAAAAAAAAATTACGAAAATTTTTAGAACTTACTCGAATGTCCCAAAAATATTAGAAAATTATCGAACTATCGAGACATTACTCGTATATTCTCAGAAACTTTCGATAATTCGAACTTGTATTTTCGATAATTCACAGGAATATTCTCAAAAACTAAAAAATGTCGAAATTTCTTGTCATTGCTTAAATAAATACTTGATTAAAATTAATTGAATTTATTTTACTAAAATAAATAACTATTAAAATTAATTAATTAATAAAAGGAGATCGAAACGCTTCCATACAAACTTGGGCCTAAATGTAAAGGGATGAGAGTTATATCCATTAATAGCATATATACATATTAACAAACGCTTACTATAAATTCTACGGGCTTTGGCAATCTGAAAGCAGAATTATTAGATTTAGTAAATGTGAAATTATGTAGAAACTTACATCTGTAATACTTTTTTTGAAGTACAGTATACATTTTTGGATAGATATGTAAGTGTTTAATGTATTAGTACTGTGGGAACTTACAAGTCATAGACTTAAGATCATGAGTAAAGTGATATTTAAAAATAAAACACTTTTTATTAATTATATTTTATTCGTTTTCAATTATAATTAACACATCATCTAAGAAGCGTGCTCGTATAATATATTTTATTGGTATCTACCCCAAGAATGGTACCTTTCTTAGGCTAGATACCAATAAAATTACACACATCACATGCGAGCAACAGCCTACCGACCGTTTGTCTACAATGTAATTACAATACTATGTAGTATTGTCTCCCTATCCCTGCGGGAACTGTCCACTAAAATGTAAATAAAATAAGTTTTTCAATTTATATGTTTAGAATTGTAGACATTTAGAATGTAGAGAACTTCGTCTTAGTAGCCACGAGGTTTTTGAAGCTCACAGCTTTCGAAGTAGGCTGCTGGTGACTTCCTTCTTGAGGATTAGTTAAGCATTAGTCAATATAAAATTGTCGGCAAGAAAAAAAAATTTTTGTAGACCTTTGTTATTAGATTTATATACATTATTATATTTTTTTTATGATATTGTTTTATTCCATTATTTTTACTATTACAGGTTCCTCCGGAGTCCATAGAGAAGGCAGCTGGGTTATTGTTTTTCGACAAGGTGGAAAGGAAGAAATTGACAACCATTAATGGAAAAAAAGTTTAGGATTTATTTAATTGTATAATTTAATATTCAGATATTATGTTTTTAAAGTATTAGTCCACAAATTAATTTTTCTAATAAATCAAAAATGAATTAATTATTTACCATCTTCCATTTTTAGTTACGTCCCAATGATAATAAAATCTTGATTACTGATTCCCGCTGTTTGTTTTAGTTTTATACCTCTTTCGATTGTTTCCCCTGCAATACCCTGTAGGATCAATCTTGATCCTAGATTTCACATGTAATTTCTCGCTCCAGGTATCATATCCACCATTTTATTCCCGAACAGGTACGAAACCTTATTCCATTTTAATGAATAATTATTAAAAGGATTTTTTTGGAATGAAGTTCCTTATCGCGCGTTGCGAAAGGGGGCTAGACGGAAAAAATTAAGACCAAAAGTTGTAACGACACTTTTTGTAGTTGTAAGCCGTGCGGCGTGCGCGTGTTTCTCTGTATAATAGAGAAGAAGGTGGTAATATGGCCCCCCAATTTGTTTTTTTACAGTAATTTAATAACAAATGCCTCTTTCACTTAGAATAATACGTGAAAATAATCTTAATATATTTTTTTATTAATGGATCATATTTAGTAAAAATAATATTTGCGGTTGACGATTTATTTGTCATTGTTCTAAAACAATGCTTAGTCGTCAATTTATTTAATATGAACGTATTATGGCCCCCAGGGGGCCATATTAAATGTATACATATAAATGAATCAGAACAAAGGAAAAAAATAATTAATAACATCACTTAACGACAAAAATCGCAAATATAATAGTCAGTTTCAGCACCAGCACAGTCGTTGTGCGCCCACATATGACAACTTAAGCACTTTACCCATACTTCACTCCTTTCATCGGCAGAAAAATGCACTTCGCAAAAGAAACAAATTGCGTCATCATTATCTGGCAACATGCCTTGAACACTATGTCCGGAATCAGAGTCGTCATCAGTGTTTACAAAATCATTTTCATCACCTTCAGAGCCACTACCACCTCCTTCAGCTGGTTTTTCATTCACCCGGCCTCTTCCTCGTCTATGGCCTTGTCCTCGTCCACGCCCCGTCCTCGTCCACGGCCCCGTCCTCGTCCACGTTTGGCTTCTTGAATTTTCTTAATAGAATCCTCAAAGTCTTTTTTGTAAGGTGATGATGTTTGCTTTTTGATTTTGCTTTTGACGCTTTCCTTCCCCGTTTGAATGATTTTGTTTTAGCTTTAGGAATCGCTAAAATATCTTGAGGTAATACTACGAGTGATGATCTATTTTGCTCAAGTTGATCATTAGAAAGTTCAACCGCAGAAACCACGGGTAAATCACTGCTAGTGCTACAGGATGGTGTATCTACATTATTTACTATCACGGTAGACGTTTGTTCTTGCTCCATTGATGGTGATAATTGACTTTCAGCAAAATAGTCAAAATCTGTAAAAATATGTCGGTTGAACGGATAAATGCCCGTTACTTTAAAGCCATTAGCAGCCATTTCCCCTGTAATGCTTCTCAAGTAAGCCTTCTCAAATAATTCTGCCATGTCGTGAGGTTTCAGAATTCTGTTGGAATGCAATAAGAATGTGCGGATCTCGTGGCTATAATACGTTTTAAGCCATGAAGGTTCGATCGAGTGGCTGTAGTCGATGTGTCGTGGGTGGTAGACTCACGATGACGACGTGTCTTTCACGAGCAACTTCTAATATTTCAAGATTGTGGTATGGCTATAATGACCATCGAAAATCAGAAGCATTGGAGATTCTGCTGTTGGATTAGTTTTGTCCAAGAAATGGTTAAACCAATCAGTGAATAAATTTAACTGATTCCACCGACGGATGGACTTTGCCAATAGCATAGCCTTTCTCATCTGTTCTTTGCACCATGTTTGTCTTGTCCTCGGCGGCTTTGGAGACAGATTTGTTCGAGGCATCTATAATACAAAAAGAGATTATTGTCAATGAACACGAAATGATATTTAACAATCCATATATTGAAACCAAAAGAAATAAGAAGTCACATATACATTTAATATGGCCCCCGGGGCCATAATACCCTCAAAAATAGGGGGCCATATTAAACACATTGCACATTTTTTAAATCGAGATTATAATGAGAAAATAAGTGTTGAAATTATATATTTACCTTTATTACGTCGAAGTACACTTAGTGAAATTACTGTAAATACAACTGATTATTCTTAACGCGAATATTTAACAAAACACAAGAACACAAAAGTTCACAGAAAAAAAATATGTCCGCCGCGCCTAACGTCACCACAGGTTTGAAATTGTAAGCAGTGAATAGGTAGCGCCCGTCTAATGTGCAAAACTATACTCGACTAGCTGTTGTTGTAGTACGTAAATTAAAATTTAGATGGCCTTCGTATATAAATGAAATAATCTGGGGGCCATATTAGCAGCAGGGGGCCATAATACCACCATCTCCTCTAACAATAATGAATCCTGACAGTATTTCTGCACAAGTTCCGGATATTGCTGATGGAGAGCAGAATCAACAACAAAATATAATAATACTACCATCGATGCAGTTTTTTCAAGACATTTAAATAAAATAAAATCCCAAACATATGTTTCCTACTTCAGTCACTACATGCCAATTGTTATTAAAATTGAGCTTACTGATGAAGTTTATATTACATTATATTTGTTAATAGTAAAAAAAATATTATTATTATTACTTAAAAGAAATTATTACAATTCCTTCACTAATTAATCGAAAGGAACTTCGTTCCATCCGGGTGTCCCTTGACACCTCTCAAGTTTTTTTCAAATTTATCGTCTCGATAATAATATTTAATAAAATAAAATCCAAACATAATCCACAAATTTATATACTTCAGTGTATACACATTTACCATAAGTATATTTTTTACTTAGCCAATTTTGAAAAAGAACTCGAATAAATAAACTCTTATTTGTTTAATTCTCTCATTCCTTATCTATATAATGCATTCTGTTATGTTTTAACTTCTTTAGAACGCCATGAGCTTAGTTTTGTAAACATTCATTTTCATACCTACTTTCTGGAAAGAATCGTGCATTTTGTAAGAGCTAATGGTAATTTTTTGGGTAGGTATTTAATTTAGACACATCATGAATTATAGAAAATAATAAACAGGTGGCAGTGATGCTTCACCATTCTACACCAGCTCTTTGTAATTCATTCCATTTTTCTGGAAATATTTTATTTTTTGCTACAGCAAATTGATAAGCTAATTGTCTGATTTGCAAAGTATTTAAACCCATATGTTTTTTTTATTATTTGTTTATTATCTTTTATTTATTTAGGGACTTTTGTCTGTTAAGACATGTCAGTCCCATCGAGCAAAACTTTAATTACCTTATATATGAAATTATAAAAACATTAATTACTTTTATTTGAATCCTAGCATCTGTGTAGCTTACTGGCAATATGCCACTAAACCACACAAATGCAAAGTGGCATCAGAATTAGGATTGCTCAGAATACTCTGAACAAATCCATCCTAAGTATTTTAAAATTTCTTAAAAATATTTCTCCGTTTGATTTCGCTCACACTCCATCAGAAAATGAAAAGCATCCTCAATTTTTCCACATATTTCACAGTTAGGTGAAGTTCCTTTTTTCATAAGGTACGCAAATCCTCTTGATGGAACATGGTCAGATCTAATTCTTAATATAAATTTTAATTTATTCCTATTTAATTTACTACCCATGAACCATGGCATACGAGGGGGCTCACTCTCTATTGTCTTAAATCATATCCCTTTTGTTGTAGATCGTTCGTTAAAATATTCCTTCCATTGTATTTGGCACACTACTTTAAACTCACACAAGACTTCCAAGTAACACGGACTCACAGGGTATTCTATTCCATTCAAGTGTGCAGAATTTGCTAATTTATCAATGTCCTCGTTTCCATATACTCCAATGTGAGCAGGAACCCATTGCAGTTTCACTTCTACGTTTCGTAACTTAAACTGCAGTAGTTGCGCGATCACACAGAAGGCTGTCGGTACACCTCTATATCCAGAGGCGCATCGAACCAAGTGTTGTTTCGCACTCTTGCTATCAGAATAAATAACAATCTTTTTTCCAATTATCAGTTTCAGCATATGCGAGTGCTTTGGAAATTGCAATGAGTTCTAGCGTCATGATACTTTATTTTTAACTATAAAATTTCCACTTTTCTTTAGAGATGGATCAAAAAATGCTGCTCCTTGATGTTCTCTAGAGTTTGTTCCATCTGTAAAGATCACGTGCCAGTCATGATATTTTGTCTGGACAGTGGCGGGGCAAGACCTAAATTTGATGTGGGCAAGACATATTTCGCGAGGCCCTGTCCTGTGGCGACCTGAAGCCGGAATGTATAAAAAAAAATTAACTAATACTGTCAAGTTTTTATTGATAAAAATACAAATTAGATTAATATTAATGAAAAATTACAAATCGTAAATAATAGAAGGTGAAGATGACAATACGACAATAAATGCAAACATTGGCTGCACTATTAAATATAATTTCTTTACACTTACCTAGGAAAAAAAAAACATTTCTTCAAACATACATTTCTTAAAGAGTACTTATCCTAACCTAATCTATCCTACCCTAACCTATCTTTAAAAATATTCGTATTTTCTTTATTAAAGAAACAGAAATTTCCTACTTTTAACTTTACTAAATTCCTTAATGATTGTTTCGTAATTTAGCCTAGATGCCAGATCTGATTCAATTGATAAACTGTTTTATCAATTGATAAAACAGTTTCAACATAGGAGACACTTTCAGCTTTGGCTGTCCAAAGCTGAAAGTGTTTCCTGGCCCATTGTGTTTCTTAAATAATTTTTTATTAACTTTAATTTCGAAAAACTCCTTTCAGCAGAGGCTGTACTTACCGGAATTGTTAATAAAATTCGGATTACAATGTATATATTTGGGTAAATTTCTTTCAAGCTATTTTCTGTTATATATGACAGCAGCTGTTTCACATCTATAATGATGTTGGGTAAATTTGGGATCATTGTCTTTAATTCTTCAAATAATTCGAAAGGTTGGAAGTCACTGCTCTCACCCACACGCAGGACGTTATGTAAATCGTTACAGAGTTTTAATATTTGCTCCTCTGGCATATTTTTTAGCTTGCTTAAATCATAGAGAAAACCAAAATCTTTATAATGTTGATTTAAAGACGTAAATCTTAATTCCATATTGGTTATTATAGAATCAATCATGGCGTAAAAAATATATTTGATACCGCATTTTAGGAGACTGTATAGGTTGATCGCTGCTTTCATAATCGAACATCCTTTTCTTTTTAGCTACTCTTTAATTCCTAAACTCCTTTGGCAGGGCATAACAGCTTCTCTCAGTAAATTTCCGAACATCAGACAGCGATTTTTCGAATCCAGTTTCCCGATACTCTTTTATCCATTCACAAAATGTGTGTAAATGTTCAAGAGCAACGCTTAAATGAATTTGTACTGATTGCCATAATTTACTTATTATATTAACACGGGATAATATCTCATACCACACATGTAAAGATACGATAAATTCTAAACTTAACATTTCATTTAGTACCGAATCGCAATCACTGAGAGTATCTGATTGCTCAGTTTGATTTTTTAAGCTTTCGATGCATTCGATCACTTCATCGAATTGCAATAATACGGCCTTCACAGCTTCGACTCTACTTTCCCATCTTGTATCTGATAAAGGTTTCATAGTAAGTTTTAATTTGCCTTTTATTAAATCCCAGCGTTTGCTTGAACTTGAAAATAGCAAATCAATTTTTTGTATGAAACCAAAAAAAGGTTTTGCTGCCATAGATGAGTTCGCTGCATCCACCAACAGTAGATTCCAACTATGGCAGCCACAAGGTGTGAAAAATGCCCTAGGGTTAATATTCAATATTCGAGTTTTAACTCCAGTATTTACACCTACCATATTTGCACCATTGTCGTAACCTTGGCCACGGCAGTCTTGAATATTTAAGTCGTATTTTTCTAGGTGTTCCAGTATAGCATTGGCTAAATATTCTCCAGTTGTCTTAGTAACAGCTAGAAATCCCATAAAATGTTCAACTATTGTGCCAGTTGACGTATCACAAAATCTTAAGATAACCGACATTTGTTCAACTCTACTACAGTCTCTAGTGCAATCGAGCAAAAAAGAATAATACTTTGCTTCTTTAACCTTACGAACAATTTCATCGAGAACTGCTTTTGACATCAATATGATCAATTCATTTTGAATATCGTGACTTAAATAATGGTGTGAAAGCTGTTTGTCACTAATGCTTCATGTGTTCTCGTAAAGTAGGATCAAATTTTGATATCAATTTAAATAAATCTATGAAATTACCGGAATTCCTATTAACGTCACCTGTCTTGAGAGATTCTCTGTGACCTCTAAATGCAAGATTATGAGAGGCTAAAAAATTAATTATGTCAATTATTCTCTCTAACAAGTTGTGCCAATGTTTTTGAGATTCACGTATTAGCCTTTCGTTTTCTTGGTCTATTGTTTTGCCTTGATTTATTCCTTTCTCTAAAGTTAACCATTGGAACATATGTGCCATATGTTCTTTGGTATTCCCATGTCTATGTAAAATTGTACTTAAATGTTTCCAATCACAACATCCACCTTGCACCATCTGAGTTTGTGAATTGCCAAATAGTTTGCATGGGAAACAGTAAACTTTATTTTGGGAATTGAAATAAACTAACCAGCGACGATGTTGAGTTTCACCGTTGTTTAATTTTTTCGAGAAATAGAAATTGGAAAAGTGTCTTTGATCATCACCTTTGGGATAATATTCATCATCATTTAATTGCTGTGTGGGGCCGCTTTGAACTATGTCCCGACGCTGTGAATCCGTTATAAATTCCAAAATCCCGGATCCAAATTATCAAGTACTTGTTGATCTATGGCACTGGCGTCGTCGCTGCGAATTGGAGAATCTAAAACCTGTTCTTCTTGATTACTTGATGACAGCACAAGAATTTTAGTGTCCATTTTTGATTGGCTAGAGCATGATCCTAACTCTACGTCTAACTGAAGTTCGCTCTCGGTACTCAGTGCATCTGGAGCATTGCCCAACGGTATCTCGGACGTTTGTTGGGTAGAAGTAGAAGCTATCGATTCAGATGGTACAGTACTATCAGATGCAGTTTGGTTGAGGAACTTCATCATATTTAAACTCAAAGCCTGGTTGGATGCAGTTCTTTCAGCTTTTCTTTTTCTCTTTGCTGATCCTGACTCCCATTTTCTTCCAATATCTCGATCTCGGCCGGACATGTCGATAATATCGTATCCGTAACCTGTAAACAAAAGCAATAGTTTTTAAAAAATTGCGGTTTTATCTACATGTTGTGAAACTTAAATTTAATAAAACTTAAAAAGTTGATACTTACGTTGTTTACCGTTAAAGCTTTGATATTTTTAAAGTAATTACTGCGGTATTTATTTATTACCAACTAGCTTTCCGCCCGCGACTTCGTCTGCATAAAATTCGGGTAAAACATTCTAGACCCGTTCCCATGGGAAACACTTTGAATGGAATAATTTATAGCCTATGTGTTAATCCATACTATAAGCTATCTGTGTGCCAAATTTCAAATCCGTTTAGTAATTTTTGAGTGATTCAGTAACAAACAAATAAATAATCATACAATCTTTCGCATTTATAATATTAGTAGGATAGTAAGATTAATTATTTCTTACCTTAGCCCTAGAAAGATAAACTTATTTTTTTGTACAGAAAAGATAAACAGGCGCCTCAGAGGCGCAAAATTTTAAGTACTGATTTATTTACATATTTAAATAGAAATACTTTTTTTTATGTATGAATTAAATGTTACATTATTATTAATTTTAAAAAAAAACACAAATAGGTATTATTATTTGTTTATTTTAAGGAATAATGTTAAATTTTCAAAAATGTAACAAAAAGTAGAAATTTTTTACAGTACTAACAATTTTTAAGTTTTTTTTATGAATAGCTAACTTTTTATAACATTTTGTCTTACTAACTAATAAGTTACAATATAATCAGTCTCAAATCACAAAAAATACTGAAAAAATCACAATTTATAAACATTTGTTGCAAACATCTTTTTTATGTTCTCCACCTACGGTATTTTTACATTTGGTACAAGTCATCTTAGACATTCTCTTTTTTTTTGTTGTACAAATGCTACAATAACGCCGCGCTTTAGTCGGAGGTTCTTCATCAGCTTCTTGAGGAAGTTCTAGATTAGCCTCTGGTACTTGTGGTAGGAGCTTCTCTATATTTTCTCTCAAACTTCTTTGCAAAGTAGGAATGCGCAGTCTAGATCTCATCCACGGTGCACACAGTTCAATCGACAATTGTTTCATGTACTCTCTACGGTTTATTGGTTTTCCTTGTTTTGACAAAATATTGTGAGTGTAAATTATATAAGAATTGACAAAAGCTATGTTCAACATGCCATAAAACATTGTCATCGGCCATCTGTTAGTTTTCCTAGAACAAGACATCGAAGAACACATCTGATCAAAAGTATCGACGCCGCCTTTAGTCTGGTTGTAGAACATAATGATCTCAGGTTTACCAGTTGTTGGATTTATTACAGCATGTTCATCGCACGATGACAACATATACACCAACTTTGAAGGCCGGCTTGTATGATGCTAGGGTCAAAGGTCCATCAAAACAGAACATAGATGTACCAACAGGTCGAGAACGACTGTTTTTCAATTCTTCAGGAATTTCCCGTTTGTTTGACCGAACAGTACCCACAACTGTCAACTTATGCGGTTCCAGAAGCAATGACTTTGAAGCAGGGATAGATGTGAACCAATTGTCACATGTTATATTGCGGTTGGAACCATGAACTGGCTGAGATAACTCCTTCAAGTAATATTCTCCTTGCGGCAAACCATTTGTATTTGTAGCTTTTCCAATGTATGGCAAAGCATTTATCATATAATAGGTCCCACTATCGCACATCATAGGAATCTTTATACCATACTTATTTGGTTTATTTGGTATGTACATCCGAAATGGACATCTACCACGAAAACCAAGTAATTGTTCATCAATAGTGACATTACTTCCTGGGGAATAATTCATTTTGCATTGAGCTATAAACATATCCCAAACCTTTCTAATTGGAATAAATGGATCTTGCTGGCGACGATCAGGACGTAAAGTTTTGTCGTCCATTCTGAGACACCTGACAATAAAGTCAAACCTATCTCTACTCATTACTGCCACATATCTTGAACCAGTAAATGAACTGTCAAACAGCTCAACTGTTGATAAATGATTATCTTTCATCGCAGCGCTGAGAGTAAGTAGTCCTATGAAAGATTCGATTTCAGTGGCATTTGTGTCTGCAAATGTCAAACTAGTCATAGTATCAGAACGTTTATTCGATATCTCTACATTGGTCCACTGAACAATTTCTTGAATGATTTCTTCCGTAATAAATAATTGGAAGTATCCAAGTGGTTCAAAAATATTTCTGCACATACGACTAGGACCTCTATTTGAGCGAACTATATTGATCGCAGTTGTTCTGCCACTACTTTGCCCTTTAGAAGTAGCCCAAACATGCCTGTTCTTACCTCTGATCACTCTTTGCGGCGGGATTACTATGCGGTGGTCATGTCTTTGATTTTCAGAAGTTGTTGAGGTATCATTCGGACTTTCTTCGATAACTTCGTCTATGTATTCGTCTTCAAAATCACTCTGAACGTCATCTTCAATTAAATCGTTCTCCGTCTCGCTGTTACTGCCATCCTCGGTCTCTTCCTCTTCCTCCATCAAAAAAGAAGCAATTTCGCTTTCTTCCAACCGTTTTCTGCGCGCCATGATGTTAAAACGTTCCTAGGAACCATTTAAATTAATTTAGTAATAATAAAATATCTTTATATTTACCATAAATGCGTAATAATAGGTAAAAAGTAAAAAAAACTAAATCACTAATAAATGTGCGAAAGTTACACAGAAGATAAACTTGCGCCTCTGGAGCGCAACGTAATGTCATAGCGGCGAAACTAAAGTACTTACCGGACAGTAGCGGTCGTCCCTCGGGCGTGTTGACTGACGACTGAGTTAGCTCGAAAACACAAGTGTAAACTCGCGCGGGTTAAAAAGAGACAGCGATATATCTGTTTCGCGGGCGCCTCTGAGGCGCAGTTTATCTTTCTAGGGTTAGACAAGTACAGGTACTGGAATACAACACGAAGAAAACAAAAACAATTTATTTCTAAGTCACTGTTTTTAAATTTTGGTTCAGCTTACTTACAGGATCAGGCAATCAATATACCTACACACACTAGGTATCTATTTATTCACTAAATATTATTAAAACATGGAACGCACTAGTCTCTTCAAAATAGGTAGGTACGTGCAGCCATAAAAACAAAAGAATATTGACTGAATTACGTTTCTATTGTTATGCGCCTAGCGACTGCATTGTTACTTTGATTTGATTGGCTGGCTTCCTAGTAAAGAAAGTAAACAAATAAAACAGGGGATTCCCCAGGCGGCGGCCACAGAGCAGCGGTGCACGGGCGGCGGGCGGGCGGCGGAATCGCGATAGTTACACAACGTAAGAAAATGTTGCCCGACAAAACATATTTCATAACACAATAATTATATAATAAATAATTTATATATATTTTTTATTTTATTTTCGCTTGTAAGCATGTCTTTTAAGCAATGCATAATATAAATTTTGGAGGCGCGAGGCCCCTTGTACCGCGAGGCCGTAGGCGGTGGCCCACGTCGCCCACGCCTTACGCCGCCACTGTGTCTGGAGTTCTTCAATTACATTAGCCCTTAGTGAATAACCTATGTAGCAATTTTTGGATTTTTTAAGACAATCTAGTTTACTTATAGCTAGCTATATTTTTAATATCTATTCGAGAAAACCATGTATCAGCCAAGAATATTTCCAGAATTGGGGAAGAATATATCTCGCTGTTTTTTGTTATATTGTACACATCAACTAAGAGAGGTTTTTATTTTCTTTTGCCAGTATCTGTCTAAACAAAACGTACATAAATATTTCAATAACTCAATCGTAACATTATTTAACCAGGAACGTGCTTTAAATATATTTATAGCCAAGATATAATCTCCGTATAAACAATGGAGGTACACAAAGTTCAGCTTCCATTACATGAATTGGAGAACTTCTGATAAAACCACCTATAATCCGTAATGCCTGTTTTTGTATTTTGTCCAATTTTGTAATATGACATTTAGCACTATTATTGAACAGAAAACAACTGTAATTCATTCTGCTCCGTATCAAAGATGCATACAAAAGTCGACTATGTTTTAAGTGCACTCCCCATGATGATCTAGATAAAACCTTCAACAGATTTATGAACTTGGTACAATGTCGCTCACCTCATTAATATGTTTGCACTACACTAAATTTCTGTCCAACTATAAATCCAAGTATTTTACACAACCTGATAAAATTAATGATGATCCATCAATTGTTATATTTGGTAATATTCTTCTTTTTTCTCGACTAAACACATACAATTTAGTTTTATTACTAGACAGTTGTAAATCCAATTCATCTAACATTTGGACAATACAATTTAATGAAGTTTGGATATGAGATTTACATAGTTTGATGTCCTTATCTTTTACATAAATTACAAACTCGTCGGCATATTGTGCAATACATATATTTTGTATTAAGAAACGGCAGATTTTGTATGTGGCTATATTAAAGAGAAACGGTGAAATTGGATCCCCCTGTCCTAGTCCTTTGTTTGTTCTTCGGGTGATTATTGTCTCTCTAACATCAGACCTGACTTTTAAATATCTTTCACTTAGGAATGACTAAAGATACTTGCAATACTTACTTCCAACTTGTGATTCGTCCAACATACTTAGTACACTTTCGATGGCAACATTGTTAAAGGTATTCTCAATATCTAAGAAGCAAGCCATTGTTGGTTCATTTTCTGAGAAACCTATTTGAATATATGTGACCAAACGACTTAGACAATCTATACATGATTGAGATTTTCTAAAACCAATTGTATAAAGGGATAATATTTCATTCTTCTCCACATACCACTCTAAACGTCTTAATGTCATATTATGAAAAACTTTGCATATACATGACATCAAAGATAAAGGTCACAGTTTAGGATCTACGGAACCATGATTAGAGATTTTTGGTATAGATAGACTTAAAACATCGCATCATTGTAATGGGACAATACCGGATTCAAAAATTAAATTATATAGATAGCTTTAAAAGAAATCTTTTTCAGTCTATTGGAAGATTATATATCATACTGTATGTAATTTCATCATCACCAGGTGCTGTATCTTTCTTTTTTAAACAGCTCTATAGCTCTGTTTTAGTAAAATCTGATTCTAATGTATCATTTCTGGATGTAAAGTTTGGATCTTTATTCGTTACGGAAACTGGAGTGAGAGACAATAACAGTTTTCCCTGTTTGTTTAAAGGAACAAAACACCTTTGCTTTTTAATACTTTTCATCCATCTCATTCTTCTCCACATTTTAGATGCTGTCGTACTTTCATCTATTGAACTACAAAAGTTATGCCAGTGCGATAACTTGGCTTTCCGTATGAGTTGATAAGCTTCTTCAGTTTTTGATTCTAGTACAGTGAAATTGTCGGGAGTCGGATTGCGTCTAAATGTACTAAGGGCTAATCTCCGCTGAGCCACTGCCTTTAATTATAGACTGATTCCAATAACTCTGAGGTTTGAATTTCGATTCCGGATCTTTACATATTCTTATTAAAGGAATACTGATTTCTGCAGCAGTTTTAAATTGAGCTAGTGGGTAATTATACATATCCTGTACGTGTGATGCGTCCAATAAATTAAAATTACTAATTCTATCTACACCAAATGACGCTATCGGGTTACCATTTAATGCTGTCCAATCAATCTTTTTAAAATTCCGTCTACAAATATTTTTATCAATTTTAGGAATGTTCGTATTTAATTTAATCATCAAGTGATCACTACCTAGCTTTTCATTCATAATTTCCCATTCAAATTTTACAGCGATATCAGTGGAGACAAACGAGATATCTGACGATGTTTTTTGTAGGACTCCGTTAACCAATTTAACTCTAGTGTCTGAACCGTCATTGAGTAAAATATAAACGTTTTCGAATGAAGAGTGGGAAAGCTGTTCTCCTCTCAAGTCTGATCTAGAAGACTAGTTACTATGATGGCCGTTAAATTCATCACATATTAAAGTATTATTTGAAAAAAGTGTAAATAATTCATCCCAATCTGATGCCTGTGTTCTGACACAGGATGAACAATACATTGAAACAATGTTATGTATATATTGACAGTTATATACAGTGGAGCGTCGATTATCCGAACGTCGCTTAACCGAACAACCGCTTATCCGAACAGTAGTTTGGGCAGGTCAACACCCCCTGTCCTGCGCGTACCTCGCTTGCTCTGCCCGCGCTGCAGTTTTCGCGCACTTGTCGCGACTCCTTCGCTTGTCATTATACTCGTATGTCACTTCCAAGTAACAGTTTGTCCATATTGTACTAAATTTTGCCGCGTAAAAGTAAACTCTCTATTTAAAATGCAATAAACACAAAAGTAGTTCGATTACCGAAAATACCGGTTTTCCGAAAACCCAAGTCCCCCAATTAGTTCGGATAATCGACGCTCCATTATAAAACATAAAAAAATGGATGAAAATTGTATAAATAGTGAGAAAAAAGAGGCCGACTTCGTTTTCATTTCTATAGAGAGTGAGAGAAAGGACGCCGGCTTCGTTCTCACCTGCCCCGTGATATTTGCTACTTGAGAAGTGACAACGGGAGACATCTGGCGGGAATAACTGAATGATTGATAGAACTAACTATACATGAATTGTTTTATTCGATTGCCCTCTTGCGAATCTGGATGGAACAGAATAATATAAAAATCGCGATTAAAAAACAGGGGTTGATCGTACAAGGGTGAAAATTTGGAATTATATATATATATATATATATTTAATGCTGAATCATGAAAAAAATAAAAACAAAAAATATTGCCCAAAAAATAAAAAAAAAATGTGGTGGACCACTCTTAATATTTAGGGGTATGAAAAATAGATGTTGGCCGACTCTCAGACTCACGCAATATGCATACAAAATTTCATAAAATTCGGTCCAGCCGTTTCGGAGGTGCTTGGCAACAAACACCACGACACGAGAATTTTATATATTAGATATATATAGGTCGAATGACGAGCTTCGGCAATGTTTTAAAATGCGCAGCGCTGGTGATATTCCCAACGGGACGTCCCCATTGCTGTATGTGCCATTATTCATAGTCCTTCGATGCATCTGATTGCCTCAAATGCTCACGCCGAACAGGTCGTAAGCAACGTGCGGTGTTCTATTATAGGATGACACACACAACGGTTGGAAACGCTCGGCTTCACCGAAGACTTCCAATATAACGCTCTCCGGGCGAGCTGCTCGTACAAAATAAACAATCATCGGAAGCGCTCGGCTCCACGAAGACATCCGAGGTATTCGAAGGCCCGCTGGGTAATCCGACTGCATACGTAAACATCGGTCGGGCGTTGTCGGTTGTCATCGGGCTCGCGGAGATATCTTTCGATGGCACAAACAACGTACGAGTGTTTTCGGCCCAGGGCTAACAGGTTGAAACGTGTCAAATTTAACAAATACCTATTGGTTAGGTTTGGAGAAGCAAATAAGAAATCGAAGTATGTGCCAACCAAAAAGCTGATGTAATTGATATAAAGGTAGCCTCGAATCAGGCCATGGAGGTTCACCGGGCAGTTTAGGGCGCGCAGCTGGGTCTCCAACGCCGGCCACCACGCATTGTCGAAAGCGTCCTCTATGTCCAATGACACCATTAAAATGATCTTTTTGAGATTTAACTCTTCGTAGATGTGTCTCATTAGATCTTAAGGGTGTCCTCCGTCCCACGCTGCGGCGTGAAGCCATTCTGCGTCGCCTGTAGCTTTGGCATTGAGTGCCACTGGAGGCGCCCAACCAACATCCTTTCCACTGTTTTGCCCAGCACAGGGAGCAGACCTATAGGACGGTAAGACTTCGGACGGGCGTAGTCTTCCTTACCCGGCTTCGGGATCACCTTGATTGCCGCCACCTTCCAGGCTCGGGGAAAGTATCCCAACTCAAGGCACTTATTGGCCATCGCTAAGAACAATCCCAGATCCCGGAAAATGGCCGCCTGGCATATGTCCGACGTGAATCCATCAATGCCCGGGTCCTTTCGAGGGTGAAACGCTTTAAGAGCGAATCTAACCTCAGCCCCGGTAAAAGGTGGGTCCACCCCGGGCAGATCCCCCGGAGCCTCGGGTGGTTGACTACTCCCGTCGGTTCGCCTTCTGACTTCCGTATGGTACGGATCGTCATAATCGACCTGGTTATCAGAGAAAAAGGTTTCTGCCAGGAGGGTCGCTCACTCGTTCGGACCTAGTATTTGTCCCGAGTCAGTTTTAGTAAGACATCCTCCCGGTTTTCCGTTTCCCTGATGACCCTGTAGATGCCGTCCCACAGGCTCTCCCATCCTGTGCAGAGCAAAACCGTTTCCAGCTCGTGGTCTGCCTCTGCTACTGCCCTCGTAAACCTCCCTAGCCTGCACATATCCCCGACCACGTACTTTCGCCTGCTAGGGGCCATTTCCGGATGCGCCGCTGTAGTGCGCGCATCCTTTTTCAACCCTCTAACTCGGGACTCCACCAGGGGTTCAGTCCACGCGTTTTGAGCTTTTACGTGGAATGGCAGCGTCGCAAGCTTGTCGGATGCACTCGGTGTAAGTCTCAACAACCTCGTCGAGTTGATCGCACGGGCCCACAGATTTCACCATCTCGACGGTCAGAGTCCGTTCGTTTAAGGCAGCATCCATTGCTGTTCCGAACTCCGACCATCGAGCCTTTACCGTATTGTAAACTCGTGTTACAGAGAGAGGCCGAGGGCCGGATCGTCCCCCCACCCGCACGGCAAACGTGACCGCGTTATGGTTCGAGGATGTTACATCTCGGACCACCTGCCATCCTATCCAGTAGAGCGGAGCTGCACGCAGTCACATCCACCACGCTCTTGAGGAGACGATCCCCCCTAAACACTTCGAACGTGGGCGTGTTGCCCTCGTTCAGGATGTGCAGCCCCTCAGAATCGAGGAAGTCGCAGAGATCGACACCGCGCGCATCATTGCGTTCGCTGCCCACCATACGCTCCACGCGTTAACATCGCCCCCCAGGATAATTTTGTCTGTCCCGAGTTTCGACTTTGTTGCCGACCACCGTCGCGTACGGACGTATTTTCGGTAACGAAGGCGATTTTTAAGCGATTTTTTTCGCCGTGATCAATTGCGAGTGCCTTGCGAGTGTTATAGTACTAACGCATCCAAAGTTCGTCCCGTCTCTGTTACTCCAACGCCTGCTAAACGGCCTAGCGCCGCCCAGTGGGCGGGGTAGAGCGGGACAGCTGCGTCGGGCGATTCGCGTGTGATGATTGGCGGAAGCGGTCTCGGCCGATTCTCGCTTCCGCAAGAGGCTTTTAAGTGTGGGCTGGGGCTCCGCCCCTAGTGCTCAGTGAGTGAGAGGTCCATAGCGAAGTGCTGCGTAGTGCACGTCCACTTTCGCGTCATCGCGTTAGTGGGCCAGTGATCAATGGGTGCTCCTGCGGTGAGGTGCGAGCTGCGTCATCGGCTGTGGGCGTGGCCTGTGTGGCTTAGCTGTGACGTCACCGAGGCGAGGCGACCCCTGTCGGCGGCTGTTGCAGTTCTACGAACTATAAGTTTTAGACTATAAGCAGAGACAGAGACTCTAATCTAATATTTAAGTATTTTAATATAAGGAACTACAGGATATGTTTAAGTTTAAATTTAAGTTCTTTTTCCTTTGTCTGTGTACACTGTATACTTGTATATTGGTGTATATTCCCCCACAGCGGGTAAACTTTATCGTTCATCATTAGCGATGGTCGATAAGGATAAAGATGAGGCGGCTATTTTTATGCCACGTCAATCCATTTGTCGCACCCCGCCTAGCGGGGTGACAATACTAGATGACCGACCGATCACAGCTGTGGTAGGCAAGCGGCCTCGGGAGAGTCCGGGCGAAGAGTTGCCGCCGACGCGATAGCGCAGAGACACAGAGGTCTCAGAACAACCAGTGGCAGAGTGCACAGAATCGGCCTTCTGGCTTTCCGGAAATCGGCTTTCCGGAAAGAAAGAGCTCCTAGGTCGAGCGCACGAGGCCGTTCGAGCCATTTTCGGCATTGTGGCGGGTCCGGGCTCCAAAATCAACAAGGCGGACACAAATAGTGTGGCGTCTCATGGGCACGATATCCTGGCGGTGGTGGCGGCGCTCAACTTGAAACTGGCTGAGGCGGAGTTGGCCGTTGCCAGTGCAAAATTGGAGGCTGCAAAGGCGATATCGACGGGTATCGTACAGGCGCCGGCTACTACTACTATGTCCTACGCCGCGACTTTGAAGTTGCCCGGGCCCAAAAGGGCTGTTCCGGAGAGGAAGAAGCCCAGTGGCGGTCCAGTGCTGGCCTTCTACCCGGTCGCCGAACAGTCAGAAGCTATAAAATCGGCGGAAGAAACTAAAAAAGTCTTGAAGAGCGCAATGGACCCCACTTCGATGCAGGTTCAAGTGTCGAAGGTGCGGAAGGTTGGACGAGCGGGCGTTATAGTTGAAACAACCTCAGTCGAAGCCGCCGAAAAGCTAAAGAAGGCCGTACCGCCGACGCTCAAGGTGACGGAGCCGCGCAGCCGCAAACCACTTGTGGCGCTGCGAAACCTATTGGGCGACCCATCAGGCGAAGCAGTTATTACGGCTCTATATGAGCAGAATATGAGAATTAAATACCCGGACTGGTCGCTCGATAGACTTAAGAAAAGTTGTCGCGTAGCTTTCAAGAAGTCTAGGCGTGAAGGCTCCACCACAACCGTGGTACTGGAGTGTGAACCGGAGCTGCGAGAGGTGCTGGTGACCCTTGATCGCGCTTACATCGGCTGGGAAGCAGTTCCCATATGTGATTTTATAGATGTTACCTGCTGTCGCAAGTGACAGCAGTACGGGCACCCGGAGGCGCATTGTCGCTCAGGCGAGACAGTATGCGGTAAGTGCGGAGCGACGGGACATAGGCTGGCGGATTGTCAGTCCACGGTGACCCGATGTGCGACCTGCCATCGCTTTGGCAGGCGCGAAGGTGAAACACACACGACGGCGTCGAGGGACTGCCCGGCTCGGCGATTTGCGGAAGAAAGGAAGATCTCCGTTACCCGATATGGGTAAGTCCGAACACCTTCGAATCGGGTAGGTGAACCTGGGTGGTTCCACGGTAGCTACCAGAGATCGCTAGGCGTTTGGGGCTGGGAGTTGTGATGGTACAAGAGCAATACAGCGGCGCCCCCAATATCTTACAGACGGATACGGAGTCCAGCGCAGGTATCTTAATAGTAAGGAACGATCTGGCTGTGAGTATACTGACACATTTATCCAACTCCCATTGCCTAGTATGCCACGTTGAGCCCCTTGATATACACATCATATCGTGCTACTTCCAGTACAGTGACTCTATTGACAAACATTTAGACCACCTCGAGAGGGTTCCGAACATCCTTCGGGGTAGAAGAATCCTCATCGGGGTCGATTGTAATGCTCACTCCCCGCTCTGGTTCTGCGAGCAGCGGCAGTATACGGGACGAGGTCCGGACACGGAATACCGGCGGCAGCGGATAGAGGGCTTTGTCTTCGGACGGGGCCTCTACCTACACAACGTCGAGGGCCAGCCGGCGACGTTTGCGGGACCGAGCGGGGAATCAAACATTGACTTGACATTATCGACTAGAAATCTGGGAGTAGCCGACTGGAAAGTGCACGACGGGATTAGCAGCAGCGATCACAGGCTCATCACCTGCCGGGTTAGCAGCACGGTGGAGTCCGCCGCGCGCGCACAACTGGCGGAAGAGCCCGTGCGCTTTCGTGACCGTTGAGTCGACTGGGACAAATTTGAATGTACAATTCAGTCTAGGATTGGCCGCATCCCGTGGGGCGCCCCTGCTGCAGTAGTGGCGGAGCGCTTTACGGATGCGGTGACTACATCAGCGAGAGAATGCTTAGGTGAACGAAAGCCGAGGCTGTACAATGGGTATGAATGGTGAAACGGAGAGTTAGACACACTTAGAAGGACTACGGCATGAAAGAGAAAGGTATGGCAGGGTACTCGTGGTCGGGGTGGCACTCGTGAGGAACGCGCTAGGGCTGATTTCCATCGGCAACGGTGGAGATACCGCGTGGCGATGAAGGAGGCGCGGGAGTTGTATTTCAGGAACATAGCCGATAGTGGAAACCAGAACCCATGGGGGATAGCTTACAGGGCGGCCTCGGGACGCTGCTTTGCTCCTCGCAGCGTGGTCAACGGCCTATCTTTGGCCGAGGGCTACGCTTGTGATACAAGAGGAGCCATGTCCGGGGTGCTCCGGGCTCTGTGTCCTGATGATGACCCGGGCCGGGACACGGAGTACCATGTCTTGGTGCGGTTGGCGGCGGCGATGGTCTCGTCCGGGAGGGACGCGGATCCTCTGGTAGGGACTGAGCTGGGAGGAATAGTCAGGTCTTTGCCTAACACGGCTCCGGGTCTAGACGGTATTAGCTCTAGAATAGTCAAGCATGTTTGGAAAGCTGTACAACCAGAATTCGTAAGGTTATATGACAGATATGTGATAGAAGGAGAGTGTTCCCGGGTGTATGGAAGAGCGGACGCCTGCTTGTCTTACCCAAGGGTAACGGCAGGCCGGCGACCGACCCGAAAGCACACCGTCCGATCACCTTACTTTCTGTTCTGGGGAAGATACTTGAACGAATACTGTTAAGACTGGCTACGGGACTGACGAGCAACTTAAGTACCTACCAGCATGGCTTCCTTGGTGGTAGATCGACTAGTACCGCCCTCAACTTTATACTGGGAGTGGCAAGAGACTCAGAGAATAAATATGTACAGTGTGTATTCCTCGACATAAGCGGTGCCTTCGACAACGCATGGTGGCCCATGCTAATGACTAAGGCGAAACGGGGAGGGGCTACCGCCCAACCTTTATAGACTATTGACAGACTACTTTACAGACAGGAGAGTGGGACTATTCATCGGCGCGGAGGTGGCATGGAAGCGGTCTACGATGGGGTGTCCTCAGGGTTCGGTCCTAGGCCTCACCTTGTGGAACGTCCTTTTGGACGACTTGCTGCGACTCCCATTCCCAGCCGGAGTTAAGGTCGTGGCCTATGCGGACGACGTGACGGTTCTGGTGGAGGCGCCGTCCCGGTCCGAAATCGAGGGGCGATCTCAGGCAGCCCTTAACCTAATCCGGGAGTGGGGCGGGCGAAATCGGCTGAGTTTCTCGCCGACTAAGTCATGCTCCATGACCGTTAAGGGGAGGCTGCAGAAACCGCCGGTCGTGAGGATGGGGGGGACTCTATCCGAGCCGTCTCCGCGGCCACAGTGCTGGGGGTGGTTATTGACGAGCGGCTCTCGTTTGCAAAGCACGCGCAATACATAGGCGACAGAGCCGCTAAGAGTTTCGGCAAGGTGTCCAGAGTATCGGCTGCATCGTGGGGAATGCGATATCCGTCTCTGTTGACAGTATACAAAGGTACGTATGTAGCTACGGTCACGTACGCCGCGGGTTGTTGGCATATGCGTGCCAACTTGCACGTGGTGCGCAGTGCTCTACTTAGAACGCAGAGACCAGCCCTGACTTTATTGACCAAGGCTTACCGTACGACCAGCACGGCAGCATTGCCGGTCCTGGCCGGTGTGCTGCCGGCTGACTATGAAGTTTTACTGGCTGGAAAGACTGATACCCAACGTGACTATCTCACCAGAGCTGAGATTGGGGCGGTTATGCGGCGTGCCAAGGAGGAAGTGATCGATGCATGGCAGAAGAGATGGAATGAGGAGACGCATGGTAGGGAGCTATACTGCTACTTCCCGGATGTGTCGGCCCGGCTCAGTTCTGACTGGGTCGAGCCGGACTATGAAACCTCTCAGCTGTTAACCGGGCACGGGTCTTTTAGGAAGCGACTACACGGATTGGGACTGAATGAAAGCAGCATATGTATGTGTGGACAGATGGACGAGGACATGCATCACGTTTTGTGGACACGTCCTCTCTATGACGACATTAGGGCAGAAATGTTAAGCGGCTTAGAAGTGTTGCAAGAGGGTCCCGTCTACTATGCCGATCCGGTTGGTTCTCGGGCGAACTTCCGCAGGTTTAGAGAATTTGCGCGTGCTTGACACAGATTGCGCGGCGGACTCAAGTGAAGGAAGAAGAAGAGGACTGGTTCGGCGACGAAGATCGTCAATGTGATTGTCAAGCCCTATTAAGGGAGAGTTGCAAACAGGGACAAAGGAAAAGAGATATAGAAATAACTTGTAAGAAGCATGAAGAGCCGCGGGATTAGATTTACCGGTGTCTCGCGGCGCTTCTGCGATTCGGCCCATATGACTAAGATGTCGGAGGGGCCATGGGAGGTGGTGGGTTTGTCCCGAGTTTCGAGCAGACGTATCGCACGCGATCGAGGTACGGGCCGATGGGCATGTCTCCCTCGAAGTACACCGACACGACGCCAATTCCGCAGTTTCCGGCTTTAATTACGGCAGCTGCGACGTTTTCGCCGTTGAGGCTTTAATCCTCTTCGACGTCCACGTCGCTGTTCAGGATTATGATGGCGGCCTTGACGGGTCCCTTTCGCGGAGCCGTCTTTTGGACGACTCTGCACCCTGGGTACCGTCTCAGCTCGCCGATATTCCCAATGTAGGGTTCCTAAACAAGGGCTACCGTAATTTTTCGCTTTTCAGCCTCAACGAGCAGCTCAGTCGTGGCTAGCTTACTTCGCTGCAAGTTGGACTGTATGAACCGCAGAGATACGCGGTCAGTGCACCCTTCGGTCGACGATCCCTCGGCCGTGTATGTGCGGTCTTCGGCAGCCAGGGCGTCCGCTGCTAGCAGTACGCCACCTTCGACCGAACCATACCATCCCATTTTGCTCGTACTCCGCATTCGGTGCTAAACGCCCCATGTGCGGTGTCCTCGCAGCCGGCCCTTGTGCAGTTTATACATTTCGGGGGCTCTCCTTCCTTTCGGGCCCGGCATGTTACGCCAGTGTCCTCCCCGCCGCAGTGCGCGCACCTTTCGGACACTTCTTTACAGAAACGTTTTCCGTGTCCGTATCCGAGACATCGCGAACACTGCACTAGCGGGGACTGGTCCCATACCGGGCGCCTTTGGAGCCCCATATACACATAGCCTGCCTTCATCATGCGATGGTGTAGCTCAGCGCTGACCTCGAGCACCGGATGGCACTCAAAGTCATTGCGCGCCCGTCTCCGGTAGCACACTCGGGCCCTGACTTTGTCCCAATCGAGATCCTCTGATAGGTGTCGGTTTTGGGTCTTCAACGAAGTGACAATGTCCTCGTCCGAGTTGACTTTTAGCACGTCCCGAATTATAACCGTTGGGAGCCGCATTTCTGGTTTGGCGACCTTTAAGTCGGCGCCGCGTATTTTGAGTCGCTCCTCTATCTTCTTTGTATCTTCGACAAAGGAGCAACTCAACACCACCTTTTGCCCCCTGGCCTTCCTAATCCGGTTCACAGCCATACCCATCTCTCTGGCATCAACCACACCGCGAAGTTTCGTAATAACCTGCTCCGCGGTGTGGTTTTCAAACTTCGAAGCCACGATGAGGGTATGGCCGGTCCCAGATTTTATAGTAGGGCCAGGGGTTTTCGCGGCGGCGACCGTTGCTTTCGGTTTCGCCGCCGCTTCGGCGCAGTTCATTGTACGCGGCGCAAGTCTCGCCACAACCGTGCGGATCTCCTCCAGTATTTCCGGGACGTGCATCTGCCCCAGTATTTCTTTAGTGGAGGCGACCTCAGCCAGGAGTTTCTCCATTATATTCTCTATCTTTGAGTACATGTCGAGGTTCTCTTGATTTATTTTAATGAATCTTTTTTCCGCGGCCTCGAGTTCCGCAGCCCTTCTCGCTTTCTCCCGCTCCAACTCCACCACATATCGGGGCGGGATTGATCGAGACGAAGAGCGAGCTCGCTGATGTCTTGTAACTTTATAATTACAGACTCTTTCATGTCTTTACTAATATTCTTAAGACTCTCGAGCTCGCTCTTCGGCCCCATAGCGAGGTTGCCTATTGCGGATGCCACCCTGTTTATCGGGTGGGCACCCACAGGCGTGGACCCCCGGGACTCGCTCCGCGGAGTTCCCCCCGACAGGTCCCCGGCTTCGGTCGCCCCAAACCGGACAGTGACGGGCGGCCAATCTCCTCCTTCAGGCTCGCCCGTCTGGCGAAGTCTCCGACAGCTTGTATGGCTGTGAACACCCCCGCATCGGTCTCTTTACTCTGCGCTGCAATCTCGTCCATCGCTCCACCTCCACCAACAACTTTGGTGGACTTATCATAAGGGAACCAATGCACACTCATTTGCGGCCTTCGTTCCGGCCGATGCGGTGGCTGCCGCAAAAGTCTCCGCCCCGTCCGGAGTTTGTTGAGGCGCATTCCCCGATGGCGGCGTCATTTCTATTTTTTGCTTTTTTGCAATTTTTTTGTCGCCACCATCGGTTTCTGCGCCCCTTTCGTCAATGCTGGAACAACGCTATCCTTGTCGGACTTGGACATTGACACCCCTTTTGCGACCCGCCTTGACGACATTTTCAGGATGTGAGAACTTCTAACAATCTAATCTTATTATTTTATTAACGGGGCGTTGTCAATCAATAAAACGTATAACATAAAACCGAGAATCAGAAGGATAAAATGTATAAAATTAAAATTAAAAAAAAAATAAAATAAATATCAAATGTAAAAGTGTAAAATTCAAAATTCAAAATAATCAATGTAAAGTTGCTAAATTAAAATGTAAAATATAAAATTAACACATAAAATCAATATAATACTAACACGCCCACACTATTACTACAGTTACAAGCCTATAAGATATTTATTTATGGGACTGTGTCCATTTAACAATTCAAATAAAATAACAAACAAAACAATAGACGTAGATTAAAATTAAAATGTAAAATTATTGAACAAAGTATAAAACTTAAAATTATTAATTAAAATTAAGAATCGAATTAGAGCAAAAATAAAATAAATAAAAACAAATAAAACCAGAATTAATCAAATGAACAAAATAAGCTCCAATTCAAAATCCCAACCTATATTTTAAGAATAAAAACCTAAAATTAAATAAAATTAAAATTTTCAAAATAAACAATTTACTATTTAATAAATTCAGCCAATAGAGAAATGCAATAAATAATGTAAAATTTATATTTTTCAAATGTATATATATAAAATTTGTAATCAGTGCCGGAGTCTCGCGCGGAACTCCACAGGCGAGGACCGATAACTCTGGAAGTAAGCTGCAGAAAAATCCGGGACCAACGGCCAGCGATCGGGAATAACAGGCTCTACCCGAAAATGATGTTTTTCCAAAAGGTAAGGTACCTACCTTTTGCTAAAAACTAAAATTTGCGATATCTCAAAAACGGCTGGAGATATCGCGAAAATAACAAAATTGCTTCTCCTGCTAGAAGCGGTTCACCATCTAGGCTACCGATAGAGCCTACCCTCGATTCCCAAAGTGAATTTTTTTTGAAAATTCAAAAAATTTTTTACTTAAAAACTCTCCGATCGCTGTCCCTGCTCTCGGGCTGAGTGCCGGGGTCCTCCGACAGCCGAAACTGATGGTGAGCTCCCCCCAAACTCACTCCACTCCGAGATACCGGTCGAAACAAAACCGGCTCCAGATTGATCCAGAGACCCCTCCCAAAGCGATCCAGAACCACTTTTTATAAAAAGTAAAATAATTTAGAAAAAAAGCTTAAGCCGAAAAAATGACCCTCACAGGGGGACTCAGGAGACCAAAATACGTCTCCCTAACCACTTTTTGAAAAAAACTAAAATTTAGTTTGAGGGTAGTTTTATAAAAATAAATTTTCAAATATCTTCGGAATGCGATATCTCGAGAAGGGCTCGAGATATCGAAAAACTAATTGAATTATCGAGTCACTAAAGTGAAGAGGCTTCTGGGGCTCCACGCCCTAGGGGCCCACAAACAAAACTCCAGCACTTAAAATTTAAAAATATTTAAATTAAAAAAAAATAATTTTAAATTAAAATTAACAATTTTGCTGTAGGACACAATCCCTATAAATCTTAATTAATTAATATAACTAAAAGGTAAAAATAAATTCTAAAATTTTAAAATATAAATAAAAATATTTATATTAGTCCAAAAAAAATTTTAAAAACACCACTCGGAACGTCTTCGCCGGAGCCTTAATTTGGTGTACTCCCCGAACTTCTAGGTCCTCTCCTTCGAGGACCTCGTGGCCACGTGGTTACTGGTTTTTCCAAAATTTTTCCGGAATGGCCACGGGAAAATTCGGGAAATTCGCACAGTCGTACCTCCGGCAGGCGCGCGTCGAACGCACCAACAAAAACTAGGTGTCGCAAATCTCCCTCGCGAGGCAGACCCCCAAAAGTAAGTCAGGACTAACCTCAAAATGGTTTTCTTGTAATTTTCTTGAACCAAAAGTCGTAGAGGTCAGCCCGACACAGCAATCTCTTCGTCCTCACGGGGCGCAGATTTTAAGATTGTCCAGGATATTCTGCGACCTTGGGAACTGGGACCTAGTGGCCACGTGGTTTGGATACTTTTCCCGATTTCTCAGGAACGGGCCACGAGAAAAATCCCAAAGTCGGCAGGAAGGTTCCTCTCCGTGAGGCACTCCAGACGACGCCTTAAAAAAGGGGGGTCGTCGATCGCTTTTCGGAGATAGCGACACTTTCACTTTATAAAAAATACTTTTTCAACTAAAACTTTTTTCTGACAGTCCGATTTTAAAATTTTTAACACCTTTGTGCAGGACTCGTCGTCCCGCATCCACTGGCACATTCACCACTGCAATCCAACACTTATGGTAATTTTTCCGATTTTAATTGTGCGGAGCGCGCGTTTTTCGTGCGTTTCGAGCGGCGGTTGGCTTGTAACTCTTCTCTAATGGGTGGCCTTTGAAAGCGCAGACTAGATTTGCCAAATAAATTGAAATTTCATCGATTTTTGAGTTACCACACCGCATATACCGGTATTTGCACGATCTCTGCGGCTAAAAATCCCAATAACAAAGTAATAATAACACTTGTAACATCGAGTTCTACGAATAGATAACGAACTCAGAAACAGTACCCATGCTTTACTTCCTGCTACTGCGCACCCCCCACCCGTAGTGTCAGTCGGAATTTGACCGTTTCACCAAGTGTACGTATCTACTATCGGCGGTCACTTTACTAAATATTAGATTCCCAAAGTGGTTTCTTATGTTATCGAGTTCTTCTTATGAATTGAAAATGATGGATTCTGATAGACAAGATAAGAGACTTATAAACTAAATAAACAAAGTTATGATCAATTATCAAACTACATTTTTTTGTACATATAATAAAAATACTAATTTTAATTGCATGATTTCCTTCATTTTTTTCTTTAATAGTGTTTTTGTTTATGTATCCGGGTAAATCAGGCTTTGGTTTTTTATTCACGTTATTACTTGATCCTTTCTCTTAAAATTAATATCAAATTTATTTTCGGAAACCTCCGGATATATACAGTTTTTAGGATATAAAGTTATTTAGAGGAATTTCAATTAAATATTTGAAATATTTTTTACCGATTCCAAACAAAGTTTCTCTTTGTTTTATTTTTAGGGGTTATATCAGGAGTAAGGATTGTGACCCGACAATACTTGTTGAACTGATAAAGAAAACTTGCCTAATTTAGATGCCAAATTAAACTATTTAAAGGATAAAGTTTTGCCATGTTAAGATTACAATGCAGACCAAATTAATAATTTGAAATGAAGTTTTGCCCATTTCAAAAAAGAAATAAAAAAAACGGTGGACCAAAACTCATTATAAAAAAAAAACAATTTTATGAAATACAACCGTTCTTGGCTAGAAGGTACTTTTGAAATACCTGTTGTAAAAAATTCACATAAGCAACCAGGAAGACCATCGAAGTCCACTTGGAAAAAATATCAATTTTATTTCGATGCGATATATTGAAACTGAGCATCGAAGTCTTTCAACGTATCGGTTAGAAACATCGATGTTTTCTGAAAATCGATTACTTTTTCTAACATTACATCACAAAGATATAGTCAGCCCCTTGACACTTCATGGAAACGTCAATTTAAAATTATATACTATTCTTACACCAGTACTGTCCATATCTGCACATCTTTCGTGTGTGTTCAAGGATGATGAATGTTCAAGAAATCTATATAACTAAGAAAATACAACTTCGTGTAACTTTCATGTAAATCATCGTTGATTAAAATGTTGTGTAGTGAATATTAATAATTTATTATTAAGGATATTTGAAATGAAACAACTTGCTCTCGTATGACACAAAAAAAAAAGGAAAAAAAGTGATTTATTGTAACATCTATCTATCTATAGAAATGACATTGTCATACATAACTGTTAACAGATGGCGCTGATATATGTATTTTGGGGAAACTACAACACCCCCACTCTCAAAATACTGTATTATTCTAATACATTTACAATGCTTAACATTTTTACAAATTCATGATACTTAGTTGAACACAAATTTTTTGTCAACATATCAGCTGGCATATTACAGATGGGCAAATAGTTAACTTAAACAAACTTTTTAGAAATTACTTCTCTACAATAATGATAGCGAACATCTATATGTTTGGTTCTATTATGAAACATAGGATTCTCAGACAATTTTTGTGAGCTTTGATTATCATTATACAAGTTAATGGTATACATTTGTTCAGTAATTTCACACTGCAAATTTAAGAGATACACAGCTTCTCTACAACCTTCAGTAATAGCCATGTACTCGGCTTCTGTGCTCGAGAGCGCTACAGTTCTTTGTTTTTTACAACCCCATGATATAACCGAACCTGACAACATGAAACAGAAACCAGTATATGATTTTCTGTCTATAGGATCATTTGCCCAATCGGCATCAACATTACCTGTTTTACAATACTGTAAACCTAAATTTCTAGTTTTCTTTAATAACTTTAATATTCGTTTTGCATACATCCAATGATCATTACTATGACATTTATTAAATTGACTTAAGTATCCTACTGCATAGGCAATATCTGGCCTTGTAAGCACTGCTAAGTACATCAGGGCCCCAATGAGCTGCTGGTAAGGGTTATTACTATTTGTACCTTGACATTTCTCAACATTTAATTTAACTTTCAATGGAGTATCTACAGTTTTACTCTCACACATATTGAATTTAAATAATAACTGATCAATATAGTTTTCTTGGCTCAAAGTAATGAAATTATTCTCTTTATCAATATTAACATTTATATCAAGACATTGTTTTATCTGCCCTAAATCTTTAATTTTAAACTGGCTACTCAAAGACTCTTTTAATAATTTAATTTCTTGGGTATCATTAGAAAATATGAAAAAATCATCTACGAACAAGGTAACTATTGTCCTGAGATCATTTACAATTTTTGTATACAAACATGTTTCTAATTTGGATTTTTTATAACCACTAGTTAACATAACATTATCAACTTTCTTCTGCCATGCTCTGGAGGATTGTTTGAGACCATATATAGCCCTGTTCAACTTAAAAACTTTACATTTTTCATCATTAGAACATTCAAAACAGTCTGGCTTTTGCATATATATAATTTCTTCCAATTTTCCGTTCAGAAACGCAGTCTTAACATCCAGATGGCTAGTATTTAAATCTAATCATACTGCCAAAGCAAACAACAATCGTAAAGTAGTATGCCTAACCACAGGGGAAAATGTCTCATTGTAATCAATACCACTTTTATGATTATAACCTTTAGCAACTAGTCTAGTACGATAACAAATGTTATTTTCACTGTCACACTTTCTCTTTAGAACCCACTTACACTTCACAATTGTCCCATCTAATGGGGCGTCCGCAAGCTCCTATGCATTATTATCTTCGAAGCACTGTAGCTCCTCCTGGACAGCACGCAACCAATGCTCCTTCTTTGGACCATTTAGAGCTTTCTCCAAAGATAACTCAGTGGTACTCGCTGTACACATATTTGTAAAACTATACCTCTTTGGTGGATGTCTTTCTCTAGCAGGTAATCTCTTTACCACACTGTTAGTACTTGCAGTAGAACTGTCTGAGTTTTCACTTTCATCTAGCACAAATGTAGAATCCTCAGCATTATCTGCAGAGATGAATGACTCATTTTGACTGACTATTGTCCCCCACTAAATCTTAACTCTTCTGCTCTTCAAAATTAGTTTCAAATTCTTCTCATTTACTATTACATTGCTGCTCATGTCCTTTTCGATAATAACGACATCTCGGCTTGTTGTAATTACCTTGGTTTGAGGATTATATATTCTATATCCCTTTGTATCTTCAGCATAACCCACCAGGATACACTCTTCAGATTTCTTATCCCATTTTAACCTTTTTTTTTTGGGCACATGCTTCATTACTGTACTCCCAAACACTCGGATGTGACTAATATCAGGTTTACTATTAGTCCACAATTCATAAGGAGTTTTATTATTTAAAGTGGCTGATACTGTCCGGTTCTGTAAATAAACAGCAGTATTAGTTTCCTCTGCCCAGAACTCTTTCTTCATGTTAGCATCGAACAGGAAACATCTAGCCTTTTCAATAATAGTGCGGTTCATTCTTTCACTTAACCCATTTTGCTGTGGGGTGTAGGGGTTAGACTTTTGATGAACTATGCCTTTTTGCTTTAAAAAATTTTTAAATTCTTTGCTGCAAAATTCAAGAGCATTATCGCTTCGTAACACCTTAATTTTACGATCAAGTAAATTCTCTACCTTGGCTGCATAGTCTTTAAAACATTGAAAAGCTTCATGTTTATTCTTCATGAAATAAATGTGAATCATTTGACTATAATCATCAATGAATATTATAAAGTACCTTGATCCTCCTATGGAGACATTCTCCATTGGTCCACACACATCCGTATGCACCACATTGAGTAACTGAGTACATCTGTTGCCATTGCTGGGAAACAGCAAACGACTCTGCTTCCCTTTACAATAGGTTACACAGGAACTTTTGCTTATATCTGCCTCCTCTTCAATGGATAAACCTTCAACAGCATTCTGCATTTTATTCAGGTAAGTACTATTGACATGACCAAGTCTTCGATGCCACATCTCATTAGATACCACCGCTGCAGCTGACAGGTGCACTGGTGTATTCAGCTTGTACACCCCATTGACTAAGGTGCCTGTGGCCACTAAGTTTTCCATTCTGTTGTAGATATCAAAACCACTCTCTCTGAAGGATACTTTATTGCCTTTGTTTATCAATTGACTCACGGAAAGAAGATTTGTTGTCAGACTCGGAACGCACATAACCTCTTCAACTGTCGCATCATAATTACAATTATTTGGGCATGTAGTAATTTTTTACGTCGCCAAAACATATAACTTGCACTTTGCTGTCGTTCGCAACCACAATTTCTTTCATACTGTGATCATAACGTGCATTCTGAATCCAATGTTCATTTGTTGTCAAATGAACGCTCGCTCCTGAGTCAATATACTAGTCAGTCTTGCTATAAAAACCATTAAGGAAGACTGCACTAAATGCGTTTGTTTGTTTATTTTCCATTTCTTTTTACAGTATTTGTGCACTGATTCCGATAGTGTCCCAACTTTTTGCACTTGAAACATTTAAGAACTTTGCGCTTTGACATCTGCATCTGCCCGCCATCTTTACTTTGGCATAGACTTTTATTTTTGTCTATCGGTTTCTTATGTTGGTACAACCTACTGTTAAAACTTCCAAAGGCAGCACTATCGCTTCCATTCACTTCTGTTTCCATATCAAGTAATTTTGATTTAATGGCGTCCGTTGTAATACTCATCCCCGAATGTTCGATTGCCATTATCATTGGGGACAATTTTTCAGTTAATCCAGCCAATAATAATGATCCTATCCATTCGTCGCTGATGTTAAATCCTGTTCCCGCCAATTTTTGTCCCGTTTCCACTAATTGAGTAACATAGGAATTCATTAAAGTAGAATTTTCCAGACGAATAGATATGAGACTTCTCAATAGACTTATTCTTCTAGTAAATCCCGAATCGTCATAGAAGGATTTAAGTTTATCCCACAATTCCTTTGTAGATGTAACTCCTTTGATGTGCACATAGATAGAGGGATCTATTGTTAAAATCAATTTAGCACGGGTTTTAGCATCTTAGACTGCAGAAATCGCTGATTGCCCTGCTTCTGGTTTGATAATTCCAAGCGTGCCTTCCAACACAAGAAATTTTTCTGCCGTGAAACACCATTCTATGTCATTTTCGCGTCCTTTGAGTTTGGGAACGTTTATTAAATAATTTGTGTGCGACGCCATTTTCTACGTCACTACACGAGAACTTATTTCACAATTATACTGTTCCTATACTGCAACTATTGAAATAACACAATACACTGTCGCGAGAAACTAGTTGGATTATGCCAGATACGTTCTGGGCCCATAACCTATTAATAATTTATTATTAAGGATATTTGAAATGAAACAACGTGCTCTCGTATGACCCAAAAAAAAGAGGAAAAAAAGTGATTTATTATAACATCTATCTATCTATAGGAATGAGACATAACAGTTGACAGATGGCGCTGATATATGTATTTTGAGGAAACTACAACAGTGAAAACCATGTATGAGAATAATCTTTATTATAGTTTTATTATTACAAAAAATACAACTGAAATGAAAATCATCTACAATTATGGACACTCCGGAATCAATGTCCTATTTCTTTTGATAGACTTTGCAAAAATAAAAGTTTATGTAAACATTTCCTTTTCAGTCTATTTTGTTGTTGTTTGACGATTTGTGCCGCTTTAGGAAACAAACGTTCAGATAGGATTTAAGTTCCTACCATGGTTAAGTATTTGTAAGCAACTGTATGAAGTTGGGTAGTTGAATCTTGACATCATTCCAAATTTCTGTTATGTTCTTATTTAATCTGCCTACAGGGCTATAGCAAATAAATAGATAGCTCATCAGAAATAACATTGTCAGACTTCACCATTTTCGAGTTCTTGTGAACTAATTTGTGGTGATCTTCCCACAAAAAAAAAATTGTCTTCTACTTTTTGGGAATGATCTGAAGAATCAGATTCCATGATATTATTTTGTTTTCATAATTTCTTTGATTTTCGTGACATCTGTGGAGTAAGCAATGAAGTCCGTAAAATGGATTTTTTGAACCTCTGGTCAAAGATTGTAGCTATAGCGTGAGGCGTTATTCTCTATAACTGTCTACTATTTCTTATATATATCTATAAGAAATAATAGATAGTTCTGACGCAGTAAGCATTGGTGGTGCATTTTGTATTATCAATGATTGTATTATTAACGATAGTGCGAAGGTCTAAAAATCGTTTAATCATGAAATTTGTGTTACTCCATCTAGTTAGAACCTCTTATATCAAGTTCGTTTCCTTCTGGGTTTCTTTACGTAATTCTTTACTGTCTACATTGCTTTGTTTAAACTAAGTTACAATCGCTGTTAGTTTGGTTGTCAAGTTTTTCAACTTGGTAGTCTGATGTATAGCATTTTGTGCAACGATATTATGTGTGCAAAATAAAGTATTGCTTTTTTCCAAAAGCTAAAATCAATTGCTTTTACCATGTTAGCTGCTTTATCTGTTACTATATCCGAAACTTTGTCACTATCTGTATCCCATTCAGTACAAGTTTTCGACAGCATTTCAGCTATGTGTTCTTGAAGTATGTCGTTCTTTGATTCGTACATACCAAGAGTAATTGAAAAAAGATCATTACCTTCACCAAAGTACGCTGTTATTCTTAAAAAACTTCTCATGTTCATCGTCTCAGTCCACATGTCAGTAGTGAGAGTAAAATTTTCAATATTTGATAGCTTATCTTTGAAAACTGTTGATAATCCTTCGTATTTATCATCAACCCATCGAGTCAATGTCGTCTTACTGAGAAGTTTACAATGTGGTGCAATAACCTTAACCAAATTGCGAAAGCCTTCGTTTTCTACAATAGCAAATAGTTGTCTTTACATATCATATATATTAGAACATTATTTATTCTTAATGTTCTATCACCTCTCTCTGGAAAAGCGTAAATTTCTTCAAAAATTTACACAATAACCTTCTGACTTTTTGGAGCTGGAGAAATAGAAACGTATACATTATCTTTTGAAGAGTCTGATTTTTTATCAGCATCTTTGATCAATTCCATTACGTCAGCAGCAGAGCTCGTTGACGGTAGTGTGGCAAAACCATTGGGGACTAATTCTGTATATTTCTTAATCGTATTGCTCTCAAAACTGGAATTTTTCGAATTTTCATCACTGAACTCCTGAAATGCAACCTTATGTATATTTTTTTATGACCAATTAAGTTGGTTGTATTGCCACTAGATTTTAGTGTTTTTTGACAAAGTATACATTTTGCAGTTATTGTTTCCTTCAGTTTTATTGTCAAATCTCCATTCGTCACTCTTCTTAAAAGGTGCCATCGTACCGTGTTGTCAGATTGAAAAAAAAAGGTGTTTCCTTATAATAGTTAATAGTGATAAATTCGTTAATCGTTGATGTCACATCACTATCAAAGGACAAATAAATAATTATTGATAAAAGAGTGACAACATATAATTTACAATTATAGAATGATCAAGACTAATTAGACAATGAATAGATATTTCAATTTAATGAATTGATGTCTTTATTTATCTTTGAATTTATACAATTTAGTTCGCTAAAATGTAACATTAAGATATAAATAATGTGTGTTGGAAAGTATTTTACAGATAAAGTAATTTACTAATCCAAATTCTTAACACTATTCTGCCATTCAGTAAATTACGAAATATACTAGTACTCTTGTTCACATGATAATGAATAAACTACACTTATAACCTTATTTTACTTACGTCAGTCCGATCGGATATGTGTGCTCACGAAACGATAAGATTTTATTGCAATGCGTAGATGTAAATATATAATTAAATATACATAAATCTATTTTGTTCTGTAACACTAAAGGTAATTCAAGGTTTTTATTTAAAGCTCACTGAGAAAACAAAAATATCAGTAGATTTTTTTTATCTGTCGCGCAATGAATCCAACATCAATTTCTCAATTCGGCTTAAGCACTTGGCAGTCCAACCAGCGCGTTCAAATATTATTAAGGGGTTAGGCGAGTTTCAGAGGTTTAGAAAAAGGGTATTTTTACTATTTTTTTTAATATATACAATCATATATTTTACTTACACAATTCAGCATATCAAAGGTACATATTTAAACAGTATTTTGTGAATTTTTTAATTAAAAATTCCGAAAACTCAGCCGTTGGTACCTCATCTCCCTTGACGTCTCAAAAAAAATGCTCTTGCCGTGGACAGCATAACTCATTATTGGTTCATCTGAAATCAAAAACCCAAAAATATTTCGTTAGTACATGGTTAAATCTCGTTATTGGACGAAGGAAATAAAAATAAAATTTGGATTTTTGACAGACTTAAAACAAAAAAATATTTTTTTTTAATTTTCGCCATGTATTGGCCTGAAAAAATTTGTTGTGATAAAAAAAAATTCCTCGTTGAATGACTAGATAATGTGATTTCAAAAAAATGTGCAAAATTTGAACAAAATCGCTTCATCACTTTTCGAGAAATCGTGTTCACCGACTTAAAAAATTGAGTTTTGAGATAAACGCGTTTAAAGTAGGGGTGTGCGAATAATTCGAATTTACGAATAATTCGTCTCGAATCGAATATCAATATTCCATTCGAAACTCGAATCGAATAATTCGAATTTTCGAATTATTCGAAATTTTTCGAATTATTCGGGAAATTTCGAATAATTCGAATTATTTTCGAACAATTCGAAAAATTTCGAATAATTCGAATTTTTTTCGAATAATTCGAACTTCTTTTAAATAATTCGAATTTCTATAATACTCGCGAATTTTGATTTCATTGTTTGTACATAATGAGTAAAAATTCAAAATTAACTCTAAATATACAGTTTATTTAAAGAATGATTACAAATTTTATTCAAAATAATAAATAGGATACCGAATCCGGTGATAATGACGTCCTTTTATCTGAGACAATATCACCAGCAGTGGAAAATAATCTTTCACTCTCGGCAGATGTACACGGAATCCCTAGATATCTTCTCGCCATCAGAGATAATCGTGGATACCGATTTTTTTCTTCGCGCCACCAAATAAGTGGATCTTGCTGGGGATTGATTAAACCACTGTTCAAATACAATATCATTTCTTGTGATATTTCACTACGCAAAGTTTCCAAATTTTGTCTCGTACGTTAACTGTTGGCTTTTTCATAAAACTCCAAAATCCTGAGTATTGATTTCCACTAGCTGAAATTCGAAATAAATTAATTGTTGTATTTTAAATAGCATTAGTAGTATAATTTTCATTATTCAAATGTTTATTTTTTAATTATTAAAAGTTAGATTTAGTAACTTAAAAAACGTAATTATCATGATGCATGCAAAAGGAAAAACAGAATTTGCTCGGTTTTCGAAGCAAATAATTTTTTTATTTATAACTTAAGGTACTATCGAGTAATAAATAAAACTTTTATTGATAAATTTTCAATTTTAAGTGAAAATTCAGCGTGAATGAGCTCCTAATTTGTTTGCATGGTATTTTAAATTTATGGTAGACGTTAAAAAACATACATTATAAAAATAAACGAATTTTTATCAAAAAAGTGATATCGAAAAGTGAGTGACCAATTATAAAAACTTACATTCTCTGGTTAATGTATTGAGTTCTTGAGAATCATCGTCCGGTATCAGAAATTTTATGACTTCGAGTTTAATATCATCTTCGATATCTTTTATCTCGTCTTCTTCATAAAAAGTTTTTGTATCGGGGATCTAGATAAGTGCTTTTCTTAAAAATCAAATCTCGATCTACATCACAAAATCTGACATCAAGTCCACTTAAAATATTTTCAGCGAATTCCTGTCCGATTTCCGATTCATCGTCAAATTCGATACTGTTAAGGCCATTTCTGATTCCAGATAGCAGTGGTTTTACCATTGACAAAGTAGGGTACTTCACTCCACATGATATTTGAGTGGCGTCGTATAAGGGTTTCATGACTTTCATTAAACAATTTACTTTAGACCATTCAGCTCCAGATATAGATTCAGAGTCGCGAGAATCCGCAAGGACTTGAGACAATGGTTTTTGGAGTCTTTCCATTCTCTCTAACATCTCATATTCTGAGTTCCATCTGGTGACCACCATTTGTACCAATTGCAAAGGTTCACAATTGAATGCCCTCTGTGCTGCTTCAAACTTTTGCCGCGCTGGATCCGACCGATGAAAATGACCAGCAATTTTCCTGAACTGGAATAAGAATTAAATCAGTCATCAGAGTAATCTTGAACTCATCAAAATTGAATTAACCATCAAATATACCTTAGTTAATAATTCTTCAACACCGGGAGTCTCTGATTCCGCATATTTTAAAACTAGATTCAATGTGTGTGCGACGCAATAAAGATGGTTGTCACTCAACTGAGAAATTGCTAATGATATATTTCGAGCATTATCAGTGATAAAAAATACTGGCACATTTTCTACGTCTGATAAATCCCAACCATCCATCATTTTTTTTAAGTGTGTTCTAAGATTATTACCAGTATGTCGATCCAACAACTGCTCAATATTTAACATTATATTTTTTGAAGCAAAATCAACAGTTAAATAATGTAAAGTTAAAGATATATAGCAATCATTTGCTCTCGATTTCCAGCAATCGGTAGTAAATGACAAGCTCATAATACCTAATTGCAGATCTTCTTCCAAGTTATTGAGTAACTTTTGTTTTGTTCTGTGGTACAAAATTGGAGCAAGACTGCGCGAAAAGGTGGTTCTACATGGTGGTTCATACTCGGGAGCTAACTTTTTTAAAAGGTTTTTGAATCCTCGATCTTCTACGCAGGAAAATGGTTTCAAATCGATAGCTATCATTTCCATAATCAGCTGATCTATTTCCTGCCTTTCTGCTCTAGTCATTGTGCTTTCTTTTCGCTTTTTTTCCTTTCCTTGATCATTACTACTATCAGAACTTTTGCGCTTTCTATTCCGTTCTTCAATACATACTTCATAAATATCTTTATGTTTAGCACGAAGGTGATTGAACATTGGTGACGTCGTTCCTGTAAAAATGCAAACGAGACTTCAGTATTGTACTTGTCATTGTTTAAATTACAAAACTTTTTGCATATAAAGCTATACTCATTCTTAAAAGTTAAGGTGTATAGTTGAGATTTACTAGTCGATAAAAAGTGCTATTTTTCAGTTTTGGTATGTTAAGTTATATGATAGAGTTTTGACACAAATCGAAACCTCACATAAAAGATTATATTGAGGAGTTATAAGTGATTGAAAATTTAATTTTGAACAGACAGTCTTCTAGGCCATTCATCTGACAGATTATCAAATTTTAAAATTTTAAATTACAATATTAATATTATTCAAATATCGACATAAAACCAAATTAAAGAATTATTGATCATTTTAATCATCATTTTCATAATTGATAAAATGTTGTAAATAGATAGTCCAACTTAAGCATAGTGTATGAACATCATTGAAAGAACATTAAAAAAATAGTCAATTAGCATTACCTGTTGGTAAACTGAGTACTTGAGAGCAAAGATTGCAAGTAGCTTTTTATTATTTCTTGTGTCTCGTTTAAAATATGTCCAAGCAACGCTACGAGAAGAATTATTGCTGGCATCTGTCATAACCTCTTCAGAATTATCAACATCATCTCCGTGATCATCATCCTCATCATCTTCACCTTCAGATTCATTGTCAACGTTCATTTGCTCGTCATCTAACATTGGGATTTCCGGAACAACTTCAATTTCTTCGGATGACATAATATTTATTTTAAACTGACAACGATAACCTATAAAATAAAATTAATTTTTAGAACAAACATTAAGAATCATCGTACCTTCATATAATTAATTATAAATATTGTTGCGATTAAATTGTTTGAAATAATTTAGTTGTTATTAAAATTTGAGGTTAAAATGGAAACATTTGTTCGTCTTTAATCTAAGCTTTATCATTACATCTATTCGAAATAATTTATATATATTTCATAATTACCTTTGGTAAATATTTAAATATTTTAATTAAACAAATAATCACTTAAATAGTACTGAAAGAACGATCGAAAACTTTCAGCGGTAGGTTTGTTTTCAATACTCTTCTCAGCTGATCACCGATGTCTACCGTAAATAACCGATGTCTGAATGTCTGAAATAAAATACTGCTAGGAGGGGGAAAGGAACTGAAGATAGGTTCAATTCATGTACATTTGGGGCACGTATGCTAGCAGGTTCCCGCTAGTTGTCGTTTTGTTTACTATTTTGTGAATCCATTGCAACTTATAGAGATATGATTAAATGATTAATTTCGTTTTCATAGATTAAAGGCTTTTTACTCATAAATTTTTGACGTTATACTTCTTTTGGGGCGTTTGGATGAGAGTGAATTTGTGAGCTGCGCGCGCACAAACAATAATAATAATAATATCTTCGGACATATATACACAGCACCGTCTGGTCCCAAACTAAGCAACGAGGCTTGTACTATGGGTACCAGACAGTTGATATACTACATATATACTTTTTTTTTTTTGTAAATATATACGTATAATACATATAAACACCCAGACTCAAGACAAACATTAACTTTTAATCAAATAAATAAATGTTCGTCTCGTGCGGGAATCGAACCCACGGCCCCAGAGCAACAGGTAGGGTCACTACCACTGCGCCAATCAGGCAGTCATGATGAAGTTAACCACAGAATAGAAATAATAAAAAAATATATTTTCAACACTGAATATAGTTACAATACTGAGTGTTCATACTATATAGTACATAGTACAGAGTGTTCATGCTATATATTACATAGTCATAGTACTTATATTCATAACCCAGTTCTTGCAAAATATAGTATTCATATGAATAATCAATTTTGAGTATTAATTTTCTATAATTATTAAACCTGCTAATAATATATTTTTATATCTATACAATTCGGACAAGCCGGAAATATACGTTAGTGATTCATGTGGCCATTCCCGGCGGCACTGCAATGCCGGGCCGACCCGTGACGGGGGTGGAGCGAGCTCCGACCACCCCGTCGTGTCACAAAAATCAGTTTAATATACTGGTCCCGCGATGCGGGAACTTTCAGATATTAAGCTGAAAAGAACTTTGATCTTAGCCAAAAGGCCGAGAAGCGATGGCGTACGTCGGCGAATAGATCCGCCTAAGTCTGGCGGTGGACACACCTATGGTGCGATGTACGATTTTGTTTGATAGCGCCATCTATTCCACGTTTTGTGCAACTTTACAACGGCTTATAAAGTTTATGAATGTAACAATGAAAATTCGTATGTACTGTATAAAATTATAATTAATGGAAATGTTATTATCCATAATATTTTATTTAATTTTTCAAATTTAAACTGAACTTTGTTGATTATCCTTTTCCAATCCTTCTATTATTTTATTGTAATTAATTATTTGCATGCAATTAAAAACTATTTTTTAATGATGCCAAAGAAGTATAACTTCTCACGCGCGTACATAAGTACACGCACCCATTTTTTTTTCTAAGGGCAAAATTATAATTATTCAAATTTGAATTGAAATTTGATTAATATTGACATGGAAGTTTAATTAAAATTATAATTAAAATCATATTAGAATTTACTAATATGATTTTATTATAACTGACTCTGAACAAATATTAAGATCGAAACAGATTGAATTAATTATTTTGATATTGCCTTAAATTGTTGATACACGATGTCATGTAATTAAAGTATTAAAGAATAGAAAATCCAGTGATATTGAAGCAATTTGCTAACTATTCAAAAAAATTTCAAATTATTCGATTCGAATCGAATAATTCGAATTTTCAAATTCAAAAATTCAAAAATTTTCGAATTATTCGGAAAGTTTCGAATAATTCGAAAATCCGAATTATTCGATTCGAATTTCGAATCGAATAGTATTATTCGATTCGATTCGATTCGAACGCTATTCGCACACCCCTAGTTTAAAGTTTTAAATTGAAATAACATGCAATTTTTTTTTAATCTACATAGAATCATCGATTCCGGCACCATTAAGCAAAGTACCTGTGGCTGTGCCAATATCCAGGGCATCCTTTTGCTCTTGCCTGTGACGAATTCTTGCTTCATGAGTCGCAGCGTCAGCTTTCTTTTCGGCAATGAGTATGTGAGTCTCATCTTCTTTTCGGGCATACTCGTGGCTGTTTCAGCCAAGTTTCAAATCCATGTCATGCATAAAAAGCAACAAAGCTGAGACTCCTTCGTTTAAAGTACCAGCAGCGACAAATGCAGCAATCTCTACTATTTTTGAACCAGTAGGAAGTATTTTTGTAGTAATTTTCCAAATTAACTGGTTCAAACTTTCATTATTGTTTTGCGTGAAGCCACCTTTTTTTCATTGATCTATCTTTTCTTCGACCATTAGTTGTTCGATCAGATTTAGTTACTTTACTCATATTTTATAAATAAAAATTTATAAACACAAGTAAAATTGACGAACACTTATAACTACAAATCAGCCTATTGGCTCAAAAAGCAACAATCAACTAAAATATTAAAAAGTAATTAGAGTTGCCCTTGAATTGTAAAAGAAAGTGGGAAAGGCCGACTAACAATAGCTATGCAGCTGCTTTCGTATAAATTGTTGACAAAAATTTTTTTTTTGCAATTATGTATAGAAATGCAAATAGTGATTAAAAAAAAGTCTTATTTTTTTTTGATAATAGAAATATAAAAAAACGCATATAATCAATAAGATATTGTCAATAAAATTTTTTAAATCATTATTTTTGAAAAATATTTAATTAATTGACTTGTTTATAAATAACTAGTGACCCGTCCCGGATTCGCACCGGTGAACATAAGATTTTTTTTACATATTTACCTATTATTTATATTTTTTGTTGTTTTATTTTTATATTTTTTTAAACACATTATCTATTTATACTTACAATCCGAATTTGATTATCGTTTTTTTAATTATGTAACTTATTTAATCTTAAGTGAGAGAGAGTACTCAGTATTTTTTTTTTATATTTTTACAACATTTTACATTCTTATCTGATCCTACCTAATTAAATTTTCTAAGTTTTTTATATATTTACTATAATTTTTATTTTGTGTTTTTTTTATTTTTACTTTTTTTGTTGTTTTGGGTGTATACACACAAGATTATTTTAATTTTTACATTTCTCTATTTACATTTTTATTTTAAAGCTTTATTTAATTCTATTGATTGTTACTTTCATTTTACAAAACTTTTATCTTAGTTAAAGCTTCACTGTACAGTATGTTGACAGTGGTATTTGTAAGTGATAACAAAATATATCGATTTTTAGGAGATCCCACTCGAGAAAAGGCAACTTATAATTGCTCATGAGAGAAGCACTTTTTTCTTAGGTCCATACCAACAATCGAAAACGTTTGTCCCTGTGAATTATTTATCGTAAGGGCAAACGATATCTTCACAGGAAACTATAACCTTTTAAAAGATATAGGCAAATCCGTCGGAATTATCGGGATACGCGGAATATGAGCGAGCTGTCGGGCCGCGGGCCCAGTGATGAGTATTCCTACTATAACATTGTCTCGTAATTCCTTTATCAAAAGCCTTGTGCCATTACACAAACTGGGAGGGCATAAATTTTTCAATAGCATAATGGGAATACCTCCTTTTAATTTCAGTTCGTGGGTTGGTAAGCTGGCAGTATTGAGGGAATTCAAAAATCCTTGTGGGTAGTGCACTGTATCTTCGATGGTGCACACGGTGTCAACAGATTTGTAACATTTAAAATCACCCGGTACTTTTTCCATAATCATTCTATTTATTTCATTTACTGAGTCGTTTCTTAGTGACACTCGCCCTCGAACAGAGCCAATTAAATTTTTGTTCTGTGAGATTTTCGATGTTGGGACAGATTATGTCTGTAAGAATTTCTAGACTGTTAAAAGTTTAAGCCAATTCATTGTCCAACAATACTTGGGGGCTATTTGCAACTGTCGATGGTTATTTTCTATCTCCAAGTTGAAGTATTTTTTGTGAGAAATTTCCATTGTGGTTATTGCTTAAATGTGCTCTCATATTTTTGCGCAAATTAAGAGTTTCATTTGATTGCCGTAAAGGTGATGACTTGAGGCACGCTTTAGTAACGTCGGCACGTGTACTTTTTGTTATAACCGGTAGTGTTTGGCGAAAGTCTCCAGCCAACACAAAGGTTATGCCCCCCATCAAATTGCCTGAGTTTCTGATGTCTTTTAATGTACGCTCCAGCTCTATGGCTCATGGAGCACACATCCCAAATAATCAGCGGCGTGTCCTGTAAGAGGTTTCCCAATGGATCATTTTTGCGGATTGAGAATACAGATTGTTGTTCTAAAGACACAACCAAAGGTAATTTGAAGGTTGAGTGAGTAGTTTTAATAGAGTTGCAGCAATTCCGGAAGACGCAACTGCCAGTACTTTTCTTCCAGATTGATGTACTTTGACTAATAGTAAATCAGAAAGAAAGGTTTTACCTGTTCCGCCAGGCGCGTCCAAAAAAAAAAATAGGCCACCTTTGTTATTTTTCACACTTTTAATTATAGCATCGAACGCTATTTTTTGATCTGCCACCAACTTGGGTACATTTGAGTTGATAAATACTGATAACTCAGTTCAGCACTCGATTGTCGTACGTGTAGTTGTGATGATCGGGCATTTTGTGCTGAAAGACGAAGCGAACGTTCGGCGCTAGATTCTTGACATTCTGTTACTATTTTGAGCAAGACGTTGCGTATGTTCGACGCTAGATTCCCTTGTACGTGCTCGTGACATTTTGTTTCTATTTTGAGCAAGGCGTTGCAAACGTTCAGCGCTAGATTCGTTTGCCCGTGTTCATGAGATTCGTTCGCTATTTTTAGTAAGGCGTTGCAAATGTTCGGCACTCGATTCTGTGGCTCGCGATTGCGACGCATACGCTCTCTCATTTGCGAGACAATCTGAATTTTCAGAAGATGATTCTCCTATACGTCGTATTTTTGCTACTCTCGCTTGGGAGCAACTTTTAGAAAGTTGAGACCTTTTTTTCCTGGGCATATTGTTGATTTTTTTTTATAAATCAGATAAAATAAGGATAGAGCTTTTGATAAATACTTACTATTGAAAAAGTGATAAAACACTGTAAATAATAGACAGTAAAGCGTGAATAAACAATTTATAATTAGTTCTGAGAAGATTTTTAACTTGGACAAAAAAATTGTAATTAAAATAGTTAAAAAACGTTCAATGTTGGTTACGTCCGCTGCGTAGGGAGCCGACCGCGTGAAGGAGCCGCGAGGCTACCTATTTCATAGATGTGCTCGCCCCTCTTTCGTGCACCGCTTCAATGCCTCGCTAGCACAGAAAAGGCATGTCGTGGCTGATCTGTGACTTTTTAATTTCCTAAAATTTTTTGAATGGTATATACGATTTGAAAAATCCAAAAAGTAATCCACAGGTATCGAAACAATGTTGAATACAAAATAATTTATTTGGAAAAGGATTTAAACAGAAGTATAAATAACATGGTCCAAGTTTGGTCGGTATTTCTATCCACTTTTAAAATGTAAAAAGTAGTTATTGTGACATAACGATAAAAGTTGGACATATGGTATCACGAAGTTTTTTGTAGATATTGATATGTTCTTTAATATTGTAGAACATACTTTTGTTCTATATTCAATAGTTTCCGCAACGTATGCGACGAAAGACGTTTTAGAGCACTCTTTTTACACCTTGGGTTACGTTACTCAAGTTTTAGTAAGGATCCCTAATCTTTTCTAGCAATAAATATGGCCTATGTTACTCATGATGAATGTAGCTTTTCAATGGTATAAGAATTTTAAAAATCGGCACAGTAGTTTTTGAGTTAATTCATTATACACATACACACATAAAAATACAAATCTTTCCTCTTTATTATATTGGTGTAGATTTATAAACAAAATAAATAACTGTGGCGTATCCGACTCCGTGTGTCGCGACGCTATGAAGAATAATAAAGTTTGACAAGATAGAAATGTCATGACACAGACGTTTACGCGAACTATATTTTTGTGGTAAGCGGCTTGTCCATATTGTGATGAGTAAGTCATTGGAGATGGATACGGAATAGTCCGGATACGCAACTGTTTGGTGTTTTCCTTCCGTATCTTTACCTAAATAACTTATAAACAAATGGTATGAAAAAAATTATAAAGCTATTTAAACAATATTATTTGAAATTTTCATTTTTTTTCAAAGATTGCTAATTAATAAAGAGACAAAAACTTTCACCACGTCATCTCTTTCAGTATGTTTATAAGAAGCGCTCTATGAAACGAAAAATTTATAATTCATTTTAACTTTTATACCGCCTTTTATGACAACAGAGTCCCACAAAAAAACTGTTAATTAACAATTGAATAACTTTTTGAAAAATGGTGATACAATTTTTATTATCATAGGACTATTTTCTTTGAAGTTTTCAGATGATACCTGATTTTTTTTAAATTTTGATATCAATATTTAGTTGCTTAAAAAAATATTTAAAAGCTGCGCTCAGTAGAGTAGCGCGCGCAAGCTGAAACTGCCGCACGGAAGCCGATTTTCAACGTTAAATTAAAGTCATAAATATTGGTGCTACGATTCTGGAAGTCGTAAAACTTCCTAACTTTTTCAAGAACTTTTTTAATATTTGAGCTATCACTTATACTTTTTGGGATTTTGTCAAAAAGCTAGACGCCTATTTTTTTCCAGTTTTTGGTAATAACAAGTAATATTAATTATAATTGTAATATTATTTCAGCCATCACTAACATTATGTTATATTTGTTCCAGCCAAGGGTGGGTCACATTAGTACTGGAACAATGGACTCGTTTTCTGAGTTTATTAGCGAGTCTGAATTAATTTTTGATACACCAAGAAAAATAGTCCTCAAGCGAAAAATACATCACATAACCATTTCTAAAAGGAATTTAACAGATAAAATTGAAAAGCTCCAATGACAAAACCGAAATTTAAAAAAGAAATGTGAATCTCTGACCCTTTTTGTAAAATCTCTGAAAACTAAATTTTTGGTAAATGGGGAATAGCCGAAAATAATTTACTAGCTAAAGCAGAATTGGTCGAAATACATACAATACTAAAAAAAATAGATATTTTTAAAAATATACACCTGAATTACTTAAGTTCATATTGACACTACATTACTACTCATCAGCAACATACAAATATATAAGAAATATTTACAATAACTCTCAACATATAAGAACTCTTTGTCTATGATATGGGACGATTGATGCTGAGCCAGGATTTACTAATGAAGCGTTTCATGCCCTGAAAATGAAAAGTAAATCGAGTCGCAAATATCTTGTGTGCAATTTAGTCTTCGACGAGATAGTTATTCGTTATTTAGCTAAGATTATTCCACAACCAACAGCAACTCGGTGCCATTAATTTTGGAGCAGGTCCTCAAGAAGGTGATGCTGACGATAACGTAGCTTCACAGGCAACAGTATTTATGTTGGTGTCGCTGAATGAACACTGGAAAGTCTCTATGGATTATTTTTTAATAGCAAGTGTAACCGCTGCTACAAAGGCCAATTTAATTACAACCTGCTTACAAAAATGCTATAACATTGGAATTTCAGTAGTAGGCGTTACATTTGTCCACTGTAGAAGTTTTAGGTTGTAAACTAACCGACCCAAATAATTTAATAACCCATTTTCCGTACCCATGAACTCAAGAAAAATTATATATATTTCTTGATCCAAGCCATATCATTAAATTAATAAGAATTTTTTTGAAGAAAAAAATTTTGCTTTTCGATGAAAATGGCCAAAAATTATATGGCAGTTATTGATCAACTTGAATAAACTTCAAACGAAAGAGGGTCTTAGATTTGGTAACGAAATAAGATCACGCCATATTCACCTTCGTAACCAGATAATGATGGTCAAGTTGCCTACGCTATTAGAAAGAATGAGTGTTGCGTAATCATTGCTTCTGTGTGACCAGGTATTAAAATCTTCGCAGTTCCTAGACTCGTCAGCAACTGTTAATTTTTTGGAAGTTATGAATAACTTTTTTGATATAATGAATTCGAGAAAATTTCATTTTTATGGATTCAAGCAACCAATTGATGAACAAAATAAATCACTATTGTTTGAATTTCTTGACAAAGTAAAGAAGTACATATTAAATTCGGAATTTCACGTAAAATATAGAAAAGTGATTAAAAGAAAAAAATTAGCGCCTCGGATTATATTGTCAATGTCGAAACAGAAAATCGTCAAATTAGCAAACAAAACAGGATTTATTGGGACCATCATTTGCATTGAATCTCTGAAAACATTGTATCAAAGTGTAGTGGAAGAAAAAAAGTCATGAATTACATTTCAACGTATCGACTCATCCAGGACCATTTAGAACTTTTTATTTGGGATCATCAGAAAACATTTTGGATATAACAATAACCCCAACATTTTGAAATTTAGAACTGCATATACAAAAAACATTAAATCATTTGGAACTTCACTCATCTTTTACAGGCAATTCTATTCCACTAGACAATTTCAGTATTCTGCATAATTCTTTAATTGACGTAATCGTAATTGAACTTATACTTGCTATAGAAGTCACTCAGCAAACAGTCTCGCATCATTTAAAATCGTAAGGAATAATTCATAAGCAAGGTAATTAGGTTCCATATGAGTTAAAGCCGAGAGATGTTGAACGCCGATTATGCCTGAGTGAAATACTGCTAGCTAGACACAAAAAAAGTGTTTTACATTGAATCATCACTAGTGATGAAAAATAGATACATTATGATAATCCAAAGAGAAGAAAATCATGGGGGACTACCTGGCCACGCGACAGCATCCACAGCAAAACCGAATGTTCATGGAAAAAAACTCATACTGTGTTTTTGGTGGAATTAGCTGTGTGTGGTTATCAGTTGCTTAATCCAAGCGAAACAATCACTGGAATTCTATACTGAACACAATTAATAAGATTGAACCGAGCTCTGCAGGAAAAACGCCTTCAATACTACTTCAGACACGACAAAATTATTGTCTACATGATAATGCTCGTCCGCATATAGCGGTTCCCCTGAAAAACCATTTAAAAACACTTTATTCGAAAGTACTACTCCACCCGCCGTATTCACCAGATATTGCGCCGTCTGACTATCATCTGTTCTGGTCAATGGCACATGTCAGCAGCGGTTCACATCATATGAAGATGCCAAAAATTGGGTTGATTCGTGGATAGCTTCAAAAGTTAAGGAGTTCTTCAGACATGGAATACGAACGCTGCCTGAAATATGGAAAAAAAGTAGTTGCTAGTGAGGACTATACTTCGATTAAAATTAAATTAACGTTCTTGAATAATAAATGTTATTTTATTGACACTAAAAACGCGGGAACTTATTGGTACTCCTAATACAAAACAAAGTATTGGATTAATTTCGTTACTAAGTACTATTTCAGTTATATTACTGTTAATACTTTGGAATATTTTTGATGGGAATTGTGTTGAATATAAACTTCTTTTTTGAATGAGAACAGTTTAACTTTTAATGTCCTTAAAACCTTCCACTATATTGTACATAAACAGTGACATAGACAATCGGACAATTTAACTTAATAGTGTTGCCACCAGTACAGAGCCTTTTACAAATAATAAACTAAGTCTATTGGTCGATTTCATGGGTTTCTACCAACACCCCCCTCTGTGTAGAAATGTAATCTCTACATTTCTTATATTTCACCTAATAGTTTTTAAATTACAAGACATTAATTTACGTGTAAGCTACAGTTATTTATAAATTTAAACAATAAATTCTTATTCAACGTTTTGGTAAAGATGTCAACTGTCTTATCTTCAGTTTTTATGCATTTTAACAATAGTTACCCTTCAGTATTACCTGCTTCTTTTATCTATGTATTTGGATTTGCAGCTCCTTGCGTTTATTTAAAACCTCAACTGGATAATCTTCTTTCATATAAAATGAGATGTCTTGAAGATAATATTTGTTTTTCTGAATTTACAGCTTGAAGCCTAATGGATTGAATGTTATTGTCACCGGTCTGACCTTCTCACCTTTTTTACCTAGTCTTCTGACTGTTTCAATGTTATTGGTATTACATGAAATTTTCAAATATGTTTTAATTATGTTAATTATTGTTTCCTCGAGTTCATGGTATGATTTTTCACACTCTTCTACGTCAAACAAGACTTAGTTTTTACGTCTAGACCATCTTTCGAAGTTATTTATTTTTATTCTTTGTTCTTCTAATTTTTTCTCCAAAATTTAATTTTTTAGTTCTAGGTTGGTAAACTTCTCGTTGAAGCTGTTGATTATTGTATTTTTAATGTCTTCTTTCATCTCTAGCATGTCTCGTTCTAGCTGCTTCATATCATGTTGCGTGTTTAGTAGCATATTTTTTATTTCGTCTACTCCGCCGTGAGCCTCCTAGTGACCTCTATGAGATAGGTTGAACACTTTTTTCGTTTCAGTCAATCAAGCTATCGATGCATAGTAAGTGGTATCACGGTAGCGACTCTGCCACAGGTTTGATTAGGTAGTTTTGTCGAATCACGATAGATGGCGCATTTTGAGTTTATTACATTTGAGAACAAAAATCTTTATATTTTAGCACTTTTGGGTTAATTATTATTTTTTATTTTATTATTTGTTTTTTATTTTTCGCACTTCGTAATTTGCTTTGAGTTTTGACTTCATCGTACGCGTACTGTGATTTTTTTTTCACGATTATAATGTATTTTTATTGTTTCACTTATTTTGTGTAACGTTTTGATGGATCATATTTTGCACTTTTTACCCCGTTTTTACTGTTTATAGACTGTGTTCTTTATATTGTCCAACATAATTCAGGCACTGTTTATATTTTTATACAGATTTCATAGTATTTTCAAACACTTGAGCATTTTTAAAGTTTATTTTATTACAAGTACGATGTTGTCAATAGCACAGAAGTACCCACAAATATAAAATTTTATATTCTGTAAAATACGATATACTTATTATATTGAATAATAAACCAGCCTCTAGCAATCAACCAATCAAGAGGAACCTGTCTGAATCCCCGGAGATGTCTCTTCCTAGTAGCCAAAAAACTCAAGATGCCAGTAAGCAACCAGAGAAGAAAAAACAATAAACATAAAAACTACATAATACAAAAGCCTAAATTATTCCTCACTCAGCCAAGCACATCTCAAAGCCAAACGATGGCATCACAACACAACGAAGCATAGCAATTACAATCAGACTCTACCCTCCCTCATATCCCAGTACGGCCGGTCAGCGCGGGAGAGCTCAACCGAAACCCACCAAGGAAAATTAATAGAACAAAAAATACTTTCCATGTTTGTACTAGGGATGTTGCGAATATTCGCATCCGCATCTGCACATGCGGAACATCCGCATCAATTTCGACATCCGCATCCGCATAAATTGATGCGGAGCTGAAGCGGATGCGGATGTGTAGCAGGTCGCGACATGAAAGAAAGGGGAAGGCCGGGCGAGTGGCACGTGTCGACCGCGCGTGCTGATCGACCAATAGGAACGCGGTAATTTTGTTTCGGACTTCGTTGAATCGGTGACGGTGACGCGGCTCGCTTCTGTTTTGTTGTGACAACTGACAAGATCTGACTCGCGCCTTTGTTTTTATTGAGGTGTAATTGCCTACATGTAAGTAACTGTATTGTTTACGTACGTAAGTTATTGTATTACGTTAAGTAAAGTGAGTGCTGCTTTTTTAATTCAAATTGACTTTTGTTAATGTCTTAGACAAGTGAATTATGCCACCACCTACGCAAAGTGAAATGTGGAACTATTTTAAACCCATTGAAAATGACCGGGATAAATCTCAGTGTAAAATATGTAGTAAAACATATTCTCGAAAGGGTCGAACTACATCGTCGCTAAAAAAATCATTTAAAATCAATGCACCCTGAAGAGTTTACTTTGTTTGAAAAAGCGAATAAAGAAAAAGAACTACAGAAAATGAAAACGGATGCCGGTAAGTTATATTTTAAACAAAATCACCTAATTTAGTTAGGTACTGTTAGGTTTCGTTAGGTACCTACTTACTTATTTATACTTGTATTGTATATTATAGCCTTGGATATTGTAGTAGTTTTGGATAATTATATAGGTATCTAAAAATAACGATATAATTTGGCTAAACGTAATTTCCTTTAATAAGGTCCGATCCTACCAAGTCGTAAAATTGAGTTTTGAATTCGAAATCTTAGATTTGTCATGTAAGTAAACTGGAATTTAGCTAAAAGTGTAGTACAAGAAAGTTTGATCATTGTGTTTTGTTCATGTGGTTTTCAATAAAGAATATTTGTATTTGTAGGTATCATTAAATTTATAGTGAAATATTAATAATGGACGCCCGCGACTCCGTCCGCGTGGACGTAGAAAAAACAAAATGACGAATTTATCCGGAATAAAAACATTTTCCCAGGATGATAAGTAGCCTATATGTTAAATAGAACCTGTCACAATATATTCTTGAAAACTGCATCGAAATCGGTTTCTTTTCTAAGATTAGCATGCACAAACATCGATCCGTTACAATCCCTGCTAATCCCTAATTCCCTACCCCTACTTCCCCTCCCTACTAATATTATAAATGCGAAAGTCTGTTTGTCTGCTTGCCTGTCCACCAGTCTGTCTATCTGTCTATTACCTCTTCACGCTTCAACCGTTGAACCGATTTGAATGAAATTTGGTATGGAGATAGTTTAAGACATAGGAAAGGATATAAGCTACTTTTTATCTCGGAAAAATGCCGGATTCCAATGGAAAGAGCGATAAACGAAGTCCACGCGGACGGACTCACGAGCAACAGCTAGTTTTATTATATGGATAGAATATAGATAGATGTAGATAATTAGTTGATTACAATACAAGTTTTGTATAAAATGTACTTTAGAGAGCTTCATTTATAGTTAAATAAAAGTAGTTTATTTATATTATATATTATTATGTTTTTTGTTTGTTTTAAGGTAAAAGCGTTACGCCTCTTCAAGAAGCGAAGAAACAGCTTTCATTAGAAGAAGTAATACAGAAAGCAAACAAATGGGATGTCAATAACGTAAACTCGAAAAATTGATAAGTTAATCGGAGAAATGATTGCGCTTCAAAATTTACCTTTCAATTTTGTGGAAGGACTTGGTTTCGCAGACTGATACAAGAAATAGCACCGAGATACAATTTTAGAGGGCGCAACTTTTCACTGAATTTGTGTGTAAGGAGCTGTATGGCAAAATTGCTATCAAAGTTAAAGAATTGTTAAAAATTTGATCACATGTCATTTACTTCTGACATTTGGTCAGATCAAAGCTCTAATGCCTCTTTGCTGAGTCTGACTTGTCATGGGATAGCTAGCGATTTTGAACGGTCATCAATTATTTTGAAATGTGAGACCTTTGACGACCGCCACACAGGTGACATAATAGCTGAAAAATTTGACACGATGCTTTCGGAGTGGAATATCTCAAATGATCAAGTGCATTGCATGATTCGAGACGAAGGCTCCAATATGAAAAGAGCGATGCGATTGGCAAAATTGCAAGACTTGGATTGTGCAGTTCATAAGATGCAACTTGCTATTCGAAGTTCTTTAAACTCGCAAGAAAATATAAAGGGTATCAAACAAAAATGTAAAAAAATATCGACACATTTTAACCATTCTACTATAGCCCAAAAACAACTGCACAAAATCCAGGACAGGCTCAACCAACCGCATCTCAAAGTTTTTCAAGATTGTGTTACGCGGTGGAATAGCACATATTATATGTTAGAACGTTTTTTGAAAGCAAAAGATGCCTTAAACCTTTACATAAATGACAGCGAGATTGACCCTATTTTACCAGAAGAGTGGAAAATAATAGAATGTTGTGTTGAGTTACTGAAACCTTTTGAAGAAGCCACACGTGAACTTAGCAGTTCTCACACTCATCTCATCAGTGATTCCGATAATTCGGATGCTGACGCAAAAAGTGAGTGACTATTTGACAGCTTCACCGGAATCTCAATTTACCATGCAGCTAAAACTTTAAAAGCTGGAATTTCAGGAAAATTTTCGACTTTGTTGGAAGAAGAAAACTCATATATCATAGCCACTTACCTAGATCCTCGGTATAAGAACAAATTTTTCACATCATTAACTGAGGAAAAGATTAAAGATGATATATTGAAGATTAGCAGAAACACCGAAGACATCTTGGCTTCTCGAACAATATCTCAAGTACCGAAAGAGCGAAGAAAATGAAAATGACAGATTCCATGGACACGGATACGGAACGACCAGGGACTTCAGGTACAGGACGTCAGTCCTGTTTAATTAGTGATCTTGCCATGATCCTCGATTCATCAAGTGACGATGAGAGTTAGAAAACACCAGAAATGAACAGCCCTGACGTAATTCTCAAGAAGGAGTTACTTACTTTCCGCAATAAGAAACGAATTAATTTAAATGAGTGTCCTCTTATATGGTGGAGTGCTAATCAAAGCGAGTTCAAACTGTTATCTAAAATGGCACGCAAATTCTTATCAGCTCCACCAGCCAGTGTTCCAAGTGAGCAGTTGTTTAGTAGCGCAGGATTAATATACGAACCCTTGCGAAACAGACTGGAGTCCGAAAAGGCGGCCATTCTACTTTTCATTAAATATAATGCTCTAATATTTAAATTTAATTACTAAAATAATTAATTATTATTAGTAGTTCATTCATTACCTTGTGTTTAAATAAAAAAGGGTAAATAATACTGTGTTTTTTTAACTCTACCAACCCAACACTTAAATTTTTTATACAGATCCGCATCCGCATCCGCGGATGTGAGCCTCTTAAAATCCGCATCCGCATCCGCGGATGTGGGAAAAAGTGGATCCGCAACATCCCTAGTTTGTACCTACAATGTAAAATCATTATCATCAGAATTAAAACTTATCGAGCGTAAGGCAGCGCTACAAAACATTGACCATGATGTAATAGGATTGTCTGAAGTTAGCCGTCTCGGAGAGAAAATAAAAAAGACGACGAATACATTATGTACTACCTAGGACAAACAAAAGGTCATATGGAGAAGGCTTTCTAGTTAAGAAAGAATATAAAGAGAATATAAAATCATTCACCGGAATATCTGAGAAAATGTACACTGAAAACTCATCAATAGAAAAATTAAAAATAAATAGAAAAATTCTATGAAAACTTGACAAAAGCTTACGACTCTACTTCTACGAATTACATAATTTCCATGGGAGATTTTAATGCATAAATTGGAATTCCCAAAAAACACGAAAGTTCAGTTTGCGGTGTATATGGCTACGGCCATAGAAGAACTCAAGGAGAGAAACTCATCCAATATGGGCAAGAATATAACCTAAAAATTATAAATACAATGTTCAGATTATACATAAAAAATCGGTGGACATGGATCTCTCCAGACAGAAACACAAAAAACAAAATAGATTACATTATGGCCACGAAACCTCACATAATCTCTAATTATGAATTACTGTCGTCATTCGCTTTTGGATCGGATCACAGATTATTAAGAGCTACAATCACCCGATTTCAACAAGAAAAAGCAGACGTAATTTTTTTAATACATTAAGAAGCTAAAACATTAAATGATCAAGAAACGTACCATAATTACCTACGGAGCCATATACCGGAACTTATAACGACACAAAATAACTACAATGCAGAAGATTACTACCAAAAAATGGCTTACTGTATAAAGCAGAGTTTAGAAAGCATAAAAGGTAGTAAAAAGTGCAAAATTCTATCAGAGAAAGTGCTAGAGCTCATGAATCAAAGAATTAAACTACAAAATAAGCCTAAATTAAACAAAACAGAAAAAGAAGTTTTAAAGATACTTTATAAACTTACAAGCAAAGAAATAAAATGCTGTTATGATACTTACAGAACAAAGACAATAGAGAAACACTTGGAAAATTCTAGATCAGCTTGAAAAGCTCATAATGAACTAAATAAATCAAAAACATGGATTTCATCACATCAACCTGACACTAACAAATGCAAATCCCGCACAGAAATCATAAATATAGCTACTGAATTTTATACAAAACTATACAGACAACCCATCTCATCAAAACAAAATAAGGTCATCTATCGCCGCTCCGTAACCTCATCTCTACAACAGTTTAGGGAACCAGAAGTACTGAAACAAATAATGAAACTCAAGCCAGAAAAAGGTCCGGGACCGGACGGCATCACAAACGAATGTATTAAATTCGCAAGAAATCTACTGCTGACGTCAATCACTATTCTATTGAATAAAATACTAGTAGAAGAAACTGTACCACGCTTATGGATGGAATCTGAAATCATATTGCTATATAAAAAAGGCGATCCAGCTGACATAGGAAAATACCGCCCCATAAGCCTCATGCCTTGCCTCTACAAGCTATTCGCCTCCTGTCTACTTGAAAGATGTCCCCAGGTATTGACATAGCATAGACATATTGCACACGAGCCCACCGAGCAAGCCGGATTTAGAAGCGGTTATAGCACAACAGATCACACCTAAGTTTTTGATCAGGTAATAGAGAAATATCTAGAGTTCAACAGACCTCTCTACGTAGCCTTTCTTGACTATTAAAAAGCTTTTGACTCAATATTACATGAAAGCATCTGGGAAGCTTTGGAATCACTTGATATACAAGAAAAATACATCAAAATCTTGAAGAACATTTACAGCAACAGCACGAGTAGAGTAAAGCTAGATAGAGTAGGCGAAAAAATATACATAATGAGAAGTGTAAGGCAGGGAGACTCAATTTCCCCAAAATTATTTATAGCCGTTTTACAACACGTAGTGAAAAATCTACCGTGGTCTAGGCATGGTATTAATATGAGTGGAAACTTCTTAAGTCATCTCAGATTCGCCGACGACATTATCTTGTTCTCAGAATGTCCACAGCAACTAAATGAAATGATAAACGATCTACTGCAGACTAGTTTAAAAGCCTGACTAGAAATGAACCTAGATAAAACAAAAGTTATAACTAACAATCGCGTGTCACCAATTTCTATCAACAACATACCTATCGAATTTGTAGAAAGGTACACATATCTGGGCAAACCACTATCTTTTAATAAAGACAAATTTAGAAGAGGTAGACCGGAGAGTCGCGATTACCTGGAAGAAATATTGGGCTCATAAAGAAATCTTCAAATCGCAGCTGCCGTTGTCCACAAAGAAAATGGTCATGGATACTGCAATATTACCATGTCTAACCTGTGGGTGCCAAACTTGGACGTTTAACGATAAAACTAAAAACAAAAACGCTAAAAATATAAACTTCCTTTTTGAATGAGAACAGTTTAACTTTTAATGTATTTAAAACCTTCCACAAAGACAATGACATACACAATCGGACAATTAAACTTAATAGCGTTGCCACCGGTACAGAGTCTTTTACAAGTAATAAACAAGTCTATTGGTTGATTACATTGGTTTCTACAAACAATTTTATTCAGAAGAAAGTATTTACATGTTTACTTCAAAATTCTCTTAATGAACCTTAAATCACTGAACTTACTTGATAGGGGAGATACAGGAGAGATGGGCACTTTTTCATAATTTTATGCATAAAAAATCAGATTTTATAGATAATCAAGATTTGTTGCCAATTTTTATTGCACCACATATTTGGCTAGATATCTTACAAAGAACTTTCTTAAAATTATTTTCAGTCTCAACAATACGAGATAATACAAAAATTACGTCAAAAATGCCCAATGCTCCCTATGGCAGGGAGGTTTGGACACACCCTGTGGGAGGCTGGGGCATGGCCTATAAAACGATTTATATCTATGTATAATAGAATCCAAAAATAAAAAGTTAACAACAAATAAAAAACATCTTAAATATTATCTTAACTTATCAAAGATTAATTATAACCCATAAAGGCTTATCAAATGGGTACTTAGAGTTACCACGTTTGGTTTTATTGCATGTCTTTGATCCTGGTAATTTAGTTTTGATGTTCGCTAGTGGGACACTAGCTATGTCATCTACTTCAGGGAAAAAAAGGAGTTTCTTTTCTTATTCAGCCTCATAAATTTGATAGTAGCCATGGTATGACTAATGTCTTCGATTCGATCGACATAGTACACAACAGACTTTTTTGTATTATATTTAACGAACACAAAATTATTTATTTGAAAATTTCTGTCAATCATTATCACATCATCTTCATCTAAATCTTCTTCTAACTTTTCTTCAACAAATGATCCCTCAGAACTGTCAGCGAGTAAAATGTTTTTTACATCACTAACATTACTGCTCATTTTCCTTTTTTTTATTCTATTCGATGTTAGTTCTGGTGGAAGTTTAGGAATCTGTTTCTTCTCTGTATTTTTAAGAACCTTTTTTTCCTGCCTCTCTCTTTCAGCATTGTTCTTGGTTTGACTTTCTTGCTCTGCTAATTCTATTAGTTTTTTCGGGCGTGTCAGTTAATATCCTTGTTTTCGTTTTCTTCTTTGAATTTCTAATCAGTTTTCTTGGGCAATTTGGGTATGGGTGTGGGCCTTTGGGTATATTCTCACTTTTTCAGGGGTTACAACTGAAAAATCAACGATAGCAATGTTATTTACATTAACAGGGTCTGCTTCAATTTGATTTTCTCTTTCAGGCTATGGAAGGACTTGAGTTGAAGTTGGCTGGATTATAGGGTCATTTCTGGACGATAACGCTTCATCAGTGAGGGGTACATCGCGATCAGTGACAGAAAAGCAAAGAAAAGCTTTATTTTAGAATATATTTTAATTTAAAGCCATACCCCAAGTTTTTCAAATCCTTTTTGTATGTTTTGTGGTTTGAAAGCTAGAGGTATAGCAATAGCTGCCAGTTTGGGTATATTATAGATTGTTACAGTTTTTCTAGGATTGCTGATCATCCAGTCTGTTAAGGCTTTATTGTAGTAATTTTTTAGGGGTCCATACTCTGTTAAGTGGCTACAGTGTGGTGGAAAGGTCATCAGAACAATGCCAATTTCTTTACAAAAGTCTAAGATTTTCACAGAAATATGGCTCTCGTGATTATCAAAAAGCAACAACACTGGATTCTCAGGCGTTGATTTTGCATGTTTCACAAAATTAGATATATATTTAATGAAATTGAAGATGTTATCCATCGAGATGGATGTGTTGAGCCATTTGATCCAATGGCATCATGAAGCATGTAGGGTTTGAAATTTACTGTTGGGAATATGAAAAACGGAGGTATTGAATTTCCAATAGCAGTGATTTCACAGCACACTGTGACAACTGATCCTCTCTCTGCAGATGTTGCTTGTCAAATTTGTTTCAAGCTTTTTTGAAGCAATCAATCTTTGTGTACACTGAACTGTCGTCAATCCCAATTCATCTAAATTATATGTAACTTCGGGACCAAACTGATGACGCTGAAAGACCGTTTTTGAATTTTCGAAAAACTTATCCACGTTTGTTTTGTTTAAACTTGTTGCACGTGACAACGATGTAGCTTCTAGGGTCCGTATTGATAAGAGAGATTGCCTGTTTAGAAATCCCCTTATCCAGTCCTTGGATGCGATTTTTTTCTTAATTCAGTTATATGGAATATTAGTTTTCTTTATGGCTACAGCATAGTCACAGGCCAATTTACGTGTTTGTATTTTTATCAATCCATAATTATGTTTAGAACAAACTATTATGTAAATTGACATTTTTTGTTCTTCTTCGTCGGTGGAAATTTGTGAGGTTATAAATCTGCGTGAAGAATCCTTCACAGAATCTTGTTTAAGGTACCGTCGCAAACTTTTCTTTTTCAACATAAATTACCGGTATTTTTTATTCAGGTATTTAAACGTTAATTTCAGTTTAATTTATAAGTTAGTCAATATAAAATAGATATATAATAAAAAATACACATACCTTTTGTTAGTTTTCTCTTTATTGTGATCCGAAACCACAACAAAATATTTACTTTTACGAGCGCATAACCTAGTTATATAATTAGATTGATAAGATGTCTTTTTAAAAATTATATTTCTTAGACATAGGCAAGTTAACTAATAGTACGGAGCGTTATACTATGTATCTAGTCGGTCTGCCGTGTGCAGCGCCGGATGCAAGCAACGTAGTCAGCCCCGAGAGGAGGTGCCAGGGGCTTATATAGATTACGGCGGGGGACGAGGTAGCTTGTTTGTTCCTCGGCCCTGAGCTCTTCTTGGGATCAGCGGATGTGACGCAGACGGTGAATCGGTCCCTTTACAATGTAACACTGTTTTGTTGTGACCTTATGGGGACAAATTAAGGGTAGTGGGGTACACAACTCCTCCGCCATTAAGCGCGGAATTAACCGGGATACATTCTGTTTCAGGGGGATAATTTCGCGTACATGGTTTAACTATATAATAATAATACAATAATGCTGTAACAGCTGACATGAGTACAATAAAAATACAATCATAATTAGAATGATAGTTCCAAGGTTTGATGCACTTTCACTAGATGCGCTTTCACTTTTACTCTGCTTTAACATATACGATATATAACGGATGTCACTTAAGTCCACTTTCTTCAGGTCGATTGGGGATGAAGTGACGGGGGTTGTTGTCGTTATCTCTGGTAGGTTGATCATTGGAAAGTTTTCAGGATGTGTTTCTTCTATTTCGTATTCGCGTAGTTTCAGGTGAACGTCTTTGATTGTAGCTTCCTAAGCGTCTTCTATTGTTAATATATACGTTCCTTGTATACTTTGCTTATTGATTTCATGGTAGCATTTATTACTTAATACGTTTACATTTTTGGAATATATTATCCATTTATTGAAGTCCATGCGTTGTATCTTCAAATCTATAGTTATTGGAATTTGGAAGCATGACGTAAGGTTCGTTACATATTTCATTCTCTCATAAATTGAAATTTTAAAGCATATTCTTCTTCCTTTTTCGTCATGAGCAATTTGTGATAATCGGCTTCACTTTGATAAGTGAGGCGTTTTCTACTTCTGCGCCCACTCTGGAATATAGTAAAATAATTTAAGCAAATGACATTTGTACATGACTGACATGACACAAATATTTTATATTCCATGAATAATTCTTGTATGCATGTCATATTATTTTATACATTCATATCTCGGAAACAGCTATAACAAAATAAAGAAAATCTAAACTTTGCTAAGTGATTACATTAATACCATATTACTGGTTCTCAACAACAAATGACATATGACAAACTAAAGATGACATTATATCTATAAATAAAATTAATATAAATAAGCAATTTTTCTTAGGGATACCATATTTTCATAGAAAATTCAAAAGGCACCAGACAAAATTCAGTTGCACAGATTATTTTAATGACAAAATAAATACACTGGAATAAGTATAGTACTTGAAATTAAAAATTATAGTTTTCGCTCCACATATTGGTTACTACAAGTATGCCTAATAAATCATTTTAATAAAATAATAGTATTATAAGGCCTGGACATACTCATTTGACTTTGAACATGGATTTTTTATAAATACAAAGTCACACTCGCAAACATACTAGGAGTTGATACTCCTGGGTGATTACTCTGGGTGATCCCAGACCACCAGAATTGAGAACAAAAAAAATATATATCCTGTAGTCATACGATCTTGATGTTATTCACTTACCATGACAAAACTATATTTATCACTACAATATTTTTTAATAATATATCAGACTATTAACATTCTTGTTGTGGAGTTACGTTTCCAACAGAAGGGGATGGAATGCTTCTCACCTGAGGGTTCTACAAAGGTTTTGTATGAAAATATATGTAAATTATTTTCAAAAACTGACATTGCATAATTCACATCAATATATTTAATGAGTAACTGATTACCTGATCAGCGATTCTGTTCTCGTTCGAACCCGATGCTGTCACTCTCACAGGTCAATTCTGAAAAAATTAAAACAAATATTATATAAAACATCTCTCTATTTACGTTAAATAGCAACAGTCTTAATATTAACATTATCTGTTGCAGAGTTATGTTTCCTGTTGAAGTAGAAGGAACAATTCTTCTTTGAATATTCTGCAAAAATTTTATATAAAAGTAAATATAGATTCACATTTACTAATTACATCAAAAAATATTTATTAATTAACTGATTACCTGATCAGTAATTCTATTATCCATAGAAACTGATGGCCTTGCTCTCATAAACTGATTCTGAAAAATTATAATCATTATGAAACAGTTTTTACTTAAATTTTCCATAGCAATTATTATACTATTAATATTACCTGTTACAGTGTTAGGTTTTCTTCAGAAATAGATGAGACAAATCTCCCTGGAGAATTATGCAAAAATATAGTATGAAAATTAATGTCAATTATTTGTGAAAATTTACACTCACTCGTCATAAAGGACTGCCTGATTGGCGCAGTGGTAGTGACCCTACTTTTCGCGCTGGGGTCGTGGGTTCGATTCCCGCACAAGACAAACATTTATTTATTTGATTAAAAATTAATGTTTGTCTTGAGTCTGAGTGTTTCTATGTATTATACGTATATATTTACAAAAAAAAAGTATGTATGTAGTATATAAGCTGTCTGGTACCCATATTACAAGCCTAGTTGCTTAGTTTGGGACCAGACTGTGCTGTGTATATATGTCCGAAGATATTATTATTATTATTATCAAAAAAACATTTATGAATTAATTGATTATTTGATCAGCAATTTGGCTTTTGTTACAACCCGATGATGTCCGCTTCACAATTTGACACTGAAAATTTAAAATAAGTTTTGTTTAAATTCGTTTCTCGTACATTTGCAAGAGAAATAATTATAATATTAATACTACATGTTGCATAGTTATATTTGCAACAGACGTGGACGGAGCACAGCTTACTTCAGGGTTCTGCAAAAATATTTTATGAAAATAGATATATATTACTTGCAAAAGTTTACACTGTCTCATTTACTTCAAAATATATTTATTAAATAATTGATTTCCTGTTCAGAAATTCTGTTCTCGAGTTGACTCTGAAAAGTCAAAATACTTATAATAAAACATGTTCTTCTCCTTAGTTTGCAATGGAAATAATTAAACAAAATTAATACTCTAAATAAAATAATAATGTTCAATATTAAAGTCAATAAATGCATCGTTATTTGGTGCAAAATATATACAAAAACAAATGAAAAAATATGTACTTCAGTAATACATTCAGCATTGTCAATAGTAATCTCATTATCTGTTTGGTCATCTATTGTTCTATTCTCATCATTTTGCAGAGCCTGTAAAGATATTAACAAAGAGAAAAACATGATTTGTGATCAGAAATGATAACATAGTATTACACTACACAAAAGCTAACATAAATGGGACTTCCAGTCTCAAATGTGTGCACAATTTCAGAATCAATCTGCCCCATGTCATTCTGAAAACAATATTTTGAAATCATTTAAAGAAACTGCATTGTATTGTACTTTTACACTATGAACTTTTATTGTTACTGTCTTACCTGGTTGTCTTGACCCGAGTTCAGAAGAGAATTCTGTGCAGTCAACTGAAAAAATAATAATAGTTGAATTATGTTGAACATTTTTTTTCAATCTATCTAAAGCTTTTAATTGAAATGATAAACTTACATTAATTCCGTCGCTACCATATTGTGAACTGTCTTCGAAAAAACTATGGGGCACCAAGCTATACCCAAGCCAATCAAGCTCGCCGACCCTTTTCATTTGTGCCTCCACTAGTTTGCGATACAGCCCTTTGATGCGCGAATATATATTTTTTTGCATTTTGCTTGATGCGCTTCCATTGTTCGCGCATTTTATCCACGGCACGTGGATATGATGCTATCATGTTGAAACTAGAAAAAGTTATTTAATATTAGATAGGTATACATTGTATCGGAACAATACCTATAACTGAAGAAAAAAAAAAACTGCTTACTTTTCAGATACTTGCTTCCGTGCCAGAAGCTTTGTTTTATGATTATTTATATCCGTTTGCTTATCTTTAATGATCCGAATTTTTGATTGAATTAAATTCACCATAAGCATTTTGTCTTGTTTACTCCAGTTCTCCTCCCTCTTCCTTTTTTGCTACATTAGATTTTCCGCTAATTGACGCCATTTCAAATACTCGAGTTAAAAATCAATAAAATTAAATTTAAAGCTCATGTGCAAATAATGTCTCAGTACATCGACAGCTGTTGTTGTTAAAGCGACTAATTACAATAAGCAGATGATTTTTGTTATGCGTATTATATAGCATGTATTCGTAAATAGTTAGCATTATTGTGTGTTGCCATTAAAAATATCTAATACTGGTGCTTACAAATACCGCACTTAAAGACGACTCTCAATTGAATTGACGTAGGTTAGTTAGTCCGGTCTTAGTACCGGTTTAGTTAGAACCACCTTAGTACTGGTTTTAAGACAATAAAGATACAATATAAAGTATGAATGATTAATATAAAATAAAATATGTAAGATGTCTGGTTTCTGGTTTTACGTGCGCGACACGTGCGGGCTCCGGTCTGGCCCGCCGGTCGGTCGAGCATGTCAGAACACGCGACCGGCGTACGCTTGAACTATAAAAGCGTCCATGCCTATGCAAATTTAGCACCTCATCTAAGGATTTGTGAAATGAAAATAACCTTAATTGATAGGTCCACGTTAGGTCCCTTATTTTATAATTATTTTTTTAAATTTTGGTTAAAAAAAATGCATTTTAGCACCTCATTTAAAAGAAAACTCGCAAATCTAATCAAAATCGTATTCTTTATCGTTAGGTCTATATTGGTCCATCATTTTAGTTGTTTGATTATTAATTTTATTCGTTTTATTAATAATTATGAATAAATTTGGTTTTGCGCATGCGCATACTATACATATATGACGCGAAATTTAAATTTCTACTACTTTTTCTCAATGAATTATGTATATTTTTATATTTTATGAGTGTGTGGAAGCTGTGAATAAAATTTCACAGGTTATCTGTCCAGCTCTTATATAAGCGTTTTATATCGGTGGTCTCTTAACTTGATAATATCATTATGGAGGGTAGAGTTATCTCTAACCTCCATAAATTTCATAATAATTTAAATAATTATTTGACACAGTTGAATTAATTGTAAACTTCAAATTAATTAACCTTCAAGTGAGTAATTAAATTACTCCAAATTAATTAACCGTCAAGTAAGTAATTAAATTATTCCAAATTAGCGAATAACCTATAATTATATATTTATAATTAATTTATGATAATTTTTGTTGTTTTTATATAGTGAATTCATTCTCAAATAAAAGAATTTAGCCGGTATGAGGAAACGAGGACAAAGTGCGAGGGAGTATGTTAAAATTAAATTGTGAAAAATTCTAATGGCAATACCAATACTCAGGGGATTTACACAACCAACGACGCAAATACTAATATCTATATCAATGGTTTACTTTAATTCACCGGAGATTGAACATGAATGGATTGTCCATTTGAAGTCACCAGCTTGCAGTTAAATGCTTTTGCTAATACTCTTCAGCAAAGTGTAGATTATTAAATCTTTTTTGTTGATCGGTTTTTGGACACTGTTATTACATTTTACAGTCTCAAGTAAAATAATTGTTTGGATAGATGAGTTGAATATTTGGTTGATAATGGTTCCTAAAATCGGTATATGTTAATTTGTTGATAGTGTAATGTTGGCAGATTTGGTCTTGTGGTTTTGTTGTCACTGTCAATGCTGGGATTCAGCAAGCAATCAAATGTCGTCAGCGTTAAAATTAGATAACAATATTACTTGACCGTTGATAATATTTAGCCTACAACACGTCTAATTAATAGATGTGATAAATCAAATTACTACAAGAGTAAAAAGTTATCACGGCGACTTGAAGAACGATCTTTAGGAACTGTAGCTCACGCAGTCAGTGTGTCAAGAACTTCAACGTCTCAGGGATAAATTTTATGTTCACGCTTCTCGTCTTGATCTTGCTACCGAGTTTGTGCAAGTAAGTTATGCTTGTAAGCTAAATTTAATTGTTTAATTAAAATAAACTGTTCAAGTTTTCAAGTGACTTAATAATTATTAAGTTATTTTATTAATATTTATTCTGTATTGTGAATGCTAAAAAAGATACCATCACTGTATATATGTGTATAGCAAAAAAAGATATATATTTTTGTAAGAGTATATTTATATGCAATATATTATGATATAATTATTTTATTATGGATATGCGATATATATATATCGCATATATATACCGCTTCGGAGAAGAAATGAAATAAACATCATGTACAATTTCAAAAATTTTATTTTCATATAAAATAAGGCATAAAAAGTAATAAAATATAAAATAATAAAAAACTTATTCCTAGGCTTACATTTTTAAACTTATACACTGTATTAATATAATAATAGAATTTATTCCTAAGGATTATAGTTGCACTTTACATATAAATTACATTATTTATAATACAATTCTTTAGTAAATTTAAATTTATAGCTGATATCTCAGTAATTCTATACATATTTTTATGGACAAAAATATTACAATTATTACTATAAAATTTAAATATGTCATAGTATTGTTATAAATAAAATGTTTAAAATTACCCCTTCTTTGTAGGCAGTTTTGAAGAAGGAAGAAAGAGTAAGAAATTCGATTATAGATGTTTTTTGAATCCAATTATTATTCACAATCACATTCCAATATAAAGCTATTACGAGAAATGAAACATGTTTCAGAATACAATTCAAATTATAATGAAGATAAAAAAAAAAGCGTAAAAAATTCATAAATATGTAGAAGCCAGAGAAATCAAAACCTGAAATAATCCACTAAGCCGAGCATGACTGATAAAAGTTATAAATATGTAAGAATTTTACCATGTGTCAACCTAACCACTTTGATACATGTACAGTTGTACATATAACTGTATTTACATGTTTAGATTTTGCAAACAATAGTTTGCAATTTCAAAGTGAAAATATGAGAAAAACATATCCACCAAACAGGTTGGCAAAAATTTCAGGTAAAAGCAATAATATTCATATAGGCATGTTACAGATTCTGCTGAATCTCCTTTTTGGCGGAAGTGACATAATATTCGGCTTCATCGTCATCCGAAAATTCTGAATCATCATAACTACTTCCGCTGTCAGGATCCAAAAGCATTTCTGTTCGTGATGAGACACGGAAAGTCCTAGAAGAACTAGGCATGTCTTCACCAGCAGAAACGTGGACATCAGGAAAAGCTATCACTTGATGAATACTTGCCGGTTGAATCGTAGAAGCCGGAAATGGCGCAACGAGATTTGATACCTTGTGAGGTGGTGTCATGCTCGGTATCTTCTATTTCAATGACGTAAAGAATTTCTCTGGCTTCCCAAGTTCATTTATACCCAGCTCCATCAGCAAATTCTCGGTGCCCGACGCGCATTCTTCCACATCCGTCGACACCCCCCATTCAAAATCAGCCTGCGCCTGATTCTTCGGCTGATTGAAGTCTGGCACACTAAAAACAATATATATTAAGATGATTCACTTTAAGCGATGATTACACTAGTTTACACGGTTTTCATACCCCAGCTGAAAGTTGTTATTTTATTTTGTGTTCAGGTAGAACTATCCAGAAAAAATAATAAAAAAATTCTGTCACGTCTGGTTTAAAAATATTTATTTTCTTGAAGGAAATACAAAATTTTAGGATTAATACAAAAATAAATTAAAATGACTAATTTTTGCTTTCTTTTATAGTTATTTGAATCAGTTTCTCTTATGATAGACCAACAGTAATCCCCTAACATATTTTCATCCCAAAATCCTTGATGTCGTTCTTCGAAAGTCCTTAAATCTTGGTGGAAACGTTCACCCTGTTCGTCACTCATACTTCCTAAGTTTTCAGGAAAAAATTCAGATGAGAGTGTAGAAAGTGAATCTTTAAGACATGTTTACTCCCATATCATGAAAGTTTTTCAATAAATTGTTAACAATTTCTTCATAATTTTCACTTTTTATTTCCCAAAAATTTTCTACAAGCATTTTAAATGAGTTCCAAGCAGACTTTTCTTTAACCGATAAAGGTTTTCAAACTGAGAATCTTTCATAATTTTACGGATTTGTGGACCAATAAATATACCCTCCTTCAGTTTTCTCTCTGTAATGTTTGGAAATATTTTTGCAAATACCGGAAAGCATCACTGTTTTTGTCCGCCTTTACAAAGTTTTTCATGGCCCAGTTTGATGTGTAAAAGGGGTAAGTGACGTTATTTGATCGACCAACAGCTCGTGATTAATGTTCATTTTGCCCGGAATATACTCATTTCGAACAGGCCATTCTTTCCTTACATAATGATGTTGTTTCGCTCTACTGTCCCACAAACAAAGGAAACAACAGTACTTCTGTAACCACCCTGCAATCCCACTAACATACCGATGACTTTGAGGTCACCGCACACTTTCCATTTATGTTCTTTATACTTTATTAAATTAATCAAAGTACGCATCGTTTCATAGCTCTCTTTACAATTCACTGCGTGTCCTATTGGTATGGAAGGTTTCTTATTTCCGTTATGTAATAAAACAGCTTTGAGACTATATTTTGAAGAATCTATGAATAGGCGCCACTTTGTTTTATCATAGTTTTGATTCATTGCTTCGAAAAGTCCGGGATATCTGTGCAATAACAATATTCACCTTCTCTTTTGAAAATTCTGAGTAAACTTTGCTTCTGTTTCTGAAAACGTAACTTTTGTGTCTGGTAGTAATAAGTTCCATTGTTGTAAGCGGGAGCAAGAAGCTCTGCTTTAGATCTTGATAACTGTAAATCTCGTACAAGATCATTGAATTCGGCCTGATTAATTAAATGTGGAGTGTTTTCTTGAGGTGAAAATTCGTCAGAATCACTAGAAATCGACTTGAATTCAACATCACTGTTATTGTCATCTAATATATTTGCACTCGAACTACCGGGACAAACTGGATGGGGTAGATCTTTTGAATGTAAAATCGGCTTAGTAACAGACGGAACATCGGCATACATAATACCTTATTTATTTTTGTTATATCCCAATGTCTTCGTAACACAAAAGTAACAATCATTTTCATGATTACTAGGTTCTCTCCATAGCATTGGCGAACCAAATGGAAGGTAAACTTTTCTCCTGATGACCACTGGAGTAAGATGATTCTACAGCTTTCGCAAAACACGTGAGGCACCACTTTTTATCTTGATTTGCAACAGGAAATCCAAAATAATGAAGATATGCAGTTTTTAACGAATCTACAATAGGTCTTCTCTTTTTTGAAAATATAAACTGTCCACAAACATAACAAAAACGGTCAGAACTTTGTTTGCACTTTCTGCTAGCCATTTTAAATCAATCCAAAGCAAAGTAACTGTCGTTTGAAGCGAACGAATAAACAATGAAATATCACCACCACGTCGGGTAGTTAAAAAAAAAACAATTGACGGCAGAAAAAAATTCCGACGTGATAAAATATTTCTGATAACACTTTTAGGTTTAGGGAAGGTAGATTAACATATTGACATACATTCGGTTCGGGGTATAAAGTAAAATTTTGTAAACTAGTGTTATTTTTCACTCCCGCAGTAAAATATCATTCTATATGCTAAAAAAAACCTGTTAAAGGAGGAACTCTTAATTTTAGTTTTAAGTACTTTTTCTAATTTCAAAAACTTCCCATTTTAAATACACGTTAACTTGTATTTTATCTCTTTAAATTTATATAGTTTATGGCATTTCATGGTATGACCTCGCCCACAGTCAGGATTTTTTTTAGAAAAGTGCCTATTGCGGCGTAATCGTAAATTGACGAGGTAGTATGGGTAACTAAGCTTAAGTCTTTTATAAAATTGTAGTTTTTCTGTAATTATCTAATAAACAACGAGACCTACGAAAAAATGTAAATGACAAAATTGTAGAAAATTTAATGTTCAAAAAAACGTCCTCTACTACAACGCGATGTAATTCATAGCTTAAAAGATATTCAGCATTTAAAAGAATAATTTGCTAAATTTTGATAAAGTAGCTAGGTTTTTGTCTTATAAATCACAGAAAAGTTATTTAATCGTAAGCAATTAGAATTTTCTATTCAAAAATTATTTCTTCATCACATCAATTCACCTAAGTATTTTAGATAGAAAATATTGATAATTAGTCTACAAATTAAATTTACATGTAAGTACAAGAAATTTCATCAAATGGGTTTCTTTCCAGTTCGATAAATGTAATAATATCATAATAACACATAGTATTTACGATTGGATAAAAATTAAAATTTTAATTAATTATTTGTAAAAGTATAATTACGCGTTTTCGCAAGTCGACATCGACATCGGTATTTTGGGTGCCGGCTTGTCAAAATGTCGATACACAGCAGAAGAACAAGCAACAGGCATCCTGAAACATAAGATTGTAATGTAAACATGGTTAAAAATAAATGCAAAACTTCTAAAAACAGTTACAAACACTAGTTTTTGTACGTACTTAACCGTTTTGGGGCATTTGAATTGTGGTGATGATGTGGAAGATGACGGAGATGGCTGCGCCGACGAACGACCTGGGATCGCTGGCGAAGGGATTCGCGCAAGAGCTGGAGATCGCAGTGATTGGTCCGATTCGCTCAGCGCCAAGTCCACAATATGTCGTGGACCACGCAGGGACGTTGAACTTTCGGGCCATTTTTGTTTAATGATATTAGCCCTGAAATTTATAAAAAATGTATTATATATTTGAAAATAATATTTGTAATGTGACCTAAAAAAATAGAACAAAATAAAATTCATAAAACATAGTATGTAAATATTTATATAAAAAAAAAAGATTTGCAATGTGATAGAGTTTGAAAAAAAATTCCTCGTAAATACTTTCCAAACATAAGAAAACTCATATTTTCAAAATTCATAAAACAAGGTAAATACTTATATTCAAAATAAAAATAAATTAGAGATAGCGTTTGAAAAAAATTCTTCATAAATACTTTCCCAACATAAAAAATCTCATATTTTTAAAATTCATAAAACATGGTAAATATTTTATTCAAAATAAAACAAATTAGCGATATGATAGACTTTGAAAAAAGTCCTCGTAAATACTTTCCCAACATAAAAAAAATCTCCATACTCGAAGTTCAAAAACATGGTAAATATTTAAAATATAGATATAAGGTTAGGTTATATTTATATAAATAGTTTTTTAGTTGTCGTAGTTACACCCGTGTACATTGGATTTTCAGGCGACAGTAGAAGTATACCTACGCTCGCGCTTAAGGCATGCAAAATTAATAAAAATAAAACTATGTAGAGTATAAAAATATTTTATTGTGTGGTAATCTACATTAAAGGGAAATTATTTTTTTTAATCACTTCATCTAAATGTGCTCCATTTCGTTTTTGGCATACTTGTAAACGATGACTAAAATTTTCCATCACTTCCCGGCAAGTTAGCTATATAATGCTTGACATTTCTCATCAGATATTTTCTTTCAGTTCATCGAACGACGGCGGGTTTGTTTCGTAGACTTTAGTTTTAAGGTAACCCCATAAGAAAAAGTCCATTGGACTCAGATCAGGACTTCGTGGCGGCCAGGGGATGTCTCCTCTTCGAGATATCAGTTTGTTAGGGAAACGTTGACGGAAGACGGGCATAGCAGTGTTAAAGGCATGAGTAGTCGTGCTATCTTGTTCAAACCAGGTTCGGATTTTGAAGCCTGGAAAATTTTGAAACTTCGGTGTAAAACAGTTCTCGATCATTGTCACATACCGCTCCAAAGTAACAGTAACCATGCGACCATGTTCGACCTCAAAAAAGTATAGGCCTATGATGCCATACGCTGACATAGCTGCCTAAACTGTGACTTTAGGGGTAAGTAAGGGCTTTTGATGCTTGCGTCGTGGGTTTCCGCTACTTCAGTAACGACAATTTTGCTTGTTGACATGGCCTTTGATGTGGAAGTGAGCCTCATCAAAGAATAACACGTTGTTAATCAAAGTAAAGCGGTTCATCATTTCATTCGCGAAATTTAGTCTATTGATAACGCCAGCATCTTTTAGCTCCTGTACTAACTGAATTTTGTATGGGTGAAGTTGCTTATCTTTCTTTAAAACCCGCTGTAACGTTGATCTGGATATGTTTAATGCTTTGAAACGCTTATGCATAGACTGGGTAGGATTTTCATGAACTGTTTTAACAGCCCTCTCCTTCCGTGCCATGTTTCTTGGTCTCCATTGATCGTTGTGTATGAGTAATTCTATTTGAAATGTACATATTTTCAATTTATGATTTTTTTAATACACATTCGGTGAGTGTTAAACGTGAATTCGTTTTATTTTGAATTGTAGATAACTTTTTCAAATTAATTACTCATAAAAGAATGTTATATTTAATAAAATTACAATTTGTTTTTAAGGAAAGGAGCTATTTTTTTCATTTCGTTACTGATTTTATGATAAGCAAATTGAAACACCACACATATTTTTAAAATGTTTATTAGTTTTCGCAACACTAACTCTTTCTCAAAAGAGTCTAATTTCAACAGAAATTTTACTTTGGAGGTTTTAAAAGTTTAAATTTTGGAGGGAATGACATATACAACGCACTAAAATTAAATTCGGCAGATCCCTTTTTAGTTTGGCATGAACTCCATTATTAACCCCGTCATAACAGACGCATTATCGTTCCAATTCCCAATAAATTTCTAGGGTATATTGAATTTATCAGTATTTTATAACATCAACAATTCACAAAATTCCAAGAATGTAAATAAGGAAGATCTAAATACGTATATACAATTTTATTGTGAATATCAAGTATAATAAATTATGACTATTCTAAATATTTTGAAGAGCAATATCGGTTGATTTTATCTATCAAACGAATGGTTTTCAAATCTGCTCTTAGATTGTCTGAAAAGTGAGGGGCTAGGATATTTCGTATAATACCAGAACACTTCGTTCGATGTAAGTGCATTTTGTTATTTTCTTTATGATTGCAATTAATCACCTCACTCAGATGGTCCACTACACGAATGCTGGTATGTGCCGCTGTAAATAACGCTAACCTTGCCTCCTCTTTCTTCTTTACTAAAGCTTCAGATTCTGACTTGAATGGTAAAACTTTGGTTGAGTGCTCACAATCTGGAAAATAATACAAAATACTTGAATACATACATTCCTTCTGACAATTGGGAGTACTATAATAATAATATATGAATACAATGTGTTTTATAATAAAGATACAACTATATCGATAACTGAAAAGCTGACTGAAGAAGGTACCGCTTACTTACCTTTGAATTTTGTTTATGTTTCTTTGATAAAAGTATATTTTTAAATCTCCAATGATTTCTCAAAAGTCGTACCACAGAACTTGCATTTTGCTACTTTGCCATTGTACTTCTCAACTACCTGAAGCCAATCTCTTTAATTCTTTATCACAAAGCCAAGAATCTCTGAACTTTTGGGTATACTGTGGTTTTGGCATGTTTATTTAATAAAAATATACACTACACTGATGTAATGAATGACTGACTGACTTGACTCAAAATATTACGTAAATACTTTTTGTAGCAAATGAAACTCAGCTCAGTTATAATGACATAAGATCTATATTCATTTGAATGTATATACAGGCAAAATATTAGTTGGGAAATCCCCGGTGAGCCTACATCATAAATTCATAATATTGAAACCCTCTTGTGTCAGAGGGCCTTTTCGTAGCAAAAAAAAACATCGTTTACATGCTGGTGGTTGAATGCATTGCTAACCACTAGCCTTTGTAAACTTAACCACCAGCGACTAAAAACAAAATTTCTCCGCTAAAAGGGAAGCCTAAACCACCAGTTTTAGTGCGGAAAATCCACTAGGTTGGCAACACTGGTTAGGACGCACGTAGGTGGGCGCGGGCGAGGCGACGGCGTACAGCAGGCCTAACACGCCAAAACGTTTGCGATCGCGATTCCGCCGACGTTGAAGTTTAACGGATATGACAACCTCTGAGCGATCGGTAACACGCCCACTTTCATTCCTGTCAACATTTCAACGGAAATGTAGCGGATTGGGCGTTCGAGGGAAGCTTAAGTGGATAACGTATGTTGCAAGTTTTAAAAATATGTATCCCCATATTCAGCATTTTGATAAGTTATGACTTCTTTGAGCAATTATAAATTGTAAATTTAGAGTCTCATAATAAAGAAACATTAGAAGATTTTTTTTTGGTTTTATAACGAAATATGATGAAAGATTTCATAAATGAATATATAATTCAAAGTATTTTATTGTTGTTCACCCTTATTTCTGAGGTTCCGTTAAGATAAAGGATTGCTCATATTTCTATATACTGTGCTCTGTCAATTAACGTAATTGTTTCTGAATTTATTCCGTACTTTATTTCTGTTTTATATATTTATATTATATTCATCATTTTCACTTATCTATTTATATATATAATTCAGTATTTATTCGTGTATATAATACAATACTATTTGTGTATATAATTCAATATTCATTTGTGTATTTATTTGTATCGTAAACTAACAGGAGTTGTCGTATCATTTCATTTAACGGAGGTAAAAGTATAATGTTTGTTTCTAGTATTTACAATTAGTGATCGAAATCTGTGTACGCAAATAAACGGTTGTATGCATTTGAAAATGGAAAAGGCCGTTTCCAAGTCAAAAAGGAGATACTTGCGATTTTCTTGAGGCAACGTGGATATTACCAGTTGATACAGAAGATCGGCAACAAGCGCACAGGTTTCCTATAGGAAATGGGGAAGAGATCGCTGGCATTTTGAAGAAGTCAGGGAGATTTACGCAGTCAAAATGGGAAACTTGGGCTAAGGTAAGATTACTATATACTTATCGCACTATTTTATGATTGCAAGTTCATTATTCTGAGTAGGTGGAGAGGGCATTGAAGCAACACAATAATAATGTTAATAAATTATACGTTCACTTCTAATGTCAAAGCAAGCACTTTCCATCTAGGTAAAACTGTTTTATAGTTCCATTGATAGTATCGTAATTTAATGAGGTGAAACTTTAGAAGAATGTGATTACGAATAAATGTAAAAGAAAGAATGAAATCTCTTTACTACTATTAATAATTTACTGCTACTAATGTGATTACAATAATGTGGTTATATTCAACAAAAAGTCTTTTGTCCCTCAGTGCGCTCTTTGCTTATATCTGTTTTATTCTGTTTTAGTGTAAAATTCTCATGATATTTTCATTTTATTCTTGTATTGGAACGATTTCAAAAGCAAATTGAAAAGCCCTAGATATTTCCCAAGCTTCATCTCAGACTGGTGGTGGGCCTCCGTATATGTCACAGCTCACAGAAATAGATTTGATTTGTGATTCTAAATAAAATTATGGTGTGGATTAGCTGGTGTTGCAGTAGATCCGTTTCTAAATCGGCAATGTGTTTCTAGATCAAAATTATTGTTTACCATAATATTTAAGAAAACGATACTCATCAAATTAATCATAATTTTTATTTAATTATGTGTACATGTCATGCTCTGCTAATACATTTATGCAAATTCATTAAAATTGCGTGTTTTTCAATTTCCACTCATTTTAAAGCCTTTGGTATTACTTCATGTAGTTTACGTATTATTTATAAAAAATATTGTTTCTTAAAATTTGTTGATGTGTTTATAGGGTATAAATTTCTATTACTTACAGGCATCAACTGCACAGGATCAACACTGCCTTTGTCTTCGAATTTGTGTTAAAAATATAAATTTCAATAGAAACACTGCAAATAACATAAAATAAAACCAGTCGATGCAAACATAAAGTGGTCAGAACGATACTGGATATTATGGACACAACCTTATTCCTTAGTTTGTTGAATTTCAATCCCACGCGTTTTTACCTGATGGTAAAACTGAAAAGGTCAATCGCATGATTGACCTGTTCGGCTATCAAGTTGCTTCATGTTATTTCTAAAACTATTTTGATTTGATTTGAATATAAATACGAATACCTGAAACCAGAGTATTAATATGTCTTTAATTTAATTTTAACACGGATTCCTTTCATAAAAAATATTTTTCAGAACAGCAACAGAACCCGTATTGGTGATGTTAAAGCAGACAATATGAATATGACAAATTTGGAATTAGAAGTCATCCTGCAGCACCTGCTACTTCAACAATCACAACCAAACTCATTTCAAGAACCACAACCACCTTTAGGTAGTGTTCCTTCGACACAACCATTGTCATCTAGACCGGAGGCGTCCTCGTCAGTGGAGTATGTATCCAATTGTTTTGATAATTTTACATAATTGAAAGAATGAGTGGACAAAGGTGTCGTGTAACATGAAATTTTGAAATGTTAAGAATGTGCAATTTTTTGTTGGATAAACTGGTATGAAATGAATGTGCCTAACAATGACTGACCATCATCTAGGTACCTCGAGTCCTAATAAACATACTTTTAACCAGATTACATTGAGATTTATCTTAATGTATACAACACCTTCATTCATACGAATGGATTATTATAAAGTAGAAGCACCAGTCTAATTGTATTTTATTTGTTTTCAAATAAAACAGGTACATATGTTCTTATAATAAGTATGGATATTAATTCCCTTTAATAAATTTGTTGTTCTTTAATATTTTTCTTTCTATTCCATAAATAATAGACATACTTGTGTTTAAATTTTAAAAATAATGTTTTGTATTCATATTTTATTTCAAGATTTTTAATGGTGTCATTTTATCATAGGGCCATCCATAAAGTACGTCACACGAATTTCCATGGTTTTTGAGCCCCTCCCCGTCCATGTCACAGGTGGTCACATTTTTGAGACCCCTGCCCTAGTGTGACGTCACATGTTTTGCAATTTCACATCAAAAATTATTAAATTAAAACATCAATTCCGAAATTAGTTTTATTTCCATTTAAATTAAGTACCTTTTATGAAATCAACATTATATCAAATATTTGAAACAATAACAAAGCAATAAACGAATATTATAAAGAAAAATAAAAAGAAAGAAACTCAATCATCTTCAGTCCATGGACTTGAACCCACTCTTTAAATTATTTATAACTGGTGGCTGGCAGTCATCTGTTCTCATTTAGGTTTTCCACGTCAGGAACATTTGTGGTGTCAACATCTTTTCATCCAACCATATGGCATCATCATTAATATCCAAACAAAGAATTTCTCTGGCACGTCTAGCTGCTATTCTTTGAGGACGTATCTTTGCAATGGAACTTCATGTTGTTTCTATGTAGTTGTTTGTGTTGGTTAGTGGCTTTATATGATGCAAAATATAGACCACAGAAGCCGCAAGATCGCTTACATAAGTATCCCTCAACACTAGGGCAGTAACTATCATACGGTACTTGCTTTTAAATGTGATAACGCGCTCAGTTTTAAAGACAATTGAAGTAATAGTGGAGCGAATTTACCTTCGATGTCATCCTTTCTGTTGTTATGTACCCGTTTGACGTCTGTTTAATTAAACAGGTGGTGGCAAAACCCCTCTCGTGTGAAGTCGCCGAAGGCTAGATCGTTGCACACCACAGCACGAGACAACTTCACATTTTACTATTTGCAGTAAATATTGTGATTCCCGTACATGATTTGCGTACCAAATCACATCACGTTTCAATACCTTAGCCTGTTCAACATCCAGTCTAGTTTCTGTGGGCATAATATATTTGGCAACCACAGGATATCCATCAATGACCAATTGGCTCCAAATATTACTCAGCACTGTGCCTGCACTCTCAAAGTTTCGTTTTTCTAGGTCCAGGTCAGTAGTTTTATTACTGGAATCGAGATGTGAACCGAAATTATCGTGTTTTAATACAACACCAGTAAGTTCACGACTAAGAGGCGCCATTCGTCGTTCTACTCTGTTAAAAGCACTTCTTCCTGGGGCATTTGTGGCAATGTAAACAGCATCCAAATCAAAATCTTTAAAATGTTGTATAGCTGAAATTATAACTCGCTCGTATCGTGGATTTTCGTCGGGACCACCATCGCAGTGTAAAATAAATACAGGTTTCACAAACCTTCTCGAGTTTTTATAAAGTTTTCGAAGGCAGATATTTCAGAAAGTTTGTGTATATCTGTGGCATGAGTCTCTGCATTAGAGGACGAATGCTTTCCACTGCGAATTGCTACGTATGTAGGCCTGGAATGTGTCACAGCTTCAGGTTTTCCTTCACCATCTTTCTTTACTACAATACCTGCATAAACAGAGGGAATATGTTTTTCCGCGACCACGAAATCATGATCCGGTAATTTTACACGATAATCAAGGTGCATATTGGTGCTTGAGCTTTGCTGCTGTAATACCTAATGGCACGCGTGCTTTGTCATCCATCGATAAAGAAAACTTGTTCAGGGCCCAAAATTGCTTTAAAGATCGAGGTTTCTTATCGTCGCAGTACAAAATGTGCCATCTTGATGTTTAAAATGTAACGCAGAGTCGGGTTTGCATAGTTTGACAGGAACAGTTACGACATGTCTTTTTCCTTCCTCTGTATTGACTCGTCTGGGCAGAAGTCTCAAGTATAACCCTGATCGACTGATAGTGTATCCCAGTTTACAAAGTTCATTTGTAAGTCGTCCAATGTACAGCACCTTATAATTTCAGTGCGACGTCGATCATCAGCTGCGCCACCAAAATGCAAGGTCCTTTGACTTCAAGTAAACTGGATTGTTTTTCTTCTACTCTAGGCCGACCAAGAGTATCTCGAAGTTTTAGAGCTGCGGCTAAATCGATATTTTTCGCAAAGTTCTACATTTTTGTTTTAAAATTACGACTTTTTTTCTGTCTTTCGCTGCGCTTATCTTTTCGCTTCAATATATTTTTTCCTCCTGAATATTTTTCTTTAACGTTGATATTTTTTTATTGCTTCATTTGAGGCTATACCAGCATCGCGTGCTAACAACAAGCTATTGAGCTCAGATTCTAAAACTACAATTTTATTCCGTGAAGCACTCTGACTAGGCGTTGGTTTAGATATTGTTTGAAGCTGACTTTCACTTGACGATATATTAACCATATCAGTGTCTTCTGGTAGTGGTTTCTGATCTTCTTTAGTATTTCCCTGCAAATTATAGTTTATATTGTAATAAAATTCCAATTAATATCATGATTATATCGTTTTTGATACCGCGGTCTTGGCCGCATCGTATTAAAATTACTTGTATGATGTCGTATGAAACTCTACGTAAAAACATACAGATAACTTTGTACGCGATGTTAAACCACTTAACATTTTAAAATTTTCTTAATCCATTTTGTAACAGTCGCAGATTTTTTCGTATGTGCCGTATTCTTTACTATTCTACTAATTTTATTCTTTTATTCTTTACAATATTATAAATGCGAAAGTAAGTCTGTTTGTCTGTCTGTTACGCTTTTACATCAAAACTACTGAACCGATTTAAATGAAATTTGGTATACAGATAGTCTAGAATCTGAGAAAGGACATAGGCTACTTTTTATTTCGGTGGGTAGTAAAAGGAAAGGCAAGAAAGTTTCTATGGAAGTATATTTTTAAAGCAGAAGTTTGAAACTTTGTTTGTAGACATAAATATATTGATTAGACATAAATAAATATGACATTCAAAGTTTGTTCATTCCACTGCTTCATCGTTGCGATATAACTTGTAGTACCTGCAGGTGAAACTGCGAGCGGAAAGCTAGTCTTAAATAATTATTAGTATTCCGCGAATTACGTATGATACCACGATGTTTCACCTGTTCTGCTAAATGCGGCGCGTGCGATGCGATTCAAGTCCGCGTCCACCTTTGAGCGCGATAATTATTGAAGGATTGTTATAAAATTCGAACTTACTTGTACTTCTTTCCTCCTGCTCTAGTTGTATTCGTGATGTTGACGCTAAAGGAATTTTCGAAAAAAATTCAATAGTGTCGCTTTTCGTCATTTGTATCTGCAGCTCTTTGATTTTCGATTCCACTTCACCCTTCGATATTGTCACTACTTTCAAAATTTTCCATATGGCATTAACTCTTCCCATATGCTGTTTTTTTACGTGGTGTTGTAACTGTAAGTTCTACATAGTCTACGGTAAGATTAATAAATCTATCTTTTGTTCATTTTGAACTTGTTTTTATTAAAATATGTTTTATCCATAAAATAACATACAACTAAAGAACGACGTCGTTCACTCAGCGAAAGTCAATTGTCGAATGAAATAGAAACAATGCCAAAGCCATCGAATTGAAATGTTCCAGTAACCTTTGTAATAAAGTAACTTTATTTTCTATGACAATAGTTTCTTTTAAATATTTGCAGTATTTTGGTATTGCTTGTTATTAATATCTTGTCTATATATTATTAGTATTAGTACATTTAAAAAACTCATTAAGTAATGAATTTTGCTCTTAATTTGAAAAGATGATATTAATAAAAAGTATACCAAAAATACTGCAAGTTATTTACTAGTAAACTATAGTCTTAGATTTTTTCAATTGTATTTGATAGAGGATTAAAATAACAAAATGACGGGTGGCGCTAGTTTTGCTGGTGTCATAATGTCTTAAGAATTGATATGGTTAAACGAGTATCGAGATATCACAAGAAATATGGTCTATCAAATGCGCACGCAAGGACGCTTTATATGAACAAATTTAAATTTTATATTACTTGATGATTTCAAAATTTATATTTTAAATTAAGACATAATTTCGTAAGTGTACAATTCAAGACTTCTATATTAAAATTTGTAAATTGATACAATAAATATTTTTACTGAGTATTACCTGTATGTTTGACTGCACCATAAAATATATATTAATAATTAAAACGGCTGTAGTACGAAGTTAGTGTATTATTTAGGTACAACAGCTGTGATTATGAGACTAGAATATTTATATGAAATTAAAATGATGACTGAAGAGTACATGAGCCCAGACAGCACATCAGCATCTGAAATTATAAAATCAAATTTTTATTTCGTTTTCAAAAAAGATTTCGAAAATATTCTTTGGAAAAAAATTGCACGAGTTAAAAATAAGAAAAATAAGAATAAGTACCAGCCTTCACCATCATCATCACCATCCTTGCTGTATTTTATTCTAGCATGCATTAATGCTTTGATGGCTCAAATGTTGTGGCATTTTTTATAGCCGCTTTGGTAGCCATCAAAGCTGCAATTGTGTTAGTATTTAGTCTGTTTCTGTGGTCCGATTTTATCAGTTTTAATTGGCTGAAAACTCGTTCCACACATGCATTTGAAAATGGCAAAATGAGCAAAACCATTATTATTTCTTTAAATTTAGAACATGGGTTCTACTGTCTCATCTGTCATTTTAGAATTTAGTCCAGTATTCTTTGACCGGCATGTCAGGGCGAAATGTTTAATTCGCTGAAGTCGAGAAAAGCGTGTTCTTCCATTCTTTATGTAAATTTCTGTATCAATAACAATATGAAAATCTTTTATTACGCATGATAAGTCTTTCACTTCATTTGTTGTGCTTTGATTGGGTGAAGAACATCTAATAAATCAAAAAGAGGATCATAAAGTAAAGGCTTTCATTTGTGCTAAAGCTCAAATATAAAAAGATAAACATGTTTTTTCGGAAATCGGCAATTTGGGTTGGAGGTATTTCTCCGAAAATTTATCAATTGACGCTTGTGCTGCCACACCTAAATATATCTCAAGTGGCAAATAGAATCGTGGATTGGCATACTCTATTTTGTAGCATCAGTAGTCTTACAATAATTGAATTCCATATAATTACTGGCTATTGTTTTAATTAATTTGTGTACTTCTGGTTTTAATTGATGTAGCAACGGTTTCTCTGATTGAAATAGTCTATTAAAGTCATTGAACAGATTTAGCACGTAAGACATAAATCGAGATAAATTTTGTAAATGTATTATTTAAACTTGTTAGTATGTCTTCAGTTACTTTGCTTGGATCCTCGAAAATTCCAATTTGAAGTACTCACCGAACCTGATATTGTTCCAAGGTTCTATTGACACATGCCTCTAATGATAGCCACCTTGTTGTTGCCGGGCTTAATATTTTATGAATGTCGACTTTAAAAAATCTTGGAACTCTTTTAATTTGTTTTGCCTCTTAGTGCTGTACTAAAATGAGCTCCTATACTCCTTAAAAAATTCTACTGATCTTGGCAGCTTAAGACACGCTTGGGATGCCACAAGATTAATCATATGGCAGCTACATTTGATGCATGCAATATGCGGTACTTTTGTTTCAAGTGACTAAACACAGAGTGGTGTTCGCCTACCATGCTATTAGTCGTGTCCGATGCAAAGCCTCAAATTTTTTTAAAGGAATTTGCCGGTCTTGCAAACCAAGTATTAAACCATCACTAAGATCTTCAGCCTTCCAGATTTCACTTCATATATATTCAAGAAACTAAAAGTGAACACAGTCTACTCTGTCATAATATATAACAGTTAGCACATTGTTTTTTACACTTACATCAGTTGTCTCATCCATTATAATACTGAAAGGAGTTTTCTTTAACTTATCTACGAGTTCTTGTGTAGTTTCAGCTGGCAGTTTTATAGTATTTGTTGCTTTGTCCTGCCTAAATTGATAGTTTTGATTGTGTTAGAATCGGTAAAAGTATTTTTTAAAATGGGATTAAATCATCCATCAAAGAAAAAATGTGCTGCAAGAAAAGCGCATATTTTAAGCTCTGCTCTTTTAATTCATCTTCTGGTTTAGATTTCAGCATTTGTTGAATAGGCGTTGTTTGGCTTTTTGAGCTAATATTTTGAAGATGTTTCGTCGTATTCATGTGCTTGACTAGTGCTGGTTTGTGATTATAACAGAACAATTGCACACTTTGCAATAAGCGGTAATCATGCCACATTCTTGCTCTCTTAGAAATCCAATTTAAATGTAATATCTGTTAGCCACTTTTCATTGGTCGCGGTGTTGTTTTTGTTTCTTTGGCAGAGGTTCCCCACGCATCGTACTACTACTATCGCAATCATTGTTAATATCTCCTCCTGCCTTGAACTCAACGACTGAAGAAATCAAGAATTTGTCCATTTGCTTAGCTAGACTGAGTGTATATTTTAGTAGATTAAGTTAAACCATGCCAAGACCAACACCAAAGTCATGAAAGAAATCAAACAAATAAAATGAATAAATCAACCACGTTATTAGTATGAAAGTAAGATACCTGATTCAATATTTTCTCTTTGAGACAAGAAGATAGTTTGAGAACGAACAAAGAAAGATATTGTCAATATTAAGGTTTAAGTATATCTTTATTTTATCATAATTGGTACAGAATTAGAATTAATTGAAATATTGTATTTTCAGAAATTATCGCTCAAGAAAATTTAAATCAAGCATGTGTTATGCGTATATGTAATTAATTTTACTAAGTACATACATACATACATATATTTTGTTATAACTGGGTCGGTGGGTGATTATGACAAAAAAAATCATCCACATTATGTGGGTAAACCTTAGATTTGAGCTAACACTACTATAATATCTAAATATTATCCAGTTGCCGATAAAAAAAAACCTAACATAATTTTGAAGGATTGTCATTTACAACAATTTACAAACAAATTTAAAACAATCGTAGATTACATTTCCACTAATCTGTGTTCATGAAGCCTTTATTTTAATTCACTGACCGCTATTAAAGGTTTAACCTGCTCAGTGGTTTAATCTCAGTAACTTTTACGTATAACTGACTTGTACCTACTTACTATTTTATTGTCTAACTAAAGCCAAGTATTCATTGTGTGTAATAGGTACATACCTACCTACTTATTGGTCTGATTAAAATTAATCGTTAATTTATTAGTCCATAACCATAAAAAGTATAATTATAGAAAAAAATACAAAGTGAAACACATAGTAGGTACACAAAACATGCACTGCTATCGTAGATACATTTACCAAACTTTCAGTAAATGTCCAGAAAATTATGCTTATTGTAATTATTAACAATAATCAAATCACAAAATACACAAACACTAGGTAATCTTCGATGACAACAAATTGAAGGGCGCGGGTCATTGGCAAACAAACTACAACGAATAAATCCGACCGAAGATCCGATCTGATCCGACTGGTCAAGGAAAGTTAGTGAGCAAGATATAAGTGGTGTAAGGTGAAAGAGGAAAAGTACAATGTGTTGTTCCAGTACTAACGAAACTTACCGCGTTTCTGTTTCACGTTGCTTTATTAAAAAAAAGTTAATTCTACAAATCCGAAAAATCACCTAAAAGTAACCTTTTATTTAGTAACCAAAAAGTAACCAATGCAGTTCAAAAATCACCTTAAAGGTTACAAAACCTTCTGGCAAGATCTGCAATAAAATCACGCGAGGTGCGGTGCAGTTTTAAGGGTATTTAAATCGTGTTGGCTGTAGGAGATCAGCGTGTCAGCCTCGAGCGGCTTTGAACTGTCAACAAAACAATTGTTTTAACAAACCAAATGGTTACAAAGATAGAGTTGAAAAATATTTTAGTTTTAATTAATATTTCAAATTACGCGATTTACTAATTTAGATATATTAGATTTGAAATGTGATGTCAGCCGAAACTTAGGACTCCCTCCCACCCCACTTGTCACGCCATGTCACACTTTGTCGACCCCATCACGTGACCGTACTCATGACGACCCCATATCAACTCCAAAAACTTACTTATTTGTTTTTTCCCTGGTTTTATTAAAATTATTTTAATGCCAAAATATTATTCTATGAAATGAGTAATTACGTACAGAAAGAAATTGTAAATCTTTGAAAATGTATAATCATATCCACTTATCTCTTTCAATTATAATCATATTTATATCTTTAGGTAGGCTAATGACGTAATGGATAAAGCCCAAAAAATTCTTGCAAAATATTGAATCACAAAGAGTACAAGTAGAATCCAGGAATGCTGAATCGTTTGCAATTTAGCCTCTTCCGTTTCAACATTGATAAACGAATTACGCCACTTTATGCAGATAGAAGAAAGAAGGGTGGCTGCACAGAGCGTATAGCAGGCACTGAGCAGCGGTATAAATCTTCTGTCACAGCATCTTAGGGTTTGTGGAACTTGACATAGAAGTTATAATAATTGTAGTTGGCAAACTCACTTTAGAATTAGTTTCTAATTATGGAGTTTTTATTAACCTTTTCAATGTGTGTAATGAATGCAAACAATCACATATCAAAATCTTTAATGGTTTTAATGCTAATACTAAACATATGTAAATTAAATGCAATAAAATTTAATTATTTCAGTTTGCATGAGGTGCAGCCTGCTCAGCCCAGAGACGTGATATATCAAGTCATATACTACCCGACCCGCCATCACAACAGTAGATGTCTTAACATTTTATTAATAGTAGACACATTACATAAGTTTTTATGTTTAAATAAATTATTTATGCTTTATGGATTGTTTTATTTTCTGGGGATATTATAATTATATATGTATATATATATATATATATATATATATATATATATATATATGTAAGCTTTGAACGCTACCTAAGGGAATGACGTTGTACACAATGAATGACATTGACAGACGGGATTCATGAGAGAGAGAATTATAAAACTGCTCGTGAAATTATTTAACTTTTATTAATTTAATTAGTCTTTGAGATATTTGTTAAAGTAAACTTACTAAAATAACTAGTATAATTAACTAAAGTAATACATCGTCGATCTACTAAAATATTGGAAGTACAAACCTTAATTGTCGATTTTTCTATTTTAGGTTAGTAGTTATAACCTGATCGGTTATACAATATGTGAATATTTATGTTCAATTAATTTACGTGCTATAATTTGTTTATTTAAAAAAACTTTTCTATTTTAGATAAATCAATTGGTGTTTTTACTCCATTACCAACTGACATATTACAAATCGACAATTGTCAGACTTCACTTAGTAGATCATGGAGAGATTACAATTTGAAGTTGAGCTGGCTGCAGATGAAGATCCAAAGAATAACATAATTATCATAAAATCAATAACAAAAGAGGATGGAACGACATATCTCATACCGCCAGGTTTCAAGCAGTAAAACACCACCTTCAATTGATAAAGTTACCAGAATTTTGAAGATAAAAAACATTACAGAAAAGAGGTCATACTAGAAAAGTGTGGATCTCCCTGCCATGTGATATTTTACTACTATACAAAGATAATGTTGGAAATATGGTGTTTAATGATTATTTATTACAAGAAATGACTCAAGTCACAAGCCAATCCATCACAGATGGAAAATTATTGGAAATATTAGAGAAACTAAGTGATAAATCTAATATCAACAAAGAGAATCATAGCAATTTAAACAAATTAAATGAAAAATTTGTTTTAAAGAAATTTGATAACAAGACCACTAATGCCAAACAGTGGTTGCAAAGTTTTGAAAGTGAATGTACAAGATTTAATTTAAATGGTGACACAGAAAGAATTAGTGCTTTGAGATTATTTTGAATGACTCAGAGAATGACTGGTATGGGTCTATGTTAATTCAACACGGCTTAGACTGTGGAAAATATGGAAAGTAAGTTTTCTGAAAACATTCGCTGATAAAAGTTGGTCTTCTGTAATGTATGCACTGAATTTCAAACATTTCAATGGCTCTCTACTGGAATATGCATTAAAGAAGCAAAGATTGCTACTAGAATATAATAGTGAAATAGATACTAGAACTCTCACTGACTTGATTGTGGCAGGATTGCCAACTTATATTACAAGTAAACTAGATAGACAAGAGATAACTGACCCGACTCTCCTGTTTAGTGTCTCCTGAATGCATGAAAATCAGAATAAAAATAGGCAAAACATTTTACTGAAACAAAACGCTTCTCTAAATCAGAAGCGGAATATAAAAAAAACCGGTTTCAAATATGTTACAAGATGGGAAAGAAAACAGATTTCACCCTGAAGACTTGTGTTGGTTCAAGGAAGACAAGAATGACAGTGGCAAACACTGTAAAACTTGATGTTGGAAATTGATGAATTTCAGGATACAAAAACTAAATATTCCCCACTAATAGGAGTTAAGGTTATACTGAATAAGATACTAAAATGCACAGGCATCTATGATCCTGGTTCGAATATAACCTTAATAAATTCAAGATTAATAAAAGTAACAAATTTTAAGAAGAATTACTTTGAAAATAAATTTAACACAATTGGTGGTGGGGAAAACAACAGGTTTAATAAAATTAAATGGAGAAATACTGAATATTGAAAAGGAGATAAATGCATTCATTTGCAATGATAAAACTTCACTCATGATTTGCTTTTGGGACTGGATACAATAAAGCGGTTTGGGTTGACCCATGATGGGAATTTAAACATCCAACTTCAGAAAATGCCAGCCAAAGTGCAAAGGAATATATCAGCCACTCTGAAGATAAAAAAATGGTAATCAAGAAATTGAAACCAAAGAGTTAAAATCAGGAATATTACATTATGAAATAAAAATGAGGGCATAGACGTGAAGAAATTTGATATAGATACTACTTATTTGGAACATGACCAAAATTAAAATAAGTGCATTATTAAATGATTATAAACACATATTTGCCAAAGATAAATATGATATAGGCCAAGTGAAAAACTATGAAGCATTCATAGACCTGCAAGTAGAGAAATATTGCTCAAAAAGACCATATAGATGCTCTTTAGATGACAAAAAGAAATCGAGAAGCAAATCGAACAATTGCTAAAGAACGAATTAATCGAAGAGTCTTATAGCCCATCGCAGCACCTGTAACATTGGCGTTTAAACGTGATGAAGGGAAAAGTCAAGATTGTGTATAGACTTTAGAGACCTCAATAAGATCATTATCCCACAGCCACAGCCCTTTCCTCTAATAGAAGATTTACTGGTAAAACAATAAACTGTGTATTTTACTACTCGATATTAATTCTGCTTTGGTCTATACCAATGAGGGTCAGTGACAGAGCAAAGACAGGCTTTGTTACACAAGAAGGGCACTATCAGTGGACTTGCCTCCCTTTGGATTGAAAACATCACCTGCTATATTTCAAAGAATTCTCACTAATATAATAAAAACACAACCTAACAAATTTTGTGATGAACTATATTGATGATATTATGGTGTTTTCAAAACTTTTAAGGAACATTTGAAGCATTTATCAAAACTGCTGGATGCAATTGCTGAGGAAGGATTCCGTCTGAAGTTAACAAAATGTAAATTTGCAGCACAGTCTGTAAGATTCTTGGGACATATAGTAGAAGGTAACACAATCCACCTTTAAAAGATAACCTCAGATCTATAGCGGAATTCCCAGCACCACAAAACAAGAAACAAATAAGACAATTTCTAGGTAAAGTAAATTTTTATAACAAGTATATTCCTAATGCTACAATAACTCTTGACCCAATACACAATTTACTTAGAAAAATATCAATTTTGATTGGTCAGCTGACTGTGAAAAAGCTTTCCAAACAATAAAAAATATTTATGCTCGGCCCCAATTCTAGCTATTTTGATAGAGAAGCACCAACATTTATTTACACTGATGCAAGTATAAAAGGAATTGGTGCAATACTCAAACAAACACAGAAATGTGGAGAAATCAAACCAGTGGCATATTTTCAAAAAGTTAAATGAGTCACAAAAAAGAAAAAGCCATATTTTTAGAATGCTTGGCCATTAAAGAAAGTTTAAAATTTTGGCAACATTGGCTGATAGGAAATTCATTCACAATTTATACAGACCACAAGCCGCTAGAAAATTTAAACATAAAGAACAGAACAGATGATGAACTAGGAGACATGACTCATTACCTATCACAATACAACTTTGTAATAAAATACAACCCAGGTAAATGCAATACAGAAGCGGATTGCTTAAGTAGAAATCCTGTATATGAAAGCCACGAAAATGAAGAAGATAAGCTGAAAACAGTAAATATTGTAAGGATTGAGGAAATATTAGAAGACCAGAACAGAAACCCTACCTTAAAAACAAGCACAGTTTTATTAAAGAGAATGGTATATATTACAAATGGAGGAACAAGAAAAAAAATCATTTTGTCCGAAGACTACAGTAAGGTGTTAATAAGAAAGGTGCATGAACATTTGTGTCATGTGGGTATAAATCAGATTGAGTCAAAAATAAGACCTTTTACACATCACCGAACCTTCTAGATAATATAAAATTGATTTGCCGTCAATGTGAAATCTGTATAAAAACAAATTAAGACTTAATAGAAATTATGGACTTATGTCACAATTAGGACCTGCAGAAAACCATTCCAAATCATGTCCATAGACACAGTAGGAGGATTTGGTGGCAACAGGTCCTCAAAAGGTATCTACACTTGTTAATAGATCATTTCACACGTTATGCTTACATTTCATGCTCAAAGACACAATTGACTAAGGATTTTATAAAACTGGTAGATCAAGTAATCAAGGACAATGAAGTTGAGATATTGCTCTCCGATCAATATCCAGCACTGAATTCAAAAGAGTTTAAAAATATTTAAAAGATCACTCTATTAATTTAATTTTTACAGCAGTGGATTCTCCTTTTCAAATGGTATAAATGAGAGGTTGAACCAGACACTGGTAAATAGGATTAGATGTGCCTTGAATAAAAAAAGAGAACAGCTTGGACAACCGTGGCAATGGATTGCGTTAAAGCCTATAACTCAACAAACCACACAGTGACAGGTTATTCGCCTCTATATCTGTTAAGTGGAGAACCAACCGATGTACTACCAATGGACCTAAAGATAAAACAAGTGAAACCAGGGAACTGGAAAAGACCGACTTACAGCATTTCTAAGATCAAAAATCACATGAATTGAACAAGGCCATCTTTGACAAAAATAGAATAGATTACAAGTTTCAAAAGGCGATATGGTTTACATAATGGACTGTAATAAATTAAACAGATCTAAAATGGATGAAATAAGAATTGGCCCTTTGAAATCGAAGAAATGATATCAGATTCACTATGTAAAATCAACACTGGGAAGAAAAAAGTCCTTGGAATTACCATGTGACAAAGCTCATTCCCAATTTGATTACTGAAATTAACCTCAGTTAATTTTCAAATTTTGAGGGAGATGTAAGCTTTGAACGCTACCTAAGAGAATGACGTTGTACACGATGAATGACATTGACAGACGGGATTCATGAGAGAGAATTATAAAACTGCTCGTGAAATTATTTAACTTTTATTAATTTAATTAGTCTTTGAGATATTTGTTAAAGTAAACTTACTAAAATAACTAGTATAATTAACTAAAGTAATACATCGTCGATCTACTAAAATATTGGAAGTAAAAACCTTAATTGTCGATTTTTCTATTTTAGGTTAGTAGTTATAACCTGATCGGTTATACAATATGTGAATATTTATGTTCAATTAATTTACGTGCTATAATTTGTTTATTTAAAATAAACTTTTCTATTTTAGATAAATCAATTGGTGTTTTTTACTCCATTACCAACTGACATATTACATATATATATATATTTATTAGATATAGAATAAGTATTGACATAATTCATTTTTGTATTAGCTGCATTATTAAATATTCACATCACTAGTTAAATAAAATTCATTGTGTTGCATAGATATTTTTTTTAATATAATTAATCTGACTTCATTTAATGAAATGGTGGATGAAAATGTAGGGGACATCTAGAATTACTATATAAGTAACCACATTTTCAATCGAAAAAGAAAAAAAAATGCTTTAAAAAAAAAGGGTGCAATTTGTTCGTTGAAACCTCTACTTTTTGATAGTGTACTATAAAATATACATTGCTATGGAAAAATTTTCAGAAAATGTAAAAAAACTTGTCCAAAATTTTCTTTTATTTCATTGTTTACACTTTGTGCTATTTATTAAAATTACACTTTAATTACTTGAAAATGTAACATACCATGTACATCCTTTAAACTAAAAATCAGCAAATTACATATATTACTAAAATAACAACCAGATAAATTAACAAATTATAGTTAGAATGGGTGTCCTGTTCTAATTTTTTACTTTTACCATTTTGAAAGGCTTTGCTGGCCTAATAATTGGATAGTATATTTGTTGCCAATGCAACTTCAATATTATTAATTACTATGTTATGGTCAGCACTACTCTTGATCAAAGGATATTTGATGAATAAAGAAAACCTTTGCTTAGCACAAATATAAAATGATCATCAGAAAGGATGAGCAAGGTTCTATTAAGATTAAAGAAAGTGACAAATACTATTTTTTTAAATATGTGGATCAATCTGAAGACTAGATAATAAGAATTAGAAAACTAACAAGTTATTTTCAAACTACTGTCCGTTGAAGTTAATTACATGTTGCATTCGATGGAACAACAGAGAAACATTGTCCACTCGCACTTTGGGTCCTTTGACAGTCTTTTCATATTCACCCTCTGCTCCTTAGTGAACCATAAACCACTTTTGTTCAAAGTCTGATGAAGGAGTAGCTAAATTGAAAACTCCCACTAAGTAGACTGCTTTTTTAGTTTAGGGATTGTAACAGTAAATCCATCTTTCATTCCTTGTAACTATTTTGTATACAGCATTTGATTCACCACTGGCAAATCTTTGCATCATGCAATAGAATTTAATCATTCTAATTCATGTTCCCGCTCAGCCCAAAGACGATTTACCAATGCGTCAAATGCCCGGACCTACATCACAGAAGTAGATGTAGCTCCAATGTTTTCTGCATCATTTCGTATCAACTGCAAAGCATGTTCACGTTGCAAATCAGAGGCGACAGTTCTGGAACGAAGCAACCCGCGATTTGCCATATTATGCACAATATTACACAGGCATTGATAATATATCCTACCAATTCAGGTTCATGAGTGTAACACTCTGTGTACTAGTAGGCATCTCCAGAGCTTTCAGAACACCAATACACCTTTCTGCAATTCCTTGCGCTTATATGTAAATATGTATAATACTCTTCACGTGAACCAGAAGCAGCATGGAGTATAGGTGTCATCATCCATGGTCGCAAAGGATAACCAGAATCAGCTGAAACAAATTATTAAACAATTAAAAAATTTGCTACATCACTAGTATGTATACTTTATTAATATACAAATATATAAAATTTCCATTTTTCAAACCTAACATCCATAATGTTTCATTTTCATTGATGTACAGGTTCTCAAGATGCTGCTTCAAGGGATGAGCATTCCAAATGAAAGAGTCATGAGAAGCACCACCATGACTGGCATCTACGCTAATTATATTTTAATTGGCATCACAAATCTAGAAAAATTTAAACAAATTAAAAAGGATGGCCTTTCTCAATCCATCTATACATTGCATTATAATTTATATTTTGCTCCAAAATATTAATAAAATTATGATTGATATTTTGCTGCAAAATGTAATTTTAAAGAACGTAAACTATGATGGAAATATTTTTAAATCTACGAAAGTGAAGATTAATTTTATGTTGTCGTTTTTATTCTCAAAAGCATTGCATTTATATGAAACTTAGATGTATATCTAGATTAAATATTTACAAAAATTTATAATGGCGATATTTGTAACATTTTGAAAAATAATACCAAATTTAACACTATGAACAATGTATTTACAGAATTATTCGCTGTTACAAATAAATAATTCTTAATATACATTACATCTTAATTTTTGGTCAGTAGTACTTTTAAAAATAGTAGAAATAAAATTTGAAACATTACAATTTTTATCTTTGTTGAAGTAAATATAGGTTATAACAAAAATATAACTTACAAGTTGGGCATTGATAGAATGGTATTTTTTTCTATTATAATACTGTTCCTCATTGTTTCTGGGCCTTACCAAGGCAATGTGTCTTCCATCTATACAGCCAATAACCCCTGGAAATCGAAAGGTTTCATAAAATCTGAAAATGTTTTATGTGTAAATATGCTATTGGTATTATTAAGTATCTTTATTGTCAAAATAATTGATGCCAAAATATAAATTTGTTAAACTCATTTTGTCTTGTCATGCAAAGCGAACACATCCCTCATCACTAAAATAATTAAGCCAATTAATACATTGAAACAACATGAATGCTTACTCTTTTTTAATTTGATTTCTTTCTGCAAGAGTTTAGGGATATTTTATATATTTATTTCTAATCGCTATTTGATTTAATGCTACTGTCACTTCTCTTACTGCATTTGAGACACTTGACTGTGAAATGGAATGGGCACTATGTTGTCCAATGCCTCTCTGATAAGATCCAGAGGCATAAAAATTTAATGTAGTGAGAACCTAAAAAAAAAACAGTTATAAATTATTTTTTATTACAAAGCTACAGTACAACACACAAAACTTTGCCACTCGAATTGCCAGGGAATCATGTAATGCGAAGATTTGGAATATGTGTGATGAAAAGCTCAGTAAGGGTCAACTTAGAAAATCTTCGGCAGACGAAATTGGTGGTGTATTATTTATAAAAACAACATAATTTCAATCACCCAAAACCGACGAGCTTACATGAAATGGTTGATGGATGCTAATGAAGAAAAATTTGCAAAAATCGTACTATGTGGAAATCTAGTCTCTACCTACCCTTCTGGTAAAGAGGTGAAAGTTTACTTATTTATTAAACCTTTAACATATTAATGTATTATATTTCCCATTATTCATTTTATTAAATAATGTGATAATAATTTATAGCATACAAATTTAATAAGGTACCTTATTCTCAATGAAATGTCATAGATCGTCGTGGAGCCATTAATGGTAGTAATTATTAATAAAGCTCTTCTGTAGAGCCTTAGCGATATACCCATAAATTCCGTATCCGGTATATCGAACGGGTTGAGGAGCTCACGCTGTCTACGCCTTTGGCGCTGTCTCGTACGGAGGTCAAAGATATGTGCACGCTCTAACAAATCTAATTGTAAACCAAGACGCGCCATTTTCCTAAAAAAATTATATCACAAACTACTTCAATATAAATGATAATAAATACCTAGAATAAGTATACACATTAATGCTATATATCATACCTCCTAATTAAAAAATTAGAATAAAGATATTAGTTAAAAACAATGGATACGTTTAATAAAAGTTACTCACGAATAACTTCAGCGGAATCGCTATTTGACGTTTGTCACACGTCAAACAAACGTTAAACGTCTGGGCAAGAAAGCGGCATGTTACCGATGTTCATAGTAAAACTAGATAGTGTAAGAGCCAGTGAAAGGCTACCTGTATGTATTCGACTAGACCTAGGGTTTTGTACAGTGAGGCTCCCATACTTACTGTATATGACATGGGGAGTCACTAAGCCCAACGCGGCGGACACAGCGAGCGCTCAGGTAAGACAGGTATCGATTTTGGTAAACTTTAAATGTATTTGATCACGTCTGCCGTTTTGCAATTTGAAAATATATAATTATTATTATCGGAAAACAACAATGGCAGACCATTATCGCGCGTTTAACATTGTGGCAGACGGTTTTGAAAATGCTGAAAAAATAAAATTTTGAAAGTAATTGACCAGATCTGCCATTGATACATTTTATTTATTAGGGTCTTATAAACTCATATTAATCACGGCAGACGTCTATATTGAGTACACTTCAGCAGACAGCAAATTCTTAGCTACAATCCGGTCAGATGTATGTCTATAACGTTCTCTATTTCACATCAATGTGATTTACTCTATCACTATATTTATAGAAATTAATATTTAATTTTGTAAATAATATACTAAAACATATAAAGTTAATGATAAAAATATAAATATATTTTGAAATTTCTAATATCTAGATATGATACAGTCAGCAAGTAATCATTCAAATATTTATTTGAGTTTCTTCTTTTATTTATTTTGACAAAGTTAAAAAATATATTAAAAAGTGAATCATGCATACGTTATAAAATAAATTTCTTTTTATTAATTTGAATCTTCATTCATCGTCATCGGAATCACGTCTTTCGTGGTGTGACTCGTCTTCATCATCCATTGTATCGGAATCTGTAAAAATAAAAAGTAAATAATGAAATAGAAGTAAATTGTAAATTAACCCGAACGTAGTCGATAAAAAATTGATTACTATGAACTTACCAGGGACTTGAGTAATTAAGTCACTCACAAAAGTTGGAAGTTGATCTCCTTCGAAACATTTGAACACAAATTTCTCCTCTTCCTCAATCCAACCATACTCTAATGGGTCCAATGTTGTAGGCTGCTTTTTATGAGCATTTCTCCAAATCGTTGAAATATAATGTGCTCTTAAAGTTGCTGGTAGCTCACTCTTACACGGCGGTATTGAGCTTGCATCAAAATTAAGAATTTTCTTACTGAAATTTTCATTGACGTCGGAAGCTTTATAATTGTTGACGAAAAGTTGGTACCTTCCATCATCAACGTCAATTGATTTTTTGCATTATAAAGCTGGCAAGTAAACTTCTGAATGCTGTTGAATACCTGTTGTAACTGGTCCTCTGTCAAATTTTCTTCACCAAGCGTTGCAAATGCTTGTTGAATTCAATATTTTTTCAGTAATGTTTTCTTCCCTTTATTAAAGAAAGCCGGATTAAAATCACATCCTGTGAACGCATGGAAACCGATTAAGCTTTTGGCTAACAATTCACCAAGCTCTTTATGAATGTTTGTGATGTCAATATACCTCTCGTTATTTCCAGTTCCATTGAGCATCCAAATATTGGAGTGAGAATTTTGTAAATGAGTCATATTACCAATCATTATAATTAAAATATCGGTATCAGAGGCTCTAATAACAATATTCGACTGCTCAGTGATATTGCAAGCATGATAGATTATCTTGGTATCAGCTTCTTCATGTGAGATGCAACAGAAATTTTCAACAACACTTGATTGGATTTTGTCATCTTCAACTTTAAACGATTGACAAGCTCGGAAATTCAAAAATCTGCCGGTTACCCAAAAATGATTTCATTTCCTCACTAGACCAATGTTTTGTAAAAAATCAATCAGAGCTTCCTTAAATTTAGTATTTTTAATTCTTTGGCGAAATCTGACGGTCGCACCTGTTCAGGTCCTGAAATTATGTAATCAATCAACGATGCTTCATGTCGTAGACATCTTTCACTATCTTTATTGATGGAAAGAAATATTGGTCAAAGATTACATCAATTCTTCGGGTAGGATATTTTGATACCATTTGCAGAAATTTTTTTGAAATACTTCCGAATGTTTTGGGAACTTCTTTCATTGAATGAAGGATGAAAAATCCATCAATCAAAAATACATCTATATTACGAGGTGGTTCTTGATCAATATTTGGTTCAAGGCATTTTACAAGTACAGATTTATCAGTTTTACAGAAACCACCATCTAGATGACACAAAGCAAGAGGTACAGGAGATATTGGATACGCTAAAATTTTTAGAACATCAATTTGATGGTCCATCGAAATTCCCAATAAACGTCCGAACAAATCTCGCTGTAACTTAATCTCTTGTTGTTTACCTCCAATTTTTACAGGTTTTTTCTTTGAAAGTAAACTTGAAAAGTTGTGTATCGCAGTCTTTTTAATGGCTTTTTCAAATCTTTTCGGATCAGAAGTACATTCCGAAATGAAAGTTGTTCGTTGCTCTTCACCATTTTTCTCGATATTTAAGAGGAACTCTTCCACTTGTGATGACGCAGCTTTTCCGGAACCAATGTTAAATAGTTGATCAGGCGATAAATCAGTGCTGAAGGGATTCACATACTGATCAAACGAGTTGATGAACTTTTCCAGTTGTTGACAACTTTTCTTAATATTGTGTGGCTGTAATTCTGCTGAAATATCTTGCTTCTTGGTGATTCCTAAGTCTTCCAACACGTGAGTTATTATACTTGAACGGATGTCGTGACTTCTCGCCCACCGTTGACGAGCTGAAATCGAGTGAGTGAGATATGTGATACCAGTAAGTGTTCTCGCAGCATCTGCATTAATGGTCTGCTCTAATGTAAGATCAATAGGCTGCCTTGAAAACGGCTTATTGGTACGCTTGACTCCAAACAATCCTTTTCGAAAATCTTGCTCTAAACCAGGATGAGTAGTGGGTACTTTGATTAAATTGTACTGGTATTGGACTGTCCATTTTGCATAATTTTGATGGTTGAAAGCAAAAAATAAATTAGTTACTTTTGGTAAAGTGTCAAGATACAATTGGAAGTAACCAACACGAATGCTTCTACTTAGTTGTAAATAATGATGAATAAGTTTGGCATAAATCATATAAAATTGAGCTGTTTTACCATGTTCACCATTCAATGTTTGTTGCTCGTAAATAGCGTAATCATTACAGAGTTCCTTCAAGCTTTCATTGTGAATAAAAAATGAAGATGTTTGACAATTCTGTAACCGTTCAATCTCTTCTAAAATATCTTCAGATATTTCAATATTTTTACGTGTGAGAAAAGATCTAAAATGCATTATTTGTAGTCCTAAAGCCATTATTGGGTGTAATCTTTTACAACGATTGAAATGTTTGCCCTCAATAAAACTTGATACGGATCCACTGGCAAGCATTTCACTTTCAACCATGATTGTTGATAAACCACTATCATTAATCACTTTTCCGATTGCCTTGAAATAGGACATCATAATATGAAAAGCACCCAAGTGTATAAATAATTTTTTAAAGGTGTTACCTTCTGTAGCTTGGATTTGCAGTGCAATCTTTGCAATAGCTAAATCGTAAGTCACTTGCATATACTCTTGATTTAGCTCTTGCAAGGCTTTCATGCACTGCTGCATAGTTGCCAAAACTACTGCATTGCTTGTTGGTGAGTAATTAATCGGAGTCAAATATGAAATCAATTGTTGTGGAGTATCGTCAATCACTACTTTACTGTTAAAACCAGTCCACATAGGGTATTTAACAATCCCAAAGCATGACTTAGCATCCAAATTGTGTCAATTCGATCGTAAAGACTCTTATGAACGATTATATTAACTTCTTGCTCACTTTCGATTGAATATTACTAGTTTTTGAGTTTTTAGCACACTGTGGTAACTCAAAGTCGATGGACTCAAAAGATCGTCTTCTAGATCTGTTATGCTTACTACCTTCAGTATCTTCTGCTTCTGCTTCTTCTTCTTCTTCTACATTGTCGTTGTTAGGGTCAATATTTTGATACATTATTCCAACTGTATCATGGAGAGTGTCTTTTCCAGTCTTGGTATCAACAAATCGGTCATAATTGTCAAATGCCATACCAGCCACAAGATTTTCTTCTTTGTTAATTACCTCTGGACATATCTCGGTGCGTGAAACTGATGAATAAGTTGCTTCTGTTTCAAGCTCTTCGACAGCACTGTAACTTATACAATGACCGTAACGATTTATTATATCGATAACTTTACGACTACTTGTAATACTTTTTAATGTCATGCCTAAGCAAATATGTTTAGAAGTCTTAATGTTACCATTGTGAGTCATATATATAGTGTCCTGTGACAGAGATTTAACGTGACGTTGAAAACTGTCGCAATTCCGCCGTTTACGACTATAACCTCCAAGAATTGACGAAAATAAATCGGAAATCATGGGTGGTGTCGAACATTCACCTTTTATTAACCGTTGACTGGTTAAATAATCAGGTAATTTTTTACTTTTTATGCCCAAAATTTCCGCTCGTAAAATAGCAGCTGCTTCTTGTAAAATATCTTGGTCTTTCAAGTGCGCAAATAATGATTCATCAATAATTGAAATACCTTTTGGGGCAACTACTTTTTTTTTATTAGATATCAAAATTTGGATTTTATCAGCAAATTTTTTATGAATCTTTTCCTCCAAATAGTGCGGGGTAAATATAGATGTTGCGTCTGAGCCTTCACTTAAATCTTTGAACATTTCAAGATACTCTTTATGTAAATAACTGACAAAATAACAACGTCCTCGATTGATGACATTCTCTTCAATTAAATGACATATTTCTTTATAAACAGTTTCATGTACTTCTCGAGAGATGTGCCATGAAGTACGGACCGGACTTTTCACGAGTGATCTTTTCTGATTCCTAAACTTTTGCCGACAAATATCGTGATAGTATACTTCAGGGGAAAGAACACTTCGTATTTTAGTCAAAGTTCATTGTTAATTTCAGTATCTGGCTTAAAGTTTAGTAGAACACTCTTCTCAAATTGATCCTTCCCTGAAGTGCGTAATGGCTCAATTTTGGACCGATTTTGTTTTTTTATTACAAAAACATAACTTTAAGTTTGCTGAAGCTACAGTACCGGAAGTTTGATCAGTCGATGATTTTGCCGAAACTTCAGATGGTCCGTCCTCCAACGGTTGTTCAGCTTCAGCGTCTGTTTCATTTATTATAGGAAGGTTCACATCTTCTACCTGGGAATCATGTACAATTATATCCTCAATTACTGATGTATCAGCTGACGTAGATGGTTGCTCAATTGTAGATGAAATCGCACTGGGCTGTGGTGGAACCTTTTTTCAACATCTGTCGAGAAAACTGTCTTTTCAATGCTGTAAATGTCTTATAACAAGTACTATGATAACCTGAATCATAAATTTCGTCCGGTAAAATAGTATCTTTTATTTTAATTTATGACATTTTCTTAACCTCAAAATCTTTTTACATTTTGACATAGTCTCTTCTGAGAAAAGCTGTAATTTATCAGTTTTTACAGCGTTACAGAAAACACACTTCAGTTCTTCGTTTTCACTCGACATTTTGTCAGATAAATTAAATGAATAATAAACTTTAATACACTTGATAAATAACTTTAACTTTTAACTTCACGAAACACGAGGTATCTCTATTTAGGTTCACAACGTACTGAAAACATCTGGCAAAAACCGTTAGGGTGGGGATACAACTTGACCCTCTCAGGTATAAAATCTAAACGATTCGAATGCTAGTAAGTATACTAGAAAATATTATAGAATGAGTACAATAGTAATCCATAGGGAGAAAATAAAGGATAGCTATAGATAGTCTGTGCAAACATCTGACCGGATTGTAGCTAAGATTTTGCTGTCTGCTGAAGTGTGTACTCAATATAGACGTCTGCCGTGATTAATATGAGTTTATAAGACCCTAATAAATAAAATGTATCAATGGCAGATCTGGTCAATTACTTTCAAAATTTTATTTTTTTCAGCATTTTCAAAACCGTCTGCCACAATGTTAAACGCGTGATAATGGTCTGCCATTGTTGTTTTCCGATAATAATAATTATGTATTTTCAAATTGCAAAACGGCAGACGTGATCAAATACATTTAAAGTTTACCAAAAATCGATACCTGTCTTACCTGAGCGCTCGCTGTGTCCGCCGCGTTGGGCTTAGTGACTCCCCATGTCATATACAGTAAGTATGGGAGCCTCACTGTACAAAACCCTAGGTCTAGTCAAATACATACAGGTAGCCTTTCACTGGCTCTTACACTAAGACGATAAGCGGTTACGTTTCCGCTAAGTCGCAACATATAGTATAGTTTGTGGTGGCAACTGGAACGCGGGCGTACGGCGCCGCGGATAAATGAGTGCGATGTTACCGATTTGGCATTTCTGTCAAATAGCAGCGCGGAAACAAAACGGATAAAGTGAGCGTGTTAGACCCGCAGGTAGCGGCGCCTAGCGGCGGCGCGTGGGTCGGCGACGCGCGGGACGGCGGCGCGCGGGGCGGCGACGTGCGAGGCGAGGGCGCGTGCTCGAACCAGTGTTGCCACCTTAGAGGTTTTCCCACCAGAACTGGTGCTTTTTCAACGCTGTTGGTGATATTTTTTTATTGAATGGCGTTTTTATTTTTTTTAGTGGTATTTAGCGGTTTTTCAATATCACTGGCCTACACTCATTTTGGTGCCTAAGATTTTATAGCTGATTTTGATGTATTTTGTGAGTTGATACGAGAAAACTAGTCACATTTTCCATATCAGCTCTTGTTCATAATTTGACTACCAAAGTATAGAGAATATAAGCGAATTACCATGTCGTTTATTGGTTTCCGTTGGTCTTTCGTCGCAAATGTAACAAAATATATTAGGATCGTTTATGCAACATCTCGATTTACTTGCCATAGTAAATTTATGAGTTTAATGCCATAAAACTAGTTATATTATAACATGGACTGATTTTGAATAAAACCGTATAAAAATTAAAATGAGAATTGTAGGTAAACTAGAGCTGTCAGTTGACATCTAGTAGCAGGAATGTGGTTCATCCTACCTACTATACCGACTGCTGATGCGCAAAGAGCTGCACCAAACCAACAAAAAAAAATTGTAGGCTAGTGTATGGAATCTGGTAACACTTTTGAAAGGGGAATCCCTACCGTTACTGAATTTCATGTTTTATGCTTACTCTATGACCGGGGAATCCCTAGGCAGACTCGTAAGTTAATGTTTTGTTTCAGCTGTCATTCTATATGTCCCTCAATATAAATTGTGTGTGTTGTGTTGTTGAAAAGCCTGTTTGATAGAGTTGTGTCTTGAAACAGTGTGTGTTAATTCCTGAAGTAAATAACATTTAATAATGGAAGTTCCACTCAAGAAAAACAATACGCACAAAAGTATAGAAAAGAATGGGAATCACTAAATGAATTCCAAACCTGGCTTAAGCCTTTACCTGATGATAACGAAAGCATTTTGCACATTTTGTAAAGCAGAATTACTGGCAAAATTATTAGATTTGAGGACATACCGAAACAAAAAAACACAAATAAAAAATTCAAATTATATCGGGCAATCAAACGATAAAATTCACGCCTGCTGAAACGATTTCAAAGCGAAGCTAGCTAAGGAAATTCAACAAAGACTGCCGACTAATTATACTGTGCTAGAGTTGATGTCAAGATTAGCGCCAGAGACGATTCTACGCTAGGGTAAGGACAACTCCATCTCAGAACTAGCTAAAGAACTTGGCTATAATGCTAGTGATATTGACAAGATATTGAACCAGTGGCACAACATTTGTTTTGTCCAGTGGAAAAATACAAACGATGTAATAAAATTTTGGAATGAGGTAGATGAGTACAGAAGCGCAGCTGGAATAAATGACTTTGGAGAACTAGTTGATCTTGCTATATCTTCGTTAACATTACCTCATTCAAATGCGGGTGTCGAAAGAATTTTCAGTGTCATGAACATCGTAAAAACCAAACTACGGAACAGGATGGCTGGTCCACTTTTAAATGCTATAATTTTTATCAGAAATAGACTAAAAGTTACTGATATTAAATGTTACAATTACGAATTACCAAGCGATGTCATTGCAGCTATTGGAAAAAACACAAAGTACTCGTACAAAAATCAAGTTCAACCGGCAACATCTTCTGCATCGGTATCGGCGTCATCGACAGTAGAGTCTGTGAATTATGATGATGAAGTTATAGAAGATATAACATTTGATCTTGATTTTTAACATTTCATTTTTTTTATTGTTCATCTGAATACCTAATTACTCTATTGATTGAATTAGTTTTATTTCATTGTTTTTTAAATAACAAATATAATGTTTATGTTTGGTAAATTGTGTGGTAAAAAATAAACAAATTGAAAAATACTTCATTTTGTTTAATTAGGTAATAAAAACAACTACTGCTTTCTTTTAGCATCTCATACATATTAGTACTCCTTTTTTTTAACATCTTATACATGTTAGTTCGTATTTAATTTCAACTAGGTTTTCTTTAGTCTGAGATTGTAAAATGCAATAATTTAGCGGAATTTGGTGTTTTTTTTTTTAATTCAAATTTGTTTAATTTGGCGACATTTTACTGACCAGTTAGCTTTTTTAAAAAATTTAAGGTGGCAACACTGGCTCGAACGGTCGGCGGCCACGATGTTAACGAAAACACGAAACAATTTGAATTGATTAATTTCGGTTTAATCAATATAAAACCGTGACACTGCACTACACTCGACACACGTATTTGCGTGAATCGGATAGATCACGAATAACGGAACGCATATGGCTAAAGCATACGCTATCGTAGTGTTTTGAGATAGCCTGTGGGAGGACGTGCGAGCACGTCCGGACGCCACAAGGCTGAAATGGGAACTGGCTAACCTATATTTTGTTTTTTTTTTTGGTTTGATGCGCAGGAAGTGTAAAAATCTTCACAGACGAAAGATACCCGGCCACGCGACCTATAAGCCGGGTTATGTGGAATTTTTACCCACTAAAAAGCAGTCATGCAACGGATCTCTGTTTCTGTTTCCGCAAGTGCGGAAGTTCCGCGCGCTTTTCAACATCCGTTTCTGCTTCTGTTTCCGCAATTTTTATAACTGAGATTTAAACGGAAGTTTACAACCGACGGCTGAGAGTTACGCATGTGCGGCGCGAGGCGCGTGCGAGTCGCTGGACGGTTGAGCGCGCGGGAGAGGGGTCAGCCAGCGAGCCGCGCAGGCACTTGTCACATTTGTTTGTTTACGAACTTTTTCGTGAATGTAAGCGCGTAATATTTTCTGCTGCTGTTTGTGTCAATACATTTGTGTCATGTGTGTAACTTTAGTGCAATTATGAAACCAAAAATTAGTGTTATTTGGAGCTATTTCGTTGAGATTGACGATGCAAAAGCCAGATGCAAACTATGTGATAAAGTGTACTCGCGAAAAGGCCGCACAACTAGCGCTTTAAAGAGCCACCTCAAAGCAATACATGTCAAACAGTTTGTAGAGTTTGAGAAGTTAAATAAAGCAGCTAAACTTTCATCGGAAACGAAAAGAGAAAAGGTCAGTTAATGAAATGACTACCTACTTTTTTATATATGAATTTATAAATAATTAATTAGGCAACTGTTAGTCTGTTATGTTCAGTATAGACCTACTGTATGGATAATTTGAGTACTTACTAAATCCTTAACGTGAGCGATTTATGAATAAAAAAACATCATTTCTATTAATGTTATTTAAATAACATTTTGATGTAATTTTATTCATGCGCACTTAGTAATATACGTCGTGCTTAAAGAATAGTTTGCTCAACAATATTTTGCTGCCACAAAATAATATTTAGCCTATTTTAATTCATAAAATACTCTTGAAAGATTGTAAAATGTTCAGTTACTCAAGTCAGTTGTCCTTTTTTGTATTTATTTATTTTATATTGTTGTAGGTTCATTCAACTCCGGCTGAAAATGCTAAAAAACAACACTACAACAAAGTCTGCAAATTAATGATAATTGGGATTCATCACATAAAAAATCTCAACAAATTGATCGTATGATTGCTGAAATGATTGCCCTCCAAAACCTACGATTCAGTTTTGTCGAAGGCACGGGCTTTCGCAGATTAATGAACGCTCTTCCGAAGTACAAATTGAGAGGCCGTGATTATTTTTTTTCATTTGTATGCGATAATTTGTACAATCCATTGGCTAAGAAAGTCAAAGATCTGCTTGTAGAATTCGACAAGTTATCCTTCACAACTGACATATGGTTTGATCTTCATTCTGGAATTTCATTGCTTACTTTGACTGCACATGGAATTTCAGAGGATTTTTGCAAAAAGAATAAAATTTTGAAATGTGAAGTCATGGACGAGCGTCATACAGGTGCTGTAATATCTATAAAGTTTCAAGCTATTCTTGAAGAATGGCGCATACATCACCAAAAAGACTGTATGGTGCGTCACCGTGGTTCTAACATGGTTAGAGGAATGCAGTTGGCAGGATTGGAGGATATCAGTTGCACAATACACCAGATCCAGCTTTGTATTCGAGCTGGTGTAGAATCTCAAGAGTGGCTTCTACAGTTAACTACAAAATTGAGAAAAATAATCACCCATTTTAATCACTCCTTAGTCGCCCAAGCTGAGCTAATAAAGATTCAAAAGGAATGCCTGAATCAGTCTGCTTCATCTGTCATTCAAGACTGCCCTACACTGTAAATAAATAATCAGTTAATATTATCTGATAAATAATATTATTTATTTTATACATATTTTGTTTGTAGATAATAAATATTCACTTTATAAAAAGCTACATTATTTTAGCAGAAATTCATAATTAAATTTGTTTCATTTTCAGATGGAATAGCACATTCTATATGATGGAAAGGTTTTCGAAGCTTAAGGATTCGATTGTCTTGTACCTAAGTGCAAATCCAATTGTTATGATCTCCCCTGAAGACTGGATTAATGTTTTAAAATTTGTGCAATTAATGAGACCATTTGAAGAAATTACTAGAAACTTAAGTAGTGCTCAAGTAAACCTATCAGTTTAAAAAGATAACTGGCGAACATTATTATATGTGATATTTCTGAGAAATTATTAAATCTTTTAACCTGTAAATTAACATTCGCATCATTATCTCGAAACATTTAGTATAATTTATTTTTAAATTTTCATGTACATTACAAAGCACGAAACTCTGCCACTATGAATTACCTACGAATGAGGCAATGCGCAGATTCAATGTTCCTCGACCTTTCTTTTCTTCTGTGTTTCTGTGTTTGTGTGTCCCGTATTCGTGTGTGTATTTTACGCCATTACGACGCTTTTGTGGCTAATTTCACAGCGGTAGAGTTTCGTCCGTTGTAATGTAGTACAGTTAGGTCCACACCGGTTTTGTACCATAAAACAAAAAGTGTTATAAGACAATTTTTATCTTACATTATTTATTTTTTTAATAAAAGATGCCGTTTTCTTGTGCGATTTATTGTCTCTACGTACTACTAAAAAAAACTTGTTAGTATTTTAGAGCTGTCTTCCTTTCGTTATAATGTATTTAGTTTATTAGCATTCATCGTATTTTTTTATATATTTCTCTAGAATACTGTTGTTTATAAGCGTTGACAGATTTTTTGAGCGATTTTAAATACTTATCATTGTGATCTACACTTATTTATCTACTTATTAAATGGATAACTTTCCATTCACGGCTTCACTTACCTGGGCATAGAATATATTCTTCATTTTTTATATGGAAAACCTTGCTGTCAATCCAAATCTCGTTCCCGCTTTTAATTATGGTCCCGGTGCTGTTCTTGATTTCGATCTCGCTCATGTTTTTGATTCTAATCTTGATCCGACTCTCCGTTTCGAACCCGGTCCTGTTTTTAATTTTGGTCCCGGTTCAGGAGCGGTACGTCTTATTACCAGCCCCACCCCCGGCACCGGCGGCCCGCGCCGCTGCCGGCGCCCGGGCGTCCGTAACCGCGCCTTGTGGCAAGTTTAGTTATACCGCGGCCACACACTCGACGAGTGGCGAGAGAAATAGCGAGGGAGGGAAGTGGGCGTAGTGTGGCTGCGTTACTCGTCATGCCGCTCGTTCTGCTACTCTCTGCGCGGCGATCCATCTTTGTCGGTTTTAGCGCGAGTCAGCGAGCGCGGAGCGCGAGTGACCGGCAACACACTCGCGTTGAACGCAGTTCCCATCGAGCGCTCGTGTTGTTAACACCGTTAAGTGATTTAATGATGTCGCAGCCGCCGTTATTCAATGAATGGTCAAATGAAAAAACATTAAAATTTATAGAATTATTAGCTGGTGAACCTGCAATTTGGGACCCAAAAAACAAGCAGTACAAATTAAAACATAAGGTATGTACGTATTAGTAAGTATACATTGTATAAATAGCGTAAAATTGTCAAATTTTAAAGTCTATTTTTAAAGTTTGAACTTTAATGTACTATCATAAAGTGTATTATCGATTGAGGAAATTTAACAGTTTACCATCTATTATTTTATTATTATTGTCATTTGTTACTTTGTGTTGTTTTTGTACTCCATAATTATTTATTTCATATTACTTATTTATTTTAGGTACACGATGCTTGGGTGAGGATTGGCGAAGTCATGAGTGTTCCTATAGAGGACCTCAAAGCAAAAAAAAGTCTTTGATGGCATCATTTAGACCATTAGTAAATAAAAAAAAAATTCAATTCGATCTGGAAGTTCGACTGATGAAGGCACTTTTTCTATATCTAGATCTATTGGTTTTCTTAAAATTCGAAAAACTGATGTCAAGACACCGAAAACGTTTTCCACGATTATACGATTACTTGATAGCTTGTAATTAAAAGTACGTTCTTTTGTGCCAACACTATGATTACCTGGAAAAGGTTTCATTATGTGTTTATGTAAAAGCAAACGCTCCGTCGCCAAGAAATACATATGGGACACTTTCTTCTCTTCCGTAATGGGCTATCTGGGGTAATTTAAATTATCCGTGTCAATTTTTGCCACAGTAAACTATTTTTAAAATTCCTCCATCGCTTATGCGCCCCTGGCCTCCTATATCCGCAAAGATGAAACGATAATCACTATTAACTAAAGCCATTAATACGATACTATACGTATTTTTAAAATTATAATATTCAGAGCCACTATGTGGTGGGCATTGAACCACAATATGCTTTCCATCTATAGCTCCAACACATCGTGGAAAACGTTTCCTAAATCCTTTTCAATAACTAACCACTCTTCTGGTGTCTGTGGTAACTGAAAAACATCTTTACATTAACTACATCATTATTACTTTATTATTATAATAAAATAATATTATCTTTTTAGGTTGATAGTATCCAAATTGACAATAACAAAATGACAATGAGACTGAAACTACACAGGATGAGAATACTGAGAATGAAACCACACAGAATGTAAATACTTTAAATAGAGTTGCAACACATAGTGTACAGAAAAACGTCGCCAACATTTTGATGTAGAAGATGCTCAAAAAAAAATTAAATTTGAGTTTTCAAACTCTTAATAATGTATTGAGTAAAAATAACGCAGAAGACGAATGTGACATATATGGCAAACTTCTGGCAACAAAGTTACGGAAATACCCAGAAAGCATCCGTCAAAAAAATCATGTATAAAATAGATGGTTTTTTTTTAGAAAACCCACCACATACTGCAAATATCAGATACCATAGTTTAACACCATCTCCAGGCCATACCATTCCACCCTCTCCATCATACGTCATTGCTCAATCACCAGGCCATACCATTCCACCATCTCCAGTAACAATCAGCATACCGGAAGATTACGAGTTTACAGAAGCCGAACTTAACATGATAGAATCAGAACAACAAAACAGAATAAATATATTATCACAAGAAATAATTGTACCACCTAATAACCCGAAAAACATAATAAAGACTGCATTCTTGAATGCAAAAAAGAATAATGCTATGCAATAATGAAGGATTAATAGCATACCATTATTATTTCAAACATTATTTTCTAAATTTTTAAATACATTTCATAAAAATACAAGTTTTTCTTACTTACCCTAATTTGATCCTTAAAACAGAGTTAATAGCTTTGCAAACTTCAGGAACTATTAAAGAAATTACTTGATGGGAAACTTTGAAAAGAAAGTGAAGACTTTGGTAACTGTCTCCTGTAGCTAAATAGCGTAACGTTATCGCTAAACGTATTTTGTTGATATAGCTATTCTCATTTGAGTATCTTGTTTCCTAATCAAGGGTTCAATTTTAGTCAATAAAAATTCAAAATCTGTTGCTGACATTCTGCAGAAGTCACTAAACTCTCCAGAGTCTTCGCTAGTCATGTCTATGAAAAAGTTATCCATACTGTTTCTGTAACAAGATATAATTAAGTAACTACTATTTAAATAAAACAACGTTTCCGATTTACTTTAATCAATAACTAAAATAAATAATTAAAAACAATGGTAAGTACCTGCCTAACTCAAATGAATAGACAATTATAATCCATAAAAAAATTTAATAAATATACTATCCATCTGAAGTTGGCAATCATGTAATTCATTTTAATTTCAATAAGTAAGTACTTGCACTTGCCCCGTCCTGTTCCGATGAATCGATGTCACCCACCATCTTCTTTGACGACGACGATGACGTCGTTTAAATAAATTGTTTTGTTTTAAAACGTTTAAATAATTCGCTATGCTGTATAAGCATAATGCGCACGCTGCCACAATATTGTCGTCCATTGCAAGGCGAATACTGGAATGCGGAGCAACGCGATGAATGTCGTGAGTAGGGAAGTGTGTGGCTGCTAGGGAAATATTCGCGGCAGCGCGACGAACAGCGCGAGGAGCATAGTGTGGCTGAGGCATTAGATACGTTAGATTTGATAGTCTGACACGAATAAAATTTTGCATTTTGATAAAAATTATGGACCATTATCATTTGCTCGTGCAACTGATGCAGAAAACACTAGTATTCAAAAAAAAAAGTGTTTATTATTGTTAAATTAAAAACAGAATTCACATAAAAAAATACTTGAAGTCTCGTCTTTTTGTGCAATATAATTGTAATGAATATTGTGTATTCGCACGCATGATGCTTACATTTCTATGTTCTTACCATTGAAGACATTTAAATGGCTTTCGCATTACTTACACCTGAATGACAATAATGTTATGCCGGCAAGAAATAATTCAAATTATAATAAACTTTATAAAATTCGCCCACTGCTTGACATATTGCGACGAAACTTCCAACAAAATTACAGATCTTCAAAAAATATTGCGATCGACGAGAGTATGTTAAAATTCAAAGGTCGAAACTCCCTCAAGCAATACATGCCAAAAAAGCCTGTAAAACGTGGCTATAAAATGTGGATGAAATGTGCAGAATCAGGGTATTGTCTAGACTTTGAATTATACACTGGCAAAGAGGGAGCCGAAGTCGAGACTGATCTTGGCGGTCGAGTTGTAAGACAGTTCTGCGCAAGCCTTATCGGCAAAAATCATAAAATTTATTTTGATAACTATTTCAACAGTTATCAACTGCAGGTGGATTTATTAGAAGACCAAATACTTGCCTGTGGAACAGTTAATTCTAATAGAAAGCTTTTGTCCAAACGGAAAGATGACAGGGTAGTTAATAATTAGGGTCCCTTACCCAAAGGGTAAAAAACGGTACCCTAATTACTAAGACTCCATTGTCCGTCAGTCCGTCTGTCACCAGGCTGTATCTCATGAACCATGATAGTCAGATAGTTGAAATTTTCACAGATGATGCTTTTCTATTGTCGCTATAACAACAAATACTAAAAAACAATAAAATAAATATTTAACGGGGCTCCCATACAACAAACGTATTTTTTTTGCTTGTTTTGGCTCGATATTGATAACGGTAAGAGGTAGACGCTTGAAATATTCACAGAATATTTAGTTGTGTATTCACTTTAGAGATGTACGATATACATCGATGTATTATAAACTCTCGATGAATAGTAACGATGCACTGTTTTGAACCGATGTATTGATAATATTTCAACATCGTATATATTTCGATGTTTTTTATTCGATACATCGAATACGCAAATTATGAAATGAGTGTCTATAGGTATGGCAACACTGACTGACGACTGTAGCCACTCAACTACATTCAAGTAGTATATCACAACGTACAATTTTTAACCCTAGCTCACTAACCTTATTTTCGAGTGACATTGTCACTAACCATTCGTAATTTTTACGACAAATTAAAACATCAATAATTATTAAATCAACTTTATTAATGACACAGAATGACTTAAATTAACAGTCTTACTTATCTTTTAATGAAACTAAATAATATGTTTTATAAATTACTATCCTGAATACAAATTGCACATCGATACATGCTCCCTGCAAATCGGTGTTTTGCACCCCTTACAGAATGTCGTCGTCATACGACGTTTTTTTGCAGGACAGATGTTGCAAGTTTTTCGCGTTTTAGGTACGTCATGACTGGGACCTTCCTGAGGATCATTAATTTTCAAGATCTCTGCGATGATGAGCTTCAGATTTCGCTGCAAAGTTACAGTCTGATATCTCTTGCAGCCAAGGCTTCATGAGATCATCTGCCATTTGTAAAGCAAAAGGCCTCCTTTTCATGGGTTTTGTTCCATTTCGTATCGCATTAGAGACATGGATGACATATGCATTTACTATAGTCAGATTCAGAATGTTGAAAACAAGCAAAGCGGCCATCGGTTGGTCTTTCGGCTGGTACTCATGATCGAACACATTTGGTCTACTGTATCAACCGCGCCTTTTGTGGAGTTATAGAATTCAATAATTTCTGGTTTTAGAATTTGCATTGATTGAAGGTTGATCATGTGTGGTGGAAAGAAGGTAAACGATCTTATTTGTCTTCGGTTTGTAGGACACCAAAGTCATTTCTTTATCGAAACCGAATATCGAAGTGCCAACTGGTCTATTTCTAGTGTTCACCATTTCTTTGGGGATCTCTCGCTTGTTACTTCGTAGTACCTACTACTGTGAACTTATATGGTGGCTTCAATAGTTCAGCAGCCAGAGGAACCGAAGTAAACCAATTATCCATCGTTATATTCCGGTTCGACCCTTGGTATGGTTTACATAGTTCTTTCACAAAATAATTTGCTAATGGCTCGTTCCCAGTGTTCGTGTTTTTCCCATATAAGGTATAGCATTGCACATGTACTTCGTACTAGAATCAGCAACCATCACAAGCTTCAAGCCATATTTATTTGGCTTATTCGGGATATACATTCGAAAGGACAACGTCCTCTAAAACCAACTAATTGCTCATCCACGGTTATGTACGAACCTGGCTTGTACCATTTCTTGCAATTTTCAATAAACTTTTCCATACATCTCTAATTGGTGCCAGCCTATCAGATTTCTTCTCTCTCGTCTAGTATTTTTGTCATCAAATCTAATACATCTAAGTAAAAGTCGAATCTTTCAGCACTCATGCAAGCTTTATAAGTTTTAGTACTTCTCAGGGTATCAAACAAAGTTCGTGTAGGTAAATGGTTACTCTTGAGAGCCGCAGACTGAATGAGGAGACCTAGTAATGCCTTGATTTCATTGGCCGAAGTTTGTGTTGTAGTGTACTTAGATGTTTTATACTTATTGTTCTTTATGTTAATCTCTATGTTCGAGTATTGCACTATTATGTCGATGATTTCCTCCGGAATAAAAAGATGAAATAGATCTTTTGGCTTTGAAAGTTCTTTAGATATACCTACTGGTCCAGGTACAATATGCAGCACATTACGAGCACCTGTACGGGTACGTGGGTCTCGAGGTATTGTAGACCATTTGTGTTGATTCTTACCGTACAAGATGTTCTGCCTTGGTTGAATGACTGATTGCTGGTGTTGAGTATGCTCATTGTTGACATCAACGATCTGATTTGAGCCAAATGTCGTTGGCGTACCATCATCAGAATCAGAATCTATGACCAACCTTCGACTGCGACCGGTACGTGGCACGAAAACATCGTCCTCTGACGAAACTGCAACATCCTCGTCACTTTCGTCAGTTTCGAAGTGAATTTCCGTCTCTAAATTATTATTATCTTCCTCTGAATCCGATTGCGATTGATTATCAGGGATTGACTCCGTATCCGATTCTTCTAGCCACTGTAAAATTTTCTCATTTTGGCTCCTCAAATCCATCTAAAACATAAACTAAAGAGGTAAATTTCAAATTTAAACAATAACTAAATAGTCATAAATAACATAAAATAATAAAATTATTACTATAAAATAAATTTGAATGCATATTATGCATTATAATAATAAATAAACAAGGTTTATGTAGTTATTTTTGATTTTATTAGACAAAAAAAAATGTATCACATTGAAAAAAAGTTGCGTGAATACTAACCTTTCGTAATTTTTACGCCGATCACACGATATTTCCTAACCAAAAACAGGTGCATCCGTAATGAGTGTTTACGGGTCACTGGTGATGCGAATTAGGAAGGTACTAGAAGTATGCGGATTCGCGCGGGAGGGGAACATACCTAAACCTTAAATGCGCCAGTCACGCGTCGTAATTTTTACGAATGGTTAGTGATCTAGGGTTAAGAAAACACATAGATGATGTAACATCCATTGGAATACGCTCGCAGTGCTTTTGAAGTCCCCTACGACGCATCAGCCGAAATTACGTTGCGTTCGGCGTAGCGCCGAACCTTCCTTCGGACGATTATTTCAGTAAAAACGCATTCAATGTATTTTGCATAGCAAGCGACACATTAGGCGACGTGTTAAGGCGCGATTAAACGACGCGGGCTAGCCCAATCCTACGCGAGCCGAGTCGTCCGTGGAGATGCGGCTCGGCTAAATACGAACGCAAGCCTGCTCGTTTAAACAACGCGGGGTAGCACGTTCCTACGCTAGCCGAGCCGTACGTGGAGATGCGGCTTGTAGCCGTTGTATGTACACATCACGCTGTTGAACCGCGCTGTCCGCTTGTTCATTCCGCAATATGGATAAACGAAAACGCCTTGCTGCAGCAGCAGCTACTGTTATTTTGCTCGGTGGTGAATATTTAAAAAAAAAGAAAGACGAAGAAGACGATGGTGGATGGTGTCATTGTATAAGAGTCGCAAAACGTAAGTTCATATTTTTATATAAATTCACCTCGGGTATAGTATTTATTATCTGATGTCCGAATCTAAAAGTCTCTTTGTTGCTACTGGGACATCTTAGATTCTTTTTGAATCTCACCGAGTGACTAATTCTAAGCAACAATCACTCACATCAGTAAATTGAAAGAATTGCTTAGAATTAATCACTCGGTGAGATTGAAAAATCGGTCTCCTGGATCCTGATAGCGGTAGAAAGTCTCACTTCCATACCTCATACCTAAATGTATTGTAAACAAACCTAGCCTTAGTCTTGAAATGAATAAAGAACATAACAATTATTTTTCAATCATTTATTCAAGAATTAGACGACAGTAGGAACATAAAATCTTAACAATTACTACTTTTTACTTTCTTAGGTACAATATAATATTGTTTTTAAAATTTTAGGTACAATGCTACAGATCTGCTATATGACCTAACTCGAGAACCCTCTGGATATTTCGAAAACTTTTGTCGAATGTCCGCAGCTGATTTTGAATATCTGCTCAACTTAATCGGACCATTCATCGCAAAACAAGACACTAACATGAGAAAATGTATTCCGATTCAAGAAATACTGGCTGTAACTCTCAGGTTTCTTGCGACGGGTGATAAATTTAGCAGCCTGGCCTACCTATTTAAGTTTTCAAAATCTACAATAGCTACATGCATAATGGAAGTTTGCCAGGCTTTGATTCAAGAGTTGCGAGAAGAAGTCAAGGCGAGCGTATATAATTTATTCAGATTTTTCAAATATCTTAGAAACTGCATCTGCATACAATTGATCAATTGATTGCTCTTTAGAAAGAGACTCAAATCCAGGAAATGGTTGAGAATGAGAATACTCTTCCATATCAGAAGATTGTTGCGAATTTGAGTGAGGAGATGGCTGGAAGTCTGCAGATACTTGAGAATGTGACTGTGGAGACGGGTGGAAGTCTGTAGATACTTGAGAATGTGACTGTGGAGACGGCTGGAAGTCTGCAGATTCTTGAGAATGTGACTGTGGAGACGGATGGAAGTCTGCAGATTCTTGAGAATGTGACTGTGGAGACGGCTGGAAGTATGCAGATTCTTGAGAATGTGACTGTGGAGACGGCTGGAAGTATGCAGATTCTTGAGAGTGTGACTGTGGAGACGGCTGGAAGTCTGCAGATTGTTGAGAATGAGACTGTGGAGATGGCTGAAAGATTGGTCGCCATTGAGAATGAGACTGTGGAGATGGCTGATAGTTTGCTCGCCGTTGAGAATGAGACTGTGGAGATGGCTGAAAGTTTGTTTTGTGTTGAGAATGGGACCGTGGCGATGGCTGATAAGATGACGTTTGATAACCAACTGAAGATTGCATGTTTTAATAATAACTAGAAGCTATTGGATTTTGAGGCAAGTGAAGTCCTGCATATGGCTGATTAGGGGGATTCTGAAATCGTGGAAATGCTTGCTGTTGTTTTAGGCGAAACATTACATTATCAATCTCATGCATGGCGATGTCACGAGTCAACATGTCCACGGATTTCAACTTTGCACATAATAATTTTGTGTATAAAGTGCATTCGTCTTCAACCGGTTCTGGTTCTGCACTTATTTTTTTAAGGACATCGTACGCTTGTTCCATTTGATGTTCAATTTTCCGCTTTCGGTTTACTTCCTTTTTATTGCTTGTATTAGTTGGCTTTTTGAAAATAACTGAATTCATTGTGTCTGTATTAGTAGAAGATTCGTTTTCTCGATCAACTACATTATCTTCGTTACCTTCATGAATAACTACTTCGTCTTCGTTTAGTTCAACGTCAGGATCAACGGTGTCCTGAAAAAATAAATTTGACATTGATATAATATTTCAAAATTTATTACAGTTGCCTCGAACTGCAGATGAATGGTTAAAAATAGAAGCGGAATTTGACAAAAAGTGGAATTTTCTACATTGCATTGGTGCGCTTGATGGAAAACACATATTAATTCAGAGCCCCACTCACAGCGTGGTGCTATTAGCATTAGTAGATGCAAACTATAACTTTACATATGTAGACATAGGGTGTCAAGGAAGAATTAGCGATGGTGGAGTCTACCGAAACTCCAGCATGTACCAAAAAATTGAAGAACATGCACTAAATTTTCCCCCGGATAAACCTCTCCCACTTAAAAATGATCCTCTGCTCTACGTAATAGTAGCAGATAGTGCATTTGCATTGACGGAAAACATGATGAAACCATACCCCGGGATTTATGATAAAGGGACAAAGGAGAGAGTATTCAACTACCTTCTATCACGCGCCCGCAGAATCGTCGAAAATGTGTTTGGAATAATGTCTGCTGTATTTCGCATACTTAGGTCTCCAATTTTACTGGCACCAGAAAAAGTGTCAGTTATCGTTATGACGTGTGTTTTGCTACATAACTTTTTGAGGAGGAGTAAGAATTCAGAACAGAATTATACGCCGCATGGAACTTTCGATACCGAAATTAACGGTGAGGTTCAACCTGGTGTGTGGTGAAATGATCAAAACGGAATCACATCACTATTACCGATTAGGAGAATACCTAGAAGAGCAACCTTTGCGGCTAAAACTGTACGAGATAAATTTGCTGAATACTTCACAACAAATGGCGCAGTAAGCTGGCAAAATAAATATTAAATTGATCTTGCTTTTTTACTCATATTTTACAATACAATACAAATACTCTTTATTGTACACCTCAAAAGAAAGCAGTATAGGGATAAAAACATTACAGAAGAGGCCTTGTTAAGTCGAAATTCGCTTGTGTACCTGTACATGCATACTGCATATCGATATTTGTCATTCTATGCTTCCACCCGCCGCTGTACTAGTTAGTTGCAATAAATAGTCATAAAAGTTTTTTTTTTTGTTATTTTATTTACTACAATCTATCGCCACTATGGGACATTGAGTAGTATGTTGGAATCTATTAGACATGCTCGGTATGTGACCTGTGTCACATCCTACTTTACTTAAAGAATTGGTATTTATTTATTTATTTAAGTATATGCTGGGGCATTTTCCGTTTAAGTCTGCGAGTCGTTTGCGTTTCATCCATTAACACTTTCGCCAGGTGGTTAGGGTGGCTTGCGATTCTTTTCTTATATGTTTTGGCATATTGAATAATTTCCTGTCTGACTGTATTAACTTGCAGGTCGTGATGCAACTGTTCGTTTGTGACGTACCAGGGGGCATTAGTTACCATTCTTAGCATTTTATTTTGGAATCTCTGTACGATTTCAACGTTTGAATGGGAGGCTGTCCCCCATAGTTGGATCCCATACGTCCAGACTGGTTTTAGTATAGCCTTATACAAGATAAGTTTACTGCTGAGTGATAATTGTGATTGGCGGCCCATTAGCCAGTAGAGTTTTCTTGTTTGCAATCCTAATTGCTTGCGTTTTGTAAAAATGTGCTTCTGCCATGTAAGTCGCTTATCCAGGTGTAATCCTAGGTATCTCGCGTGGTCTGCTTGGGGAATCTCAATGTTGTTAATCTTTAACCGTGGGCAGATACCTTTCTTCAAGGTAAAGATAACGCTGACGGATTTGGACTCATTAACCTTTATTCGCCACCTCTTGAGCCAGTTTAGAATATTGTTAAGGCCATCCTGTAGGATTTTGATGCCTCCGCTGGATCTTGATGGGAAGCCAAAATCGCAGTATCATCAGCAAAAGTTCCGGTGGTTATACAGTCTGAGGTTGGTAGGTCAGAGGTGTAGATAAGGTAGAGTAGTGCCCCAGCACGCTGCCTGTGGGACTCCTGCGTTGATATCACAAAGGCGTGAAAGTGCCTCACCGTGTTGAACTACAAAGCGTCTATTCTGTATGAAGGATTCAAGTATTTGACAGATGTAGTTGGGCAATGAAGATTTTATTTTAAACAGCAGTCCTTCGTGCCATACTCGGTCAAACGCCTGAGATATGTCAAGAAATACACTCGCGCAGTACTCTTTGGATTCAAAAGACTTGTCTATTTCATTTATTAGCCTGTGTATTTGATCGACAGTGGCGTGCTTTCGACGAAAGCCGAACTGGTGGTCGGGTATAATTTTATGTTGTTCCACCAATGGTAGTATGCGTGCAACAGCAACACTCGTATATTTTCGATGGGATGGGAGAAGGCTAATCGGTCTATATGACTTAGGATCCTCAGGTTGTTTTCCAGGTTTTAATAAATTATTATTTGTGCAACTTTCCACTGAGGTGGTATGAACTGTAGTTTAGTCATCGCATTATAAATTTCTGTCATCAGACGTACTCCAGAGTTTGGCAATTCCTTGAGAATTTTATTTGTGATGAGGTCATAGCCTGGTGATTTCTTTGTGTTGGCTTTTTGTATTACTCTTCTGACCTCTTTTGTTGTGTATTTTTTTGGCATGGTACTCTCTGCTGCAGCTTCCCTTGAACATTCCATTACCATTTTCTCGTGTTCTGGCGGCCCTCGTAGGGATGGGGTTTGAATACATTCGTCAGGTGTTCAGCAAATGCGTCAACCCTTTCATGGTCACCGGGCCCAGCTGCCATCCGGTTTTCTAAGTGGGGAGTTAACTGTTGGTCTTTTAATTTTCTTTGTTGCTTTCCAGAGTGAATAGTCGGTAGCAGCGGTGGGATCAAGACTCTCGAGGTACGCTTGGAACCTTACATTTCTGTCGTTATTGAGAATGCGTTTGAGTTCTTTTATTTTGTGGTTTAAGCGTTTTTTCGTTTCTGGGCATCTATTTTGCTGCCACAGTTTACGGAGTGCTCTTTTCTCACTAATTTTCTGGAGAATGTTTGTGGGTATATGTTGTTCAGTAAGCTTGTGTTGGTTTATTGGTGTTGAATTCCATGCTGCACTTTGGACACTGGTAGTAAAATATTCAACAGCATCCACAATGTCTCCTTTGTTTGAAGAGCAATAGGTACGCTGAATGCCTCGTCGGTGAGGCACGAAATAAGGGCCAGTTAGTACGTTTATTATGTAAGGTACATCTCTAGTAGTTTCCCTTATTTCTGCCGTAATTTCCACTAGGATAGGAGAGTGGTCTGATGATAGATCCCAACAACTGGAGCAGGATATGTTGGTGTTTGCTATACCTTTGAAAATGCAGAAGTCTACAATGTCTGGTATCTTGTCTTTGTCGGTGGGCCAGTATGTGGGTTGTCCTGTCGAGATTATGTTCATATGCCCTGATTGAGCGCTTTTGAGCAGTTCGCGGCCTCTTGGTAGAGTCAACCTGGAGCCCCAAAAAGTGTGTTTGGCATTGTAGTCACCTGCCGCTATGAAGCGCTTGCCGAGAGTTTTAAAGTAATCATTAAAGTGTTGCTCTTTAATAGTATGCCTCGGTGGACAATAAAGAGATGATATTGTGATGTCACTTACACCAGCGCTCACAACCACATTTGTAGCTTGTATATAGTCTTTGCAGTGTGGCTGGGATTGATAATGCTTAATGGTTGATTTGATGAGGATGGCTGAACCGCCATGAGCTTTTCCATTTGGATGCATGGTATGATATAGCGTGTAGTCGGGAATGTTGAAAAAACTCTTGGTTGTAAAGTGAGTTTCAGAAACGAGCATAACATCAATTTTGTTTGTTTTCAGAAAGTATTTTAACTCATTTGAGTGGTTTGACAAGCCGTTAGCATTCCATGCACAAAGTTTTAGGGCTGAGAATGTGACGACATTTTTGACATGATCTCACTAAGCATCTGGGTCATTTGTAGCATTTGATTCATAAGAGCTTGTATTGACGTATTGAGGATTCGAACGATATCTCCTACCTGTTGTTCAATGTTGGTTGAATTCGTTGTCGGGTTGCTTTCCACAGTATTTGCATATGACTTTTTAGGGCCAGTAAATTCTGCCTTTGTTTGAGTTTGGTTGACAATAGCTTCCGGTTTTTCTGTTCTTTTGAGCTTTTGCTTGTTTGGTTGAGTATTCGGGTATTTTATATTTTGCAACTCTTTATAGACAATGCATCCTTTATAATTGGCCGGGTGATTCCCTTCGCAGAGTATGCATTTCACTTTGTCAGAACGTTCTTTCCTAGGACAGTTTTTTGTATGATGGGATTCAGCACATTTTACACATCTGGATTGTCTGTGGCAGAATTTTTGCGTGTGTCCGTATTGCTGACAGTTAGAGCATTGAGGGATTTCACGTTTAGGTTTTGGAGGTTCAATTTCTACCCGACAATTCAGAAGGGATTTGATACTATACACATGCTTATTATTGGGATTGGGTTGCAGGTCTATGAAAAATATGGGTAGGGTTTTCTTGTTTTGGTATTTTTTCCAAATGTTGTTGGGTTTATGGTGTAGATCTTCTAGGGCTTGTTTTATATCATCAGTGCTAGTTGAGGGATGGATGCGTTTCAATACAACTCTGAAGCTTCTTTCTTGCTTGGGCTGGTATGTGAAGAACTCAGTGCTTCTATTCTTAAGTTCTTTGTATATAGTTGAGTATGACTCGGGTGATTTTGTCTGAATTTTTACTCTTTCACCTTGTAGGATTTTGATTTCATAGTCTCCTGAAGCTACAGATTCAAGCATTTTAGATAAGGGTTGGATGTTACTAACTTTGTCAATGAAGAAGTGGGGGTCTTACTGCCTGGTGAGTCACTTGATCTGTGGTTTTGGCTGGTCAGTAGTTTCAAGTTCAGCAAAACTATTTGATGTCGGTACAGGTGCTGCTAGCCAGTAATTGAGTTTGGTCTGTTTCTGTCTACGTGGCATTGTTTCTGGACTATTTCTTAGTCTTTTCCGACCATTCACTTCCTGCCAGCCTTGTGTCTCGCTTTTGTCAGTATGTTCAGTGCTGTCAAGTTCGATGATTTCTGCATTAGATGCAGGTGCCTCTGTAGGTAGGCAGGGTCCACTATATGAGTTTGATCTAGGTCTGTTCGTAAACAATCCTCTGTGGAAGATTTGCTGAGTGAGTCATAAAAGTAAACACCTGTTTTAATTTCTTACGATACCTGCACTCCAAAATGAACCTTAAAGGCGTGAACAGGCCTACAGCAGGCGGTCTTATCGCTAAAGAGCGATCTCTTCCAGACAACCTTAATAGTAAAAACCTTAGTAGTTAGTTTTATTTTAATAGTAAAAACTAGAGATGCACCGAATATTCAGTTACTATCCGGTATCCGGCCTATCCGGCCCTTAACGGGACATAAAAATAAAATAAAGATTAAAAAGAGTTTCTCACCTTTGAACTTATCTTTGTTGTTGGTTTGTATACACCATGCAGAAACTTGGCCATTTGTTCGTAAAATGGCCAATTAGGTTTAAACACTTCATTCGTGACACTGCCGCTTGTTGCACTCGACTTCACTTTCGCATTTAATTTTCTGTAAGTGGCCATTAAATTATCCTCCTTTTCTTTAATTCTTCCACTGATATACGTCCCTCACAGAACTTAGTTTTATTCTTGTCCAAGCATCGTGCACATTGTTGCGACTTTTGTGACTTGATGGGTTCCATATCGCTGGTTCCTCTTCATACAGTTCAATGAAGAGTTGAACCTTTTCATTGCTCCACTCCATCTCGTACAAACCCAATTCCTAAATTAAAAACGTCGCTAAAAAACCAAATGGGTCTTCCTTCGTCGCGCGCTCTGTGCCATCTGTAATCTGTTTAGACGGCGCGTTTTAACACAAGCCGAGCCGCAGATGGCGCGCGCGCCTTTGATCTGTGTCGAAAAAACCGACAAATGATGGATCGCGCGAACTTTGCCGAGCCGCGCCGAGCGCAGTTGTTTACACAGCGCGTGGCGCGTTGAACCACGAGCGGAGCCAGGATCGGCTCGCGTGTACGCGTGCCGTTTAAACCGAACGAAAGTTCGGCGCGCGGTCAGCTACGCGTCGCTGAACGTTCGGCGGCTGTGCTTGCGACACTGCGGCGAGCGAAGAGCGGCAACGTCGCTTTCTTGCATGTACTGTATATGCTATACGCCAGCCAATAGCACACACTCGCTCGTTGTATTTGATATAGACACGTTTATTTTTCAACAAGAAAAATGTTTGATTCAGAAAAAGAAGTTTAGTTACAACCATGTCTATGGAACATAAGTGAGAAATCGTATAGCGATCGTTTGGCAAAAAGAAATGCATGGGATCAAATTGCTGAAGAATTTAACGAGGATTGGAGTTCATACACTACCAAAAAGAAAAATGAAACAAGTAAGTTCAGTTATTAAATTTATTAAGGCGCTCCTAGTTCACAAATTTAAAGTTTTGTGGGCGTAGTTAAAGGTTGGATGGCGGGGCGCTCCCCTCGCAGCCGGCGCGGTCGCACGTTCGGCGCGTCGTCAATTCCGAGTCGGTATCCTAACGCGGGCTGCGTAATGCCAAATCCCAACGAGTCAACTTCTATTACTAAAAAAAATTAGTGAATTAAAAAATATGAAAAAAATAATATAAGGGTTATATAAAAATATATTAGATCATTAGACCGAATGATGCCCATTCTTTCTATTAGTTATTTTATACTATTTTAATACTAATTAAATAATATACTATTTTATTTTATTAAGTATTTTGGGGCTCCGTAAGCAAATTTGTTGTCTCTCTTTTTTCACATTTATGGGTCTTGTAAAAAAAAAAACAGCCCTTATAAAATTACTTTATTGTTTATCCGTCTGACCACTAAGATCTTTTTCTCTATAATCCTCATCCAACACATACATTTTACAAGAAAATAGTCCAAATTCTTTTGTTATTATTATTAATTATTTTAGTTCCATCTCGTTACCATTCAATATGGTATGCCCTTTACTTTTGGAATCAAAATGAAACAAAATCATGAAAAGGCTACATTTTTCATAAAATATTAATTTTATTACAAATTCAATACACATACTAAAAGCAGGTTATTTTTTTCGGTCCAAGTAAATACGAATATAGTTTCAAGTAAGTCATCAAAATGTCCTAAATTTAATATTACTGGAAAATGTCAATGTATTTACCTTACAAAGGTAAAAAAGAAACAAATAATTCAATTCTTTTATTACATTTTAATTGTCGATTGCAGATATAGACGAATTAAAACAAATTCTCGGAATCCTGATCACTTCAACTATGTCTGTTTATATTTAACCGCGAAATCATTTAAATAAAAAAAAAGTGAGGCTATAACGAAATCACAGCCGCCAAAATTTATTTTTATGAATGTCCTCCATAAATTGGTCACTTAATTGTAAACCATGCTTTGACCATCATTTGTAGGAACTCATTTTCCACCACCACTTATCGCTAGCCTATATAAGTCGAAGGCAGTTCCTGAGTACATTAAAATGTATTTTATTCATTACATTTCTTCAAAAGCCAATTTTCTTCTGCAACAAGAATCATTGCCTTTATTGTCGACAGTTGTGGACGAAAGAATTGTTGACTCAGAAGTTAGTTGTGTCTTACGACATGCTTCATTTTCTTTATTATCGTCAGATGAAGTATCAGTAGTTTTTACTAATTGACATTCATTTTCTCTCAACGGCATTCCCCGAGCTCGACGAGAATCAACTATTTCTGGCAATAGCCAGTCCGTATAAAATGACAATATTTTATCTTTCATCTTTTCCTCCCAAAAACGATCATCTTTTTCTATTATTGTGGTTTTAAGTGGTTTGTTTTCACCACTCCACACAGCAAACAAGCACCTTTTCTACGCGTCACGTGGAGTTGTCCTTGAATCTGGTGGTACCAGTTGCTGTTTTGTTTATAATCAAGTTCCCTTTTTGTCATATCTCCATATCTGTATCTTGTTTTCTTTTATAGCATTTTCTAAACCTTTTTTGAAAGCCACTATGGGACACTTAACTTCCACTATTGTGTCTTGGTTTATTAGGCCATCAGGCGTGGCGCCAACAAAAGGGTATTCGTTATCCACAAACAACCCGCAGGGTTCAATTGTCACTTTTTCTTGCATTGCAAGTTGCTGCAAGGCTAGTTCTTCATTTTCCACGCCATGGGCAATTGCAGCTATATTTCTCAGATTAGATTTATATAAAGTATTTTGTACTAACTTAGCTTTGCTGCTAGTCTCTCTTCTTTTTACCACTGTTCCAAAATTTGATGCTGTGATCATGTTCTTCCTTAGTTCTATCCAATCGTTGCTGTTCCTTTGATTTGATGTAGATTGTTGTATTTTCTCCTTGTCTGAAGTTAACTGCTTTAAATTTAGAAGAAACAATTCTTTTGCTATATTTAATTCATTTTTTTGTCATATCAGGTGTAGTACTCATTGCACCATAATCATGTTGAACTATACCCTCTTTTCTTAATGTTCTGTTTTTCTTATGAGGCTTAGTTTTATTTTTTCCCCTTTTTTTAAATCGTTGTATTTCAATTTCTTTTAATATGCTTTTTTGGACTTTGTCCTAAGATTTTCTTGTGAAGCGTATGTCTTGGATGAGGATTATTGAATGATAACACTGCAGCAGAACAACGTGCGCGGTAGCCTCGGCGAAGTGAGAAATTGATTCTTTTTCCTCCAACAATCTTTGCTACCACACTGTTAAAGCGCTCTACTACATTAGTATCTACGTCCTCAAGCAAACTTTCTGATTTAGAAATAACTGATCCAATAATTGCCTTTACCCTAAACCAGAACATAGTGTTCTCTATTTCCATATTGTTCTGTGCCACTTTTTCTTTGGAACAGTAATAATCCTTACAATTTTGGTGATTACCGAAAGCATGATAAATCGAGTTTTGTATTTCCTTCCTAAATTTAATTATTGTGTTTGTTTTGTCATTTTCTAATTTGTACTTTTTTATTGAGGCAATCATAACTTTACGGATACTCATAATCTTTACTTCTGTTAAAGTTTTTCTATACGCTAATGGATATTTCGTTTCTTTGGTTATAGCTCTCATTTTATTACACATATTACGCAAGACATGGTTCCTGCATTCTATCTTTATGACTGTATGATTTAAGTAAGGATTACGTGCTAATATTTTTGCGTATGTAGCGGAATCGCCATCTGCAATCAACCTTCCGAAGATAAGATTGTACATTTGCACAGATGTTTCAAATCCTTGACAAATTATGTCAGCCTCCATACCACTAGATGAACCCGTATAATTTTTGTAACAAGCGTGTTCTGGTGCCAAAACTTGCTTCTTCTCTGCCCGAGCACATACGAGGCAATATTTGTTCTTAATTCCTATAAATAACACCTCACCAAATCTGCGACCCACAATTGCAGCGGCGCCGGACAATGCTCTATAGTTATTGCCGTAAGACCGTGACGACCAACAGGCATCGGCATATACATCAATGATAGGTATACCCTCTTTGCTAATTCTCCTTCTGCTATCGCTGCATCCCGCTCGCGTTTAGCAACCTTTCAGTAGATTCAATAGCTGTTTCTTCCCATTTTCATATACAAGATCTTGAATTTTGCCATATGTTTTTCTGTAAATACAGGTACATCCATACATGCTGTTATTTCCTGAAATTGCGACCAGCCTATACCTGCAGAAGTGATTCCTGTAACCGCAGCCAAATTCGCATCAATGTTGTTTTACTTGTTGGATCTTCACTTTTGATAATAAAGTCTTTATTACACATGTTACATTTATATTTAAATTTGCTAATCAAACCAATTCTTTTCTCCCCAATAAGTGACATGTTTCTTAAACTGCAATTGAATAATGAATTATGACTAGATATTTTTTGAAGCTGCTGAGTAAAGTATACAATATCTACAAGTCTTCGACCCTGTATTGGTATGAATATATTTTCTTGACATTCGGTTTCAACAGAATAAGGTAAAACTTCAGCGGTTTTTCTGAAACATATTAAAATCAAACTATTAAATCGACATTAGGTTTCGACTGAGTTAGGTTTCGACGGTGTCTAATTAAAATAGTAGTTTAGCTTATGTATTACTGATGGAAGTGGAGCGGGTTTAATCCATAATCCAAATCGGTTTAAAATTTCCAATCATTGATAAAGATGTCAAAATTTGCAATTTATAATACTAATTAAGATTGTTTTTAATAAACAAGGGACTAGATTGTCATGAAGTTCGCAATTCAAATCTATTTGTAATTAAGATTGATTTATTTTACAGGGTTGTTACGAATTTTAAATCTACATTGCAGTAGGTAAGTATGGTTGTCACATACATAAAAAAAATATTTTGTTATTTATAAAATATGTAAATTAAAGATTCCAGGATTGGAATTTTTTCAATTCAAAACCTATCTATTTCTCATCAAGCCGTTATCCTAGGAGGGGCACGCAGTGACTATCGAATTGCCTTTGCTACGATTTGCTACATACTTCTTTTGCTTTTTCTGTATTAATCATACATTTTATTACAATCTAGAATTCCGGAATTATATTTTTTAATTGATGACCTACTTACATGCTTACTAATACATACCCAATTGATGTTTGCTGGACATCAGTTTTATCTACCCAGGATTCATTAACTGGTGTTAAGAGTGTAAGTGCTGTCTTAGAACTGTCACTGTGACAATCCGTTAGTGCTCTAAAATTAAAACAAAAACATTTAGGTATATTAATTCAATAGTAAAATAGAGAACATTTATAAGCATTAGATAATTTTTGTTACGAACTCTTTTACTTTTATATTTTTTTTTTATTTTACAGGGCCACTATAAATTTCAAATGTACATTGCAGTAGGTTAAGGTTATTTTCAGAATTAAATTTTCTATTGCTTACTGGATACATACCCAAAATTCGTTTTCTGGAAAGCTATTGTATTTAGCGAGGGTTGATTAACTGGTGTTGAAAGTGTAACTGCTGTCTCAGAACCGTCAATACGAGAATTATTTACTGCTCTAAAATTTAAACAAAAAAAAGTAATAACAAATAAAAAGGTTTTTTGAAAACCATGAAAATTTTTGTATACTATCAGACTTTTTACGTTTTAATTATACTTTATTTCACCATTGATTTTTGAGTCGTGTTAACGTTTCTATAGTCGCTCTGATTACGATATGTTTTACATTTTATTTTGCTTTTTCTATAATAAATTTCGAAATTTTTACGAGGCAATTGTTACAAATATATGGATAAAAGCATACCTAAAACGTAAAGTAAATTGTAAGAATTATAGTGCAGCTCGTTGTTAGTGTTTTCCACGTAATAATTGCTTAGACTCGTTGATGGAGTTTGGCATTACGCAGCTCATCACGGTAAAAAATACCATCACAGGTTATTTAGTCATAGCGGGCAAAAAATATGTTTGTACATCGATATTTGTCAATTCATATAGGTATTATTTCTCAGTGTACATCTAATAATTTTACAATAGATAATATTTGACATAACTTTTTATAATGTATAAATAACTTTAGTACTTCATAACTCACCGTCTTTTTTCTCTCATTGTTTTTTGTGTGTTCTTTTAGGGCATGTAAGCGTTCCCTCTTTTTCATTTTTTTTTTACTGTGGTTACCCATATCAATTTTTAAGAGTTTCAATACAATATTTACGCACGATCGCACGAACAAAAGAAGCACTAGTCCGTCGTTGACAATGGTCATGGGCTGACTGACTGCGCTCCGCAGATGCGAAAGGCCGAGCGCATATTGAGAATATTTCAAAATGAATGATTATGAATGACATACACATATATCATATATCGAAAAATCGCTTTGCAAAAACCTAGATTTACTTAATAGCTATTTAACAAAGTAAATTCTATGATGATATTTAATATTGGTTTAAAGATATTTCGATTTAAGTCTGTTAGAAAGGGTAGTTTGTAAAACAAAAAATGATCGAGAAAATATTCTAAAATCGTGTTTTTGCTTTAGTAGAAATCTAAATAAAGGATTAAAGAAATAGATGTAAAAAAATTGGCGTTATAACTTGTTTATAAAGACTCTTTTTTCATCTTCAAAAATGTAAGTTCTATTACCAGGAGCGCCTTAAGTACACGGTTTTTAAACTGTATAATAGCCGCTACTCATCAGGATATAATATTCAGTTTTTTGACTGGCAAAATTTGCTTTTTTCGATTACGCCTTCATTTATATTAAAACATATTAGATTGAAGTGTCGAATTTTAAGTATTAAAAAAAAGTTTATTGCACAAGTTGTTCCTGCCAGATTACTTTTCCCTCATTATTGAAATATTCCATAAATATTCGCCTTACCACGCAGGCCACCGATGGGTCTATGTACTATCGGATTATTCCCTCCACTAAAAAACCGAAAAAGGTTAACATTGCGAAAGCAACTATTTCCGCCAAATCGACCCGGTCGATTTACGACGCCCCAGAAAGCTGGAGGAAGTCTTCCCAGCCTACCACAGCCTCGCAAAAGGCGGTAGATGCTGGCAAAACCAAAGCGGCAGCTCCCGCGGCCGCGAAAAACAACAAAAGTGACGAGGCTGACGTCACCGCTGCCCCCGCCCCGCACCGCGCGACTCGAAGCCGCCACCTGTGTTCGTTCAGAACAAGGATCGGTGGGCCGAGCTGCGCAAAAAGATGTGTGGACAAAAACATCCAGATTTCGCTAGCGCGTAAATCCGTTCAGGGATTAAAGCTGCAAGCGAAAACCGTCGCAGATTTCAGAACTCTGCAAAATCTACTAGTTACCCAAAAATTCTCTTTTCATACCTACTCCCTTAAAGAGGAGCGGGAATTCAGGGTAGTCCTAAGGGGAGTCCCTGAGAAAATTCCCGTGGATGAGGTCAAGGAAAACCTCATATCCCAAAACCTACCGGTTTAATCGGTACGCCGCATACAGAACCGCGAGCCCCTCGACTTAGTTTTGGTCTCCGGCACAGCCGAGGCCAACGATAAGGCGACTAAAGCCGCCTTCTTCAAAATCAGGAGCGTATGCTCCCTCTCCGGTGTTAAAACGGAGAAGCCCCGCAAACGCGCCTTACCCGGGCAGTGTCATAACTGCCAATCCTACGGGCACTCGTCCCGTCATTGTTTTCATTCTGCGCGCTGCGTCAAATTCCTGGGGCGACTACGGCACAGCGCCATGTACGCGCAATAAGGACACAGACGGTCCACCCGCCTGTGTCTTATATAAACAAAAAGGCCACACGGCCAATTATCTAGGATGCCTGCATGCTCCAAAAAGAGCCCGACCGCCGGAGAAGGCCGCGCCGCGCCATGCGGCCGCGCGCGCGGTCTCGTCCACATTAAGTTACGCCCGAGCAGCGGCCGGACCGCGTAACGCCCCGCCCGCAGCGAAAAACAATCAGACGTCCGCAGATGATCTAAGCCAGCTGATGTCAATAATATCTATTATTGACATTAGCAAACAAAATTCCGCACCGCCGCGAACCCGACGGAAAAATTGATATCTCTCATAGAGCACGCCTCGCTCGTAGAGGCGATTAAAAATAACAAATTTTAACTCGCTTAAAATATATCTCCCTCTCATCCCATACTGGGCCGGTACGCCTAGTTAATAATCAATGATTCTTTTTCCACGCGACGCGAAGTCCCCAAACTTTGTTTGTTGTTCGCTCCACCCGCCCGCCAACGCATATTTACTCCGGGTCGGACGTATACGTGTGTTACAGTAGAATCACCCCAAGAGAGTGGTTTTAGTGGGTAAAAATCTCACATAATATCTTTCGTCCGTGAAGATTTCCACTTCCTCGAAACAAAAAAAAAATATTCGCCTTACTGTAGTTTCTGTTGATATGTTTTGAAGTCTCGATTCTGGCTCTACGGAATCTAAGCGGTGATCGAAAAATTGGTCGTTGTAGTTGTATCCATCACGCCTCCTGACATAGTTGTGTAGTACGCACGCTGCTTTTACTATGTGCGTAGCAAAATTAGGGTTTACCAAAAGTGGCGTGTGTAGAACTCTCCATTTATTACAAAGCACGCCAAATGCGCATTCTACAGACCTTCGCGCTCGGCAAAGACGATAATTAAAGATGCGTTTTTCTCTAGCTAAAGTAATTTCCGGGAATGGTCTCATTAAGTTTTTGTCAAGCGCAAACGCTTCATCGCCAATGATTACAAAGGGAACCATTGGACCATTTGAATTGGGCAGTTTTCTATTCGCTTCTGTTTCATTTCTGTTTACTGCAAATTCTTCCAAATAGCAATACACGTGTCTTGAACTATTGAGGCAATTGTCGAGCGCCCCATTAAAAAATCCAAAGCTAAACTTTCAAAGCTCATCCCGGTAGAGAAAAATATGAAATACAATAAACATAAATTATCTTCGGTTATGTAGGTATTTATTTCATACTAAACTTCCCCGAGGCTCCGTCACGTAAACTTCGGTTATTGTTATAAATTGTATATCCTGCGGGAACTACTTATTTTGTGTACGTCACAATAACTGTACAAAATGCCACATTAATGTTAGAGTACCATTAGCATTCACTACCTATTTGCTACCTAAGTTTTAAAAAAGAAATTTACATAATAAAGTGGGTAGTCATTTTGACGTCAGGATGACGCACACATTTTTTATGTCGGGGTTGGATCCTCTAATTCGTAAATTTCCAGGCAATATAACATTTTTTTTTATTATTTTTAGAATTAAATAAAAAAAATAATGAACTCGAATCATTCTGAAGTCAGTTAATTATTTTTATTTCTGGAAAAAAATTAAATAATTTATATATTTTGTTGTTTAATTCTTTAAATAATTAAGGGAATTGTTTTGCTTATAAAAAGTTTATTTTTTGCCTTAAAAAATTTGGAAAAAATATAGGTGTAGGTAGCAAATAGGAAGTAAATCATAGTACATAGAAATTGCAAATTAGAATGTCCAACCTCGACATAATAAATATGAATACGTCCAAACAAATTTTCACATTTATTATTTGTGTGATTTTTATGTATTACTTTTTCTTTCAGTTGACCATTTAATCAAAAAATGAAAACACTTGAGAAAGAAACACTATGTAAGAGAAAAGAAAAAGCAAAACTTGAGAAGTGGCAGTGCTGCGCCTAAAGGCCCTGATCGACGAGCGAGTAAAACCGCGGTTTTAAGACTCGTCGGTAAAGCTCGTCGGTGTATCATTGCAACACCGCGGTTTTACGTACCGACGAGCCTGGCTCGCGGCTCGTCATGTTTGTCTTATTTTTTACTCGGCGTGTCAAACAAAACCGCGCGTCGATCATTGCCGGCGCGCCGAGCCAACAGTTTTCGTTGACAGCGCTAGAGGACGCACGTGCTCCGCGTCACATTTTTATAATGGATCTGCGAACTTGCAGCCACGATTTTATAATAGAATTTATAAATGGCTTCCGAGATTGTCCTTGCTTATGGCAAACTAAATCAAGCGATTATAAGAATAAAGGATATCGACTTGCAGCATATAATAAACTTGTGGAGATTGCGAAAAAATACGAACCAAACTCGAATATAGCTAGTGTTAAGAAAAAAATTCAGTCATTGCGAGCTTCCCATAGGAAAGAACGAAGCAAGGTAACTGCAAGCATGATAACTGGTTCCAGAGTTGAAAATTTGTATCAACCAAAGTTATGGTATTATAAGGAGCTTGAATTTCTCAACGATCCTGTTCAAAGTAAGTAGATACCAAATACTGTTCAATGTTCAACTATTCCACCTAATTATAATTAGAAAACTAGATTGTGTACAGTCAAATAATTTTAGTATTTCTTTTATTTTACTTGAAAAATATTTTAATCAGCATTATAATAGGAACGTTACAAATAATTTGTTACAATTGTAGTTATATGTAGATTAATATATGTATAAATCAAACAAATATACAGACTATTAATTTAACAGGTACGGCATCAATATCAACTATTGAAAGTGACGACGATGGCGGTGAAAATCGTAGTCAAGTATCATCACAAGATTCTCTAGACAACGTGAGTAATAAAATTATATATTTATCATTCTTTCCTGCCATGATACAGCCCCAGTTGTATTGCAGTATTTCACAAAATCTTCCCTAACTTTTTTAGCAATATTGTCTGAGTTTCCAGTACGAGTCGTTTGTAAAGGCGTCAAAATACCATTTGTTCTCAGACCTGTATGCATTGTACCAGCAATTTGATTTTCTGTGTCACTGTCACATGGAGAGATATACTCTTTTCTGGATTTGCAACTTAAAAAATTATGCAAGGTACAACAAGCTAATACCACAAAATTTATGTCTTCAATTGATTTGAAGTCTATAGCTGAGTGAAATATTTGGAATCATGCTGACAAAATACCGAACGCATTTTCTACTACCCTCCGGGCTCTGCACATTCGATAGTTATAGATTCTCTTTTCATGATTATGTAATTCTCGTTGTTGATATGGTTTCAAAAAATCTGGTCTTAAGGTAAAAGCTTCATCACCAAGGTACACGAATGGTAAGGGATCTGAATCCGGTGTTGGTTTTTCTGGTGGTGGTATATTTAAAGTACCTTCATCCAAACGCTTATAAAATTTTGTTTTTTTTTAAACTCCTCCATCGGAAATGCGGCCGTTCGTGCCCACATCAACATATATAAATTGGTAATCAGCATTGACAACTGCCATAAGAACAATAGTATGGAAACCTTTGTAATTAAAAAAATGAGATCCTGCGCCAGGAGGTGGAATTATTTTGACATGTTTGCCATGTACTGCACCAAGACAATTAGGGAACTGCCACTTGTTTTTAAATTGTTCAGCTGTCATTTTCATCTCTTCTATATTATCAGGAAACTGAAACAAGAAAAAGAAAAATAACTAATATCATATGTTTAATTGCAGATATCCAGTCCACCCCCATCGGTTAATTCTGTGCTTCAACTGCCATCTCAAACTCCATCACCATCTTCTACACCTGAACTTCCATCATTTCCACGAAAACGAAAAGACGACACTTCCAATCAGATGTTTCGTTTAATTACACAACGACTCAGTCAACAAGAGGATGACTTTGATATTTTTGGCAGAAACGTTGCTAGTAAATTAAGGACAATGACTACCGAGCAAAAAATATTTGCTGAAAAACTCATCAATGATGTGATTTTTAATGGACAAATGGAACTGCTTTCTATTAATTCAGTAATTAATGTGCGATCTGAAAGTTTACATAACACTAATTATAATTTTAACAATCAACCATTTTATAAGCCTGGTCCTGCTCCAGTAAATACCAGTACCAGATAATCCAGTTATACATCCACAGCTACAACACGACCACAATATCATGTTCTGACAGCAGCAGATGATCAACAGATTAATACGCCTGCGCCAGAAAATTTTACGTCCACAACTCAACCACAATTTCAAGTTCTGACTGCCACAGATGATCAACAGTTTAACCCAGAAGACTCGAATAGTTTGACGTATTATGTTTCTAATTTTCTAAAATAATAAGTACAAATAAATATCTTACCTTCATATATTCGTTTTTTAATGCACTGTAAATAGTCACATGGAGTTCCAGTCCAGAATTAGATAAAAATTTAACAAAAAAAATTGGATATGGTGCAGCTGTAGTCCTTCATCTTACAAAGAGAATTGGAGAAAGCAAAGGTCACCAGCTATACTTCGACAATTATTTTTCGTCCTACCATCTGCTACAAATTTTAAAACAGAGAGGAATTATGGCTGCTGGCACTATCCGTATCAACAGATTTGTAAAGCCATCATTGCTAAGCGACAAAGAAATGAACAAAAAACCGCGAGGCTTTGCTCAAGAAATGACTAGCTATGATGAAGATGTAACTGTGGTCAAATGGTTGGATAATAAGATTACCCATTTAGCATCTAATTTTGATGGAATTGGTGAAAAAGATTTAATGAAGAGGTGGTGTAAAAAAGATAAGCACTTTATTGAAGTGGAACGTCCCGAAGTTGTAAGGAAGTACAATCATGCGATGGGAGGAGTAGATTTGCTAAATCAACTCATGAGTTATTATAGGACGTTTATAAAATCAAAAAAATGGACCTTACGCATGATATTCCATGCATCAGATTTACCAGTAGTTCAAGCATACCGAGAATACCAAGTCGACAATGAGGCGCTTAGCATACCTAAAAACAAACAACTGTCATTGCTTCACTTTCGGCGTCGGTTGGCTGAAAGTCTGGTGTTGCAAAATAAAATTTCCGGTAAAAGAGGTCGTCCAAGTGGCAGTAGTCCAACTCTTCAAATTGTACCTAGGAGACCAGGAGAGACACGCCCAGAAGCTGAAATAACTCGAGACGGTTTTGGGCATTTTCCTGCACACGATGAGGGGCTTGGGACATGGTGTAAAATGATGGGATGCTCGGGTAGAACCCGAATCAAATGCATAAAATGCAAGGTTCACTTATGCCTAACTAAGGATAAGAATTGCTTCTTAGCATTTCATACATAGGATGCTATATTGATACCTTTGATTTTAATTTTAATTTAGACTGTGATTTAAGTGCAATTTGTTAAATCTACCCAAAGAAAAAGCCATTTGTGTTAATGTTTATAAAGAGAATACTATTATTAATATTTGTTATTTCATATTGCTTCGTATTTCCTAGTAAAAAGTTGTAAAATAAATGTTTTTATCATTATAGATAAACATCCCTTAACACTAATATTTTCATTACGTTGGACGGATGTGTACACTTGTACACAAAAAGAAAAAGCTGTTTTTCTTAAAAAGCTTGTAATCAGGATTTATTTATTTATTTTTCCTTAGATCTGTTTACAATAGCCTAGTTGCAGGCATTTTTTTCAGATCGATTAGCGAAAATAAAAAAAATCAGGTCTGAATGGGTTAAGCGACAATTCAAGTACGCCGCCGCCGCCGCCGCCTCCAACTGGTACTCCACCGCCGCCTGCATCAATGTCATCTAAGGTGTCAGCGTCAGAAGCAAAAAAATCACGCTCTTTCAAAAATCATTATTACAAAGAATGAATGCGGTAGACAAAACTGCAGATGATCCTGACAAGAATTTTTTACTATCAATTTTACCCAATATGAAGTCTATGACCGATAGGGAAAAATTTGAAATAATGTCCGCAATAAAGAGGATCAAATATAACGACCAGGTTTCAGAAAATTCCCCAATGTCGTCGACTAGACCACGTAATACCGTCCTGCCTAACTACGAATACCGTCCGACCAGCATCGCGAGTACCTCCAATAGTTCAAATACACATTATGGTTATACCACTCGAAAGACAAAGTTCAATTGTTATGGGTTCACCCGCAATGACGGCATTGTCAACTGAAGATATGAGATGTTAAATATTGAAACTTCACGTTACAATGAAGATGATCAATCATCTCATGGTTCTAATTAATAGATAGGTAAAAAATTATAATTAAACTATGCACATTATTTACCACCTATTTGCCACCTTTCGTAAAGTATTTCCTAGTTATGTGCTTACAAAAATATTAAAGATCTTCTTCCTTCTTCGTTTTTCTAAATAACTATTGAACGGGACGTCTAAAAATTCCGGAAAAAAATATGTAAGGTAGCAAATAGGTAGAGTATATAATATTGACATCAACCACATAGTTGCTAGAACCTTGAGAAAATTAAAGGTGTCAACTAAATTGACGTCAGAATTGCTGACCACTTTAATATTTTACAAATGCAAAAAAAGTATAAAGTTAAAAGATAAAAAAGTAAAAAGTTAAAACATAAAAAAAAGTATAAAGTTAAAAGATAAAAAAAGTATCAGTAAAAAAATAAAAAAAGTAAATAAAATATTTCTATCTATACGAAAATGGTAAATAGGTAGAAAATAATGTACATCGTTTGATTTCCATATCTCATGTGGTTCAGCCATCCTGACGATCACCTATATATAAATCGTAACAAGTGTAAGAATTTTTATTTTCAAAACAAGACAAATAAACAATTAAAATCACAATAGATAAATTTTATTTTCTTACCTTATCGTGACCATTAATCGCTCTGCCGGTGAAATAGAATCCCTGAACTTAGTACTTTTTTTTTTCAAAACATCGTTACCAACGAGAAATAGCAAATCATCCAAAGATTGAATTGACGTCCGAAAATATTTAAAAAACTTATCGGGATAGGATCTGTACTTTGAACATTTTTGAAATTGCCCTTCTTGGATCCTCATTGTATTTAGCGGATGCATCCAAAAGTTTTTTTTCTTTACTTCTTCTTCTAAGCTCTATAATAGCCAATAATGTAACAAAATCCATTTGTCTGGGCAATTCAATATGTCACAACCGCACACCACAAAGTGCCGACACCGACTGACAATGACGCCGCGTAACTTTCCGTCGCGTAGCGCGCTGAACAGGACGCCGCGTTATGAGCGTTTGGTTTGTCATAGCAACGGAATATTATGACTGAAACTTCAGCCGCTGAATTTGCTGAGCCGCACATACTGCGCCCTCTTTATGGATACAATTTCGAATTGAGCATTAAGCCGGGTACTGGTTCGTTCGCGTACCTCATATCACACCGTTGCTGCAACAAATGAGTACGCGTTAGCCATTGTTGCAGCAACCGTTCGTACACGGATTGGATCGATCCACTGAGCGAACCCCGAAAGAACTTAGGCTGCAACGTGTCAGTACAGGATCGCGTCGTACGCGCAACGATTTGGTTCGCGTTGCACGGCGATCCGCTCAGTGTGGATTTGGACCACGCGGCATACACACGAACATCAGAATATAGAGCTGAAATTCGTTTAATATTACTTCTCCTCCTTAGAATTAGTACTAACGTTAATAAATTTATATCAGAATAAAAAAATGTTATGGGATCCTAAAGATCCCCTATACTTTAAAAAGCACTTAAAAATGGACGCCTGGAAGGAGATAGCTACAGAAATGAATAAGACAGCAGAAGAATGTAAAAAGAAAATGGTAAATTTATTGTCATCTTTCAGAAGAGAAAAAGCAAAAACAAATAAAAGCCTTACAACAGGAAGTTGTAAGTTATAAAAAAATGTAATTTGTCTATTTTATAATACTCGTTATACAACCATGTTAAATATTTATTCCAGGTCAGGCCGACGTTTATAAGAGTACGTGGTTTGCCTATAAAAGTATGGAATTTTTAATGGATAGAGATACGCCTAGGAAAAGATTAAATACTGTAAGTAAACATTTAAACTATTTGTCCGATTAGCAGTAATCGTCTTGCCACTCGAGTTTTCCTTCTTTCATAAAATAGTCTGCCAGTTCATTCCTTATTTCTGAGGCACGTTCACATGAACGGCGCGAGATATTTTTTAATGGAAGAAATGATGATAATTCCCCGTCGTTTCTCCAAGCTGCATGTATGATATTTCCATTTTCTTCTATATCAAAAGTATTTGGTGGGCTGTATGACGCAGCTGTTGCACCACGTCTTAAAAAGTTGTGTAAATAAATAATTGTCAAAACCACTAATTGAGCTTTTTTTGGTTGAAGGAGCATCGGTTTTCTTAATACTCTAAAAACAGATGATATGACCCCAAACGCGTTTTCTACTACCCTTCTGGCCCTGCTGAGCCGATAATTGAAAATTCACTCTTTAGTATGTTTATCTGGAAATCCAAAATACGGTTTCATAACATTTTTATTCATTGAAAACGCTGAATCAGTGATCCGACATCGACAAAAAGGAAGTTGTGATTTGCATCCACTAATGCGAGTAATACAATACTGAATGAATTTTTATAATTAAAATATTCCGTAGAACTATTAAATGGAGCTTGAATAAGTATGTGTTTACCATCTAATGCCCCAATACAGTGAGGGAAATCCCACAAACTGTTATATTTATCCGAAATGTTTTTCCATTGATTAGGTGTAGTAGGAATCTGAAACAAATATAGAAAGCATTGATATTTTTTCCTAGATAACAAATGAAAATATTGGAAATATATCTAATGACGATGAGAATTCCCTGACAAGACCGGTCACGCCCATAGAAGCTTTATCACCGTCATCCGATCAACAAAAAACAGTCACTCAACCTTCACAAAAGAAAAAAAAACAAGACAAGAAATTTCAGCTAATGAAAGACGTATTTGGCTACTTGAAATCAGCTTCAGAGAGATCTGCACAACTGCAAGCTAATAAGGAAAATGAAGCTAACGATGAAATAAAAAGTTTTACGAATTTTATTGCAAATAAAATGAAAAATCATGATGGAAATACCATAAGCACTGTCCAACATTTAATAAGCGATATTCTTTTCAAAGCTGACCAAAATTTTTATAGTAACGCGGTTAATTATAATTACAATAGCGCCTACAGCGCCTACAATCACTGAGACAGCACCTGTGCACCAACCGGCCAAGATACAACTAATCAAAGCATAATCATCGCTCGTAACGAATCCGAACACCGTGAAAACCCAACCTCACCAACGGATTCGGACATGACAGATTATTCTGATACATTTGATATAACCCAATTAATATGAATCATTATCATTAAAATATACTTACTTGGATATATTGTTTTAATTCGCTTATTAGCACTTCACAAACTTCAGTAACTATTGCGCTTATAGTTTGTTTCGATATCTTATATTCGATAACAGATATTGCAAACTTGAGTAGGAGTCACCACTTGCAAGAAAACGCAATGTCAAAGCTAATTTATCTTGAACTGCAATGGTAGAACGAGTACTTTGCTTGATTTTTGGACCAATTAGGGTAATTAAATATTCAAAGTCAGTGCATGACATTCGTGTGAAATTTTTGAATTGACCAGTAATTTGTTGACTTTTCAGGTCCATAAATATTTTAGAAGTTCTTCTGTGTTTGTAAAAATCGTTTCGCCACCATCTTCGCGGATTTTTATAACTATCTAATATGTTACTAAAGATTATAAATGCGCCACTCGCTACAACGATGTCTAAATCCATAGCGTTCTAGTTAACTACTGATCGCGTCCGCCAACGCGTACCGTCTGCGAACACTCAAACCACTTGAATTCGTTGCAGCAACAAAAACCCCGTCCACTGTATTTTCGTTGCTGCAACAATAAAACAGACGTGCGAACCACGGCTTGTGCATGTTCGCGAACGAATCAGTACCCGGCTTTAGATTTAACAACAAATTGAATTCCATACCATTGTTATACATAATGGCACAGAACCCTTCGTGCGAGAGAAATACTCAAATCCCATATTCTATATTTTTCACGAATAATCCAGAACCTGAATTATAGATACAGAGTACATCCCTGCGACCTTCCACGATGTAAACACCGCCGTGTGCAAACGTCTAGAACAAAGGAAGTACGTCCCCGCGGCCTCTGCAAAGACGCTCCAAGGTGCCCGGACGAACCAAACAAAGAGGCATTCAATGACGCCCGCTGGATGACCGGCCACGTAGGACATCCCCGTCCCCCGTCAGCCTCACATGCCCCGCAGACGCCCATGTTCCAGACAAAGGAACCGTAGCTTATATAAGGACGGCGCGCACCCCGCTCCACGCTCTTGATGTTTAACTCTCGACCTAATAAGACAGTGCTATGTAAACGTTTTGTACGAAATATACTTTTAAAAGGTATTAATACAGCCAAATTATTTTTCTGGCGCCCAACGTGGGTGTGTAAAATCCACCATCTAAAGTTGTAAATTTTAGAAAAGTGATAAAATCAGTGAAAATTCAGTGATTTAAATCTAGAAAGCTGTGTTATAAACTCAGTGAGTGATCCTCAAGACCATCGAAGTCTCGAGCATTGAAGGCGATTTATACAGGGTATCAACCCTTAATTGCAGCCCGAATCCTACAAATGCGAAAAATTACACTGCTGTAAGTACTTAGCGTATAGTATCTTGTCTAGGTCTCACTGTATGTCCAAAAATCCTTCCCTACCAAAATCCCTTCTAACCCCCGCTAAATTGAAACTCAACATAATGGCAACCTCACAGCTAGTTGATCTTGAGGCTTAATTGCATCGTACGATGGCAACCCCTAACAATTTATGGATTCATAAGGGATGTAGAAAGGTTTATGACAATAAGTGGTGGCGAAAACCCTCAGAATTTATCGAGAGTGATCTCGAAAATTACAGGAAAGGCCAGAGAGCATCTTAGTGTCCACCCCCATGATGGAACGTGGAACAGCGTAAAAGCGCTCCTCCTAGAGAAGTGTGAAGATCCGCGAACGGTCGACATGATACAGACCAATATACAGATGATGCGTAAACATAGCACTTACGCAGATCTATTAGAGAGAATCCAAAGGGAACTCTACCTAATAAGGGGAAAATATATCAAATTGAACCCCACTATTAACGAAAATCATCTAAAAAATATTATGAAAGTATATGAAAATACTGCCAGAATGACAGTTTTACAAACGCTCCCAGAGCATTTAACGTACTTATATGAAGCAACTGGAGGATTAGATTCCTTACGAGAGATGCTTATAAAATTAGAATTACATGGTAAAACCAATAGCCGTAAGTCAACGTCGAATACGACATTAAAACCAGCAGCTACAATGAATAACTTCAAAGGTACACCTCCACATCACGTACCTGTCCTTAATTACAGACAACCACATATTATGCCACACCAGCCGCACTGGTCTAGAAACGTGCCTAATCAGCAACAGTGGCATCAACATTTCAAGGCGCAACAACAACCAGCACCTATAATCAACAAATACGACACCGACGTCACGATGAGGTCCCGTAACACAGAAAACACAGGAAAAGGACCGCAAATCAATATAGGAAGAGGACGAGTAGTCCGAGAACTATATAACCAAGAAATACATCAAGACGACGAAATAGTTTATGACTCGGAAGGCAATGCGTACAAACGCATATGCGAACCTTACCCAACACAAGACGTACCCCCCGGAAAGCGACGACGAATTTGGAGACGGTAATGATGAAAATTTTTTACGAAGAAACAGACGTAAACGAAAACAAATAGCAGTAAATTCCTTAAACCCCAAGTTACCCTACATAGAGTATAAAAATTTCAGAATATTAATTGACACTGGATCATCAAGATCATTCATGAATCCAGCTACTTATAGAGCATACTTTGACGAAATCCCAGTACAGCCCGAGAAGTTCGAAGTGAAAACAGCACACGCCCTATCACAACACGAAGGCAGTATAATAACACCCCATGGAACCGGATATTTAAAAAACAAGTAGAAGTGCCGCATAAATTTTATCTTTTCCATTTTTCAGACAAATATAATATCCTATTTGGATTAGATATATTAAGACAAGCTGGCATGGAAATAAGAGGAAATCAGTTAAAACTAGGAAACAACACAATCGAACTAAACTACAATAGTGAAGATATAGAAATAGACTTGGAAAATTTGTTTCAACAATATAATAAAATTTTCACAATAGACGTCACCGATAGCGTCACATCTAAGGTCAAACACGAGATTAAGCTGACCGATGACTCACCAGTATACCAACGCCCGTTTCGATTACCGCAAACGCAGCGTAAGGAAGTGAGAAAGCAGCTGAAGAAACTTTTAAAGGAAAACGTGATACGCCCCTCTGATTCACCTTGGGCATCCCCAGTACATCTAGTATCCAAAAAACCAGATAGTACAGGACACAAAAAGTTTCGACTTGTGATAGACTATAGAAAGCTGAACGAGAAGACACGATCAGACCGATATCCGTTGCCTAACATCGAAGATATCTTGACACAGTTAAATAATTGCAAATACTTTTCTACCATTGATCTGACTAGTGGATATCACCAAATACCTATGGATAATAACTCAATCGAGAAAACAGCATTCATCACGCCGGAAGGACATTATGAATTTTTGCGAATGCCATTTGGATTAAAAAACGCACCCGCTACCTTCCAACGAATGATGAACGACATCTTAAAAGGACTCATTGGAAATATCTGCTTAGTTTACTTAGATGACATCATCATATACTCCGAAAACAAGAAACAACATCTAGAACGACTAAAGAAAGTGTTCGATGCTTTACAGAGAGCCAATTTAAAGATAAACAAAAATAAATGTAAATTTCTGAAAACAGAAGTGAAATTTTTAGGACACAAGTTAACACCGCAAGGAATAAGACCAACTCAGGATAAAATAGAGGCCATTACAAAGTTTCCCTTACCAAGAACAGTTAAGGAAACTAAATCATTTCTAGGACTTATTGGTTACTATCGAAAATTTATTCCCAACATGTCGAAAATCATTAAGCCGTTAACAAACTTAACAAAGAAAGCTGATAAATTTATAATAACAGATGAGGTAAAACGAGCCTTTAAGCAGAGCAAAGATCTACTTACTAACGCCCCTATCCTATCCTATCCCGATTACAATAGTACTTTCACTTTGACAACTGATGCCTCAGACAAAGCCTTAGGCGCAGTACTCTCCCAGAACCAACACCCTATATCCTACGCCTCCCGTACCCTCAGCGAGACCGAGAGACGTTACAACACAACCGAAAAAGAGTTGTTAGCAGTGCTTTGGGCATGCCAACACTTCCGCCCGTATATTTATGGAAGAAAATTCAATCTAGAAACTGACCACCAACCGCTTACTTGGCTATCAAAATTGAAGGAACCGAATGCAAAACTTACTAGATGGCGCTTACGATTACAAGAATATGATTATGACATAAAACATACTAAAGGCCGCGAAAACAAAGTTGCCGACGCCTTAAGCCGCATCGAGTTACAGAACAATGAAAGCAACGCAGCAACTGTGCACTCAAATAATGACGATGACGAAACAGGCATACCAATCGTAGACGGATTTGCCCATTCGAGGAAGAACAGGATTTTCCTACAAGAAAGTCCCACACCAAAATGGAAACGAGAAAAAAATGACGTATATATAAAAATACCCCTAGTGAACTTTGACACGGAATTCTCAAAAAATTGGAAAAGGTATATTGACCCTAAAAAAAACTGACTATGCCGTAGTTACGCAAAATGAAAAACTATTTTACAAGTTATCCGAATTTTACAGAAAGAATGTCGATAAAAACTCATTGAAACTCAAAAGATATACAGAAATTTTAACAGAAATCAATGACAGAGAACAGCAACTTAAGCTTATGAAAAGCGCTCACGAAAATAATGACGCGCACATAGGAAGTACACTCATGTACGAAACACTTAAGAAACAATACTATTGGAAAAAATTAAAAGACGATGTTTTAAAATACGTACACGACTGTAGCATATGTCAAAGAAATAAATACGATAGAAGACCGCCAAAGACACCTTTAGAGTACACGATTACCCCAGAAGCACCATTACAGATCTGGCACATCGACACCTTAGTGATCGACGGTACCCAATACCTAACAGCAATAGATAAATTCACTAAATATTTTGCTGCCGAGAAAATTGAAGGAAACGACTCAATATCATACATCCGATCCCTGACAAAAATTATTAAATATTTAGGAAAACCGAAACACGTCATACACGATCCAGACAAATTAATGAATTCTCTAACATTTAAAGAACATCTTACCAATTTGTTATCCATCGATGTACATCAGACAAGCATAAGGCATCATACATCGAACAGTGACAGAGAGCCCACTCGACAATAATAGAAAAATATCGAGTGATACGAGAATTGCACCCCGGCGAAGACAAGGAAGAACTCATGGCGTTAACGATAACATGTTACAATAGCACAGAGCACTCAGTAACTAAATGCACGCCACATCAAGCATTATTTGGTATAGAACCAAATCAAATTGAGATACCTGACGAGGCTATTCTGTTACAGAATTTTAACAAAAAACGTTATGATCTGTTAAGAAACCTCCATAACACGATGATAGACAACATGGACCTGGCAAAAGGTGAAAGAATAAAAAGGGAAAATAGGAAAAGAAAGATAACCGAACCGTTAGAGAAAGGGACATCAGTTTATATTCCAAATCATAAACATAGACGGAACAAGAAGGAACCGCCTTTCGTTGGACCCTATCCAGTTATCAAAATACTCCCGCGAAACACCTATCTAATTCTAGGTCCCCGAAACAACAAAATGAAGTACCATAAAGACGAACTCCGTATTGCAGAGTTGCCCTCTACGCAGCATGGCGAATCGTCACGACATTCGAGCAACCCGACGGGCCCCTGATAGAAATATCGCACGGTCCCGCTACGAAGATCAACGGTCATTGGCACATTATACACCAAAAACCAACAGATATACTGTATACGCAAGTAGAAAATTACATTTATAATTTAAATGCATCTTGTATCAAATTCAATTGTACAACCAATGAATATACTAGTTTGTTATATTACAAGGAAGAACTGACCGAATTATATAACATACATAAAATCAGAATGAAACGAGGATTAATCGATGGACTCGGATCCATAATAAAGGCAATATCTGGAAATTTAGACAACAACGTTTTAATTCATTTAGAGAATGAACTAAAATCAACACGTTCTCTTATCAATCCAAAAATTTCGATAACCGGCAAAATCTTTGAGACATTCAACTTACGATTGAAAAATCTCGAAAAAACAGCACAATATTTATCTAACGATTATGTAGCTATTCAAAGAGATGTCGCAATCGAAAAAATGCTTCAACATGGCCAAATTTTATATAATTTATTAATAGAGACGCAAACTGCCATGGTATTATCGCAACACAATATTTTAGCTCCAGAAATAATTAATTCACGTACCCTTCAGGAAGTATATAAACAAATTCCGGAAATTAACAGAATAAAGACAAATGTGTTAACCCTCGAATCATTAAGTGAAGTGAGTGTTTATAATAATAACCCCTTAACGTTTGTTATAAAGATACCTCTAGTTGAACCATTGGAGTATGAGTTCATAACTCGGCTCCCCATAATTAAGGAAATAGACTGTAAAGTGTGTGAAGTGCTATTGACGAAACGGTTACAGATTGTTCGAAACGCAAATGGACAGTTTATTGTTTCTAAATTCACCCGGATTGACAATTTTTATATCGTAGAAATTAAGGATATATTTAATGTAAAGGACGAAAAATCTACAAATGTAGAGTGTCCAACTTCTTATGTAAGTAACGAAATTGGTACGATATATGTATATGTAAAATATCCTACCACTTTCACATTTCAGTGTAGTAATGGATTACACAGCGATAATCTACGCGGAAACATTTTAATTAAAAAAAGAATGTAATCTTAAAATGAACGACACATATTTTCAGAAAACGTTTGAAACAAAAGATCAAATATATACTCCAAAAATTGAATATCAAAATATTATTCCGGCTAAGCCCTTAAAATTCGATGAAAATAAAGAGAAATTAGAGCAACAGCTCCTATCGCTTGGAACTTATGAAGACCAGGTAAAAACGCACGTAATTCATTACAACTCATATATTATTGTACTCATAATTATAATCATTTTTGTATGCACTGTCATGTATCTTTATAAGAACAGAGATAAATTTAAAAACAAATATGTAACAGCTATTCTTCCTAGTAGAATAGTTAACGAAAATGTTAATATTCCGTAAATCCACACCTTTGAGGTATGTACTTTACTTTTAAGGGGAGGAGAGAGAAATACTCAAATCCCATATTCTATATTTTTCACGAATAATCCAGAACCTGAATCATAGATACAGAGTACATCCCTGCGACCTTCCACGATGTAAACACCGCCGTGTGCAAACGTCTAGAACAAAGGAAGTACGTCCCCGCGGCCTCTGCAAAGACGCTCCAAGGTGCCCGGACGAACCAAACAAAGAGGCATTCAATGACGCCCGCTGGATGACCGGCCACGTAGGACATCCCCGTCCCCCGTCAGCCTCACATGCCCCGCAGACGCCCATGTTCCAGACAAAGGAACCGTAGCTTATATAAGGACGGCGCGCACCCCGCTCCACGCTCTTGATGTTTAACTCTCGACCCAATAAGACAGTGCTATGTAAAACGTTTTGTACGAAATATACTTTTTAAAAAGGTATTAATACAGCCAAATTATTTTTCTTGCGCGAGTTCGGCTCCCACTTGGCCGGTTTTTATTGTAAACCGTGTTTACTTTATGCATAGAGTTCATAAAAAAGAATAAAAGATATTTATTCTAATTCCAGTGGATTTCTAACAGAAGTAAGTCATTAAACCTTTTTTCTAATACATTCAACACGTGGGTGTGATTAGGGTATTTATTTTTTTCTCCTGACTTTCACGGGTCACTAGCATCAGCAGTTGGTGATTTGTGTATGGCTCAATGCCAAATGGAAAATGGGATAAAAATTTTGATTGTTGCATTATATATATCTCCTAATCAGAAGTTGGATGATATTATTAATTTTCTTCACCTTTCATTGTTGCCGTACACAAAAGGAGGTACCTCTTTACTCGGTAACAATAATGATGAAATACCGATGATTTTGAGTGGAGATTTTAATGTCAATTTTGCATCAGATAAATCTTTGAAGTTAGTTGAATTTTTGAAAGACAAATTGAATTTATCTATAAAAAACAGTCCTCAAACATTAACAAGATCCGGCACTACAATTGATGGAGTTTTTACTCGGTCACTAAATTCCGTGAAATGTAAGTCATACATTTCGTATTTCAGTTACCATAAGCCATTAATTACAAAAATATATAATAACGATAACAATAATAGTAATACCGTAATCGGGGGGTTAATAGAAACCTGGGGGTGAAAAGACACATTTTAGGAAAAAATAATATTGTATGAAAATCTACTAAAATTTTACTTTAGCACTGAGATGTTAAAAGAAATTAGTAGAATATTTTTTTTTTCCTGGCAACCCAGACATGATTATTCCCTAGACGTTTGTTGCGCCACAATTTGACGTTTCTTGAGGTGAAGTGTTTGATGTCGTTAGTGACCTAAAAAACTTTATGTTAAACTTGGTGTTATATGCGTGTTTTTTATAATCCTTTTATTCTAAATTGTCAAAGGAACATTAATTTTTCCCATATTACACAACCCTTAGACGTTGCTTTCTTCCGTCCTTTAAAAATGGCGTGGAGGGAAATATTGACTGCCTGGAAGAAAGCTGAAGGGAGGAAGAAAAGGCAATACCAAAGTCTTATTTCCCTACTCTCTTGACGAAGTTGTTCAATAAAATTGAGCAAAACGTAAAACAAAACCTATTGTCCGGTTTTAAAAAATCTGGGATTTTCCCTGTTGACGTTACGAAGGTTCTTGAGCGATTACCAAGTAGTGATGTTGCTATTGCTAGTGAAGCAGATATTGCTATTGTCAATGAGTCAGTAGTTTCTCTGTTAAAAGGATTCCGCTATGATGAAAACGTAGTCATTACTAAGAAGAAGAAAAAGTTAGATATAAAACCTGGTGTTAGTGCAGCAAATTTTTTGAACACAATTGAAGTGCAAGACTATGAACTAGGTGATACAAAACAGAAGCTGAAACGTAAGAAAAATTGTCAACAAGAGAAGAAAAGTCTGCCAGCTTCTAAATCACTGGAAGAAAAATTAGAAAACGTAACTAATGGGGTACAAAATTTGAAAAAACAAGAAATTAAAGGACAAGAAGTTACAGAATCAAAACAAAATATGCCAGGCCCCTCTAACGTAAATATGAAATTGAAATTGTGCAAGGTTTGTCACAGTTACAAACTGTTTGACTATACTTGGATTAAGTGTAATGTTTGTAAATATTCTATTTGTAGAGATTGTACAGGAGAAGACACGTTATCTTTTGAATACATTTGTGCGCGATGTTTTGACGTCGAAGGATCTGACAATAGTGTTTTGGATAAGGACTATATTCCAGAATATCAATCTTTGAATGAAGAAAATGGATCAAGTGATTGATTGAGAGTATTACTAAGATCAATACCTAATTTTAACGCTTCAAAAACTTGTTACCTATAGATTTTTGATATGTATTTCACTAAGAAAATAAAGGTCAAATCTTTTATTACAAACTAGCAATTTATTTTCTCCTACAATACATTTAATTAAATTTTTGACATATTTGTTTCTGTTCACCCTCATGTTGTTACTTATACCCAAGTACGCGTATAAAGAGATACAGGGTATTAAAATGCATTTTACTGCTTACCTTTTACTGCTACAAAGATGTTTACTGGACATGGGTTGATAGAAACAGTTTTAATGATACGTGACTGACATTATAGACATGTAAAATAAGAGTAGGCAACACTGAGAAAAAAAATACAGTGGTACAAAGTCTCCAACTGCTTCTTTTCACCCCGTTTTCTATTATAATTAATGAAATGCTATAATCTTAGTAGCAGAAAGGTGAAATAATTGTATTATTTTTGTATCCATGTCTATGATAATAAAAGCCTTTTGCATAAACTTTATCTAACTTAGCTTTATTCAACCAATTTCTGTGAAGTTGTAAATAGTAAATCATTTTTCGAAAAATGATGTCATGAAGAAGTTTCACTTCTTACGTGTGTACACTAATACACACACTTTTTTTTTATTCAATCAAAATTGTGCAGCCACTGCACTTTGGCTTCGTTTATAATTTTGGAACTCTTCTCTGATCATTTTGTACGTTACCCTGATTTCTTCGATGTAAATTTTCCATCCTTGACCTTGCAGTAATGTACCCATTGGTAACAATTGTCCCGTTCGTTATAGGTCTTTTCTTGATAAAAAACATTGTCAAGGCGCATAAGGATCGGATACATGCTCCATTAAAAAATTGTGCAAAGCGACAGTAGCCATCGCTACGTTCTGTATATTTTCTAACTCTATGTTTGTGTACGGTAAATGCGAAATCGTGAAGATAATATAACAAATGCGTTTTCAAAATTTCTCCCACGAGATAATATGTAATTAAAAATTTTTTTTCGTGGGTGTTTAAATCTCTTTGTCGATACGGCTTTATCATATCTGTTCTTAAAGGAAACGCATCATCACCAATAAAGACGTACGGCAAACATCTTCAGCTGCCCTCCATATTTTCAGGGTTTGGAATATACAACTGTTTATTTTGCAACTTTTTAAAGAACTTGGAATTTTGTACCACTCCTATATCGGAAACTCTTCCATTTGTTCCAAAATCGGCTAGTAAAAACCGATATCTTGAGTCAACTATCGCCGCGAGAACCATGCTGTCCTTTGTAGCTGTAGTAATAAGACTCACTGTCATCAAAAGGAATTATTTCGACATGCTTCCCATCTATTGTCCTAAGGCAATGAGAGAAATTACACCTTTCTTCAAACTGGTGAGCGATTTCTCTCCATTTATCAGTAGTATCAAGACACTGAAAAAAAAGTATCGTTTAAAGCAGTGATTCCCAAAGTGGTCCAGGTGGACCCCAGGGTCCACGGGAGACTTGCTGGGGGTCTACGTAGGCGTGAACAAAAATGGGGTCCATAAGATGTTAATGAAGGTCCACGAAAATTTATCTGCTTTTGATAGCAAAAATATAAGCATAGTTTTTATAAGGGCCTACCTACATTGTTTTAAGTACCTAACTAAGCAGATAATATTTTAATAAGGCAAGCGACTGTTACTTGTCCAAACTTGCGTATTCGATATAACGTACAATTTCGTGTACAGACTTGCAAAGCGCTACCCGCCCGACAATGCTTAATGCTTGTTCAGACATGAACTTGATCACCACTATAAATACTTGATACCAAAGGCAAACTCATTCATTTGTTTCCGGAATTTCGAAAAATAGATGTTAGAAAATTTATATCAGTGTCTGCTAGTGCCGGAGAAAAGTAAGTACCTACCTTTTTTTCGTTATAGTACTTAAGTATTTTGTTTACGTGTACTAGTCGGTTGATCACAACTGCTTGTATAGATAGGTAACTTAGTAACTTACAGATATTTTAATTGTCCTCTTTCGATTTAAAGACAAACACAGCACGTTTTATTCAATTGTTTTTTCACAAGAGAAGCACTGCTTCTCTAAAAAGGCCGAATAAGCAATATTGCAGAGCAATTCATTTTGTAATTTTTCTTGCAAATGCGCGGGCGACGGGAAAAGGGCGGGGCTTGAGCTTCGATGCCAGTTTGTCACGTTTTAACAATGAAGCCGCAGACAAAAAATACGCAAATACACGGAGCGCGTGAACTCATTGATTTGATGAAATGTTAGTTATCGTTTTTATGGACAATTTTGAGATTTCGACTTTTATTTTTTCCTACACAAATATGATCAGTATTCGATACTGAGTGGTGTACTTTTTATTTGTACTATTAAAAATTAGTGGTAAATTAGGTACTTTAAAATTGATACCGTTTTGTGAAAACGTCTGTATTTGTCTTAGCGGTATATTAGTTGGTCCCTTTACAAGCCGTAATTCTATTTCCGCGTGCTGACAAAGGCTGCGGTGTGATACCTATATTCAGAAAAAAACTTGGTTACTAAAACATTTTTTTTACAGGTAAGGTAACTGACACGAAACATGGCTACAGCAAAGAAAAAATGTCGACAATATAGTGTCGATTATTTGAAATATGGTTTTGTTCCATCACATGCAGACAAACTATTGCCCATGTGCCTACTATGCAACAAAGTTTTGAGTAATGACTCTATGAAACCATCAAAGCTCGAAGATCATCTAAAAAGGTGTCATACTGATAAAATAGGTAAAGATTCAAAATATTTTCAAAGTATGTTCGCTTCAACATCTCAAAGTAACGATGATGGCTTGCGGGCATCTTACAATATCTCATTACTTATAGCAAAATCTGGAAAACCGCACACTATCGGAGAACAATTAATTTTACCCTCTGTTGAGGTTTTAAAAACGGTTTTGCACAAATCTCCATTTGACGTACTAAAAAGAATTCCATTAAGTAACAATACTGTACAAAGACGCATTGATGAAATGAGCTCTGATATCGAAAGTTTTTTGTGCAATCATCTGCAAAAAACTCATTTTTCTATACAACTGGACGAGTCAATGTTATCTGGTAATGAAGCATTATTATTGGCATATGTCCGATTTATTATGGAGGAAGAAATTCACGAAGAATTGCTATTTGCCAGAACTTTGGAGACTGACAGTAAAGGCGAATCAATATTTAATGTCCTGAGTAATTTCTTTACGGAAAAATCGATTCCATTTACAAACATTATTTCAGTCGCAACCGACGGAGTTCCTGCAATGGTCGGGCGATATCGTGGGTTTATAAGTCGTCTCAAAAGAATTATACCAGGACTTACAGCTATTCATTGCGTAATTCACCGACAACATCTTGTAGCAAAACATTTAAGTGACAGGTTGAACGAATCTCTTCATTTTGTAATAAAAGCTGTCAACAAAATCAGAAGCAATGCATTGAATACGCGTTTATTTGCTCAATCGGCTTGTGTCCACTAAAAAATAATAGGTCATGTTGTAATATATATAACTTCATTATTATGTATAGAAGTAAATACAATTATTTATTTATTATAAAAATGTAAGATTATTAATATTTTTCATTATTTAAAACCGAAAAATATAAATTTAATCACGTGACAGTGAACGCCAATCAGAGAGCGTGACGTCAGTCAGTGCGTGCGCCATTGTTGTTGTTGACGTTTTAGTAGTAAATACACAAACCCAGTAACAATTATTCGCCGATTTTGCAAAAACTTCTGAATTATCGATATTTCAAAAGGTTAAGATAAATAGCTATGGAGTCCGGATTTAGTAAAGCAAATTCGACTAATCTACCAAAATTGACGCTGTTATGCTCGGAACATTTTTCGCAACTAACAGTGATTTTGTTCTTCGGAATTTCGCAACGTTAAGACTTCAATGTAAGTAAACAGAAATGTAAAACATTACTTAGTAAGCATTCATTCAGTTTACTAAATAAAATGAGTTATATTTCCTGAAATAAAGACTTTGATTTTAGGTTATTTTTGACTTGATTTTATGTTAGATTTTTGTACCAACTAGTTGCATTTTTTTCAGGTCTTCTAGAGCATCATACGGAGACGATGCTATTAGCGTGCAGCTCAAGCGTGACGCCCATTTGTGCACAGTGAAATGCAAAATGTGTCCAGAACACAAAGTTCACGCTAAACTATATGGATGCACCCTGATTATTGATGAAGAAGATGATGTGATTGTTTCAGTAGTATGTGAGGACTGTGTTGCTTCAAGAGGTGGTTGCAAACACGCAATCGCTTTTTATTTTGGGTTCACCGTCGTAGCGAGGAGCCTTCTTGTACATCAACCGAGTGCTATTGGAAAAATCAAAGTTGTCTAGAGTTGGCAGTACTTTGAAATCAATCACGACCAAACAACTGTCAAAGAGCAGCCCTTATTGCCAGCAAATAACATAGTTCTGACAAAATTCATAGAAGAAGGAAGGAAAAGAAAAGTGCATGACTGCGAGCTTTAAGATATCAACCCAATTATTCTCCAAGCGAAACTGAAGCACTTTCAATGCATCAGCTTATGCTAAAATATAAAGAGAAATGTGTTGATACATTTTGAGCAATGTTATCATTACAACAGCTCTAATTGAGAAGGTTAAAGAAGAAACAATAGAGCAATCCAAAAGCAATCTCTGGTTTGAATTAAGGTATGGCCGGATAACCGCATCAAAGGCATATGAAGTTAGTCGTTGCAAAACAGCTGACGGTACACTTGTATCTTTGATACTAGGTGGAAAAATTCCAGAAACCAAACATATGAAACGGGGCCGTGTGCTTGAAGATCAAGTGAGAAGAACCGTGGAAGATATGCTAAAAAAAAAAATTACCAAGTGCGGTCTTGTATTGAGTAGTCATTACCCCATGATCGCTGGCTCTCCAGACGGATTATGTGATGGCAATATTATTGAAATAAAATGTCCCATAAGTGCCAAAACTTATAAAACTATATATACAATGGCCAGCCTTCAGAGAGATGTAATGCTCAGATGCAGCTGCAAATGTACCTAACAGCAATGAAAAGTGGATACTTTGTGTAGCTGACCCTGACTATGTTAAAAATAAACAAGTGGAAATTATAAATGTGCCATTTGATCATAAATATGTACAAAATATCAGTGAAAAGTTAGTCTTATTTTGGAAAAATAATATATATCCTTTATTATATAAGAGTGTAATATAAGATTGTGTTATTTTTATCATAGGATAGGTATAATATTTGTTATAGGATCTTAATAAAAAACAATTTTTTGTATTAGTTGTTTTATTTTATCAAAGAGTCTTGTAAGTTAACTAAACCGCATGCTATAATTATAATATCATCTAGTATTTTAATAAAATTAAAATTTATACATGCATGTGGTTTTAGCATACAAAATTCTCGTAAACGACGTATTAGACGCTCTATATGTATCCTTATGCTGGCTATCTGTTTAGTTAACTTTGCATCATTTTTAGTCATTTTCACTCCACTTTCAACACTTGGAGGTCTTATCAATGTAACTCCTGACTTATGCAGATATTGTTCAATATGCTTGAAACCTCTATCTGCTAAAACACACATACCAGGCTTTAATGTTTTATAAAATCACATGATTCTACTAATAAAGTGTCCGTTGTTCTGCCCCAAATCCAGGAGAAATATAATTTATTAATCCGTTGGGTGTACAGGATATTAGGTATTTAATTGTATTGGCCTTTTATAGTCAGACCAAGTTAGGGCTTGATTTACTGCTTTGGATGGCTTCTGCACTTCAATTTCAAGGCAGTCAATAATACAACTGGCATTGTGAAAATTATGTCTAAATGATATAGGTAAGTTTTTTAGTCATTTCACTGTCAAGATTAACAATAAAAGAACGCATAACACTGGCTATTAATGGTATATTTTATTAAACACCTTACTTAAATATGATGGAGTATTCTCATAATCATCTGCCAGTTGATTAAATGTATTATCCAACCTAATTTTATGTAAACATAATAATATATGATGTTTGGGAATATTTAAAGTCTCCTGAATAATGTCAATCAAGTAATAACAAGTTTTGAAAGACCAATGTACAATCGAGGCTTCTTCTATCTTTTTAATGTGTTCGATAGAGTCTCCGTAGCTTGTTGTTGTTTCTTGTAATCTTCAAGTATTTCGCTGCAGTCAGAAGATGATTTGGTTTGCAGTGAATGCACAGGTGAGTGACTCCTGATATCTCCTGAGTATAGAGAAATTTCACCATCTGAGGGCTCATCCTCAGTAAATATATTTCTTGTTATTTTACCCATCTCCGAAGGTCTTGATTTCTTGAAAGTCTTAACTTTAAATGGGGATGTGAAACTTGATACTAGCGATGGTTTCAATGGTGACAATGCCTGATCTTTGTACTTCGGTCCAGCTTGCACAGCTTTACTTCTGAATTTGTGTGTTATTAAGGCTTGAACAAACTTGTCTGATGTTTTACTTATAACTTCTTGGACATTTTCTTCACCCAACTTGCAATCTAAAAATATTTATTTATTTAATCATATAGCACAGAGACGGATCATACTACAAACAAGGATATTTATAATACACAGTCTAATCTAGAGGTAAGTATTATAGTATACACAACACACGGGCTATAAAGATTCTGACAGTATTTATTATCAAAATAAACTTTAACTTTATAAAAAATATGACATTTAGTAGGTAACATTAATATTTGAAATTCATGTATGAAACATGTTGTAAATAACTTACCATTGCATGCTTGACATGGAAATGAAAAGCTGCAGCAACTGGCCTGTACCACACATTAATGTAATACAAGCCAACTACCACAGCCGTCCACCTCCATGTGGAGCATGCAGAGGCAGTGCAATATAATTAAATAAATGATAACTATTTGGTTAAAATTATAAAATTTGAAATGATAAAAGTAATGTAACTATTGGTACTTGTACTCTGAACTACTTGTTTTATATGTTCGGTAGACTCACTTGAAATGATATTAGAAGTATCTTCTAGAGATGAACTTGTTGTACAACTTTTATTATATTCATTTAGACACTCTGCAATGGTCTCAGTTCTTTGTTTCTTTACAATGTATGGCCGTTCTATGATGCTGCTCATTCGTTTTCTTCTGTCTTCTTGGCACTCAAACTTTGTTGGAATGCAACCTGATTTCATAAGTATCTTTGATACTTTTCCCATGATTTGATATTCCATAAAATTCGTCATATCGTTTGGCATCTAGAAAAAAAAACAATAACCTGTATTTAACAATGATACCTACAACATAAAATCTCAGATGACATCAGTTAGTACAAAATTAAGTCAGAATCAAAATAACCTCAAATAATTTAATAGCTACATTTACAAAGTGTTTTTTTCATTGTAATATAGGTTCAGGGACTGGAAAGTCATCTTTGTTTAAATACTTACATCAAAATGATCTTCGCAAAAGTACATTCTTGAATCTACAGACAAAATACGGGCATCATCCCTCCGTGCAAGTTTTAACCACTTTCTCCGTATTTGTTCATTCATGGGAACACTTACAAACAATTTGTTTGGTGTCATTACACTTGTGCTTTTACACTCAGGCACTACACAATACTTATAAAACATGGAATTCATTTTAAATTATTAAATGTAAAAAAGTATTCACGTTCACGGTTTGTTTTGGTTTGGACGCACTAAATGACGTCATTGAAGACGCCATGACAGTTTAGAGCGTTTTCATGAAATATTCGAACAGGTTTTTTAAAAACCGTAAATAATTATGTTAGTGATTGATTATTGTAGAAATATTAACTTATTTCTGATATATATGTAAGAAAGAAAAGAATGAACCACTAATTACATTTTAGGACACAAGCCGATTGTGCGACGAAAATGATGAAGACTTCCAACGACTGCTCTTATATACTGAAGTGCGTTGGTTGTCGAAAGGTGCATGCTTAACGAGATTTTACTCTGTTTTCGATTCCGTATTTGAGTTCCTAGAAAGTAGAGATCCAGATTTAAAAGAAAACTTGATCAAATTCAAAGCAGACATTGCGCATTTGACAGATTTGTTTAAAAAATTTAATTATATTAACTTGCAGTTACAAGGGGACAGCCTGAATTTAATAAAACAAAGGGATAATTTCGGCTTTTCTTGGGAAATTGAAATTTATGAAGCAAAAACATTAGTCGGCGCGAATTCTCTCAATTTCCAAACTTGTCGGTAGAATGTATTGATGAGGATATCCATACCTACAGTCCACATTTAAGTGTCTACATGATGACTTCAAAACCAGGTTTGAAGATATTCTAACGATGGATATACCACCATGGATCATAAATCCATTTGATGAAACCGAAGTGGCCAATGTTGTATTACAAGAGGAGCTGCTCGAGCTAAGCACAATGAGGAGCTGAAGGTGAAATTTAGAAAAGGCTACCAAACATTTTGGCTGCAAGCAGAAATACCCGAAAAATATCTTGGACTGTGGGAAATCGCAAAGAAATTTTTAATAGCTTTTCTCTCGTCATACCTTGTCGAAAGGAGTTTTAGTGCCGTTACAAACCTCTTAACAAAAAAAAAGGAGCAAATTAAACATCACAGAGCGGGGGGATTTGCGGTTATTGCTCACAAAAATAAAGCCTAACATTGATCGTTTGCTGACACTCCATCAAATACATCCTTCCCATTAATTAAAATTATGACCTGAACCTATATTACCTTATTAATTTTTTCTTGTAATTCTATTCTTTTAATAAATAAAGTGTTATAAAGTGTTATAAAATGTACAATTTTTCGTTTTTATTTTACCTATCGGTAGATATAGGGACAGAACTCAGAAGCGACACAATTTTTATTTTTTGGCGACTTTAAGAATGTGGTAGAAATGTAGCAGCAGGGGGTCCACCGAAACCAGTAAAATTTTGAAAGTGGTCCATGAGAAAAATAAGTTTGGGAACTACTGGTTTAAAAGTAAAAAGGTAGGTAAAATTTAATATACCGAAAATAGCTCACAGAAGTTTCAGCTCTTAAATGTTTCAATACCTTCATTAAAACATAAATACACTAAACAGGTATACCATTATTAATCCTATTAATGCTATAAATGCAAAGTTTGGATGTTTGTTTGTTACTCAATCACTTCGCAGCGGATTTATGTATTGATGTGATTTTTTGAATAGTGATAGATGGAAAGCCTGAGAGTAAAAGCTTAATAGATACGCTGCAAATTGGACGTCGCTTTCAAGCGTCATGCAAACTTCACGGCAGATAAGCAATTTTTTTGATTAAGTGAATACTTTCGGTATTTGTATACCCCCATTTATTTTATTAACCGTAAATCCCAAAAATGGGAAAAAATTTATAAAGATAACACTCATAAACATTTTCAAAGAAAGTGATATACAGTTTTGAGTTATTGCTGAAAAACTGTACTCCTAAACATAAAGACATACGTGTCATGAAGTAATGCTCTTTTGCTAGTGCTTTTTACACTATTTTAAGAGTAAGGTCGGTCATAGACGGACTGCTTGTAGCAGTCAATGCCGACCGCTTCAAGCGGTCGCTGTTGGGCAATCTTCAGTTTCAATCCAAAATTAACATTTACAATACACGGACCGCTCAAGTAGTTCGTTTGTAGTCAGAGTTAAAAATGCAGTCGGCGTGCGGTCGAGTTTCGCCGTGCTGCCGGCAGCAAAAAGCTGCTCGACCCGCTGTACACGAACCGCTTAAAGTGGTTCACTCAGACTGTTCGCCGCTTTCTCTCTCCGGAACCCGCTCAGCTCGCCGCCATTCCCGACCTGCTTATTTCGTCATTCGTGATCATTCGTCCATTGTTCTACCATGCCACAGAGCATGTAGCAAAATGGAAAGTTTGGTAAATGTGGATGATGATTTGTTTATAAATGAAGTGAAATCACACGAGTGTATATAGAATTATCGTAGTGAATCATACAGCAATAGAATACAAAAGAATGGCACTTGGATAACTCTGTGGAAAATTTTCAACAGATTTCGATGACATCGGTAAAAGGAAAAAACGAAATTGGTAAGTTCACACAATGTTTAATTTCAATTTACCTAATACCTTATTGCCGTTTAAGTGGTGTTCATTTTCACTGCCAATCTAATTGCCCTTCTTCACTTACGAAGTAGTTAACGAATTTGTCCTGGATAGAGTTCAGTCTAGGCCCTCCTTGCTGAACTAGTTGCAATGATCGGTCTTCAAAACCCGTGATAGTCAAGCAATCTTCAAAGCGATAACCATCTCTCACTCGTACAAAGTTTTGAAAAGTACAACATGCTTTAACTATCGTTTTAGATAATTCAATAGATACATTTAATGGTTGATGGAATATGCGCCATTTGTTTGAAAGTATGCCAAAAGTACACTCAATGTGTCTCCGGGCACGTGACAGTCTATAGTTCAAAAATCTTTTTTTTTTTGAGTTAATTGTTTCCCTCCATAGGATCTCATTATATTTTCTTGTAAACTGAAGGCTTCATAAGCAAGGAATACGTGCGACAAAGGTGATCCTGTAGTTGTTATTTTCATGGGAGCAGGAATGTTCAACTTTTTTACTTGCAGTTTTTTATAGAATTCTCTGTTTTCAAATACTGTTGAGTCGGGATGCCTACCATATGAACCGATATTTATGAACATAAATTTGTAAGCACTGTCACACACGGCCATCAATACCAAAGAAAAGTAGTGTTTGTAATTATAATACAATGATCCGCTATCAGTTGGTTTAATAATTCTTCCGTGCTTACTGTCAATGGTACCTAAGAAGTTGGGAAAGTTAGCACGTGTTTGGAAACCATTTTTTATTATGCCAATTTTCTTCGGTCAATTCTCCAAAACAAATGTTTTTCCTATTAATGTTTTCGCATACATCTTTGACGATTTCTCCTATTGTCGATGCCGAAATTCTATAGTTATATTCCAAGTCAGCGAAAGTGCACCTTATTGTCAGGTATATGTAAAAATAAAATTCAAGTAGTGCTTCATTTTTCAGTTAAAGCTCTACAGAAAAAAATGGAAAGTTTTTAGAGACGATTTTAATCGGTATATAAGCAAAATAAATAAAAAAAACTAAAAAGTGGCTCAGGAGCAAATAAAATATGCCAATATGTATTCTATCAACAGTTATCATTTTTACTACCATAGGCGAATGATAAAGCAGACACTGCAAATAACTTAGAAGAACAAATTGAGAGTGAGGATGCTCTTATTGCCGAGAAGTCAACATTTCAACGAGGCTGGAAGCGAGGCAGCGTGGCGAAAGAAGATGAGTTAATAACTGCATTGACAGATAATATAAATAAGAAATACAAAGAAAATAAATCAAACAATGAACCAGATGACGATAAATTATTTCTTTTGGCATTACATGGGATTTTAAGAGAATTTCTGACGATTATAGATTAGACGCCAAGACAGAAATACTGATAGTTTAAAAAAAATACAAGAATTTGTCATCTGGCAAAAATGTTTATCGCAACCATTCCATTCAGTCATTCCGCTCACAGTTCATCTATCAGCCATCACACTACTCACATTTCACCAATGGTGATCTCAATAGTGGCTACAGCACTGCATCTATTGCTACGGGCCTTCAACATATCGATCAGCCTCTACACAATACGGGAACTTAGGCAACTAGCGTATTGTCTCCTAGTTCTGTCGATAGTGAGATGTCACAATCCTCATCAATACATAGCATTTTTGAATAGTTTGAAACGTCAGAATATGTAATTGCGTATAATAAAACAATATGTAAGTACCATGTATTTTCTTACCTCAACATTATTGCAATCCTTTCTTCAGGCAAAATGCTTTTTCTCAATTACGGTATCTGTCCGTTATATTTTATGTCGTAAAATATTAACTGTCGGCGATCAACATTTAGTTTATCAGTATCGGCAATAATGTTTTAGTTTATAAGTAAATGTTTATAAGATATAATTGTCGGCGATAAACACTTTATTTAATGTTCATATATTGTATAAGGAAAAATTGTAAATTAAAAACGCTGTCGTCACGCCCCGCCCCTTTCCTGTTGCGCATTTGCCACGCGCTCGCCGCAAAACAGTGTTAAGCGCGGCCATGTGACGCTGCATTGTGCATCGAATGGATCATCAGTGAATCATATTAGTCGTGGCTTGCGCCTCCCCAGTTCACTCCGAATCAGTCAGATCGGCAGCAGAAGTGTGTAAAATAAGTGTGTTTTATTTTCGCCTTCAAGTCGGCAGAACAGCCGAGGTATCCTTCTTACAACATAGCGGCCAGATCCAACCGCTAACTAGGCTAAAGCCAACTAATGCCATTGCGTCATCCATAGCACAAAACAACACTCCAGGTAGCTCACTTTCAATAAATTATATTTTAGTAAGTAGCTGCACGTACACACGCTTGTGACAAATATCAGTGAAATGATACTTGTGCTAGCATGCTTGAGCCGTGTGTGGTCGCCTCTGAAATACATGTATTTGTACAAGTCTAGGCTTGCGCAAGCATATCGTTAGGTGTATGGCCAGCTTAACATTTGATTAGCAGAAAAAATAAATTTTAGCTAAAATTTCGGACCAGTCTGCGTAGTACTCGCGACAATTTAACTTATTTAACTGGATCGCTGTGAAAAGATCTTCAAAAAAAAATTTGTAACTGAAAATGTTCTTTCAAATTGTTGGATGACAATATGTTACCAAAGGCATCAAATCAAATTTGTTTTATAGTTTACTACAGATTACAGACTTTGTATCTCATTGCTAACACCAGTTCAATACTTCTTATCGCAGATGGCTGTTGAGGCCAAAACAAGAACAGTACGTTATTGAAAACGTGTTCAAAATAGCTAACGGAAGCATCATGATACATAAAATGGCTGGAAGTTGTTTTTTCCGGTTGTTGGTCACTCATATATACCACCAGACGAAGTATTTGCTTTAATCGAAAAAGATGTGAAGAAGCAAGGATTATAGCCAACCCTCATGAATACTTGCAATTTAGTTATATATCAAATAGTTATATGTCTTGCAATTTAGTTATATATCACAATTTAGTTCCATAATGCATTTAGGTACTAATTGTAAAGTATTTGATTGGAAAGATGCAATGACAAATAGTATGGAGTCTGTGGGTAAGTGGCATTTTGTATTTTCAATCTGTAAACGACACACTTTAAAGAGATCAAAAAGAATTGGTAATGTACTATTTAAAGGGAATATCCATTAGGAAATATATTAGACGAAAGGGTAAAAAATATAAGTGTTTCAGGAACACATTCATTTGACATAAATTTTGAAGAAATTCCGGTAGCAAATAATATTAGTAGTATTTGATCAGTGGATATTCGAAAATTATTAAGAGCTCATTATATCGATGAGTGGCAAAGTATTGCCAAATTGAATTTCTTCGTGCTTTTTCTACGTAATGCAAAAATAACTGATAAATGAACAACGTGAGCCAGAGACCCAGGACATTTCAAATATTATTTATGAGCCGAAAGAAGAAAATGATGGTTTCATTGTTTTATTAATTAATAAATTAGTACTTGATACATTTATTTCACTTATTTTTATAATGAATGCCATCAATTTTTGCCTTAAGTATTTAAAAATCAATATGTGATTCAGTTAAAAGTATTAAAAGTGTTGATTCATGTAGTTACGGTGGCTAATATGGTGTTGTTTGTAGCAAAGCGACATTAAACGGGTGTTTGAATTCGATAAACAGCAATATCCACATGTCAAGTACAAAAGCATAATTTTCCGATATTTTAACCTTTTTTTTTGAATGATTATTAATTTTGAAACTTCTTTACTAAAATTATTAAAACTCAATTATTTTTTTAACTGGATTAATTTTAAGGTGTTTACAAATACAGAGTTGATAAGAGTTAATGTGCTGATTTACCCAAAACGGAATATTGCTACTTTTGCTTTTGTATGATTCATATAATCTAAGACTCTTTGGGAGCGTTCAAGTATTACGTAACGCAATTTTTCTCGTAAAACGTTACGATGCGTTACAGGGGCGGGAGGTAACATTATTTCTTTTTTTATATAAAAAATTAGGGAATTCAAACTCCCAATTTGGCAACCCTTTTCGTTTACGTTTTACGGGGAATCCCTCGATTGTATTAGTGTGGTCGTCATTTTTAATTTGTTCTCGCATGTTGGCAAACCTTTTCGTTTATATTTCAAGGGGAATCCCTAGATTGTATTGTACGTTATTTAATGTTGTTTTTGTTGTTAGTATTCGTTAGTGTTTATGCAGAAGCACATTGCTGTAGTCGGTGTTATTAAAGTGTTCAGTGTTCATACTGTAATGTCCTCAAAAGAAGGAGATTTGTATCATCAGCTGTTTTTGGCCTATAAAGGTTCTCATGCTGACTTGCCACCGCAACTATGTTAAAAAAATGCCAACGAAATTTGGAAAATGGCTAAAGAAAAACTAAAAAATAAAGAAAAGTTTATAGAACATATAAATGATGTTATACGAGAGTTGAAGGTGAAGGCCACGAAGAAGAAAGCAACAATGCTTAGTTATTTTACACAAGTAAGTTTACTACTAAAATGTAATAATGACATAAGTATTATAATTAATCCAAACCTTGATTATGCATAAAAGAACTGGTCATAAGTATTTTATATTTCTAACTATCTATGCAAACATCAAGCACGCCTGCAACACTAAAGCCCGGTATACACGGCAATGATAAAACTGCGCAAATGAACTGTACAGTTCATTTACACAGTTTTATCGAACGTATGTACGAAAATCGACGCAGATTTTTTGGTTGGTGCAAACGATCGAAGGCAGGTGCAAAATCTATTCGATAAGTCGTTGTCGATCGCGGTTGCACAGTTTTATCGTAGTGTGTGGACGGAAATTGGGCCAATCATTCAGTTCGTTCACAAGGCTTGCTGTAGGCGGACTCGCCCGTGCATGTCTAAACATGTCGCAAGAAGATTGTACCGGAATCCGTGAGTTATTGGAAGAGTTTATCCAATGCTATAAAAATGAAGTTTGCTTATGGAAAAAGAAAAGCAAAGATTACCACGACCGCAACAAGAAAAATGCTGCCTACGATAGGTTAATTAATAAGTACAAACCTATTGATCCTAATGCCAATAGGGAGACGGTAGTGAAGAAAATAAATAACTTGCGGACTTCCTATAAGAAGGAACTCAACAAAGCCAAAAAGTCCTTGAAATCCGGAGCCGGAACCGATGAAGTCTATGTTTCTCATTCGTGGTACTTCAACTTGATGAATTTTTTATACGATGAAGAAATACCAAGGCGGTCTATATCAAATATTATGGAGAATGAAAATGAGGTAAGACCATTGACCTATATGTATACTACTAGACAAGCAGCGCCTTATAGTCCGGGAGGCAGCGGCTTTTTAAACAAGTCATTTTCTGCCGGCTGATATTAATATAGAAAACAGAATGCATGTGCCTCATGACGAAATCGATCGTCAGCTGGTCGAGTTGCGGTGGATGCGAGAGTGGGAAGCTGCGGAATAGGTTAAAAAAAAAATCCAAAAAATATTTTATGCCATATGAAACCTTTTTCAGATGTCATTGACATTGATTACAATTTTAAAAAAATAGTCAGCTGCACAGCAGAGGAGGGATCATGCGTCAGCTGAGCGTGCGAACTTGCAAAAAAAATTAGGAAATAAAATTATTTTATGCCGATTGAAATTTTTTTACATGATTCTAGACATATACAGAAATGTGATATTGACAATCAGCTGCATATACAGTGGGGGAAAACCCGTCAGCTAGAGCAAAAATGGATGACCGCGCGCATACATCTCCACGACGCGCGAAATATTCAATGCTCCGACTGACGCCTTTTCCCCCAACGGGCAATCAGCTGACGAATATTTTCTTCTTTCTATATATTAACACTATAATATTTATAAATTTCTTATGGTCTTTCAACAATTTACCCAAGGTATACCTTACATGAAGATGCATGTATATAATGTGTACTATATACAAGGTATATAGTACACATTATATACATGCATCTTCAGTACAGTGGTATTTGATATTTCAATGGCTCGACTGATGACTTTTCCACCAACGGGCAATTAGCTGACGAATATATTCTCGTTTCTATGTATATATTAACACTATAATATTTATAAATTTCAAATGATCATTTTAAAATTTACCCAAGATTTACCTTACAGCTTATACGCTCATAGTTTATACCTTATACAGTATACATTATATTATATTCTATATCGATATAGACTATATATCCGTACTGAGGTATTTTATACCTGCATCCCTGCGCCCCTCGCCCCGGAAGGGACAGCTGCGTTTCGGCTTTGGTTGTTATTATTCCCCATCAGTTGACCCGAGACATTCTTACGAAGTGAACGTGTGGAATTATTCGAAAAGAACATGGCGTCAGTAAAACCTTTTTGTGTGTTTTGTAATAAAAAAACTGAAAAACTAACTATTTTCACTGCTGATACAATTCAGAAGTGTAAAAACATATTAGAAATACGTAAAACTAATGATTTGGCAATGAGTGATGCGAAAGTGCCGTCTGAGTTGAATGATTTTCAGCAATATCATTCTAAATGCTACCGAGCGTTTACTGCGTTACCACCGAAATATCGGAAATGTATGGAATCTACGACCATTCCTACAATAGCAAAGTAAGTAATAATTTTATATTAGTTGTTTTATAAATTAATAATAAATTACTATCTCTATAATTTTTGTATGGGCCGTTTTCGGCAATGTAAATACATTAAATCTCTGTGTTCTTTGCAGTGCAGCCAGATCGTGGGATATTCTTACCCCACTTTGAGGGCCATTTACGTGTGCTTAGACGCGCGCAGCCCTCAAAGTGGGGGTTAAAATATCCCACGATCTGGATGCACTGGTTCTTTGCTCTCTAATATAATTAATATTGAAAATAGAAATATATATTATTGTAGATATAGTGTGTGGGTATTTCCAGCTGAATAGACAATAAAGTTAGTATGTTAAGTTATGATGAAAATTATATTGCTTTTAGTGTGACTGGAGGCGGACCAATTGGACCAAAGCGGACCAAGTGGACAGTATGCTGAAGCTGCAACTGTTCCTCAATACCAAACAGATAACCTTGATATTGAAGAGAATGAGGCAGCAGCAACTCAACATGATCCAGATTCTGCTGAGAAGCCGAGTGACTACTCATGTATTTTGCCAAAAGAAGAAAAATACCATGGCCGTGAACAACCGCTACAAACATGTATAACCATGGACGCGGTGAACAATTTCATTTCGACTGCCAATGATATGGGTGATGAGCAGCTCATCAATAGAATTACAGAGTTGAGCGCTAGAAATCAGCCAATCTTTTATCATAAAATTTGTAAGCTGAATTTCACAAATATACTGCAATTACAAAAAACATCAAACACTGAAAAGACCGAATGGCATAAAACTCGAGACATTCATAAAGTAGCCTTCGAAGAAGTGTGTAGTTTCATTTCTGACAATATTATAAAAGAAAAATTCTTACTTTTTGGATTTTTTACAAACGCTCTTTGCTGAATCCGTCGCTATACACGATCCCACTAAATCTACACAGGAAGGGCCATATAATTTTGAAAGCAGATTAGTGAAGGCATTTCCAAAAAATTAACGTGGTCACAATGAACGGGAAAAATTGTCAAACCTTACACGGAGTGCTAATTAAAACCGATTATAATGCTCTACAGGAAGATGATATTTTGGACCGGGCCGCGTTAATATTGCGAAAAATTATTCGTAATATAAAGCCTACTAGATTGCCTGAGGATTTGACGACTGATTCGTTGATAAAAGGAGAATGCGACGTCCCACAACAATTAATAAAATTTTATAGTCAACTTATATCCACTAAGTATCCTGTAAAACTTAGTAATAATGTTGCGAGAACCGCTAAATCATTTTCCGAAGATTTAATATATGCTGTCACCAACGGAAATATCAAAACTTCAAAACACATCAATCTCGGGTTGGCTATGAAAAGTTTGACAAATAGCAAAAAAATTGTCAATATTTTGAATAAATACGGACACTGCTGCAGTTATACTGTTTTGGAGGAATTTGAAACGGAAGCAACATTCGCCGCTACTCGTCGGTCGATGCTTTGTCCAGACGATATTATCCCATCGAAGAATTTGTGCACGGGCCTGGCATTTAATAATTTCGATCGCTTCGTAGATACTGCAACAGGAAAAGATACATTGCATGACACTGTGGGAATAATGTTTCAAAATATCGTCGACCGCCCACCAAGTCTCCCAAGACCTATAGCAGAGAATGTAGATGAACCTGAAACAAGTGTGAAAAGAAGACGTCGAACTTTTGATGAGATAACATTTGAATTGCAATCGTACAATAAAAGACCAAAGATTTGTGAAACTTTGACGTCCGTCGACAGTCCACTTTATTCATATGACGTTGATATTAAACAACTTCAATTCATAGATCTTGCTTGGGCTGTGTCTCACTTTTTAAAACTCTCCAATATACCTGCTTGGGTTGGATATAATAGTATGATTTATCAAGACAATAGCTTTAAACAGAAAATATCGTACCTCACGACGATTAATGCATCTCCAACAAATACATCTGTTATTCTAGAAACAATGAGACAAGCTCAACAAATGGCTGAGGAATGTAGTGAAGATTATATGGAGGTCACTTACGATTTAGCTATTGCGAAAGTTGCTCTTCAATTGCAAAGTACAGAAAAAACCAAAATACAACAATTTATTCATTCACCTTGGATCCTTTCACATCATGATGGCGTATTTTAAAGCAGTTGGAAAATTTATTGATAATTGTGGACTAACAAATATCATGGAAAATGCGGAGATATTGGCGAGTGGGTCAGTAAATTGTTTTATTACTGGCAAACACTACAACAGATGCAAGCGTCTCCATCCTCTTTTATATTTAGCTCTGGAGAATCTACATTTTGAAAGTTTCATTGAACAATGTAAAATTGAAATACCTCACGATATTATTGATTATTTATTGCAATTCAGTAACGAAAAGTCGACCAATCCGACAATTGCGCATGAAGAATTGATAAGCCTCTTCGAAAAATATGAAGAATATAAAAAACAGACTTTAATTGGTGAACATGGAAAGACGCCACAATTTTACATGATTGAAGTATTGAGCTTTGAGCTTTTTACATGATTGAAGCATTGAGCTTTTCAAATATATTTTACCGAAAATTACCAATCTCTTCTTCATATTTAATCAACCCAATTATGCACGTTATGCGGTAATATATCATCACAAATTACTGAAAGCAGAAGAAAGTCATCCAGGATTATATTTGAAATTACAAAGTGGATCAATGGGAGTTAAACGGACTGATAAACCATTCTCTCGACAACCCGTAGACCTGACGCTTGAACAAACAATCAATGCAGATGCTGCGAACAAATTAACTGGAATCAGTCATACAACAAATTCTATAAAGGCTCGTCAGCGCTGGTGTAAAAGCCATAGCATTCGTTCAAAATTATTGCGCACATCATGGAGGAAACTGACTTGCGACCTGATCAAGATATTACAGCTGATCTCGAGCAAAGCAGAATAAAAAAACATTCGTTGCAGCTGGATCACTGTATTTCACATATTAAGCAAAACATGAATCCCTTTTCAAAAGATGTAGATAAAGATTTATTATGTAACATCTCAACAGGGCAAGCGGTTACAATAGACATAAAAATTTTTTTGTTGAATGTAGAAACTCTTGGTAATAAACAACGAGAAACATTTATAACTGAATGTTCCGCAGATAAAGAAAGATTCGAAAAAGTCATCAAACGAAATAAAATTCTTAATTTTGCTACTGCTGCACCAAAACAAAAAATATATGTTGCTGGAAAATCACTAGCAATTCGAATGCAACGTGACTTATTTGTTCAATTATTCTCGCTGTCTTTGGAACAAACTTTGAATATAGATAAAGTTTTAGCCTACCCTTTAACACCAGTTCCTCTAGCTTTATGCCACATAGATGGGACAATTTGCAAAACAGACAAATCCGTACTGTTGAAAATTCTTGAAAAGGAGATCGACAGCAACCCACCAGAACGATGCGACGTAATTGTTTATGACGGATTTTTCATCATGCATTCAATCAGAGACGTACCATCGTCCTTTGGAAACATATCAAAAAAAAATTGATGCAAGTATTCACTGCGAATAGTGCTGACACTGTAATAATTGCCTTTGATAGATATATATTTCCATCAATTAAAGACAATGAACACTCCTTAAGAAGAAGAGTCAAAGGACAGCGTTTCCAAATAAATGGACCTGATCAAATACGGCCATCAAATTTCGCGGATGCATTGAAAAAATATCTACTTCAAAGAAACACTCGTTGACTTCATTATTGATGACTGGGCGAATGATTATATGGCACCATTCATCGGTAGTAAAACAATATTGGTCAACTACCTACAATGCCATCAATATAAAGTATGTCAAGGCAAAGTGCAAAGAACATCAGAGTCATCGTTGGCATGTCCAGGTCACGAAGAAGCTGACACAAAAATTGTTTTTCACGTTTGTCACTTGACTTCTGATGCTCACGTTACTATTCGCTGTTCAGATACAGACATTATGATAATTATGTTGGCAAATATGAATTTTATACAGACCGATTTGCAAATCTCGATGCACGTTGGGGCCGGAAACAATCAGAAGTTTATAAATGTCACGAAATTGTCTCAAACGTTGGGTCTAGATTTGTGTTCAGCATTGCCAGCATTTCATGCCATTACGGGCTGTGACTTCAATTCCGCTTTTTACCGAAAAGGCAAGAAAAAACCGTTTCAAATTCTCCGGAAATCTCCAACTTACATCCAAGCATTGTGTGACATTTCCAATATACCGAATTCTAATGTGGATGAATTGTTTGCAACACTGGAAGAATATGTATGCAGATTACACGGGTCAACACGAATTTTGAGTCTGAGTTCTGTACCTCTGATTTTGATTACTTATGCCTAACTAATTAAAGAAAAAAATATTTTTATCTAATAAAGTTTGCTTTTGTAGTTACTAAAACGAAATTTTAATTTTTATGAAAAGCTCTATTTTTAATTTCAATTATATGTAAAAGAAAACAGTTTTGAATTCACATATTTTTATTGACTTTAATTATACAAGACGGCATAAATAAACCCACAAATACAAAAAGAATACAAAAGGACTTTAAAATGAACAGATTTGGTATTTCTTCTGTGTAAGTTGGGACTTTTTCGTATGAGCCCCAAATGTAGTCACCCATCATGTTTTCATTATATTGTCCTTGATAACGCTTTTCAAAGTTCATTACATCTTGGTGGAAACGTTCCCCTTGCTCTTCTGAATATGCACCTAAGTTGTCTTTAAATTTATCCAAATGAGCATGTAGCATGTGGACTTTCAAAGACATTCTGCAACCCATAACTTTGAAGTTGTGAAGCATATCAGTAATAAGCTCCGTGTAATTCTCTGCCTTTCTGTTGCCAAGAAAGCCATGAATCACTGCTTTAAGGCTGAGCCACGCTTGTTTTTCGTGGGTACTGAGGAGGCGTAGGAATTGTTCACTGGCCATTATTTTCTTTATTTGTGGACCGATGAAAATACCAGCTTTAATTTTAGCCTCTGACAATTTCGGAAAAATGATTTTAAATATTGAAAGGCCTCAGAGTCTTGACGCAGAGCCTTTACGAACTGCTTCATCAGACCTAATTTAATGTGCAATGGAGGCATTAAAATATGATCGGGCTTCACAATTGGTTCATTTTGACATTATGTTGTCCTATTTGAAACTCGCTCCGTTGTGTCCATGAGTGCTGCTGGTAGTGAAGTGCATCGGCTCTACTATCCCATAAGCAAATGTAACACGGATATTTAGTGTACCCGCCTTGCATTCCCATCAGAAATCCAACCATTTTGAAATCCCCTATCACTGGCCAGGCGTACTCTTCATATTTTAAAACTTGAAGCACCATTTTAACACTCTCGTAATTTTCTTTTAGCATTACAGAATGAGCAAGGGAAGAGATGGAAATTTATTTCCATTGTGAAGAAGAACTGCCTTTAAGCTTCTTGTAGAGCTGTCGATGAAAAGACGCCATTCAGAAGAAATGCAAGGATTCCGATTGCTTCAAACAAACCTTTCACATCATTGCAATAACAAAGTCCGTCTTCTTTGTAAAGAATCCAGAAAATGTTTTATGACGTTTTCTTTGGTCACTTATTATAACATCGTTCTTGAGCAAATTCCACTGTTTTAGTCGTGAACCTAATATTTCTGCTTTAAGTTTAGGTAGATTTAAATCTCTTACTAAGTCATCAAACTCTTCTGAATTAATAAGATGTGGTTCAACAGACGGTGATGTGATCACGAACTCGCTGTCTCCGCTATTACTAGATATTTGTGATAGCGGTAACTGCCCTGTGCCTTCTGCTTTGGGTTCGAAGGCACAGGAAATTTTCACTGTGGGGTACTGGAGCAGACGTTGATGGTAGGTTTGGGTATTCAATCTTTTGGCATTTTACCAGCGCGACGCTTACTTGGATTTACTACACAAAAATAGCAATCATGGATATGGTCAGTTGGTTCCCTCCATATTCTTGGTACTGCAAACTTCATACTTTTTTTTTCTCCTCGGTACCAGGCTGGAAAAAAATTAACATTATTCAATAACGAATGACACATTTAATGTATGTGTCAGAATAGGTATAGTTATATATATAAATTTTAATGAAAAGTATGATGTATTTTCTTACCCTCTAAAGTGTTTTTGCAATTACTACATGAGAAATGAGGTGCCCATACTTTATCTTGACTTCGTACGGGTAAATTAAAATACGCTTCATAGGCTTCACAAAGTCTCGTATTTGACGACAAACAAATTTTTGGCTCTCACTTTAATGAATTCGCCGCAAATATAACAAAAGAGTCCACGGGATTTTGCACTTTTGGAAGACATTTTAGGCCTCACGACACATAAAATACGTTATTCCTTTGCAAAGCGCACGCGCACTCTGCCGTTGACAGTTTGTCACTCCCGCTTCACACCTACAGCCCCCCTTCCCCTCTCCTGTATCTTATATGCAACGGCTCCTAAAAAAAACTGCTAAAACACTATAATATTCATTTTACATTGTGTAAAGGTACAAAAGCAAACTTTATTTATTATAAATGGAGTTTCTGCTTTTTTTTCGATGTATACAATCAGAAAATATTCACTAAATAACAGACTCAAAGAAAAATATTTTTTTGTTGACTTGTGTTATATGCGTTTACAGGAGTAAATGATATTAATGTTGCTCGTGTGATGACATTCACCAAATCATATGGCAATAATGATAACTGCAATTCATTGAACTTGAACAAAAGAATCATGGTTCGTTGTTCCCGCCCTGTAAAGCTGAACTGCAACAGCATTTTCTTCGGACGGCATATATCGCCCACCTTTGGAGCCATGCTCACCGTTCCATGCCAACAGACCTGTTGCCAACTGAGTATGGATGGGAAGAATCTGGTGAAAAATATTGTTTTAAATGGTTTATGGGTGATCAATTGCCGCCATCCATCACTAGCATCACTAATCTCGACATGAACCCACATGGTATGAAAAGATTATCTTCTCTTGATTTCTGACAAATAATATTTACCTACATGGTTTGTTAATTAATTGATTGATATTTTTACAGAGGACAACGAAACCGAAAACGATGGAGTGTGCGACATAAGTATCGATAACTGTGATGACGACAGTGATGCAAATGAAGATGATTAATAAAAAAATATTTGTTCTATATATATTAAGATTTTTATGTTGATTGTCATAAAAACAATTGAATTAAATTACTTTTCAATAAATCCGAATATAATATAGTAATATAATAAATAGTAATATAGTAATATAATATATAGTAATATTATAATAATATTACAAACTAATATGAATCATGCTAATGATGTTACCGCTTCACTTCCATTAATCATGGGTAAATTGTTGAAAGACCATAAGAAATTTATAAATATTATAGTGTTAATATATAGAAAGAAGAAAATATTCGTCAGCTGATTGGGGGAAAAGGCGTCAGTCGGAGCATTGAATATTTCGCGCGTCGTAGAGATATATGCGCGCAGTCATCCATTTTTGCTCTAGCTGACGGGTTTTCCCCCACTATATATGCAGCTGATTATCAATATCACATTTCTGTATATGTCTAGAATCATGTAAAAAAATTGGTTGCCTGTAAAGTCGGTATACGGGCGAAAGTTTTACGTGACAACGACTTTGAGTGGTAAAATCATTTTAATGTGAATATTCATTCGTATAGTAGGAAGAAGGATGAAATAATAGTAACAATTTAAAACATTTATTTATACAAAGAATTATATTTAAAACATTAATTTATACAAAGAATCTCGCACTGAATTTCATATTAACAAAATTTTATTTTACCTTTACACATACATACGTATTTATATACAAATATACATACAATAACTTGCAATACATTTGCGTACAATGAAACAGCGTTTACTACAACTTAACTTGTTCCTATCTGAGTGGAAGGGACGCGTGCCTTTCACTTTATGTCTGTCTCTCTCGCTCTTAGGCGGGCTAACCATGCCCGAGTGGAAGGGACGCCTCTCACTCGCTCATTGTGAGCGCATAACGTGAGCGGAGCGTAACGCAGTTTCTTGAAGTGTCACCCGGCAAACCAATTTATAAGACGTTGTCACGTCAAAAATTTCAATCGGCATAAAATAATTTTATTTCCTAATTTTTTTTGCAAGTTCGCACGCTCAGATGACGCATGATCCCCCCTCTGCTGTGCAGCTGACTATTTTTTTAAAATTGTAATCAATGTCAATGACATCTGAAAAAAATTTCATATGGCATAAAATATTTTTTGGATTTTTTTTTGACGTGTTCTATGGGGTGTTCATAGTAAGCGCCCCCGCAGGTGCGTCAGCTGACTTTCACTTACGTTATTAGGGACAGATTCTTTACTAGTATTGTGAAGTAACGACCGGTATAAAAACACTAATCAAAAAAGCCGCTGCCTCCCGGACAACTAGTCTAGTAGTATACATATAGGTCAATGGGTAAGACCATTAATTTATTATTGATTTATTAAACAATAGGTTACTTTATTACATAAGGAGATGTCTTATTTATATGTATTATTTTAATATAATTACATGAAAGTATACCTTAGCAAGAAAATCTTGATAAAAAAGAATTCTTAACTTACTACATTTTCCATAAGTGCGAGCAAGACATTTCTATTGTTGTCCTGCTCGCACTTTTGGAAAATGTAAGTTAATAATTCTTTTTTGCCAAGTTACATAAATGTCTGTATCGTATTATGTATTTATACGCAAAGACTAACCTAACTAAATACACTCAGTAGCACAAAGTGGTCATACAGGGAGTAAATAAGGATGAAACATCACGCACAATGGCAATATTGAAAAAATAACACCAGACAACTGAAGCCCATTTTTACAATTGGAAAAGTCAGTTTTTTTTTAATTTTTAAATTATTTTTCTTACAGTTAAATAAAACGTTATTTCACAAATTGCATTCATCCTTTTTTATAATCCATGTAAAAACTTACTAAGCATTTATGTGACATATTGAAGGAAGGAATACAGCATACAGCTATATTTAAAACGTTTAATCTGTATAATGTAGGTAGCTATTAATGAATAAACTTATCTTGCCAGGGGACTTTTCCCTCGTTCACAAAATAACTCATAAATTCATTTCTTATTTGTTTTGCTGTTCTCCCGGAGTCTAATTTACGAGAACGTTGTAATGGTTCAAGCGTTGATCTTCTTGTTGTAAGTCCTGACGACGTTGTACCCTCTTCAAAGTTTTCTCTATCAAAACAATCTGACGAAGCATATGAAGAACATGATGTTGTCATTAAATAATTATGCAAAACCCAAGTTGCCCGAACAACTGATTCTATGTTTTCAGTTGTCATATTAATTTGTGTTCTGTAAATTCTAAACCTTGCTGCTAGTATGCCAAATGCATTTTCAACTATGCGGCGTGCTCGTGATGTTCGGTAATTATAAATCTTCTTGGCTATACTATCCAAGTCGTTTTGTCGAAATGATTTCATCGCGTCTTTTCTAAGAGGAAAGGCGTCATCAGCTACAAAAACATACGGTAGCGTTCGTGAACTATTACTCAATGTGTTTTCTTCAGGAATATTTAAAGCATTGTTTTCCAACTTTTCGTAAAAAAATCGTATTCAAGAACACTCCTCCATCTGATACTTTGCCATTTGTACCAAAATCAAACATCAAGAATTTGTATTTTGCATCAACAATTGCCATGAGGACCATACTATGTCTATTTTTGTAGTTGAAATAATATGAACCACTGTTAGGTGGAGGCACGATTTCAACGTGCTTGCCATCAATGGCACCTAAACAGTGAGGAAAGTTCCATCGTTCATAGAATTCCCTTGCTATTGTTTTCCATTCATCTTCTGTTTGTGATAACTGAAACAAAAATAATAGATTAATTATTAATAATAATAGTAATTTAATTCAAAAACTTAACTATTATACTATAACTATACTATAAGTATTACTACACTACAACAATTATTATATACTATAAATATTTTTAACCCTTATATGTATATACATGGTATGGTCAAGTGTTAATTATTTATCCTATGAAATAATGAATTTATTGACCATTGCCTTGCCTATTGACTATGAGAATATCAAATTATGTATTTCTTTTTTACAGGAACAATCCAGATCGCAATATAGCAATTCTAATGTCGAACAAAACCCACCAACCCCAGGCCAATCTGATCTCGAAAGGGACACACCAACACCAGGCCGATCTGATGTCGAAAAAGACGTATCAACGCCGAGTCGTTCTGATTCTGAAAGAGACGTATCAACGCCGAGTCGTTCTGATTCTGAAAGAGGCACGCTGCGACCAAATCGTTCAAAATCCACGAAGAATGCGTATGAAGAGGCACTGCGAAGTGTGAATGAGCATTTTAAACGTCCGAGGATTCCGGAAAATCGTTTTGAAGTATATGGACGTAATGTAGGCATGAAATTACAAGAATTACCAAAACAGCAAAGAATTATTGCTGAAAAAATTATTAATGAGACATTATTCTTAGCCGAAATGGGTGATTTAACTACCTCACATACTGTCAGAACCAGTGATTTTATTAACACATTTTTTCCACACAGCCACACATTCAAGCATCTAATCAACCAAACGTTCAAATTGTCTCCACTCAGCCACACATGGTATCATCTAATCAAGTATTCACTGAAAACTTTTCCAACCTTGATCAACCACATGCTCAGACTCACGATTCTCTACCCCACACGGCTGCTTCATTTATACTTAGTTTCAATGATAAATGATTATTGAATTTTATTGTTAAGGTTTCATTTCTTCATTCTTGAATAATTTTCATTCGCTATTTCATTCTAATGATTTAATTATTAAACATTACATACGATCACAATTGTGTTTTCTTCATAGCATCATCACCATCATCAAAGCGGCGCCACTATGCGACTAAGCTTTAGTCTTAATTTATCAAAGCTTTAATTAACTTATAGATTTCTATATTACTGTAATATATTATAAATCATTTAAAACTTACCTTTAAGTAATCTTTTTGTAGAACTTTGTACAAAGCATCACAAGTTTCAGGAATAATTCGACTCAGTGCCTGTTTTGATATCATCGTAGAAAACTTCATGCATTCGTATGAGCGACCTGTAGCTAAAAATCTCAGTGTTGCAGATAATCTTTCATGAGGACTTATTGCTTCTCTCATCACGGTATCATTTTTTTGTATTAGCGGTGTAACTAGAAACAGGAGGTGTAAGTAAGTCTCTTCATTCATCCTTAAATAATTATGCCAATCGTTTGGAGCAAATTTCAACTCATTTAATAAATTTATGTGAGAGTATGACTTCCTTTTAAAAAGCCAGTCCTTACACCACACACTACGTGATTTTCTTCTTTTTTTGCACAAAATAAGCCAGGCTAGCGCAAGCGCGTCATCGTCTTCCATCGTGAATGACATGTTTCTCGTCCGATGTTTCCTTCGAGGACTGAGGGTCGACGCAGATATCGTAGATATGTGGACACACTATGGACGTTCGATAAACTGCACAAACGAACTGTACAGTTCGTTTGCGCAGTTTTATCGTTGCCGTGTATACCGGGCCTAAGGTTCAATGTTCCCTCGACTTCGCGTGCTCCTAAACAAAAACAGGTGCATCTGCTTATATATGTAGTATATTATGTTCTTTTTTATCGCATTTGTCAATAATACCTATTCTTAATTTATTTTCTCTTGGTCTATAGGATTCGAATGTTGTAGCTTCATCCACGTGTTCATCTCTTATGGAATCGATTGTCGCAGTCGCTGGACATGAAAGCGCTGCCGTCAAACGAAAGATGAGCGATACCCACGATGAGCAAAGTCAGAATACTGACGAGGAAACTGTGGAGACATCGTCTACGGAACCAGACAAGAGTTTGGTTGATTCGGTCATCACTAAAAATGTTCCAAGCAAACCGGCTCAAGAAACTCTTATGAAGAAAATTGGTCTACTGCAACAAAGAATAAATGTTCTCACTGAAGCAAGGAACACTGGTATAGCTAAAGATGATGTTCATGACGGAATAAAAAAGCTACGCAAAGAGTTGCAAAGAAGAAGAGAAATGTTTAAAGAAAAAAAGAGACTCTGCTAAGCGTGCAAAAAATTTCGAGGCAAAGAAAAACTGGAGAAAACTGAACGTCAGAGAAACAATCCTGCTGCAAAACAACCTCGAACTGGCCCTGGACAGCCCCCTTTAGTGGACTCGCAACCTGCTCTCCTAGAGACCATAATTAATATTGCCATTCATGGCAGCGCTGCTGATGAACGCCGACGAACAGAGATGATTAGGAGTTGTCTCGCTCTGTCCGACCTGCATGAGAGACTGTTGTTAATGGGATTACAAATTTCTCGAAGCGGCACATATCTTCATTTACTCCCACGCATTTCTAACACACAAGAGGGAAGAAGACACGTACGTACTGTACCCGTAAAGTTAGCAAGACCACAGACCGAGATGCACAAAAAGCACGATGACGGGGAATTTTGCACTGCTACAATCAGGTCATTGGAATCTCTCGCTTCGCTTCTGGGACCGCAGCACGTATTCATTCTCTCACAAGACGACACATACGCCGGCGTCAACGTAGAACCTAACAATTTCGGTAAGGAAGAAGCTGTTGGGTACAGCGGGCCGACACACATATCCATAAGGAGCGGAAAACACTCATCCTCCACAGCGAACACCCACGCTTATGATTTCAAATCACTTTTATCAATACCTTCATTCAAACCCTTAATGATGACAGAATCGAACACCGTGAAGCCAGTAATCATCATCTTTGTAGATGGTGGGCCGGACGAAAATCCGCGCTATCGCAAAGTCAAGAACTTTGCGATTGAACACTTTAAAAATACGACCTGGACGCCCTGTTTATAGCGACTAGTGCTACTGGGCGGAGCGCATATAACCGAGTTGAGCGTCGCATGGCTCCCCTCAGCAAACGACTGGCAGGCGTCATTCTGCCTCATGAACAATTTGGTTCTCATCTCGACGACAAAGGAATGACTAGGATGATGATTTGGAAAAACGCAATTTTCAGCACGCTGGGGAAAGACTTGCAGAAGTGTGGAGAGAAATGAAAATTGATAATTACGACGTTTCGGCGGAGTATAGACAGCCCAAAGATAGCATGCAGGATCCAGTAGAACCAATTCTGGCGTGGTATAACGTTCACGTCCGTGAATCGCAATATTTCTTACAGGTTATAAAATGCGCGGATGAATCCTGCTGTTCACCACCGAGAAGTGCATTGAAATCTGTGTTTACGTATACTTTCATGCCGCCACCTTGCCCAATACTTCAAACCCCAAGCAAACTCGTAGTACCCAGTTTGCTAGACAAAGGAAAATCCAAGTTTTCGCCACTTCTTGTGAGGTTGTCTGTTGATCTGTCACCTCCTCCAGAAGGGTTTAAGCAGATGCCTTACGATTTCTTTTGTCCATCTGTACAATTTTGTAATATTGAGTTTTCTCTCCGTCTTGCGATGTTTACAACACCTGTGAACTATTGAAAAACAAACGAAAAATTGAAAAAAATCCAGAAGAACTGCAATCACTAAAATTACAGCTTCGTGTTCACAAAATACGGGCCAAAAGGTTTTTTGAACTTGCTAAAAAGAAACTAGAAAACTCTTTGACGATTTGGTTTGAACTTCAGCAAATCCAATGTCTGCCAAAGACTCCCATTCAAGAATCTTTTTATTTAAGAAAAATTGGGTTGTAGGCTTTCTGTGTTACAGATATGCCTACAAAAGAACCATTTTTTTTTATTTGGACTGAAGATCAAGCCAAAAAAGGATCAACAGAAATAACGTCTGCTCTTTTGACTTATCTGAACTCTGCAGATTTATCTCGAGTGTAAGTTTTGCGCTTTTTTGCTGATGGATGCGGAGGGCAAAGCAAAAATTCGCACGTGGTTTATATGTTGATTTCCTGGCTTAAAAATCACGCACATGCAAATGTGGCTAAAATTGTTTTGACTTTCCCTGTGCGAGGCCACAGCTTTTTGCCGGCAGACAGGGTTTTTGGCAGGGTCGAGAAAGACCTAAGAAAAAAGTCTTTCATATTGAACCCGGTAACCTATCGAGAAATTCATGCTAAACATGGGAAAATGCATAACTTGACTGAACATTGGAACCTTTATGATTTCAAACAACTGGAAACCTATTACAAAAAAGGTAGAAAACATCAGAGATGCAAAACGCATAATAATAAAAAGAATATCAAGCCTGACAAAGTTTCAAAATCCAAATGACTCAATAAATAGCATTCGGAGTCATATCACGCCATTCAGGCGTCCAGGTCGTGGCAGAGGCAGAGAACGTGGGAGGACACAAGGCTTTAGAGGAACAAATGAGGGTCTAGGTAACTCTGGTTTTCATATACACTGCGGCGTTAAAATGTCAAATTTTTATAATATTCCTGAACATCAACTAAACACGGTGTCATTATTAAAACCGTCACAAAATCACCCGTTCCTTCTTTGAAGAGTGGCAACTGGGAACCAAGTTAAGGAGCAGAAAAAGAAAGATGTGGATAAAATTTTGATTAAGCAGTTTGGAGAACAATGGTCAGAAAATCCTGAACTTGAATAGTTCAAAGCCATTATTTCCAGTGAAACCTCAGAGGAAATACAAGACAATATCGTTGAAGATGATGACAACGTCGACGTAGTGCAATGTGATTGTTGCGAGCCTGATCAGCAAGAATTTGTGTAATAATGTCATTATTTGTGATTAAAATTTAATATGAATAATTCAGACTTTACTTTCAAAACCGAACATGTGCATCAATTTTTCAGTCGAAACTAGAGTTGTCCAAACTTTCGATCAAAACTGGACTTACAAAAAAAAATTAAAAAGGTCGTTCAGTTTTTTGACATACTAGAAACGGCTATGTGTTCATACTATGATTGCATGTACAAAAAATTAGAACTCTAGCTAGTCTATAACCACTTGTTTTAAAAATTTACCTCACCAGAAAAAAAAAGGTTTTGGGACAAGTCCACAATTGTTCGCCAGCTCCTCATATACATTAAAGTGTGCCAAAAAGGCGATATTTTTTTTGTTCTAACCTCAAAGGTTTTTAGGAAATACCCTAACAAAGCTCCAGTTAAAAGCGCAGCTCAAAATTCTAATTTTAAAAGATTCTCCATGGAAGTTGAAGTTTTCTTGTCTAAATAACATGGAATACCGGGTTTTTCAACAATTTTTTGCGCTGCAAGTTGTGAAAAAGTCATTTTAAGAGAAAATGAATGAATGGATCTTATTCAGTATTAAATTTGCTACAAAAAATAACATATAGTCAATTTTTTATTTTAAATACTATGTTTTCTACAGAGCTTTGCATTCCAAATTTGCGGATTTTTGCACTATTGAGCTAAACTATTAGTGTTAGAAAAAAAAGTTAAATGACAAATTTGTAGTACGTCTAAAATCCTACAAAAAGTCCTCCTCAACTTTTTCGTATCATCAATAACAACAAAGCTACAGGCTTATGAATATTTCTTTTTCAAAATTTTTGCTTTTGCGAACTGAAATATCGATAATTAAACACAAAATTGATGTGAATTTGTTAATACATCAAATTTAAAATAAAGTTGGATAGGTCAAATATTTTATTTATCAATAGTTAATAGTCACAGACTTACTTTGTCATATTTTTATGATTTTTCAAGTATAATATGAAATATATTGATAAAATAGGTGAAATATCATTAGAAAATAAAAAGAAAACACAATTTACAATATAATTGCAGTTAGTTGCAGTTCAATAATTTCTAAATTAAGCTTACAGCATGAAACAATTTATATTTTTACACTTTAATTGATATTTTATTTATTATTATAATATTCTGAAAATGATTTGTTCTTATTACAAAATTTTAATGAAATTAAGCTAATTGTGCTATTGGAGATTCAAATTTAGATTTTTCCGAGAACTTGCATTCAATATTCATCAATTTTCACGCCATTTATTAATTTACCGCTTATGTGCATCAATTAGCGAACTCTATTGTCTTTTGATTTATTAGTCCTTAATTAGTCGGGTTTTTAGGTTGGTTTTTAACAAATTATTGCAACAACAGAAACGTGTGTATCTTTTTCATAAAAAAAAAACAATGTCTGAAAAAACAAACCAACGAAATTTTATTTTAGTTGGCTTTGAATCAAAAAATTTAAATGGTTCAAAACTACCTGTGAAGTTTTATCTTTGTTCTTTTATAAACGTCGAAAAAAAAGCTTTTAATTCGCTAGAGTGTCAAATTTGTTCTGTGTGAGGTTGTTAAAGTGTGGCAGAAATTTTCGCTTCCTGTAAGCAAGTCACATCATTCCATTGTAAAAATTGAAAAATTGTACAAAGACTGGCAAAAAACTAGAAAAATTCACAGAGCTAGAAAAAAACCTCCTGCACAAAATCTAGTTGAAAGAAATTTCAGTGATTCTCTTGACTGCTTGTTTGATACTCCTCCGCAAAATGCTTTTCAAAATTTAAGTTCTCCTCAAAAAAATTTTTTGAACTATAGTCGGGAAATCCGTAAAGGCAGGCAGTTGTTAACAACTTAAAAAAATTTTCAAGAGGTACAAAGTTATTGACCTGGAAATGCACTTGAACATTGTTCAGACGGACCGTTCAATATCAAATTTAGATGCTATTGAAACTTATATAGCAGATATTTTAGATATTTACTACTCGATTCTATTTTTTTAATTGTTTTTTCCACTCATGAAATTTTACACATTTTAATTATAATTTATTTTCTCATGCGTATTGTTTTTGAAATTATATTGTTATAAATAAATTTTTTGCACACTATATTTTCGGTGCTAATTTCAATTATTTTCTAATAATTAATGCTGACCTAATCCATAATTTATTTCCTCTCAACTCTATTGTTTTCCAGAATATTCCATAAATTTAAACAAACATACTTTTGTAGTTACAAAAAGTTACAATTATTTCCTTTTTACACTTTACACAAAGTGAAAATTATTTTGATGCAAGTCAAAATTTGTATGAGCTTAGGAAATTTTATTACTTTCAATTTTTTTTGCTGCAAAACACTAAGTTTTCATAATAATTATCTTGACTTAAAAAAACTATTTTTCTGTGAATGAGAAAGTTATAATTATTTTTCTAATTAGTGAAAATTAAACGTTTATAATGTTTCCACTGTTTAAGTAATTTTTTTCTTGAGCTGATTAAATTGAAATATTTTCTTATCTTTCTTTAGAGAAATCTGATTTTCTTAAAATTTTCATTCACTCTGTCTACTGTACCTCTTTACTCTAAACGTTCTAATACCTCTAACTTCTCTTATCAACTACACCTAGAAACGAAACATAAGAAGTTGAAATTAATGACAACAAAAGTTGTTACAGCATTGGTTAGGTTAGGTTAGGTTAGTAATGCTAATGTTACCTACATTAGCAGTCGACGAGAGCTGTGATAAGAGGAGCTGTCTTATCTATGCAATCGCATCGGCTTTAGGATATAAGGATTTAGATAATATCTCTGCTAGTCCCCGTTCGATTCATAGAAATTGAGAGAGAGTCAGACGAGAGATTGCGCAGATTTAAAAGCCTTGTTGCGAATTGCTGATTCCACTGTTATCCATTGGAATGGAAAGATGCTACCTGATATCACTGATCGAGATAAAGTTGAAAGACTTCCCATAATTTTATCAAGTGTTAATATTCAACAATTGTTAGTAGTACCAAAAATTGAACGAAAGACCGGCTTAAGTCAAGCAGTCGCTATTAACCCGGCGTGAATGAGGAAAAATTGTTACACCAGCTGCGAGGTGGGTATGATACACTCTAAAATAAAATTCTCGATCTTGATAATTGAAATGACCTTATATTAATTACCATTAGGGAAATTAGGTAATATGATAAAATAACCCAGTTCTAGTGATAAAAGTAATTATATTCTAATGAAAAACAAAGTAAAATTTTTTGGCATAAATCAGCAATAATCGGAAACTATAGCTCAATATGTAAAAATTTGGAATTGAAATCAACTGTGTAGACAAAATTAAAGAATGAATCTGTTTTATATAATACAGCTTTCATTATCGAATCAACATAAAACATTCTAATATCTTCTTTTACTTATTACGTACAGAAACTGCTCTTTTCGAAGCAGTTTTCGCAAACAAAACGAATTTATATCTTGGCTTTTCGCATGTAATGCAAGGGCACTTTGCCTTTCTGTCTTTTTTAACAAAGAAATTTAATTACTATAAGCATAAAATTAAAAAGTAACCAAAACACAAAATAGTTACACCGAGTGTGAAGTCGGGTATTACGTACCTGCTATATGTTTGCACATATACAGTTCACTCCAGCGCCGGCGCAACATAGCTATTGTCGCTTGAAATCACTCTCCGCACCACCACCTCCAGCTACTAAGTCAGTTGAGTTCCAGGAATAGTACAGTTAAGAAATATTTAATGTTTTACAAATAGGCGGGTATGAGATATCCGACCTCACTCACGCCGGGTTAAAGACCACCATTAGTGAATGGAACTTTTCTGGCCATATCAAAGCTATGTGTTTTGATACAAGTGCTACAAATACAGGTAAATTTGGAATTTGCGTTGTTATTCTTGTCAACGTCGATTGATAAATAATTTCATAAAAAAATATAATCAATTTCATTGCAGGAGTTGATAAAGGCACATGTGTTCTAATAGAGAAAATGTTAAAAAGACCATTACTATATGTGGCTTGTCGACATCACATTTACGAACTGATCTTGAGGAGCGTTTTTGAAGTTGTGTGGCCAGGAGTCAATTCTCCCATAGTAGCGATTTTTGTACGCTTCCAGAATTTTTGGAAGAATATAGACCAAACAAAATATGAAACTGGTATTTAAGATCCCGTTATAATTAATCACGTTCACGGGAAAAAAGATGAAATAATAATTTTCATTAGTAATAATCTTCAGGTAGTTACGAAACAAATATCAAATATTTTAGTTCAGTTTTAAAGGCTGTGTTTCTGTGACAATGTTTTATGGGGAATAATTGATGAATTTATGTTGAAATTATTTAATACATCAAATGAACCATACTTACAGCGCCATCTAGTAGTGGCATAAATGAAACTAATGATTGGCTGTATGTCTATTTTATTCTTGTACATATTAAAAAAATAAAGTTAGTTGTCACTTAGACTTGAACTGGTTCAACATGTTTTAATAGGTTATGGGCCCAGAAATGTTTCCAAGTCTGTAATTTTGTGCCAGTATTTTGTGTTGGACTAATAGGAATGGCTGTGAACTCTTAAATAACCAGTGTGCGGCCCTTCAACTTGGGCACACTGTGTGCCGAAGTTGAAGGGCCGCGAAAATTATAACGAGTGGGCGTTTGCAGCGGAGAATTTACTTGTACTCGAGGGCAAACTGGGTTGCAAGACCGAGAGTGCTAAGGTAGCCGCGGATGATCTTGTAACGAAAGCCAAATTAGTTCTAACCATTGATCCCTCATTATACGTATACATTAAAGATGCTAGAAATACAAAAGATTTGTGGATTACATTGAAGCAAATGTTCGATGACTCTGGGTTCTCAAGAAGAATAACCCTATTAAGAAATTTAATATCCATACGTCTTGAAAATTGTGACTCAATGATAAGCTACGTGACTCAAATTATTGAAACCGGACAGAAGCTATCAGGCACGGGATTTAATGTAAATGATGAGTGCATTGGCTGTTTGTTGTTGGCAGGATTGCCGGATAAATATTTCCCCATAATCATGGCGATCGAACATTCGGGGATCGCCATAACGGCGGATGTAGTCAAATCGAAGTTGATTGACATGGCCGGAAATGATTGTGACACAAATAATGCATTGTTCACCAGTGGGCATCACTTTAGCCAAATAGAACGAAACGAACGAAACCATAAACCTAGCAACTCGAACAAAGATGGCGAAACGTCATATGTCAGAAATGTCAATGTTGTCAACAATAACAAACGAAAAATAATCAAGTGCTATCGTTGTAAACAGGTCGGACATTACAAAAATCAATGTACTCAAGAGCAGCATACGAAAGTAAAGAATACTAACGCTTTTTCAGCTGTGTTTCTGAGCGGAAACTTTAGTAAAAATTATTGGTATTTGGATTCCGGAGCCAGTATACATATAACAAATGAAGTAAACAATGTCCGAAATAGATCCAACGAAACGAGTATTAAGGAGATTATAGCTGCTAATCGGTGTGCTATGCCAGTGTTATACTCGGGAAGTGTTGACATCGTGACCATTACTCCCAGAAATAAATACCAAGTCACAATTAACGACGTGCTGTGTGTACCTAACCTAGCTACGAACTTGATATCGGTCAGTAAGCTCATTCAGAATGGTAACAGCGCAAACTTTACAAAGAATGGTGGCTACATTTATAACAAGAAACAAGAATTGATTGCTGTGGCTGAATTGATTGATGGTATGTACAAAGTGAACACAGAAAATCGACATTGTTTGTTTACATCGCCATCTGCTGTCAGTAGTGAAGTGTGGCACAGAAGATTAGGTCACCTGAACAGCAATGACTTGAATAAAATAACGGATGGTGCAGTTACGGGTATGGATTACAAGGACAAAGCTGTTATTGACAAAAGTACGTGTGTTGTTTGTTGCGAAGGGAAGCAATCAAGATTGCCTTTCAACCACGTAGGTACCCGAAGTACTGAGACATTGCATACTGTTCATGCTGATCTGTGTGGCCCGATGGAGACTACTTCAATTGGTGGATGTAGGTATTACCTCATTCTTGTTGATGACTATACCCGTATGGCATTTGTGTATTTTCTAAAAGCTAAGAATCAAGCATTTAAGTATTTTAAAGAATTTAAATCTTTGGTAGAAAATCAACAGAATAAAAAGATTAAAATATTTAGAACAGGTAATGGTCTAGAATTTTGCAGTAATGAATTTGAAGGCTACTTGACTGATGCTGGTATAATTCATCAAAAAACTAACACATATACTCCGGAACAAAATGCTGTGAGTGAAAGGATGAATCGGACTATTGTTGAGAGGGCTCGATGCATGTTATTTGATGCAAGACTAGACAAAAGTTTTTGGGCTGAGGCAATAAATACAGCAGTTTACCTCAGGAATAGGTCAGTGGCAACAGGATGAAATAACAGGACGCCATTTGAGCTCTGGACAAATAAAAAACCAGACCTGAGTCATATAAGAATTTTCGGAAGGCAGGTAATGATGCATATTCCAAAGGAGAGGCGGCTCAAATGGGATACAAAGTCTAAACTACACATACTGGTCGGTTATGCAGAAAATATCAAAGGTTATCGAATATATGACCCAGATAAAAGATCAGTTGTTATACGTAGAGATGTCATTATTCAAGAAAATTTAGAAAAGAAAGTTATGAATGATAACTACGTATCAGTTTCAGTGGGGGACTTCCTCCCGATACCAGATGTTGACTGTGATGTCAAAAGTTCCGATGAGACGAATAATGAACTAGTCAACCCAGATACTTCTCTAGAATCTGAGTATGAGGATGTTGAAACTGATTTGGATTCTACATTACAGGAAGCTAAGCAAGAGAAACAACAAGAAATAAATAAAAGAGTGAGACGACCCCCAGAACGTTTTGGATATTCGAATTTATGCACTTCATCGAATGAGAAGCTGAATGATCCAGTCACTGTTCAAGAGGCTCTTCAGAGTTCATGTAGAGACAAATGGATTGCAGCTATGAATGAAGAACTCGAAGCGTTTAAAGAAAATAATGCGTGGACTGAGGTGGACAAAGTGCCGTCTGATAAAACAATATTACAGTGCAAATGGGTGTTCAAAACGAAATTAGAAAGTGATAACAGTGTACGTTATAGAGCTCGTCTTGTGGCAAAAGGGTTTACTCAAAAACCAGGTGTAGATTATGATGAGACATTTTCACCGGTGGTGCGTCACTCTACTCTTAGAATGTTGTTTGCCTTGTCTGTACAGTTAGACTTAAATATTACACATCTAGATGTTAAAACTGCCTTCTTAAACGGTGATATCAAAGAGGACATATATATGGCTTCACCATGTATGTATTTAAATAATAAAACTGGTAATAACATTGTTAAATTAAATAAAGCTATATATGGCTTGAAACAGTCCGCTAGATCATGGTATGAAAAGGTTGATAATTGTTTAAGTGAATTGGGATTTAGTAAAAGCTATCTAGAGCCATGTGTATTTACAAAATTTAAGAATAATGTTAAAATTATCATAGCCTTGTATGTTGATGATTTCTTTGTATTCTCAAACGAAAAGGTGGAGACTGATAATTTAATTTCTGTGTTGAGTGCTAAATTTAATATTAAAAATTTAGGAGAAGTACAACAATGTTTAGGTATGAGAGTAAAATTGATAAAAATTTAAATGTTGTTACTTTGGATCAGGAGCATTATGTAAATCAATTGTTAGATAAGTTCAATATGTTATATAGCAAAAAGCTAATACACCAATGGAATATAAATTAAAGTTAGAGAAAGGTGATGTTTGTGATAGCGAAATCCCATATCAACAACTTATTGGTAGCTTAATGTATTTGTAAGTGTTGACACGACCTGACATAGCCTATAGTATTAGTTTCTTGGGTCAATTTTGTAAATGTTATAATAAATTTCACTGGGGATATGCTAAGCGCATTCTTAGATATTTGAATCGAACCAAACATTTTTGTTTATAATATGTAAAAGGGACAGCTGAACTGAATGGTTATGTAGATGCTGATTGGGCAAGCAATTGCATTGATCGTAAATCATATACAGGTTACTGTTTTGTTATGTCCGGGGCAGCTGTTTCTTGGGAGAGTAGAAGCAGAGGACTGTGGCCCTTTCAAGCATGGAAGCTGAGTATATGTCAATAGCGGAAGCTTGTAAAGAAGCTATGTACCTCAGAACTTTGCAATATGAAATTACTAATCACATTTATCCTATAGTTTTGTATAATGATAGCCAAAGTGCTCAAAAGCTGGCAACTAATTATAGTTTAAATAGAAAGAGCAAACACATAGATATCAAATATCATTTTGTAAAAGATGCTGTAAAAGATAAAATTGTTATTTTGAAATATTTGCAAACAAATGAGATGCCAGCTGATACATTAACTAAGGCTCTTAGTCCAGCTAAACATTATAATTGTGTAAAAGGATTAGGTCTTGTTGAAATATAATTATATATATTTTATTTGATGTAGTGGGGGTGTTGAAATTATTTAATACATCAAATGAAACATACTTACAGCGTCATCTAGTAGTGGCATAAATGAAACTAATGATTGGCTGTATGACTATTTTATTCTTGTACATATTAAAAAAATAAAGTTAGTTGTCACTTAGACTTGAACTGGTTCAACGTGTTTTAATAAGTTAATTTTCAAATTGTATGTTGAATAAATTTTTGTTCAGATACTGATGATTAAATGCTATACTTCTTGAAAAAAAATGTACACATCTAAGTTTTATAACTTAGCATTTCAGTACTATTTTTTGTCTATAGCTACAATATTTAATGATGCAAAAATAAAGTTTTAAACGTCATTACAAATTCTTAAAAATTACTTTGCTTTTACAATCTCTCGGTTCGATATAGTTATAGTCCAGCAGCTACCGCCTGTTTCTTTAAGTGATTAGTAACGGACTGAATCTTCGTGAGTTCGTTCGGTTCGACGAGACGTCCAAGTTTTTCCTCTGTACAATTTCTCAAAGAGGTAGGTAATGAAGTGCGCAGGTGTAAAACATGTCGATTTGGAAGTGTCGAAATTGTCTGACTCACAGTGAATTTTTTAATGAAATTTAAGATAATATGATGATAAACTCGGAAAAACAATTGTCCTACAAAATCGATGGTATGAGTTGGAGCGTCCTCCACGCCGAATATGTCGAAATAACGAGGTCATAAAAATTATTAATAACCAGCTGATTTATGCAGCTTAGTAAATATTTGTATAATTGGATGGCCACAAAATCCTACAAATGTAGTGGTACGTTTTCCCAGTCCTACGCTTAGAAGTTGTCGATTCCACGATAACACATTTTTCATTAATAACCGTAGGACAAAAAAAAACACTTGATCAGTCAGTGCATTCTTTGCCTAAATTAAACAGTGTCCTACCAAAAAATGAGTATGTAACGCTAGTTCTACAAGAATATTGAAAATAATAATTCTTCGTAGTTGTAATTTCGGTAACTTGGGACACATATATTCGTAAGCAGAATCTACATTTTTTTTTAAATAGTATAACTGTAGTTGTATGAACTGTTGTTATATTATGATCTGCAAAAGTTAAACTAAAAAATACAATTATAAATATCATTAATTACAATCTTAATCTTCGTCGGATTCCGACGTCGACGTTTCATCAGTTTCGCCTTGAATATCCTCTTCATCTTCGTCGCAATCGTCAGAATAAATGTCATCTGTTTCTGTAACAAAATAATTAGACATATTAACAAATTGGAGTATAATTATTAATACGTAAGAAAAATAAGAATGGAGTATTTTGAACATCAGCAGAAAATTCTCCAAGAGATGAACTGTGGGGGCCATCTAACCAATAATAATGGTATTTTTCATCAATTGATGCCCATCCGCAATTTTCTGGACTCTTTTCGGTGGGTCTATGCATGTGTGCATTACACAATATACTGCAGATGTATGATGTCCGTTTAATCTGCAGCAGTAGCTCTTGTTTGGTTGGCGGTAGAACTGAGGGATCGTATCCAATTTTTTTTCACAATCGTCTCGTCTTGATTGTTGCATTTGTAGGTTTCTTCAAATAACTCGTACCGTCCTTTATTTACGTTGTTTTTGGTTTTTAATGTATACAATCTGCACGTACTCGGAATCCGGAATACCTCACTCGATGTTGTTTACTCGGCACGCTCGCTGTGCACTTGTATAAAAGCTTCTTGAAATTTCGTATTTTTGTTCAGTATATCAAAAGGTCTCTTCTTTCCTTTCCAGTAAAAGGCCGGGTTGAAGTCGTTACCCGTAAAAATGTGGCATGTAACAAGCGACCGCGATAACTGTTTGCCAAGCTTCGTTGATGTAGAGGTACAATTTTTTCTTTCCCGTGCTCAGATCAACTATTATGTGAATGTTTCCTTTCAAGTATTTAATATTCGCCAACATTATTACAGGTATAACCGAATCCGTACAATGTACACGCGATAATTACTGTTCAACTGACAAATATGGAAAACAATTTTGTTGTCGGCAATGACTTCTTTCTTTCCTTCACCGGACACCTTATAGAGGTAGCACTAGTCATAATTCAATTTAACAGTTGTTCCTGTGATTAAAACAACCATTTCATCTCTAGTTCAATCTTCAATCAAAAATTTCACAAATTTTTCTTTGAAATTTCTACTTCTTAACAATTTAGAGAACTCAGCGGAACGTTTATTTTCTTTGTGCACGTCATACTGTATGTTCTCTTCACCTCTCAGGTCATGCTCATAATCTTTGATACTGGGTGTTGCGTATTTGTGGAATATAATGTGTACTTCTTTTCGATTATATGAAATTACTTTTAATATATGTTTCGAGATTCGACCATAACTTTCTGAATAGTTTTTCAAAGTATGCAAGAAATAGAATCCATCAACTAAGTGAATGTCTGCTTCCGGAGGATCTACGACTTCAGCCTGATGTTTAACTAATTCGTTATTAATCAAAGATTTTGTAGTCTTGTAAATTGTTACATCGGTATGACAAAACGAATACGAAATGTGAGCCAGAGAATAACTCAGTGCTTTTTCTATGTCAATTTTTTTTTAATGACGCGTATAGTAGACGACCAAAATCATCTCTCTGAATCTTAACTTCTTTAGTTTTTCCAGTAATTTTGACTTTATGGCTATTCTTGCATTCAAAATTAATTATTGTATTTCTGTTAGTCCGAGCCCCCATTGTGCGCCTGCCGTTCCGGGTCGGGGGCTGCGGCCACGGCCCGAGCCCCCGTTGCGTGCCGGGCCCCGGGCCGCCGCCGCCGGGCCGGGTGCTCCGTCCGGGCCGGGGCTGTGGCGACGGCCCGGGCCCCCCGACCGAGCCCGTTGGCGGTTCGTCGACGGGCGCGCCACGCCGGCGGCACCGGCGAAGGGGACGCCGGCGCTCCGTGGACGGCCCCGTCGAGCGCCGGCGCTCCAGGCCGACGCAGACGATGGAGAGGAAGGGGAGGGTGAGAATGCTTGTGAATTGTTACCGGCAACCACCGCGTGTGTGTCGCCCACGTAGAAATGTGGTGTTGTTATCGTCTGTATAATATTGTAAAAAGTATGAAAAAGGGAGGAGTACTATGCTTTATGCTGTTATAATATAGAGTACATATTTATGTATTGAATAACATTATAAGTGGAATGTAATTCATAAATTGGTTTTATTTTGCAAATAAAACCAATTTATTTACACGGTCTCAGTGTTTTGAAGTTAAGCATTATAAATTATGAGCTTGGATTCAAATCCTGATGAGGTGTAAATTTTAGTTAGTTGTCTCTTTTTTTTGAGGGAGGTGTTTAGTAGGGTAAAGAAACAAGTAGTCATGTATCAAAAACTTTATTTATTGCTTATCACTTAACTTATAATGACCCCATGCCAAAGTGTTATTATCTACTAACACATATCGTTTATCATTGTTTCCGCTCAATACTTTTTTCCTTAGTTTATATGTAAACAATTGATGTTTGTGTTTGTTAGATTTAATTAAATACATATTTTTATATATATTTGTTTCACTTTGAAGACACTTTTTGTATGACATGAAAGTGAGTTTTTTTGAACAGGTTTCGTTACACCTTTTACTCTTTTTTCCAATTTCTTATCAACTATACATGCATACATTGTAGGACGGAGTCCGACGAACTCAGTTATGATCGAACCATTACATTCATCTTTCATCAATCCAATAATTTTTTTGTTAATTAATGGTAATCTGTAAACATTATCTGGTGGATATTTGGAAGTATCATATCGATTTAAATCATTTTTAATATCATCATAATAATCATCGGTTTGTATTTCATAAATGAATGAATCAGTGTCTGTGTAAAGTAGTTTAACTTTATTTTTTATTTAGGTAAAATATAATTGTAATGGAAATCGTACATCATCATTTTTGATAACTCTAATACACAAAATCCTATATAGGTACATTGGTTTTTCATAATACATTTGCACTTTGTTTAATTGTATTCCCACAAAATTGTCATTAAATATTACGATACTATGAAAATTTGGTTGACTGATGTACCTACCAGCACCATACAATAACAAAGTTCATAGAACTATTAAAATAAGGCCGACGGATGTTAATAAAAATAACGAAGGGAAACTTTTATCAACTGTGTACAATCACATTCGAACGAAAATAAAACCTAAATATTGTGTTGGTGATAACGTTCGAATAAGTAAGTATAAAGCTATGTTTGATAAAGGTTACACTCCCAATTGGACCACGGAGATTTTTAAAATAAGAAAAGTGCAAAACACTAACCCAGTCACTTATTTATTACAAGACTACAAAGGTGAGAAGATTTTAGAAGGATTCAATGAACAAGAATTTCAGGAGGCCATGTATCCCGATGTTTACTTAGTTGAGAAGATCTTAAAAAAACGTGGAAAAAAGGTTTTGTTAAATGGTTGGGATTTCCCAATTCTAATAATAGTTGGATTAATAAAGATAATTATCTGAATTACATGGTTATTTCATTTTAATCCGCTTTTAATGTATATAAAACTTTTTATTCAGTTTACTACAACAATGTTGTCTTCTGATAAAGGATATGTGAGTATTATATAAATATACATATAATTAAATGACAAGAATATTATCACGCTATAGTGACCACCTTTTTACAATTTTATTGTAAAAATGACTAAAGTCTTGTCTTATTTTCATACTTATTGTTTCAAAACATTTATATATGTATTTATAGTTATCAATATTTTGTTACACACAAAATATTGATAACACAAAATATTGACACATTTTCCAATAAGTATTAAATGTAATATTCATAAGTCTTAATTTGCTTAAGTTTATGCTCACCCTAATGTAAAATAATTGATAGCAAAATGATAATTAAAGGGTATAAATATTGCGAAATGAACCACAGAAGTTACACTTTTATATTTGCATTGCAATGACATTGCATACTCTCTTTTTAATATCTTAAAAAAAAGTGAAACAATGTTTATCACAAATTTAATTAATCCGCGAACACTCGCGCTATGAGCATTTTGCTCACAGTAAATTAAAAACACGTGCCATTTTGTCAAAATTATCCGTACGGACATCCTTCATTCACTAGTTGAGTTTTGTTCCGTACTCAGCCCCTGGATACAGCTTACTTCTCGCCAGTGTGCGCTAGTCGCTCGTAAGAGCTTTGTTGCGCCGTGTACGCGGCGTTTTGCTCCTCATCGCGCTGGTGTCAACGTAAGTACCTATTTTTTTCCTCATGACTTTTTTTTTCATCATATCGACAGTTTTGCCGCTACTTTTATGTAATATTATGGTTTTAAATTACCGTCATAGAAAACTATTATGTAATTCTATTATAGATGGGTCGATATCGAAGAGATGAGTGCATTTTGGCGTGGTTGATGGAAGATGATTCGGAAGACATTGAGGACCCGTCTTTTAGGGCAGATGACATTGAAAGCGATCGAGGCAGTGAACACAGTCATCATTTTACTGACACCGAACAATCGTCATTGGAAGTAGAAGGTGAGGTTTCTTCAATTTCATTGGGAAATCAGCTGTGTTACGTAGGCAAAGATGGGAGTTCAAATTGGAACTATAATCCGTCTCGTTCGAATGTGAGAACAAGAGCTCACAATATTGTCGAAAAACAACCTGGGGCGAAAAATATTTACACTATAATGGAATGTTTTCTCCTTTTTGTGAGCGAAGAAATGATGTTTGATATAGTTGGCTTTACAAATACCCATATTAGAAAAATCAAGGATCAATTTTCAAGGGAAAGAGTTTGCAAAGAGATTGATATTGTAGACCTAAAAGCATTTATTGGTATTTTGTATATGGCTGGTATTAAAAAGATGAATCACTTGAATTTGACAGAGATGTGGGACAAAGATGGCATGGCACCTGATGTTTCTAAAAACATCAGGTGCCATGCCGGCTCATTGCAGCTCTAAAGCTGCAATGAGCCGCAATAGGTTCCTTTACTTGATGAGAGCTGTAAGGTTCGATGATATAAACTCTCGCTCCGAAAGGGCAAAGTATAAGAATATTGCTCCAATTCGTAAACTATTCGAATCTTTCGTCGCAAAGTGTCGAGCGAATTACCAGGTTGGAGAAAATGCTGGTATCATTCCAAGGACGATACAAATTCCGCATGTACATAGCAAACAAACCAGCTAAATATGGTATAAAAATATATGCTTTGTGAGATTCAATAAATTTTTATACGAGTAACTTAGAAATTTACCCGGGAAAGCAACCAAATGGTCCACACAAACATGATAATACTGCATCTGCTGTTGTGAAACTTTTATCACAAGATATTCTGAATATAGGGAGAAATATTACGGCTGACAATTATTTTACATCGATTCCATTTGGCTGACAAATTACTAGCTGCACGGACTACTATCGTAGATATATTCAGGAAGAGTAAGAGAGAAATTCCACCATATTTTCTTGACATCAAATAAAGACCAAAACCTAGTAGCATCTTTGGTTTTCACAAGGCCAAGGTTTTGGTGTCATACGTACCAAACAAAAAAGACAAATAAAAGCTCTTATGATAAGTAAATTTCACAATGATGACCGAATCGATCCATTTACTGGCGCTATCACAAAACCCGAAATTATCACTTACTATAATCAAACGAAAGGAGAAGGAGGTGTTGATGTTGTAGATCGACTGAAAGAAGAATATTCTGTAGCAAGAGTAGCATGTAGATGGCCGCTGAGTTTATTTTTTCACGATACTAAACATAGCCGGAATCAACAGTCAAATCATTTACAAAGAAAACACGGATATAATCATAACGCGCAGATTACTTGAAACAACTAGCTCTTCAACTAATACAGCCACATATCCAAAGAAGAAGCACTTTGAAATACATTTCATATCCTATACAGCAAGTGATAAAACATTTTGTATCGGAATCTGAGTTACAAGGAGAAGAAAAACCAAATGGAATCTGTGCGATTTGCCTAAGACGCAAAAACCGCAAGACCAAAATGTGCTGCATTTACTGCCAAAAATCTTAATGTACCGAGCATAGTAATATATTATACATATGATATGTGTAAGGCTCGCATATTTGATGAAAAATAATTATTTCTAGTGTTAAAAATTTTTGTTTAAAAAGATTTTTATTTGTTTAATTTTTTCCTTAAGACTGCCTTAGAAGACTGACAAATTAGTTCCTATGATTGTTAATCTATATAAATAAAAATAATGTTTAGAAAATTTTGAATATATATTTCCTAGAATAAATAAAGTGTATTTTATTTAATAAAATAAAAATTTTAAATATTACTTGGTAAAACCTGTATTTAATGACATTCATAAACGTGAGCAAAATGCTCTACACGCGAGTGCCCTAGCAATTTCTAGAGGCGCGAGTGCTGGCGGGTTAATTATACAGTTATCTTTTACATACAATTAGCTATGGAGAAAAGAAATGTGAGTATAACTCCTCTAAATACAGACTACTTTTATCAGTGTGATTCAAGACTGTGGGATGTATTCAAAATCTCTGTTATCGATAATAATTATGGAAATTTTACAATTACCAACCCTCAAAAATCACATAATGAAAGATATGTGGCAATATTTATTATGAAAAATATTATTTCAAAGCATACAAAAGTTAAGAATATTTCTATAAAAAGATATATTCACACCTGTACCATTATGTAAGGATGGATTTTGGATTGTGAATGAAATAGATATAACGAAACAAAAAATACGCAATCAGCGAGAATTAAATATTTCACGTATATTAAAAAATAAGAGTTTTAAACAAACCATTATAGATAATGATGGATTAGAAATATCTGTGTACGTTTCTTGACAATTCTTGGAATATAATAACTCTAAAAAAGAAAAAACTCTACCATCGATAATTCCCTTAACAACTCCGGTAGAAGTAACGACAGTCTTATCAACAATTCCGATCTCGGAAAAAAAACCATTATTGAGCACTCGCTGTAAGATTTATCGTGAAAGTTTGATAAATGTAATAAGGCTTATGAAATGAATAAAATTCATCACAGGATTACTAATTGTGACAACTATAAAAAGGAGAATGAAGATGAAGAAAAGATAACGTAACATACTTTTCAAAGTAAAAAGATAATATTTTCATTCACATATTAGTGTATATTTTTGAAATAAAGTTAATATGCACTTAATATTTTTTTTATATCTTCACAGTTTAACTTCTAACTATATAACGAGAAAATAATAACATTCTATATAATCAAGTAAGTAATTTTTTTATTTAATGAATATAAAAATAATCATTTAAAAAGGATAAAAAATTTCAATTATGTGAGAATATAAATATAAAATTTCTGCATTTAAAAAAAAATAATGGTATCCACAAAATCGTGGTAAACTATCATAGGTTATTTCCTCACATGATATCAATGTCACTACGTTCTCACAACATAATTAATATATTACTATTTTAAAAAATGTGGAATATCACACTTATCATTATCGTGTTGGCCGCATGGTGGTATTTTGTTTTGATAGGATTCAGCTATAAAAGACTCGCGATTTGCAACTGTTCATTATACCGAATGTGCTAAAAGAAGTAACTTTACTGTTAAAACTAGGTAAATTCTTTGCTCCCTATTCAAACCAGGAGTTCGTTGATAGATAAATGAAATGAGTGCCGTGCGGGTATACAGTGGATAAAGTTATCGAATTTAGAAGTAAACGTACCCTACAAAATAACAAAAATATTTTAAAAATTCAAATTTTGAGGAAGGGGAGCAGGTCGTAGCAATGATTGAACAAGGTTTGGTAGGCCTTCCAAATAGGTTTACCACCTTAACGAATGAGGATATTTCAGAAATGAATAATTTAAAATCATCGTACATGTATATTCGAGGAAGGATAGGAGTTACATATAAAATAGAATTTTATGATAAATTAAACAAATAAAAAAAGTCAGTTTAAAAATCATTGTAGCAAATGATCCTTTTTTTTATTTTACGGTTAGCTATATAATTATTTTTGTTTTTTTTCAGGGTGCTTATATTGTGGAGAAACTTCCAGAGATATAGAGAGCTCATTTACACCGTCCATGATGGAAAATAATCAAGAATTCAAAGAAAATAAAAATAAGTTCGTACATTTATTGTCTAAGCACGAATTATTGAAAAAATGAACAAAAGGATTAGAACACTATATTCTAGTGTTTTAAAAATTTTACAAAGTATGTATAATAGCACAAATTACACGTGCTATTATCAACTAATTACATTTTGGGATAGCATATGTGAATGTATTGAATTTACAGTAACGTAACATATAAAATTTTCTTGAAAATCATCATAGAAATGTCTGAAGATGATTTTATTTATGATTTTGATGAATCTTGTATAAATAAATTTCTATGTATATTGTTTGCTATCTTAGGAGATTATATACACACGTTTTCAACAGAGTCTACATATGATTAATTCTTTTCTGATCATGAAGATGATAACGATTCTGATAACGACGAAATCAAAGAAAATTATTTGAAGATATATAATAACTTTGTACAAAGTCAAAATTGTATGTAACTATTTTTTTACGGTTCGTTCCAATTATGTAAATAAATTAGACGGTATTATGAAATATAAATTCAGTTTATTAATTTTTGGCTTTTAAGTAACACATTTAGTTGTTTGCTCTTGTTTAAAATTAGAATTGTGTATTATAAAAAATGAATACTACATACCAAGAACGTAATATAAATTATCATCACGTGTACAATCCTGCATACCCGCAATATGCATCCACACCTGCCCGTCTTACTACTTTTAAAGAATGGCCTAACTCGTTACCAGTGAAACCTGAAGATCTAGTAGATGCAGGATTTTTTCTATACAGGTCAAACTGACAAAACTCTATGCTTTTATTGTGGCGGTGGTCTAAGAGATTGGAAGGATAATGACAATCCGTGGGAGGAACACGCTGTGTAGTTTGCTCGGTGTAAGTTTTTATTGTTGGTGAAAGGGAATGAATATGTGCAACGTATTGTTATAGAAAATTGTCTAATATATCCTTCCACAAACCATCTGCAGAGAAAGTTGATGTTGTAATAATTGTAATCTATAAATATAAAAAATGTGATCAACGAACTTATAAGAATTTTCTCCACAAGAAAGCGCTTGTTTTTTTACTGTAATCATTAGCATTAATTTTTTTCTTCTTGTAATAATATGTCTTCTATAAACATAAAGATAAAAATGTAATCATATTTTTAGTATTAAGTGAACAATAAATATGCATACACTTATTTTTTTCGTTTTATTTTCTTATATCTTCAACAAAAAAATAGTAACGTACAATTGTCAATTCATAATAAAAAAACATTATCTACAATTCTCACACCCACTATTTCAGTGAGCTCTTATCAAAGTTGAAGTTCATTTTGCTTCCGTTGTCGCTTATAATGACTCAATATAAATATAGTATATTTTATTTCTCTGATATCTCCTGTACGAATTAAAAAAAATAACCACAGTAAAATCAATGGTAATCATATTCAAAGAAAATATTTAAAACATTGTTTGTTGATGAATTAATATAAGCTAATTAGACACGATAAGTAGAACTCGAACAAACGCTCCACTCTCGCCCTTGTCGACACGCTCCACCGAAGCACCCCTCCCCCTCACCCGCCGACCTACGCATCGGGCGCGCCGCCGCAGCGTCACGGGGCCGTCCACGGAGCGCCGGCGTCCTCGGGGCCACTGGCACGGCGCGCCCGTCGACGAACCGCCAACAGGCGCGGTCGGGGGGCCGAGCCATCGCCGCAGCCCCCGGCCCGGGACGGGAGCGTCCGGCTCGGCGGCGGCGGCGGCCCGGGGGCCCGGTATATGTATGGAGGAACAAAAACGCGATTTTTTGACCGTGAGAAATGTTAAAATTATAAGTTTATAATATCAAAATAATTGAATATGAACATACTAACGACATCTAGTGACAGATATGTAAACCATTTGTTGAAATGTCATTGTGACTTATAAAGAAAAAAAATAAAAATACCTTCCTTCCTTCCGCAACTATTTACCGTGTTTTATTAGGTTATGGGCCCAGGTAACGCATTTTATCGAAAAGTACAATATTTGTATCGTAAATTAGTGAAAAGTGTTAAAAATGTCGTCGGGAAGTTATATAGTCAATGTGCCAAAGCTTAAAGGACGCGAGAATTACGATGATTGGGCTTTTGCTGCAAGAAATTTTCTCGTGTTGGAAGGCATTGACATAGACGCCATTCCAAAAGATTTTAGTGAAACCGAGGACAAGAAAGCGAAGGCAAAACTCGTTATGACGATTGATCCTAAACTATATGTGCATATCAAGAACGAAACTAAAGTAGTAAGCTTGTGGAAAAAACTGCAAATGTTATTTGATGACAGTGGCTTTACTAGAAAAATCAGTTTGTTGAGAACGTTAATTTCAATTAGATTAGATAATTGTGAAACCATGACGAGCTATGTCAGCCAAATGTTGGAAACTGCACAAAGATTAAAGGGGACAGGTTTCGAAATCAATGAAGAGTGGATCGGGTCTTTGTTTTTGGCGGGACTTCCTGAAAAATTTGCACCGATGATCATGGCAATAGAGCATTCAGGGATCGCCATTAATTCTGCGTCATCAAAACGAAATTGCTTGACATGAGTTCTGAGGTTGGTAGCACTGAGAGTGAAGTTGCACTATGGTCAAAATCAAAGGGTAAAGTTGGCAGATATCAAAACCAGAACAACAATATGTCAACGTTAACTGTCAAAAAGGTTATAAAATGCTACAAGTGCAAAAAAACTGGTCATTACAAAAATCAGTGCCCAGAATTAAAAGAAAAGTCAGTAAATGCTTTTAGTGCTGCTTTTTTCAATAGTGAATTCAGTAATGACGATTGGTATATAGATTCGGGTGCAAGCGCCCATATGACGTCTAACAAAGAAAACTTATTGCGAATTCGAGAATTACACGATACAAAGGAAATTATTGTTGCTAATAAAATGACTGTGCCAGTGTTATGTATCGGAGACACAAGGATCACTACAAAAGTAAACAATTCTCAGTTTGACATCAGTGTAAACAACATTTTATACATACCTAACCTAACAACTAACTTGTTATCAGTTGATAGCAAATGGAAACAAAGTTACTTTCACAAAAGAGGTTTGTTACATTCGTAATCGACAGAATGAGCTTATTGGAAAAGCAACCTTGCAAAATGGTGTGTATAAATTAAATACATTGAAGTCGGAGAAAGTGTTGGCAGCAGCTGTTAAATCTGCAGAAGTGGTGCAATGGCATAGAAGGTTAGGCCACGTAAATAGTAATGACCTATAGAAGATGAAAAATGGTGCTGTAGAAGGAGTATCATATGATACAAAAGCTGATATTCAGAAATCCAATTGCGAAGTATGCTGTGAGGGAAAACAGGTTCGCAGGCAGGAAATGTCATTGTGACTTATAAAGAAAAAAAAATAAAAATACCTTCCTTCCTTCCGCAACTATTTACCGTGTTTTATTAAGAAAAACCACTTAATGCAAACGATTTTCACTCTTATTGCTATACACATAAGGCTCAAATGCCTTAATGAAACTGTGAGTCAAAACCGGCAATAAACACCTACTGGCGGGTTAGCTTATGGATGTAACTTCATTTGTTTTTTTCACATTCTGTACCATACGTCGCGCCGCACGCACCGCTTAGGAGAGAAAGAGATTGAAAAAATACTTGTTTGAAGACATCCCTTCAGATAACGAGAGCATTTGTAACTGTGAAGATGACGAAGAAGAGGCAGAAAATCAGCCAAATCCAATGGTGTTAGGTGATTTGATTAGAGTTCAAATTGCTTATGACGACATTTATGATTATGATGATGACCTCCCTTTGTCTAGCTGGTTACAACAGAATCCTGATTCTACAGAGTCTAATAATGGAAGTTCAAACATGTCGCTTATGATTGCTACAAAATGGGAGAAGAATTATAGGATGGATATGCCTGATGAGTTTTCTGAAAGAGTGGGTTTGTCAGATCAAATTCTAAGCATGGAGAATGTGATACCTCTTTTACTATTTCGCCTTTTTTGGACAGAGCATTTACAAGACATTTTATGTTTCCAAAATAACCTTTACCCTACTCAAACTGGAAAGCCATTTACACCTATCACAACAGAAGAGCTTAACGTTTTTATTGCCTTGAATTTGGTGATGGGTATAAAAAAATTGCCGAGCTACCGAGATTATTGGTCTTCAGCGCCTGATTTGCATGACAGCTATGTTTCGAAGTTCATGAGCTTTAACAGGTTCAGTTGTCTTTTGAATAACTTACATGTCAATGACAATAGTGTAGTGACCAACCGAACTGACCCTAAGTACGACAAACTTTATAAAATTAGACCTCTACTCGACATACTGCAAAACAACTTTCAAAAAAACTACAAGCCATCTGAGAGAGTTGCAATCGATGAAAGCATGATCAAATTCAAAGGCAGAAACTCCCTAAAACAATACATGCCAAAAAAGCCGACGAAACGTGGATACTAGGTTTGGATGATGTGTGCACAATCAGGTTATTGTCTAGATTTTAATATTTACACAGGCAAACAGGGTAGTAACGTTTAAACTGACTTAGGTGCAAAAGTTGTCGAGAATTTTTGCAAAACGTTGAAAAATAAAAATCATAAGGTTTATTTTGACAATCATTTCAATGGTTACTCTTTGCAAGTGAAACTACTTGAGGACCAGTTTTTCGCTTGTGGAACTGTGAACTCAAGTAGAAAGTTCTTGCCAACGCTAAAGGATGACAAGCATTTACAAATAGGTCAACATGATTACCGGGTTAGTGACACAAAATCAAGTTTGCTGTAATGGAAGGACAAGAGATCAGTATTTATTCTATCAAACTACCATGATCCAAACAATGTCGGAAAAGTAAAACGCAGAGAGCGTGATGGCACCAGTACTGAAGTGTCCTGTCCTCAAGCCGTCATCGACTACAACGCAAACATGAACTTTGTCGACAAATTTGATGAACTCAAAGGAAGCTATGCTATTGACATAAAATCCCATAAGTCGTGGCACAGGATTTTTTTTCACGATCTTGATTGTTGTATTGTCAATGCTTTTTTGATTTATAAAGAACTGCAGTCCTCTTGACCTAGACAAGCTGATGCTAAAAGAATTCAGGCGACAAGTATATCGGGGCCTACTGGCAACCAGCATATGTCAGAGACAAACATAGGCTCAATTCAGTGAACAGCAGCCGTAATTCTGCGGCCTCTTCTCCGGGACTTGCATTTATAAAACGCCAAAAACTTACAGTCCCTCAGGAAATTCATCCAGAATCCAGTCGCCATCAAACTGAAAGAAGCACATCAAGAAAATGCTGCAATTGTAGCACTAAAATATCTCCAGTGCGTACTGTATGGCAGTGTAGTACATGTAAAGTGACTCTTTGCTTACGCAAAGGTAAAACATGTTTTGCAGATTTTATTAAAAAATAAATTATTTTTGTTAGTTTGGTACTTTTGTAATGATGATTCGTCTAATAAATAACATTCACAATAATCCTAATTTTATTTATAGCTATAATCATTGTGGTTAGCGTTAGTGACCACCTCATTCCTCGAAAGCCTTAATAGCTATTTTTTTTCTTCTATTTTCTGTGATATTTTAGTTGTAAAAGTTGCTTAAATAAACAGAAATTGATAATTATGTTCCTATTGTAAAAGTGTCACTGAAAAAGTTAAGCTCTTTAGGTTTGAAAGTACATCATCCATTTTAGACATATCAGAAAAAATAAACTATGATGATTCTATAGAAAGTATAAAGGTACATTCTTACTATCCTTTCAACGATAATTTCAAAAATAATGATGAGATAGTAATTTTCATCCATCAACAAGATTTCATTCTATTACTATGTCAAAGCACTATTTATGTAGAAGGAATTATTGAAAACGATGCCAATTTTGGGAATAACGATCTTATTTACCTGTTTCAAGATCTTAGAAATAAATTGAACAGAATGGAAATTGATAGATCGAAAAATTGTGGTATTACAAATGCTATGAAAGGTTATGTTTCTTACAATGAAGGCATGGTGAAAAGTATGATAAAATGATAAAAGCAAAGATGTATAGAAACCTTTCATCATTGTAATATAGTAAATGCAAAGCTTTTCCTAAATTCGCAATACTTTACAATACCACGTGAATATTTCATGGGTGATTTCGACAATGAAAAAATTTTCCTTTTTAAATAACGCGTATGCTTTATTTCAAAACTCATATTATGGAAATGAAAAAACAAAACCACTTTTAGATCCTCCACATTAAAAACAGTCTACTCCTTTCGATTGTTATAGACTGTTAGATAAAACGAAACCTATGAAAATGGAACAATTTATTTTAGAATTGAATTAGAATTTTAAGAAAATGTGGCTTCAAATACCACAGCTTATTGTTTAATAATTAATGATTCTCTTTGTGAATACAATATGTCAAATAATATTATTCGTAAAATATTATGAAAATATAAAAAATATGTTTTTTTTTTTTTCTTTCTGGCTTACTATGTTTATCACTTCTCCAAGGTGATGTTAGTTGTTGTTGAGCTGTTGAAAAGTTCGCATAAAATGGATCGCTTTTCTCCATTTTACGTTCCATATTTAAATAATGTGGTAAAAGTGAATTTTCAACATTAAGCTATAGAATAAATTCTGATAACATAAGTCTTATAACAACATATTTAAATGTAAATATTCAATAAAAAGCATATCTCGGAAATAATCTTATTTTAACAAAATATGAATGCATGAGGAAAATATCAGAAAATGAAGAGAAGTCACTTTTTCAACTGTTTATTATCTGATGAAGACATTGAATAGCTAAATTATCCATAATTTTTGAAGTGGTTGTATTGAACAAAAACAAGTATATGAATGTAAGCTTTTCTAATTATTATGAGTTTATTAATTTTTAAAGTAGAATAGAAAAATATTCAACAGTGTATATACAATGTATCAATTTACATTTGAAGAAACTCCTAAAACTTCGTTTAAAGTTTATTAATCGATTAAATATATTTAAGAAACAATTTAAAATATATTACCTACAAAATCGAGATTAATTAATAGAAGTCATGGAAAAGTTGTGTGATAAAAATTCTAGAGCCGACTGTGAAGTTAAAAGTGTTGTTAAAATATTTTGTATAACAACTGTTTCCTTTTGTGTAAATATGAGCAAATCTTTTAATAAAATGAGAAAATTCATTTAAATTTTCGTTGCATTTATCTTTATCCACCTATCTACAATCTTTATTCATAGTACATCGCTTTTGTTTACAATAAACAACATTATATTGTGTTTTGCGGTTATTGCTTGGAAGGTTTAGGAATAAATTCAATCTATATATGTATATACGACTCACATAAAACTAACAACAATTTGTGTTGATTTTGGATTAAAGTAATTATGTTTTACTATTATGATTTCTTAAAAGAAAATGTACCATCACTCTCATTGCCCACTCTCGGAGTAAACGACATAAACTTTCATGTGTTTTTGAGCCTAATGAAGATTATGGAATAAACTTCATGCAGTGATGTTTTAAAAACAGCGTTTCTACATACAAGATCAATGCAGCGAAAGAATTTATCATACATCATTTTACTTAAACAAAATCAAAAATGAAGTAATTCAGCTTATGACGAATGCTCTTCGAGAAAATAAGTTTTTAAAAATCAGAATTAGTTGTTCACTTCATACAGTTTATTAAAAGATGGTGAAATTATTTAGAAGGATAAATCTTTTAATACAAGGAATGGACTTATTATATTAAATAAAGATAGCGATTTAAATTATATATATGACAATTTTAAAAGTGTGATATTAAAAAAAGCCGGAGAATTTCAACAAAAAAAAAGTGGGTGGACTTTTGAGAAAATTCTATGTTGGAAGTAAATATAATAAATTGGTCGCAAGTTTTTATTTACCTCTACCAAAGTGAATTGAGAAGAAACATACATGTGTAAACGTGAAGAGTTATGATGATGATGTTTGTTTTGTATGAACAATCATCTTTGCGTTATATCTAGTTTCAAAAAATGGCGATCGGATCACCTCATATCCTCATTTTAAAAATGTATTAAACATTAAAACATAAATTTTCCTATAACTATGCATGATATTTAAATATTTGAAAAGCAAAACAATGACATCAGCATAAACATAAACGGTGTGAAAAAAGAAATAATAGTGGGACCTTTACATCATTAACAATTCACGAACAGAAAATGACATATCAATCTTTGATATTTAGAGCACGATAATAAATCTCATTATGTGTAGATTAATAAACTTTAGAAATTAATATCTAATCAAATAATTTTATTTTTTGGATGTATGGTATTTTTTCATAACAAAGAAAAATTAGAAGGACATAGACGGATAGGATGTGTAGACATTAGTAAAATTATTACAAGGTGAAATATATATCTTAATTTTAAGAGTTACAGACGACAATTAGATGTACCATTTGTAATTTATGCAGATTTCGAATGGACATTGGAACCACTACCAAAAACATGTGATAATTCATGTTCTACAAATGTAAAAAAACATATACCTTGCAGTTATGCTTATTATGTTCATAGCAGTTATGATCAATCATTATGTAAATATACATCATAGCGCGGTAAACACTGTAGAACATTTTATAAAAAGATATATATTCTGAAATTGAAATAATTTCCGAAATATTGTTCAACCCTAAGCCGCTGAACTTATTATCAGAAGAGGAATTTACCCGCTATAAGACATCGAAAACCTGTCATATTTATGACAAACCATTTAAATTAGAAAATGATCGAGTAATCCATCATTGTCCTACCTCACAGGACTTCAGGAATGCAGCTCATCAACAATGTAATTTAAATTAATTGCTAGCCAATTATGTCCCAATAATATTCCACAACTTTTGTGGTTATGACAGTCATTTTTTATAAACGAACTAGCTAAATATAAGCAGTATCCATTCAATAATATCGTTAATAACAAAAAATATATATTTCATTCTCTCAACGATTATCATTCAAATGTAATAAAAAAAATTTTATCGGTTAAAAATAATACGTATTTTTTTGCGAAACTGATTTATCTCTAGTAAAACGTAAAGAATTTTTTCCGTGTGAATATATATCATTTTGGGAAAAGTTTAATGAAACTTTCTTACCACCAATAGAAAGTTTTCTTAGCACGTTATTCGACTCACAAGTTACAGATGAAGATTATTCTCACGCAAGTAATGTGTGGAATGTAGTTTCCATAAATAATTTAGGAAATTATAGCGATTTATATTTAAAAATAGATGTACTATTATTAGCTAAGGTTTTCTAAAATTTTAGGTTAATTTGTAGTAATGTTGGACCTTTGTCACTATTTCATTACGCCCACTTTATCTTGGGATGCAATATTAAAATATAATAAAAAAAAATTAGAATTGTTATCAGACCATACAATAATACAATTTATTCAATCTGGTATAAGAGAAGGCATAACATAAGTTACTTGTCGTTGTTCTTAAACAAATAATGACAATTATAAACTCTCTCGATCATTAAAATACACTGTATACTTAGATGTTAATAATTTATATGGGCAGATGAATCAATATTTACAGATAAATTTAGATGGTTATCAGAAACTGAAATTATCAATTTTTATATATACGCCATCACCGAAAATAATTTGAGAGTATATATATTAGATGTAGTTCTAGTATATCCCACCAACATTCATGATTGTCATAATATCATTTCGCGCGGTAAGCATAGAACCACCATGTGGTAGACAAAACAAATTACTATTGACTCTGAACGGTAAACGAAATTTTGTGATACATTAACACAATTTAAAACAATTTACAACAGTGCATTGCTCACGGTGTAGTTTTGGAAAACATCAAGAAAATGTTAGTTTTCGATCAATCGCTATGGTTACCTTAGAGTGCTCGCTCTATGAGGATTTTGCGGCCAGCGGCACTATATTCATATTAATTAGTACACTATGCATTTCTCAAGATCAAGCATCCAAATAACTGCCTCCCCGTACCTCACCTTCCTGTTTCAGAAATAAGAGTGTGCAAATGACCGCAGGGGACAAAGGTTATCAGAGGTGTGTCGCATTTGGCTGCGAATTGCTCACTGCGCGACTACTCGCGTAAGTAAAATTTGTGGGTCTTTATACTCACTGTTGAAATATTATTAGTTTTCATTACATATAGTATTACTTTTATATAAATATTGTATTATATTGATTTTCAGTTGTTTTGATTAATTATTGGACGTTGTGTTTTTGTTTTATTTTGCTGAGTTTATTTTATAACTTTTTACATAAGCATCGCGTGAAATGAATAAACAAGACAAACAAATACTTTGCGTTGTTGGAAAAGCAGACAGATGGCGAAGATAATGCACAGAATTCATCGCAAATTGTGTCTGGAAGTGACGAGGAGACTGAACAGTGATTATAATATTGACACGGAGCAATCAGCGGCAGAAACTGACAATGATGAATTATCAAGCTCTCACGTATCGACTGTAATATCCACTGCGCCTACCCAGGAGTCATTACGACGCGGTCACGGACGGGGTCATGGACGTGGTCGTGGAGTTGGAGCCACAATGACACAAAATATACCATCTAGCCGCCACACACTTAGTTCCACTGTAACGCAAAAAAGTTGAAGCCCATCCCCAGTCAACGCGCTTCAGAGACCTTTGAGGCGTATACAATGTAAATGCACAACAACACAAAAAAGCCGCGGACGTATTTCCATCACTGTGACCTCTCAAGGACCGTCAGGTCATCGCCCATAGTCACGAACTAAATCTCGTCCACAATCATCAAGTAATGAACCTCTAGTTCAGCTGATTGACAGATGAAGAATGTTTGCAGCTGTCCCTCTTGTCCCTCGAACTTGCTTCAGTTGTAACTGAAGCAAGTTCAGAGGGACAGCTTACAAAAGTTCCTATGTATGAATGAAAAGATGGAACTAAGTGACTAGCACGTCCTCCTACAAGGCCTAATATATGAACTAGGCAAAAAAATATTGTCATAAATCACCCAAGATTGAAAAGCGAAGATGCAAAAAATTCTCAAATTTCATTGGAATGTTTCAATTTATTTATTATTAAATGCTAGAAGAAATCGTGTTATTCACAAATATACACATACATGAAAATAAAAAGAGGTTTTCTAGGGAACGAGATACCAAAGAAACCGACTTGAATTGACTTGGCTGGGGAGAAAAAGCGCATTACCTAATCATTCACGAAATGTGGATTGATGATGGGACTGCTTCTGATATATTCAAAGCAACCACGTCAAAGATAAGGTTCTTTTGTCTGCTAAGAAATATTTATTTTGAGGATATGAAAACCAGAGTAGAAAGCGCTCAGCGTAATAATATGGCAGCAATGAAGAATGTATTGAAACCTTTGTTATCCATTTCAGAAACATGACTAGATCGGGGAAAATGCTAAAATAGATTAGATGTTTGAGTCATTTAAATGACGTTACAAGTTCCGTGTGTACATGGAGAACAAACCCGCAAAATACGGCATAAAAATATATGCTCTCGTTGATTCAAAATCATTTTATAACAGCAACTTGGAAGTGTATCCTGGTAAACAACCAGAGAGACAATCAGCGTTGAAAACAATCCAAGAGCTTTGGTGAAAAGATTATCCAAAAATATTTTAAATACTGGCCGAAATATAACCATGGATAATTACTTTACGTATATTCCTCTTGCTGATGAGCCGGTTGCTAACCACTGAACAACTATAGTAGGTACTGCGCGAAAAAACCAAAAAGAAATCACAGCTTGCTTTCCAGACATGAAAGATAAAACCAAGCCAAGTATTATGTTTGGATTTGATGAGAAGGTCCTAATATTCTATGTGCCTAATAAGCAGCAAGAAAAAGTGGTTCTACTATTGTCAACATTATACGATGACAACAAGATCGACGAAACTACCGATGCTGCTCAAAAACCAGAAATCATGACATATTACAATGGGACTAAAGAAGTTGACGTCATTGATCAAATTAACTTTCGGCGTACCACGCGGGGTTATTTTAACCCCAACGTTTTTAAAATGCAATGATTTAATGTTAAAATTTAACCAAACGATTCGATTTTCTCAGTAGCTGGAGTTTAAAACCGACCACGTCGACTCACAGCGTTGTGTCAGTACCCTGCACACCGCGGTCGTGTGTGCACGCGCATAAAGTGGCTTCCAGGCATTTTTACCCCACGTTATATGGGACGTCGCTAAAAAGTAAGTATAAGTTTCTTTACTTTTATGTTACTTTTACCTTTACTTGATGGTTTATTTATACAATAACTCTTTTATTACAGGTGCAGGTTATCAATAAATCCATAAAGATGATTGATGATCATATTGCAACATTATTATTGGAAGAAAATGATTCATCGTCGGACAGTGACATGTTTCCCGATACTAGCGAGGACGAACCTGATCATATCAGCGAAGCTTTTGAAGTTCATAGTGATACAGATGTGGAAGATATTGATCTGAACGTTGAAGCTACGGTTGAAGATACAACATCAATGTCGCAACATTTCATCTTGGAAAAGATGGAAGAATAAAGTGGTATAAATCTCCGCCCCATATCAATGTTCGTACTAGGGCAGTCAATACTATTACTCATTTGCCGGAGTGCAGAAGTGCAGCTCAACATAAAAAAAGATGTGTGTCGGGAACTAGAAGAAATATCACCATGGATAACTTTTATATGAGCTATGAAACCACTGAGCATTTGCTCAATAACCACAAATTGACTGCCGTAGGTACACTAAGGTCGAACAAAAAATGTACTTTCAATTTAAGGCTAGACGTGAAGAAAATTCATCAGTGTTCGGGTTTCAGAAGGATATAACTATAGTTAGTTATATACCAAAACCAAGAAAATGTGTACACATGATGTCTTCTTTACATCATGATGATGAAGTGGATCCAGAGAGTGGAGACAAAAGGAAGCCATCGATTATAAAGTTTTACAACTCAACAAAGAGCGGAGTTGATGTTGTCGATAAACTCGCAAGAACATACGACGTTTTCCGCAACTGTAAACGTTGGCCTCTCGCCATATTTTTCTCAATGCTGGATCACGCTGGCATAAATGCCTTTGTTGTGTATATGCTGAATAACAGCATTGAAAGGAATAAATCCAATCTTAGGGGTAAATTTATCAAACAATTGGGAATGTCTTTTCTTGATGACCATCCTAGAAAAAGAAAAGAGAATCCACATATACCACGAGATATAAAAAAACGCGTGCAGGAAATTTTACATGGACAACTTCCAGGTCCATTACCAAAGCAGTCCAGAAGGTCTCAGAGATGTTCTTTCTGTCTTAGAAACAAAGATAGGAAGACCCTGAACGGCTGTTTCAAATGTGATAATGCTATATGCAAAGAACATTCAAATTTAATTTGCCAAAATTCTACTGATTTGGGTAACGAATGATCTCACTCTAATACCTATTGTGATTGTAAGAATTAGTTGTATATATTAAGACAGGCTCGTGATTTAATTAATAAGTACAGCTAATGTCAATGTTTGTCCGCTCACTGAAGATCCTGATGATCTCTCTGTGTTAACACTTGGTCACTTTCTCATAGGAAGACCGCTCAATGTTGTACCGGAACCTTCTTTAGAAGACATGAAAATATCTCGTCTTTCACGATGGCAGCTCCTACGACGCATGACTGATGACTTCTGGACCAAGTGGTCTAAAGAATATCTTCAAAGATATCAGTCTATGTACAAGTGGAATCAACCAATGCCTGACATTCAACTCGGATTAATCGTGCTTATAACAGATGAGAGATATCCACCATCAAAGTGGCCTTTAGAACTTATTATCAAAGTTCATTTAGGAAAGGATGATCATGTTCAGGTGGTCACTGTTAACCTCTTACCGCATCGCGGATCATATATGAACCAAGCCATATTTTCGTGAATATCTTCAATTAGAAAATAAAAACAGTCGTTTTATGTATAGCGTATCGAATATATTCCATTCCTCTGTCATAATAATATGAACACCGCCATCTAGGAGTAACTCTACGAAATCGCCCATCATTCAACATCGACGAACAGGTTGCTACTTGAGCGCGTCGGTTTCTGTTACTTGAAAATTCCGAAAAAAATATAAAATCTCTAGTTACCGCTATTAGATAAATATTACAAAGAAGAAAAATACTTATAGATTATTGATAAGGTAAGTTTTTTACATTTTCTACAATTATATTAGCATTTTTGAGTATTTAATTGTATGGATCAAAGGAGTAGGGTTGATAAGGGCCATTTTTCGCCCATCAGACACTCGAAAAAAAAAGTTTCTGATTTCGACAAGTTTTCAGTTTCTTTGTATACTTGAGGATATGTATTTTTTTCTAATATAAGATTGACGTGATAAATAAAATAGTAAGTCATAGAAATTTTTACCTAAAAAGAGGGTATTTCGGCTTTTTTCTACATTTTTGTTGATTTTTTACCGTTAATTTTTTTTACTAACAAGCGCTCCGAGAACCAATTTAATTTTGACTGGTAATGACACTACTCCTTACGCGCTTTCATATGAATACTATTTTCTTTTGGTTCAGTGTGCGCTTCTATACACGAAAAAAAAATATTCCGCGCGAGAATATAAGTTACGCTGCAACGTCGCTGCGATCAAACGTGTTTTGACGCGCTTAAAAAGTAATAACGTAGTACAAGTATTAACATTGCGTTCTCAACCTGTGATTGTGAGTATTTGTTGAGAAAGTTAATTTAATAATAGTTATATAATGCCTGGAAGTCAGTGAGATTGTTGTAAAACCTGGAGAAAGACAAATAGTGATTTCCGTATCTGTTCTAACAGAAAAATTATATCTATACTTCAACCGAAGATGCTAACGAGACGCGTCTTGTGACTAAAGTTCGGTGGGTAGTAGCAGCCGTTAATGGACAGTTGAAAAACTGGAGAGCATTGGATAAAGTTGTACCTAATTCCCAAATATCTTATATTGGCGACTATGTGCGAATTATATGTGCTGTTCTCAATGCATTTCATCCTGCAAGGATTAAAAACACTGAAGATGACGGAATAATTGCTCAACGGATGCTTCATTTAGTTAAAAGGCCTAATTATTTAAAACAGATGGTTGAAGAGAAAGGATGGATAAGAAAAAAGGCTATCTGGACGAAGTTAACTGATACAGATCTTCAAGATTTTCCACGCCTGACGTGGGATGAGCTGCGACAATTAACTATTGGAATCTATCAACTTGAACAAAGTCAATCTTACACTCAAGAGCACTTAAATGAAGAAGGAATGTACTCTATTTACATACATCGTGAAGATGATTCTGTTCTGCGAGTTCAGTTACGATCATGACATACAAGTTCCAAAAACTAAAATATTTGGATCAAAACAGAGCGAAGCAACATCTCACACACAAACATACAATGGTACTGTCAATGTAAAGTAGGTGCAAGGGTTGTAGGATGTTGCGCGCATGTTGCTTCAATATGATGGTTTTTGGCTTACTGGCGCCACAATTCAACTTACGTTAAAAAACCAAGTCTTGAATATGTCCACGCACTAAAAGACGCCGCCGTAGAAGGATGGTCTAGTAGTGACTCGGATAAAGAAAATGAGGAGGAAAACTAAAATAACATATTGCAAGAATTGTCTGAAACTGGATGATTATTTTCAATCATTGAATGTATCCGAGATTTTATTTATTAAAATAATAGTAATAATAAACTATTGATCTTAATCTTGCATTTAGTGTTTTATTTTCTTTGTCTTTTTAGCTTAAATTAAAGATAACAGCTGTTTATATTAATAAACGTATATAATACTAACATCATTGTTTTTTTCATTTTTTCCATTAAATGAAGACTCTCATTCAACATAATTTTTTTTCTTCTTTGTTATAAGGTACATTACTAAAAAAAATGTATGCCACATCAAATGGATGATGGGCGAAAAATGGCCCTTATCAATCCTACTCCTTTGGTACAACATGCAAAAATATTCTTTTTCTATTGTGTCTTATTTGTACCGATATGCAAAAATGTAAAGTGTGTTTTCATTCCTAAGTAAATAATACGTCTGTGATTGTTTATAATGTTTATTCTATTTTAGGCAACCTGAAGGAATATGGACCCTAGACGATTTTACGGCGGTATCCATACGATAGTCAAGGATTTTCCGGACAGCAGTGCTGACGAGGACCTATCAGATGACGAGCAACTAACAAATAGAAGACGAAATGTACTACCTCCTCTCTGTATTCCAGAATCAGAGGAGTCTGAATCAGATTCTGATGATAATATACCTATATCTCATCTTGCTTCTTTGTCAACAAGGACTTCAAGGGCTGAAAAGCCTCGATGGAGGGATGGATTTTTGGAAAGAGCTGAGACTGATTTACAGTTTACTGGAGATATTTCTTTGCCTCTAGAAATAACAGCGTTGAATACCCCGTACCAGTTTTTCAAATATTTATTCACGGACGACATTTTTCTATATATATCTCAAGAAACTAATAAATATGCAGTCGAAAAACGACCAGAAAAGCCCAGTAATATTACTGTAAAAGAACTTGAACAGTTCATTGGTATTTGCCTTTACATGTCAATAGTTCAGTTACCCTCTACAAGGTTTTATTGGAATGAGGATATGGGGTACCCTAAAGTTAGTACAATAATGTCCTGTAACCGTTTCGAAGAAATCAAACGTTTTATTCATTTTAACGATAATTTGACACAAATACCAAAAGGACAGCCGGGATATAACCCTCTTCACAAAATCCAACCATTATTGGAGCTTTTAAGGCAAAGAATTTTGACAGTTCCTAAAGAACAGTATATGGCTGTTGATGAGCAGATTATACCTACTAAGAGCAGATCATCTATGCGGCAATACAACCCTAAGAAACCCCACAAATGGGGCTACAAAACTTTGTCCTTAGCGGCAGTTCAGGATTTAGTTTTGATTTTGAAATATATACTGGAGCTCAGGGACCTGTACAGTCTGACACTAATTTGCCTAAAATAAGTACTAGCAGTGACGTCGTAGTTCGCCTTTCTAGGACAATACCAGAAGGACTCAACTACAAACTATTCTTTGATAACTGGTACACGTCACTACCCCTTTGACGTACCTTGACAAAAAGTATTTTACCAATAGGCACAATAAAAGCTAATCGTATCCCAGGCTACAAGGTTCCAGTTGAAAAGATTTAAAAAAAGGCCGAGGAACTACTGTAGAAAAGTTGACCACAATTGACAACACTGATATATCAGTAGTGACCTGGTACGACAACAGAGTTGTGAACTTAGCTTCAACTTACGTTGGCAGCAAACCATCATCTGAAGTTCGACGTTTCAATAAAAAGAAAAGCATATCAAAATGTATCATGTCCAAAGGCAGTCACGGTTTATAATAGACATATGGGTGGCGTGGACTTATTAGACGCTCTTCTTGGCTATTATAGAATTCAGATTAGATCAAAAAGTTCTACCACCGCATATTTTTCACATGATTGATATGATGACAGTTAATGCGTGGTTGTTATACAGGAGAACTTTAGCGGATTCAGACCCATATTTACCTTTAGCCGACTTCAAATGCGCAGTAGCTGAAGGGTTAAGCCAAAGCAATAAACCATCAACAAGTGGAAAACGAGGACGGCCTTCTTATGAACTGGAAAATGCTATTGAAGCGAAGAAATTGAGAGGACCCATTGCTATCATGCCGTCTAGAGATGTAAGACTGGATCAAATAGATCATATGCCTCTCTGGACCACTAGACAGCGGTGCAAAGTGCCAGAATGTAATGGCAGGTCACATGTTGAGTGCCAAAAATGTAAAGTGAGCTTATGTCTTAATGACAAAAGAAATTGTTTTAAGTTATTTCATACAACATAAGATGGCAGGAATATTTTTATTTTTTTTCAAATTATAACATTTATTTTTTAGTTAACCCAAAAAATTGTTTTAAAGTGATTGACGGGAACTGACTGCAATTACCGAAAAATATTTTGTATTTTTTGTTTACTGGACCAAATATGTACCAAAGTGGAAAAACGGTATATTTTCTTTATTTTTCAATAAATAAAAAAATGCTAAAACACGTGTCCTTTTATTTCTTATTTACTATCACATATATTTTTATCATCAACAAAAAAAAAATCATGCGGTAAAGGGTTAAAACCGCTACAAGTACCTTTGAGAGACCAGTCACCAAACTAAAACTCTTACTGGTCACAGAAGAATAATTTGTTAAACTACTTTTAACAAAGGCGGGCGGAAATGTTAAAAGTTATGAGAGAAAATTAAAATGACATCTTTATTTATGAACTAAACTAATAAACAATAATAATTAAAGCAAATAGCGCTATCTTTGGAGCGTAATAAGTACTCTAATTGATAATTCGAGTTCGCGCCTGCGCACAGCTCACGCATGCGCTTCGTTAGCGTCTTGCGCCTGGAAATTTCTCGAGTCCGAAGAATCAGGAACCTTTTTACTAATTTCTGCTAATTTCAGACATTTTGCTGAAAATTCACAATTAAATGAGTCAAAATAAATTATGAATTAATTCCACATTTAAATTAGTGCATTTTATCAATTAAAATCTTCAGTTTATTAAATAGAATTCTCTCGAATCTTCCTGCTGAGAATTCGAGAAACCAGCACGCTCGGCGCTACCAGGCAGTCTTGATTTCAAACGCTTACTGTGAACATTGTGACAAAAAGTGAGTGCGAATTCGGTATCATAAAGTGTTGAATAAATCATCGCTGACAGCTATAGTATTGTCTTTCTGAGTAAGAGTAATAATCTTAACTGTGAGAAAATCAACTGTGAGTAAAATCTCTTTGAGTGAGTAACTAGTTGACAGTGAGAACATCTTTTTTGAGAATATCATCTTAACTTTTGGTGCTTAATCCTGAGCAAGAGCAAATCATCTTCAAGACAACTATCTAAGAGCAAATCATCTATCGGTGGCTTCTAGACGAGAAAATCACCGTGTTCAAGGCTCGGTTTCTTTTTTCACCCTGCTAGGTGGCCTACAAGCTCCGTTGTGGTACACCTCTGAGAAAATCACCGTACCCAAGACCCTGCAGGTGCACCTGCAAGACCAGGTGATGACCAACCGGTCATCACCTTGTCAGGTGCACCTGCAGGCGCCCTTGAACACATTCTAGAAATCTTCTTCTTTTTCTAAATAGAGCCGGCACCTCTTACTCTTATTTTTCAGCAAACTACATCTATATTCCAAATATATTTTTACTTACCCTTGGTTACATCTACAAATCACGGTTTCTGGCTACAGTACTAAATCATTCAGATTTCAGGTTAATACTAGATTACATCTACAAGCTACGGTTTGAAGAAAGGTTGCTGGTTGCTTGAAGTTATATTCAACAAGAGTGTCAAATTATATATAAAGACTGTTATTGTGTATTCAAAAGCTAAATTAAATTATTGTAATAAGTAGTAAAAATAAACTAAGAATCTATAAAACTGACTCTCTATCACTTTTCTTTGAACAGTCGCTCTATGAAGGATCATTTGATAACTTATCCGAATTAGAACATTATATTATACCTCATCATGGCCTATTTAAATCTGGCGCTGACAAAATTAGAGTCGTTTTTGATGCGAGCTTCCCGACTAGCAGCGGAATCTCGTTGAATGATTGTTTACATTCGGGAGAGAAGTTACAAAAGGATATAATTTCAATTATATGTAATTTCCGATTGTATTCGGTGGTTCTCACTACAGATATTCGTATGGTGTTTCGTCAAATTGTTGTGTATAAAGAAGGTCAAATTTATCAACTAATATTTAGGCGCGAAGCTTCCGAGTTACCCTTACGCTTATATAAACTACAGACTCTTACATACAGTATGAGATCTAGTCCGTTTTTAGCGATTCGAGTGTTAAATCAGTTATCGAATGATAAAGAAGCGAAATTGCTTCGCTCTTCCGTTTACATGGATGTCATTTTAAGTGGGGCGCACACGAGGCCGAAGCTAAACAGCTAATGTTCGATTTAACAAAACTATTATCTTCTGCGGGCTTTGAGCTTCGAAAATGGACTTCTAACAATGCGGAACTGTTGGATAACATCCCTCGCGATCACTTGGAGAAGTCAAATGTGTTCGATAATGCACATGGAATTAGTTAAATAAAAATTCTTGGTTAACAATGGAACTCTTCTATCGATCAGTTTACTTATCACTTAAACTTACCAAAGGAAATGAAAAGAACAATTTTATCTGACTTAGCTTGCACCTTTAATCCGTTAGGATGGATTGCATCAGTAATCCTTCAAGTTACATTATTAATGCAACGTTTGTGGGCTCTGGGCATAGATTGAGACATCGATCCTCCACAAAATATTGTAAAAACGTGAAATAGCATATTATCGAATTTAACTTTTATAGAAATTATTAAATTCAATTTTAATTATTAATGCATATCTTGGTTACAAACACCATCTCATCTCTTATAGACTTTTGAAGGAAAACGTGTCTCTCGTATAATTATTGCGGTTTCAAAATAAAATGGAGACATTTGCCTTCATAAATGAACCCAGCTGATGTAGTCAGCCGTGGATGTAATGGAGCAGAATTATTAATGCATCCTCTCTGGTGCGGACCGGAGTGGCTTCAAAATACTGAGAAATTCTGCCCTCATAATTTAATCAAAACGGAACATGATTTACCTGGGCTGCGTAAAAGGTCAACAGTAGCACATATGTGTGCTCATGAACTGAAATTTGATTTAATTGAAAGGCTCAGTTCTTTGTCAAAATTAGTATCAGTTGTAGGTTACTGTTTTAGATTTTATAATAGTCTAAAAAATAAATGTAATAGAATTTATCTTAAATACCTATCGGTATTGGAACGAGGCTTAGCCTTAAACTGTTTAACAAAATTGGTTTAAAGAGATTTTAAAACTGATTTAAAATTATTAAAAAATAATAAACAATGCTCAAAATCATTGCGCAGCTTGTGCCCTTTGTTGACAAAGATGTTATCATACGAGTTGGTGGCAGACTTGAGCACTCGAATTTTTCATTTAATAGAAAACATGCTTGTTTGTTACCAAAATCTCACCATTTTACATATTTAATTATTGATTACTTTCACAAGGTGCATTGTCACATCGATCCTACAGCCTTACAGGCTATCATACAACAACAATTTTGGATTTTGGCAGTACGTCAGATAATTAGGCAAATTTAATTGTACATTTTGCTTTAGAACTCGTGCAAAACCTGCAATACCACTTATGTCCGATTTGTCGGCAGATCGTGTGACGGCAGTGGAGTATTCAATACGATTCAGACTGATTTCGCGGGTCCATTTTTTGTAAAGGCATCAAAATTACGGAACGCTAAATTATTGAAAGCTTACCTACGTGTTTTTGTTTACTCTGCGTCGAAAGCTGTGCACCTAGAAATAGTCAGTGATTTAAGTACTCAAGGATTTTTGGCGGCACTTACTCGATTTACGTCTAGGCGCGGGTTGCCCAGTACAATTCGATCTGATTGCGGATCTAATTACATGGGGACAAACAAACATCTAATGATGTACTAAAAATTCTGTCGGATTTCAATATTCTAGATTCATTGTGTGATGAAACTTCTCAACGAGGAATAAAGTGGTACTTTAATCCTTCAGGAGCACCTCATTTTGACGGCCTATTTGAAGGTTCTGTAAAATCAGCAAAGACCTTGCTTTCGCGTATCAAAAAGGAACAAAAGTTGACATACGAGCAGCTTTCAACGGTATTTGCCCGTATTGAGGCCATGTTGAACTCGCGTCCACTGTGTCTTTTATCACACGACTCAAACGAGTTTGAGGTTATGACGCCGGCTCATCTATTAATAGGAAATTCTTTATTGGCGGTACCAGAATATGATTGGAATGAAGCTTCCATGTCCCGCTTGAGTAGATTTCAGGTTGTTCAGGCAATATCACAACATTTCTGGCGCAAATGGAATAATCAACTTCAAATGCGCAATAAATGGTTTTCGGATGCAAACCCTCCTAAAGTGGGAGACTTCGTACTGATTAAGGAAGATAAGCTATCTTCTCTTAAGTGGAGACGCGGACGTATTGAAGAGATGCTACCGGGAAAGGATGGTGTTGTTCGCGTGGTTGTTTTAAGAACGCAGAGCGGAAAGATCACGCGACCTGTTGTTAAAATTTGTCGTTTGCTAATAGATATGTAATTTAATCTTATTTTAACCGTTCATTTATATTAATTTATTTAACTATTAAATTTCGGTTTAATTTTACATTATGTATATATATATATATATATATATTTGTTTCGGTAGATAAAGACTTCTGCCTTTCTCGGGCGGGGGTATGCATACGGTTTAATACACAAACAAATATACGTATATATATTATTATAAATTATATAGTATATATGTTTCCTTGCATATTTCCTTTTCTTGTTGGTGGGGCGATAGGTGACGCTTAACAGCTATAAAATATATAACCAACATCCACGCGGGCGAAGCCGCAGGCGAAAGCTAATTATAGATATAATATGGCTTAAAAATTCATGTAATCCTTGGGATTTCATTACTGAAAAGTGGTGCAAAACAGGAGAGTTTCGTCTCATAGAAATTTCGAAAGAATGGAATACTATTCGGAACTATACGAAAACATATCTTGCAGTACAAAATCGGTAGTATTTCATCTTCTTATTTTACTTATTTATTCCATGGATATACTGAAAACTGAAAAGCAAATTTCGTTCTTATAAACAGAAAATATTTGATCGTTTTATTGATCAGAAACTTTAGTATAAAAAAAGCATTAGGTAATGGAATAAAAGTCTGCGTCAAATGTTTGCATCGTAATGCTATTGATAGTCATTCTTTAACACTTAAGACCCGCTAATGGGTTTAACGGACCCAGTTCTTTGAATTCTGATATCAAATTGTAAATTGTAAAATCGAAGTGCAATAACTTTTAAGTTTTGACTTTTGCGACATTACCGCTCTTAGTACGTTTTAACGACAGAATAGTACGGCGAATAACGGTCGTACTCGTCAGTTAGCGCGCTGCGTACGAGTGTTACGGACGTAAAAAGGTGCGTACGGGTCCACTGGACTCGGTAGGGACTAAATACGTTACTGTTTCATCATATTATTATTTATTAACCTGTTTTTTCATTTATTTCATAGAAAATAGCTACCATAAGCTCTTGAAACCTAACGAAATAGAAGAATATATTAATGAAGCAATAGAAAACGAAGACTGTTCTGAGACTGATGACTACTTAGAAGTAAGTGAGCATGAATCGGAATCCGAACAAGAAGGCGACAACAACAAAGCAAATATACAATCTAAACATAAAACAATCTCACAGCCAAGTCAAGGCATCGGTAGACCCGTCGTACGGATTTAGATTGTGTTCCATTGTCAATTTTACGAAATGGTTATTACACGGGTAAAGATAACTCTAGCGTATGGAGAATTGAGGAACTGACAAGAAACAAGAATTCGAAATCATAATATTATAAGTGAAGTTCCAGGGCCTTGTATAACAACATTGAACTTGACAACGCCGTTAGAAATAGTTAAGTCAATATGAAATAATAATTCAACTAGAATAAAGGTTTAGAATCTTATTTAAAACAGAATGGCATTATTCACCAAAAAAAAACAAATGCTTACGCGCCCGAGCAAAATGGAGTCTATGAAAGAGATAATCGCATTGTGGTAGAAAAGGGTAAATGTTTATTGTATGATGCCAAATTGGGAAAGAGATTTTGGGTGGAAGCGGCCAGTACAGCTGTCTATTTGAAAAATAGGTCCATTGTCTCTAGAGTACCAAAGACACCTTATGAACTGTGGCATGGGTCAAAAGCGGATCTAAGTCACATTAGATTGTTCGGAAGCAAGGTGATGGTACATATCCCGAAAGAAAAGCGGTTCAAGTGGGACAAGAAGGCCACAGAACATATTCTAATAGGATTTGGAAAGGATATGAAAGGATACAGGTTGTCTAACTCTACCAAAAACAACATCATCACCAGCAGGGATGTTATTGTGATGGAAGGCGAGACAGGTGATATTGCTACCAGTGAAGAGGCTATATGGATACCAGATGAGGAGAGAACACAGGAAAGTTTGGAGACGCCAGAAGTCAGTGTGGAGCAGGAGAGCAGCATTTCAGTGGGGGAAACATGTGTTCCAGAAGTAGATGATCAATGTGACAGCTCTTCAGATTCTTCAGTTTACACTAACGGTGAAGACACACTGTAAGAATCTCCACCAAGCCAAGTTGATAGTGATTGGGCATCCGATGCCTTAGACAGAAAATCCTATACTGGATTCTGTTTTATGATGTCAGGGTCAGCTGTTTCCTGACAAATCCGTAAGCAGAAATCAGTTTGTTTATCTAGTACTGAATCTGAGTATACAGTAGGGTGTTTCAAAAAAATAAAAAAAAAATATTTTTTTTTTCCAAACAGGCTCAAAAGTTTCCTTTTGACGTCACGAACCACCAGTGAAAACCGGAGCTCTTAATATTAATATTAAGTATGTCCTTATCGCATTTTTTTAATTCCCATAAGAATAACACGGGAAACATTATTTTTGTTTCTTCTGATTTTTGTACTGTTCAAACGACTAATCAACCAATGAATCGCTGCTATAGTTATTGTAGGGAATTGAACGCTCTACAAAATGGGATTGATAAGATTTTCGATTTGTCCACGTGTTTAAGAGTTTTTTACAATCAAAATTCATTTTTTTTTTAATTTGATCGAAAACTCTAAATTTTACTAAAATTGTTAGCTTTATGGGAAAAATAGGGATCAAATTTTTTGTTAAACACGAATTTACCTTGTAATAAACGTTTACCAATAATTTTTTTCCACAAATAAAAAAAATATGATGCTTTTAAAATATTTTTTTCAGAATTCGTTTCAAATAATTTGAATTACCCCCAAAACATCTGATTCGAGATCAATTTCAGGACAGGTCATTTGAATTGCCATTTTTTTAGAATGCATGCCATCGGATTTACTTTTTTAAGCTTCTGCTCAAAAATTTTGGTTTTTTTATTTTCAGTATCTCTTAACCTTCCGTGTACTACGTGGAGTATGACACACCCCAGTCTTCGAAAATTCACAATTATTTTAAAACTATAAAAGCGCGGGAGTTCATGTTCTGAGTAGCTGGAGGTGCGACGTTTCCGCTCCGATTGGCGCCATTACGTTAGTTCGGTGACTGCCACGAAGTTAATTACGCGCGTTTTAAGTGCGCGTGGGTATGACACACCCCATCTCGTTTAGCGCGTCGTTATAAAGGTATGTTGCATAATTGAAGATTTTCTGTCTTTTATTATTTGTTTAAGTGTCCTATATTAGAATTATTTGTTACAGTTATCAACTCATAGAGAAATATGTCTCGATTGACAGAGTCAGATATATCTAGAGCACTTTTAGATGAAACAATTGAGTTTGAGTCAGAAAATGAGAACTTTGAGGAAGAATCTGAAAATGACTCCGATCATTTGAGCATCCAAAGTGATACAAGTAGCGAATTTGAAGCTGAGTTTCCTTCTTCGGAGTCGGATAGTGCTGACGATATACCGCTTTCGGACCTGCGCCAAAATAGAGCTTCATATTATACAGGTAAAGATGGAGTTACTAAATGGCAGAAAGATCCATACAGAAGCAATGCTCGTCGTAGAGCTGAAAATATTATCACTCATTTACCCGGTGTGAAAACGGTCGCTAGAGACAAGACGTCACCTCTTCAGTGTTTTGAGTTGTTTATTACTGATGAAATGATTGAGGAGATTGTGCATTGTACTAATGAAAAAATACGCATGCAAACCATTAGTGATCAGAAATTTGAAACAACAAAAGAGGAGATGAAAGCACTTTTTGGGTTACTCTTTATATCAGGTTTAGCACGTTCTGGTCGTCAAAGTACAATAGATTTATGGGCCACGGATGGCACTGGCATGGACATTTTTCGAGACACAATGAGTAGAAATAGATTTGCTTTCTTACTGAACAACCTAAGGTTTGATAGTACAGCCACGAGAAACGAGAGAATGCAGGCTGATCGATTAGCTCCAATAAGAAATATTTTTGAACTTTTTATAAAACAATGTCAAGATGTTTATATTCCGCATGAAAATCTTACAATAGATGAAGAATTGGTTGCTTTTAGGGAAGATGTTCTTTCCGTCAGTATATACCTTCAAAACCAGCTAAATATGGTATAAAAATTTATTCTTTGGTGGACAGCAAGACATTTTATACTTTGAACATGGAAATATATTGCGGAAAACAGCCTGAAAATAGCCCTTTTGCTGTAAGTAACAAACCTTATGATCTGGTGGATCGATTGGTACAATGCATATCACAATCATGTCGGAATGTGACAATGGATAACTTTTTTACCAGTTATGAAACTACAGAAAATTTACTAAAACATCATAAGCTTACGGTAGTTGGAACTTTACGCGCTAATAAGACTTGTATTCCGCCAGTTTTCAAGAATAGTCGTGAAGCAAATTCATCAATGTTCGGATTTCAAAAAGATATTACTATAGTATCTTACGTTCCGAAGCCACGTAAAATGATATATCTGATGTCTTCACTACACCATGATAAAGAAATTGATCCTGCAACTGAAAATAAACAAAAACCTGCTATTATAACGTTTTATAATCACACCAAAAGCGGTGTTGATGTGGTTGACAAGTTGAGCAGAACTTATGATGTATCACGGAATTCTAAACGTTGGCCACTGACGATATTCTTTGCTTTACTCAATCATGCCGGAATAAATGGTATGATTATACACAAGCTCAACAATGGAATAGAGAAAAATAAAACAAATTTGAGAGGAAAGTTCATTCGTGAGTTGGGCATTTCTTTGGTAAAAGAGCACTTGAATACAAGAAGACAAAATCAAAAACTTCCAAAAGACCTGCGCACTAGAATATCTAAATATTTTGGGGATCTAACTGAAAATGTATCAGAGCCTCCTGCAAAAAGGCCGAAGACGATGCAGAGGTGTTCAAAATGTCTTAGAAAAAAGGACAGAAAAACCAAATACTCGTGTAAAAAATGTTACACGCCAATATGTATGGAGCATGCTGATTTTTTTTGTCAAGATTGCGGTAATTTTGAAACCAATGATCTCAATTGAAATTAATGATTATTACGTTTATTCCTAGTTTAGTGCATTCTTAATTCATAACTAATTCCTAAATTTAAAGAATTGTAATAATAAACATGTGCCATTTTCAATTAGTGTATAAGAAAAAAAAGTTGTAAGTCTAAAAATTTAAAAAAGTTATGTTTCTGTTCTTTTATTCATAAAACTAATAAAAATATTAAATTACTCCGTTTTCTTAATTAACCCTATTGATTACAATCGACAAATATTATTCCATAAACAAAACACTTAAATAATTGAAACATACTAGTTTTATTATATCTTAATTTTTTGGGTATGTCACACCCCATCTAGTATAGGACAGGCGTTATAATCACCTGGTACATGGAAGGTTAAATATTTTTTATGGGAGTAAAATCCTAAAATGGCAATCTTCTGCGCTTAAATTTTTAGTCGATAAATACGATTTTTAACAAGTTTTGTCGATAAAAAAATTATTTCTCAATAGATGGCGCTTGGAGTTTTTGAACTTTATTATTATTATTAGCGGAACCATTTAGGACAGTAGAATTTATTGCCGTAGCACTGTTATTTTGAAGTCAGAGTATTGTCATGTTGTTTTCCTTTACTACATCAAATTGTGTTGAGATATTATTTTGAGGTGAACAGTAAGTGAAAAATGGATTTTTTAAGTCGGTTAGTTGGTGGTCCAACTGACAGTTTTCAAATTCAAATTCAAATTCAAAATATCTTTATTTCATAGGTTACAAAATAACACTTGAAATACGTCATCATTTTTTGTGAATTTACACTTTACTGCTCGTTCGGAAGGCAGTTTTCCCTCAAGAAGAACGAGCAAGAAACTTATAGGTAGCTCTTTTCTAATTTGCACATACATAACCAAAACAAATACAAAACAAATTAGGAATGACACAGCCCGGTAAGAGGTCGAGCCGCTTATGCCCATTGATTTTTGTCTTCTAAATATTCAGAAATTACATAGTACCCTTTTTACTGAGTGATTGTTTAATAACACTCTTAAATTTATGTAGGGTAAATCTTGTATATCTACAGGAACCTTATTGAATAGGCGCACACAGAGCCCTCTGAATGAATTTGAGACTTTACTTAGTCGACTAACATGTGAATTCAGTTTATTTTTATTTCTGGTATTGAGATTATGTCGACTACTATTTCTTTTAAACATTTCTAAATTTTTTTTTACATATAATAAATTTTCATAAATGAATTGAGATGCCAGGGTTAAAATTCCAATTTCCTTAAACTTATTTCTAAGGGATGTACGAGGTCCGAGCTTGTAAATTGCGCGAACGGCCCGCTTCTGCAGCACGAAAATTTTCTGAATATCTGGGGCGTTTCCCCAGAGCAAGATACCATACGACATTAGACTATGGAAACAGCCAAAATAAACCAATCTGGCAGTTTCAACATCCGATAAATTTCTCATTTTTTTGACAGCATAGGCGGCAGAGCTAAGCCTTTTCGCCAACTTACTTATATGAGGACCCCATTGAAGCCTGTCATCTAAAGTAATTCTTAGGAACACTGTAGAATTAACAAACTCCAATTCTTTGTTGCGTACTGAAATAGTTCCAGATCCATGTCTTACATTTGGAAGTGAGAATCTTATACATTTTGTTTTCATTTCATTAAGTAAGTTATTTGCAGTAAACCATTTCTCTACCTTAGAGATAGCATTGTTAACATCGTCATAAGTAGGCTGTCGTCTTTTAACTTTGAATAACAAAGAAGTATCATCTGCAAACAATACTATCTCATGAGCATACTTAACAAGGCTAGGCAAATCATTTATGTAGACTAAAAGAGAAAGGGACCAAGAATTGATCCCTGCGGTACACCATGTGAACTATGGATCCAGACGATTTCTTACCATTGACATCAACCCTCTGAACCCTGTTACTCAAATACGACTTCAGAAGGTCGAGTGCCCGGCCTGTTACTCCATAGTGACGTAGTTTCCCGATCAGAGTTTCATGATGAACACAATCAAAAGCCTTGGAGATCGCAAAATATGCTAATTGCATCTCGCGAATCCTCCCAGGCTCCAAAATATGTTGCACAAGCTCAACGCCAGCATCGATTGTTGAGCGACCCCGAGTAAAACCGAATTGTATATTTGACATTAATTTATTGGTATAAAATGTGCTAACAACTGCTTTAGGATTAATTTTTCGAATATTTTGCTAAGTGACGGTAGTATAGATATGGGGGAGCTAAAGTTATTGGGGCTTGATGCACTACCGCCTTTAAATAATGGAATTACTTTACTATCTTTCATCAAATCGGGAAACACGCCATCATCTAAACACTTATTAAAGATTAACGCCAAATGCGGCGCAATATAATCTATAATTGAGTTTACAATTATAATAGAAAGACCATGAATGTCAGCAGTTCTCTTCATGTCTAGAGATTTAAACGTTTTGATAACTTCTTCAGAACTAACATGTTTAAATTTAAATTCCAAATTAATATCACAAACCGAACTATTATTCCTCAGTAATGATTCGGCAAGAGCGGGAGATTTTAGTGGACGTAAACTTCCTACTGTGGTAGAGGTTATGTCGGTGTTTCTTTATCAAAAGAAAGTTCTTAAATTTCAACACCAACATAGTATTAATTTAACAATAACCAAAGTTCAAGAAAAGTGGACTGAAGCTGGTATTCCAACATGTGGCGAGGCTTATGCACAAAAAAAGCTTTCAAATTTATTAGATGAGGTTAAAAAAATACAAAGAAACACGAACCGTAAACAATCAGTCGCCCAAAAAAAAGAAAGAATCTAATTTTTCTGTGAAATTAAAAAAAATATTCGACATTGCTAAGCTGAATGTCAATAAGTACATTGATGAAAACAAAAAATTGTTTTTGGCCGGGCAGAGATCGAAAAATCGATTAGGATTTATTGATAATACTACTTCAACACAAGCGGAAGATCAACGTGATGACATAATGATTGTAGATTCTACTGGTTGGTTTTTATTACTATTTATTCTTACTTCTTTAATCTGTTATAACTATCAATTCTATATAAATATTTTTTTCTATTTTTAGGAACGGACGAGCCTACTGATAATATGATGCTTGCTGCTCAAAAACTTATAGGTCAGGAACATCATCAAGTCAAACATCTAATGTTGTATCAGACTATGAAAACCAGTTAAGTCAACAGTTTCAACCGAAAAAAATTAATGTCATGACACCTGAATTATGTGCAGCACTTGATCGAGGAAAAGTGACGAGCAGAAATGCTATTTTTATTTTAGCTGCTGCTTATAAGAGTGTTGGATTCGATCTTTGTACTCTCAATTTAAGCCACAGTACGATACATCGAGCGCGCATTCAACAAAGATCAAACATTGCACAGGATTTGAAAAAAAGAATTCCGTTCTGATGATCGCTATGTTGTCCACTGGGACAGTAAAATTCTACCTGATATTCTTGATTCGCAGTCTGTCGACCGTACTGCAGTTTTACTTTCTGTATCCGGAGTTGATCAGCTTCTTGGAGTTCCTAAAGCTGACAATGGAACTGCTCATGAACAATCTTCAGCTCTTATTACTACGTTAAATCAATGGAACGTTGCTCCTTACGTAAAAGCAATGTGTTTTGGTACTCCAGCTGTCAACACAGGTAAAGTTGTATTTGCATAAAGTACGTCATTATTATATTAATTTTCTGTTGTATAATATGACTTAAGATGAACGGAAGTGTTCTCTACTATCGCCCAAATTTAAGATCTTCTGTTTTTATATATTTTTATCTTTTTTTATTGTAGGCATCCATAACGGCACATGTGTTTTAATTGAAAAAATATTGGGGAGAAAGTTAGTGTGGCTTCCTTGTCGCCATCATGTTTTGGAAATCGTTTTACGTGGAGTTTTTGAAGTTTTTTGGAACACTACATCTGGTCCTAATGTGCCAATTTTCCTTCGATTTAAAAAAAGTTGGGATGACATTGATCAAACTAAATATAAAAGTCGCCTAGAGGATGAAAATGTGGCCAGCGCTTTAATTGATGATAAAATTAGAATTATTAATTTTATCAATAATTGCTTACAGGTAAAAATTGTTAACTCTAGCTCATTAATACAATTAAAACTATTATTTTTAACTTATGCTTATTAATTTTTTTTAGATGTCTCATCCTCGAGATGATTACCGAGAGCTTTTATTGTTATCTTTAGTTTTTCTTGGTAGTTGTCCAACTGATACGTACATTTTTAAGCGTCCTGGCGCTATGCATCATGCACGATGGATGTCAAAAGCCATCTATAGTTTAAAAATTTTTTATGTTTCGGGACCAATTTCGTCTTTCCGCTCGTGAAATAAACAATTTACATCAAGTACGTATCTTCATTCTTTTATTTTACATTGAAGCGTGGTTCACAGCAACATCTGCTATTTTGGCGCCAAACAAAGATTTAGAGTTGATGAAAAATTGATTTCGGATAAACACATCATCCCGGCGGTATCAAAAGATGCTTGTAGAAAGATGAAGGAACATCTGTGGTATTTGAATAATGAGTTAGCCACGATATCATTATTTGATGACAACGTATCAGTTGATATTAAAAGAAAATTATTGATGCAATTAACACCCAGGAAGGCTCTACATTGATGGATCAGCGATTTCATGTTGAAGACAAAGATCTACCATTGTTGTTGAAAAAGATTTGAGCAACTTTGTTTCAAACAAGTCATTGGAGCTATTTACAAAATTCGATTTACCCTCTGATTTCTTAGAAGAAGATATTTTATCGTGGCCTGATAATGAAAGCTACAAAATTTGTCTGGAATTTTTTAAAACCTTAAAAGTGACCAACGACGTTGCTGAACGGGGAATTGCGTTGATCGAAGAATATAACTGCTGCCTAACCAAAGATGAAGACCAGTTGCAGTATCTATTACAGGTTGTTCGCAATCATCGACAACAATTTCCCGATTATATTAAAAAATCTCTCCAATAATAGATATTTGATGTAATTAGATTAGTACATACTTTTAAAAACCTTAATAATAAAGAAATCAGATATATAAACGTTTATGAGAGAATTAATTAATGTTTAGCAAAAAATTTAATCCCCATTTTTCCCATAAAGTTAACAATTTTAGTAAAATTTAGAATTTTCGATCAAATTTAAAAAAAATTGAATTTTGATCGTAAAAAACTCTTAAGCACGTGGACTAATCGAAAATCTTATCAATCCCATTTTGTAGAGCGTTCAATTCCCTACAATAACTATAGCAGCGATTCATTAGTTGATTAGTCGTTTGAACAGTACAAAAATCAGAAGAAACAAAAATATTTTTTCCCGTGTTATTCTTATGGGAATTAAAAAAATGCGATGAGGACATACTTAATATTAATATTAAGAGCTCCGGTTTTCATTGGCGGTTCGTGACGTCAAAAGGAAACTTTTAAGCCTGTTTGGAAAAAAAAATATTTTTTTTTTATTTTTTTGAAACACCCTAGTATACAGCTATCCGATTATAAGCTTATAGAGAGGCTGTATATTTAAGAAATTTAATTTACTGTTCCATTACTGGAACTTTATATGTAATTGATATGTATTGTGAAAATCAAAGTGTCATGAAATTATCTTCTAGTCAACAGTGTCACGACAGATCAAAACATATAGATGTGCGTTATCATTATATCAGATAGGTCATCAATGATAGGGCCATTAAAATTACATATGTACCTACTGACCAAATGCCTGCTGACCTTCTTACTAAGGGTTTGTGTCATATAAAACATTTAAATTGATGAATATGTTGGGTATTGCAAGTGCATAAGTGTGTATGATGCACAGTGGTACTGTATGTATTCATAAATATGTTAGGTATTTTAAGTGTTTATTTTGATAAGTGGGGGTGTTAGTAAATGTATCAAAATAATTAATAATTGATTACACCTCTACTTCAACTACTACTAACGCTATCTAGTGAGTAAGCTTGTTACTAACATAATGTATGCCATTGTTCTTTTGAATAAAATCAGTTCATTGCGAATATCCGACGTGTTTTAATAAAATTGTTATAACTAAATTAGCCCTTTACAGCACTGAAATGCAGTTCTGCATCATACTATTGGAACTCGCCTAGAAGTCCAAACAAATATTTTCACGCCTTACAACGCAACGTTGCAGCCCTGTATCAAACCATTCTAATGAAAAAGTTGCAAACTTTTTTTTCCAGATGAAGCTACCAGCTTATTTTGATGAATTGAAGTGCGGAACTTGTTAAAACCGGTTTGCGTAGTTTACGCGCGCATTCAATTGTATTTTTTTATTGTAAAAATGATTTACTTCTAAATTGTTGTGAAGTAAGGGTAAGATATCCTTTTTTATGGATTTGATACAGTACAAATGTTTTTTTTTATTTATGTACAGATATAGAACGCAATTTTATTTATATATTATTTCTAATACCTGTTATTCCTCTTCCAGGCTCAATATGAGTAAAAAACTTCCTTCTTTGACGTCTCAGGAGTTGGAAAATATTCTAGGCCAATGGGAAGATAGTGAAGATGGCTTAGACTACTCAGACGATGATGAGGTAGCTGATCCATCATACATAATGAAGGGAAATGAGCACCAAGATTCGGATGAAGAACTTAAATTAACCATAACTAAAATATATCATTGAAACTATGCTTATAAATTATATACAAATAATGCAGAGGAAACCTTACGAATTGTTTGACCAGACGGCGCACACGCGCTACGCCCGCGCGCCGCGCAGCCCGTGCCGCTCCTGGACACGTGACGAACGGATTATGCCATGTGTTATTTTTAAAGAACTTTTCTAGTCACTTACTGTTGAATTAAATGAAACGAGTGTGTACTTTAGTTTCCTTATAATTAATACTTTGAATAGGATACATTAAGAGAAGCGAACGCGAACAGAGTGAGTGAGTACACAGTGTTGCAACTTAGCATTAGTGAGAAGGCGGAAATTTAAATACATTTGACACACCCACCAAATTAAAGCCTTCTTATTTTATAACTAACATAGAAGTTTACAAATATGACACATCATACAGATGAATTGGTATGCTGATATGTTATTCAACTATAATGATGAAAGAAACTACTTATTTACTTATTTAAGGTTATACCAATTTTATCTCTTAGATATTGAAATCTCACACGAGCAAGAGCTTTTGTAAATATATCAGCACACTGTTCTGTAGTACATAGGTACTTTACACATATTTCTTTTCTTGACATTTTTCTTGAATAAACTTATATTTAACATCAATGTGCTTACACCTTTTATGAAAGTCCATATTTTAATCACTGATATTGCACTTTGATTGTCTATATTTAAACTGATACTGTCTTGATTATATGCACTAATATCAAGTAGTAGTCTTTGATCCACAATGCCTCTTTTGCAGCGGAACATGCAGCCATGAATTCTGCTTCTGTTGTAGACAGGGCTATGCTTTGCTGTCGCTGAGTTGCCCATGTTATAGCTGCAGCATTCTTGGTAAACACATACCCAGTTGTAGATCTTCTTGTGTCACTATCAGCTGCATAATCAGAGTCACTGTAGCCTTCTACAGTATTATTCTTCACTTTTGAATATAATATGCCCATCTCTTTGGTTTCTTTTAAATACTTTAATATCTTCTTAACAACAGCCCAGTGAGTACTATCATAACAGTTTAGATAACGACTTACTAAGCTCACTCCAAACATAATATCTGGTCTACTTACTATTGCAAGATGCATGAGTGAACCCACTGCTTCTTTGTATGGTATTTTCACTTCAGATACTATATTTTTCTTCTCCAGTTTGGTGTGGGGTCTATTGGAATACTATTTCCATTTGCATTAACCATATTAAAATTTCGTAGTAATCTTTCAATATACTGTTGCTGATGAATAAATATATTACCATTTGATCTTTCTATCTGTAATCCCACATAATTTGTAGGCTCCATGGTTTTTATTTCAAAGTATTGTTTAAGGTTATCTATAACTTTGTTAATAGCATCATCATCTTTACATATTATCAACCCATCATCCACATACAATAGGAGATATATTTTTATTTTGTTTATATGACCAGTAAACACACATTGATCAGAGTGGCTATTAACAAAACCAAATTTATGTAATACAGATTTGAATTTATCATTCCAACACCTTGGGGCTTGTTTTAAGCCATATAATGATCTGTTCAATTTACATACAAAGTTTGGTGGAGATTCTATTCCTTCAGGAGGATTCATATAAATATTTTCTTTAATATCTCCATAGAGAAAAGCTGTTTTAACATCAAATTGTACAATTTTTAGATCATATTGACATGCTTCTGAGAGCAATATTCGCACTGAGTCATATCTCACTGTTGGAGAGAATGTTTCGGTGTAATCTATCTGATAATGCTGGGAACACCCTTTAGCACAAAGTCTGGATTTGTATATTATACCAGAAGGATCATTTTAATACGGAACACCCACCTGCATCCAATTGTCTTTACTCCAGGGGTTTTCCACCAGGGTCCATGTTTCATTGTTCTCATGTGCTTTTAGTTCCTCCATTATAGATTGTTTCCACTTTTTTTCATTCGGTGATGATATGGCTTCACTGTAGGTCTGTGGCACATCTGTTTCTGAAATTCCTTTACATAGATAAGTATTATTATCTTGTTTCTTTGCCTTAGATCTAGTTTTAATATTGCTGTCATGTTCTATGTTAATTTTAGTTTTAGGTATATACAGAGAGTCATCATTTGATTGATATGATTCATCATTTGAATGAAATGAGTCATCATTGCTGGAGCTTTCAGAAACTTTTGATTCAGAACTGTCATTGGAATTTTCTTGTAATTCAGGACTAAGCATTATGTGTTTATTTTTATTAACCTCATTTTCATCTGTAGTTAGGGGCACAACTACATGGTTTTGGGTTAATGAACTTTCCATAAAAACAACATCTCTACTTATTACTCCTTTCTTTGTCTTTGGATCAATGAACTTATAGCCTTTTGTAGTATCACTATAGCCAATAAAAATCATTTTGCTTGCCTTAGAATCCAGTTTTCGAAGCTTCTCTTTTGGTATTTTGACCATAGCTTCACAGCCAAAGATTTTCAGGTGACTTACATCAGGTTTCTTCCCTGACCACATTTCCTCAGGTGTAGCATATGACAGTGCACGGGTAGGGCAGCGGTTGGTAATGTAAGCTGCTGTGGATACTGCTTCAGCCCAATAACTTTTCTGTAAATCAGAGTTAATTAGCATACAGCGTGCCCTTTCCATAAGTGTGCGATTCATACGCTCAGCTAATCCATTTTGTTGAGGCGTATATGAATTAGAAGTCTGATGGATAATGCCTGATTTCTTTAAGTAATTGGAGAAATCATTACTAAGGTACTCTCTACCATTATCAGAACGTAGACATTTTATTTTAAAATTTAGTTGATTCTCTACTAAGGCTTTGTATTCTTTGAATTTTAAAATACTTCTGATTTATTATGCAAGAAATATACATATACTTTCCTTGTATAATCGTCAATGAATGTGAGAAAATACCTGGCTCCTCCAAGTGATTTTACCTCCATGGGTCCACAGACATCAGAATGTATCAACTCCAGAGGATTCAGTGCTCTGGAACCTTCAGAAGGAAATGGTAACCTGGATTGTTTTCCTTTTTGACACAGCTCACAGACCATTTGATTTTTGTTTTGAATCAATTTCACTCCATCTGTACAATTACTTAGTTTATTTAAATCATTAAAATTTAAATGTGCCATCCTCTTGTGCCACAGTAAGAAATCAGTCTCATTCATTTTACAACTGTATGCTGTGACAGTGTCAGTATTCAGCCTGTACATGTTATTGATGAGATTTGCCGCTGCTACTTCTGTATTCATCTTATTGAATATTTTACAGCCCTGTTTTGTGAACTGTATGGAGCATCCATTCTTCATAATTTGGCTTACAGACAATAAATTGGTTGTCAATTCAGGTACATACAGTACATGTGTAATCTGGATAGTTTGTTTAACATTATTTGAACCAATTACATTCAAGTCTATCTTGCCACAACTTTTCACCGGAAGCATTTTACTATTTGCTATCTTTATACTTGTGATCGGAGGGGGTACTTCATCATAAAGCCAGTCTTGTCTCATGGTAAGATGCATTGAAGCACCTGAATCTATGTAGAACCCATCATCATACTTAGTTGCAGCAGAGAACACAGCTACATAGCTTGTGTCTTTATTTTTATTTTGTATTGCTTTCTTTGACTTACAATTTTTGCTTATATGTCCATATTTGTTACAAATAAAACATCTTGGACCTTTCTTTGGGTTGTTCTGAGGATCCTTTACATTATTGTGCTTTGTATAAAGTACTGTAGTGTCTGAATCAATTGATTTTACTTCTTGAAGTAATTTTGTTTTGATTAAGTCAGCACTAATCTTTACTCCAGAGCTCTCTATGCCCATAATCATTGGCTTGTAAGAATCCGGCAAACCGGCCAACATCAAAGTTCCCAGCCACTCATCATCAACATTGAAGTTGATGTTCCTCAATTGTGAGCGGAAGACATTATTTTATTTACATAAGATTCTACACTTTCGCTCGTCTCCAATGTAGTATTAATTAAATCCTTTAATAAGCCAACTTTTCTAGTTAATCCTCTGTCTTCAAATGCTTTGGTAAGGTTATCCCATAATTGTTTGGCATTTTCTGCTTGTTGGATGTGTACATACAGGATTGGATCAACCAATAATATTAATTTGGACTTAGCTTTGACGTCATCCTTCACTGCTTTTGGATCATTGGGGTTTGGTTCTGCCGATATGCAATTATGCAAGTCTTCGTGCTGTAGGTATGCTTTTACAGCAAAACTCCACGTAGACCAATTTTCCCGTCCCGTCAGTTTGGGAATTGACATAGTTATGTTATTCATTTTGCAAAGAAATCTGAAATAGCTGAAGTACAGAAAGAACTCGCGAGCCGGTAACTTTGAGGGTATGCACGCGTGAGCACTTTACGTTATCACTATTTTACGTTAATCACTTTATTGTAATACTGTTAACTTATGCAAAAAAAAAACGTTATAGCTATCTGGGCCCATAACCTGTTGAATTAAATGAAACGAGTGTGTACTTTAGTTTCCTTATAATTAATACTTTGAATAGGATACATTAAGAGAAGCGAACGCGAACAGAGTGAGTGAGTACACAGTGTTGCAACTTAGCATTAGTGAGAAGGCGGAAATTTAAATACATTTGACACTTACCTACAAATGACACTTGATATTGTCAATGATGTAAAAGTTGCCCATGGCATTAGTATTGTCTCCGATTTTCCACATGTAAGAAAATTATCGCGTAAATGACAAACAGCACCAAATATTACTTGTGGACTCGCAGGTTGTTGACTCTCAAGGTAAATTTTTCTATAAAATTTTAGAGCCAAGCGATGTCACCTCTACATACTTCCCAACAATAAATCACATTTGTATATTCGATAGCAATGAAAGGCATTGTTATTAAACCCTTCCATATTAATCAAACGCAATCTTAGTTTCAAAAGTCTAAAGCCGCATGTCGGATCGTTAATCGCGCGAGAAAAATAATTTGGCTGTTGTAGCACTTTTTTAAAAAGCGCAATTTAATACAAAGTGTTACATAGTACTGTCTTTACTGGTCGAGAGTTTAACCCCAAGAGCACGCGGCGGGGTGCGCGCCGTCATTATATAGACTGCTGGTTAGGGTCGAGTGAACTAGGAAAAAAAATTATTTTTTTTTAGTTTTACCTAACCTGTGTCATTAACTGATGACCGTACATGAAAGCTTTATTCATGCTAAAAATCAAAACCCTACGCCTTTATTTTGAGGTGGCGCGCTATGAGAGTAATTTGAAAAAAATAACAATTTTTTCGTCTATCGTGTACCTGCACGTCAATGTTATTGTGTATCTATATGTAATAAAACTTATATTTCACGTTACTTTAAAGGGTTAACTTGTTCTTCTTTGCATAGTTTTCTTAAACTTTCTCATTTAAGTGGTAAATTCAAGTGTAAAAAAAAAGTCAGATTTTTCGTCAATAAAATGCCAAAAACTCGAAAGGACTTGCGATGCCCCTTGTCTGGTGATCCAATGAAACTAAGTGATAATGTGTTACCAACTTATTGTGATATTATAAAATATTACTTGTGCTTAAGAAGTGACTTACTGGAACTGAATAATGGTAAAGATCCTGCAGTGAAAGATTTGTGTGAAATGATAGCCGCTGATATTGAAAAAAATTTGGAACAAGACGTCAATTCCCATTATAAGCCATCAACAAATAGTTGCCAGATTGATTTCCTATTATAATAAATACAAGAATGTGAAGAAATTACGCAATGAAAAGAAAAAGCAAATGTTCTACGAAGAATCTGAATCAAAGTTATTTGACATCGCAACTTGTAAATGTGAATCCAGAGAAGTTTGTAAGTGTGTAATTAAAGTCCCTATTGCGGAAGAAACCTTTTTGAAAGACCAAAGAAATAAATGAAAAATGTATATTGGGTCTGTTGATAAAGTGTCTACTAAATCTATCTGCCGTAAAGAGACAAGGAAGAGAAAGTATGATGAGTTTTTAAAAAAAGCCAGTAGTATCCCAAGTACTTCTTCTGATCCAATTCTTAATTCTTCTTCTAGTAGTTCGTCCATTGCAGCATCAGACGAGGATGAAGATGTGATTTTTTAGAACAGTACAACAATAACGACTCAATCAACTGAACAAATGAGAAGTAAATTGCAAAACTTAGCTACTGCTTGTGACCGAACTGGAGTCTCTGACCGATCTGCTGCATTGTTGGATTTAAACGTTATCAGCACTGAAAACTCGTCAAAAGTAATAAATCGAAGTAAAATACGTAGAGAGCAAAAAAGGCACGCAAAGATTTACAAAGCTTTGAGAGCAAACAAATTTTGACGGCTATTTACTTTGATGGTCGTAAAGATAAAACTTTAATCGTGACAAAAAGTGGCAGTGTCTCACAACGGAAGAATATTACTGAAGAACATATTTCAATTATTTCGGAGCCTGATTCTGAATATATCGGTCATCTTTCTGTTGATTCTGGGAAAGCCACGATTATTGTGAAACATATAATTGAGTTTCTTGAGTCAAAGTTTGAATATCGGCCATATTTGGTAGCTATTGGATGTGATGCTACCGCTGTAAATACAGGACATAAAAATGGAGTCATAACTTTATTAGAAAAACATCTGCAAAGACCTTTGCAATGGTTTGTGTGCTTGTTACATGCAAATGAACTACCACTTCGTCATTTATTTACCAGCCTTAATGGTACAACTACAGGACCAAACAGTTTTTCGGGGACCATAGGGAAAATGTTAGAAAATTGCCAAAATTGTCAAATATACGTGTTCGAACGCATTCCCATTGAATTACCGGATTTGAATACTAAGACCCTTAGCACTGATCAAAAATATTTATACGAAATATGCTCTGCCATTTCAACAGGTACGGTCCCACAAAACTTAGCCAGCAAATATCCTGGTAAACTTGCACATTCACGGTGGTTGACTTGCGCTAATAGAATTCTTCGTTTATATGTTGGAACAACGAAACCTTCTCAATCTTTAAAAGATCTTGCAACCTTCATAATGAAAGTCTATGCACCAACTTGGTTTGACATTAAAACAAAACCTTCTTGCAAATATGGTCCAATTCATATCTTTAACATGATTGAAAGATGTTTGTATCTACTGGATGACCAAAAAAGCGTTGTTATAAAAATTATTCAGAGAAATTCCTTCTTTACATATCCCGAAAACATACTATTAGTAATGGTACAAGATGATGAGTCTGATATAAGGGAACTAGGACTTCGTAGAGTTTTAAAGGCAAGAAAATAGTTTAAAGGAAAGAAAGTAAGAGAATTTCAACTCCCAAATCTTAAAATCCATGCATCTAATTATTATGGTTTGATTGATTGGTCAAATGAAAAAATAACAGAACCTCCGACCACCATGAAATATAGTGACGCAGAAATTTCAAGCGTGATTTCCTCAGGTGACAAATTATTTGAAATCGAAAAGTATCCTTGCCACACACAGGCAGTAGAACGGTGCGTCAAGCTAATTACTGAGGCTTCTTTATCTGTTTGTGGGCCAGAGGCAAGAGATGGATTCATTCGCACGAGGATAAAGGCAAGGCAAGACGTACCAGTATTTGACACAAAATCACAATTTTTTAAGGAAAAAGAAGAGTTTGTAGCTTCTGCTTCCGAATGTTAAAATGCTTTTATTTAATATATTTTGTATATTTATAAGTACTTCTACTTAATATCAACTTCAATATTTTCATTTAAATTTATTGTGTTGTTTATTTAACTAGCTACCTTTTCCGAAGAAAAATGTCTTACGTGATTACTTTGAACGGAAAAAACTCACTATTGAATGCTAATTTTTTACCAGCTTCAGAATTAGGTGAAGGTCAATTTGAATGTGCATTGATATATTTTAAATCGTATAATTCGATACCAAATGTAGACAATAGTAATAATCTTTTTCACTATGGAGACAAGATGATAGAAATTCCTATTGGGTCATATGAAATAAATGATGTTTTTCATTATATAGAGACAAAAGTTTTTGAACAGACACATGGAAATCCGGAAAAACAAATGGATATGATTTCCGATGCACACACAATGAAATGTACTATTTATTCACCACATTACAATATTCACTTTTATAAAGAACGTTCTATCGGTTCTTTTCTAGGTTTCACTAAACGTAAATTACCAAAGAAAACAGTTGACATTTCCGACACTTCTATTGATATTCTTATTACAAATACCGTCAGAGTCACCTGTAATTTAATTGAGGGATCGTACTTTAATAATGTTGCCGCCCACGTCATTCATGAATTTTCTCCAAATGTTCCACCAGGGTGTCAAATATTAGAAACACCAGCTAATCCTATATATTTACAGCACAAAAGTAATTCCATTCAATATTTCGAAGTTCGCCTTATTAATGAGCATGATGAATTAATCAATTTTAGAAATGAAAATATATCAGTCAGACTTCATATAAAACGAACGTAATAGCATATTATGATTTATTCGAAATGATAAACTATAAAAAAGCGCACGTGTTGCCACAGAGTTCCAGTAGCATGCAGGTTTTAAGCGAGCTTACAACTATACGAACGAAATCAAAACCAATAGAACACAAAAAAGAATCAACAAGGAGTCCTACAAAAGAAAACAAGCTGTTCTTAAGCTTTTTTAGGTTGGAAACTATGTCATTCATTTTGGATATATCAAAAAAAAATAAACTATGATGATTCCATGGAAAGTATAGAAGTGTATTCTTACTATCCTTTCAACGATAATTCCAAAAATAATGATAAGATAAGAATTTCCATACATCAGCAAAATTTAATTGTATTACTATGTCAAAGCAGTATTTATGTAGAAGGATCTATTGAAAGGGATGGCAATTTTGTCTATAACAGTCCTACTTACCTATTTCAAGACCTTAGATATAAATTGAATTGAATGGAAATTGATAGATCGAAAAATTGTGGTATTACAAGTGCTATGAAAGGTTATGTTTCTTATAATGAAGGCATGGTGAAAGGTTTAAAAAGTTTTGGATGGTACAATGATACTGTAAAAAATATGGAAGATGAATTCGGCTTTAATATTCCTCTGTCTCACCTACTTGGGTTTGCCGAATATTACAAAAAGATCATTGTTAACGATAAACATGAATTAACATTGAATCGAAGTAGCACAAATTATAACTCAGCGGTTGTAAAAAATGCGAATAAAGATGTGAAAATAAACATAACGCGTATTACATGGAGAATGACAATTATACGTCTTTCTGATAAAGAAAAACTTAAGCTTTTAGATTTGATAGAAAAAAATATACCAGTCGAAATCGCTTTTCACACATGGGATGTTTATGAATATCCATTACCACCTACAACTAATACACATATTTGGGCTATTAAAACTGCTTCTCAGTTAGACAAACCTAGATATGTTCTAATTAGTATTCAAACAGCCTGAAAAAAATGATAAAAGCAAAGATATGAGTACCTTTGATCATTGTAATATAGTAAATGCAAGGCTTTATCTAAATTCGCAATACGACCCATATGAATGTCATGGGTAATTTCGAAAACGACAAATTTCAAATCTAATTTCAAAATATGATCCTGTACTTCGTGAACATCTTGTAAGATCTAAAATGTGTGGCAAAATTTCAATCACTTATATGTCACTACAAATACAAAACGAATTTATTGTCATTTTGAGAAATAATATTCGCCAACATATCATCGGACAAATAAAAAAGGCTAAGTATAATTCAATTATATTCGACAGCACTCCAGACCTTTCTCATAAAGATCAAACAAGTCAGATATTAAGATACGTATTAATCGAAAATCAGGAAGTAAAAGTAGTGGAATCTTTTATAGATTACATTGAAACTAAAGACAAAACTGCTGAAGGAATTTCAAAGATGATTTTGAACAAGCTTCAAGCTGATGGCCTAGATGTAAGCAACTGTAAAGGTCAAGCATATGATAATGCTGCTGTTATGGCTGGACAGCATTCAGGAGTTCAGCAAAGGATTAAAGAAACAAACCTTAAAGTTGAATTCGTACCTCGCTCAAATCATTCATTAAACCTAGTTTGTTTACACGCTGCCTCAGTTGACGTGAGTTCATTATCTTTTTTCGGCACTTTAGAACGCAGCTATTAATTTTTTTCCGCATCTACACATCGTTGGGAAGTTCTGACAGGAGCTACAGACAAAAGTTTAAAAAGGGTTCAAGACACGCGGTGGAGTGCAAGAGGCGATGCCGTAAATATGACATGGCATCATTACAAAAACATTCTCGTTGCTTTGGAAAAAACTGACAGAAGTAGGTGAAAGTTTAAACACTAGGACAGATGCAGGAGCTTTACTTGTAACGATGCAGTCATTTTCCTTTCTTTGTTTCTTGGGCCTTTGGCAACCGGTGCTACAGGAAGTAAATGATACACAAAGATATTTTCAAACAAAGGGACTTAACGTAAGATTGTGCGTTCAGAAAATAAATGCTTTGCAGGTGATATTGACAGAGAAACGAGAGGAATGGTTAGATGGCGCTGTAAGTTATGCAAAAAATATGTGTGAAAAACTCGGAATTTCCATACAACTTCAGAGGCGCATAATAAAAAGGTATATTTTTGATGACGGAACTAGAAATGCTAACTTGTCTTGTGAAAATGAGTTGACACGAAAGCTGTTTTCTTCGTTAGATAAAATCACTGTAGAAATTCGGGAGCGTTTCCAGCAGCTACAGAATTTAGCGGATAAGTTTGCTTATCTAACGCCGGCCATATTATTAGATCCAGACGACACTAAATGTAATCTAGACTGTCTGTTGAAAATCTGTCGAAATTGACGAGCAGGATTTCAAGCTGGAACGACATCGACTGCGGACTTTCGTTGCTGCTACAGGCAACGAAAATAAATTAATTAATGCAGACTCACTTGAATTATTTAAATTTATTGTGAAATCCCAGCTGGAAGATGCTCTGCCTAATATTTTAATAATGCTACGAATATTTTTCACAGTTACCATTAGCAATGCCAGCTGTGAGAGAAGTTTTTCAATATTGAAGTTGATTAAAAATTATTTAAGATCAACAATGAGTACTTTAAGACTAACTAATTTGGCTATCTTGTCTATTGAGCAAGAGGTGTATGATGCAATAGACATTGATGGTGCAAAGACTTTGCTCTTAAAAAATAGACGTATAAATTTTAAATTTAACAATATATTAATAAAATAATAATAGAGACGGAAGGTTGGTTTTTATGGTCAGAAGTACTTATAATATTTTTCAATAAAAATATAAATATTACATAATAGTATAGTTCTAGTTTTTATTAAAAATTGATTTGCGTTTTATATTCGATTTGCTAATTATTTAATCTTGTCGATAGTCAAGTTGTAGGTACCTAATCTTAAGTGATAGGCATTGTACCTGTTATAACAATGCATCTAAGTAGTTGAAATGAAATATTTTTTTGGATTAATAAACATGATTGTAAAACTTAGATAAAATTTTTTATTTAAAATCTTACCTGTATGATGCAAAACAATGATGACTGTTCTTGCCGAAAAGTTTTCTAGAATTAATGTATGTATACATTAAATTAAAATACCTAAATAAGAGGGCGGCAAAATTGTCTTCCGCTCTGGGCGGCCGACAAACACGCTACGCCGCTGGAAAGATGTGTAGACTTTTGAATACAAAGTGTTCCGGACACTGTGTGACAAAAAGATACACATGGCGAGACATGTGTTAAATGGAAATTCTCATCTTCAATTGGAAGTGAATCTCGGAGATCGTCTTATTTTAACAAAAGATGAATGGATGACAACATTGAACAGCTAAATCGTACATCATCTTTTGAAATGATTGTTTTGAACCAAAACAAGTATTTGAATGTAAGCTCTTCCACTTGTTACATGAGTTTATTAATTTCTGAAGCAGAATGGAAAAGTATTCAACAATGTATACAGTGTATCAATTTACGTTTAAAGGAACTCGTGAAACTTCGTTTAACGTTTATTAATCGATTCAATATGTTTAAGAAACAATTTAAAATGTGTCACCTGCAAAATCGAGATCAATTTATAAAATGATGGAAAAGTTATGTGATAAAAATTCTATAGTCGACTGTGAAATCAAAAGTTTAGGTAAAAATATTCTGTACAACAGTTGTTTCCTTTTGTGTAAATATGAACAAACTTTATAGTAAAATGAATATATTTATGTAAATTTTCGTTTCATTTATCCTTTTACCCATCTATCTACTGACTTTTTTTTCATACTACATCGTCTTCATTAATTACAAACAAGATTAAATTGTGGTTTGCGGTTGTTTGAAAGGTTGTGGTATAAATTCAATCTATATATGTATAACACTAACAGAAAACTAACAACAATTTGCTGTTACATTTTACTAGTGAATGATCGTCTTGAGTTTTGTTTACAATAATTATGTTTTACTATTGTGATTTCTGTAAAAAAAACGTACCATCAAATAGACTCATTGCTCAATCTCGGAGTAAACGTCATAAACTATTAAGTGTTTTTGAGCCTAATGAAGATTATGGAATAAACTTCATACAGTCATATTTGAAAAACAGAATTTCTACATACAAGATCAACGAAGCGAAGGAATTTATCACACCGTTATTTTACCTACACAAAATCAAAAATAAAGTAATTGAGCTTATCAAAACTGCTCTTCAAGAACATAGGTTTTTGAAAATCAATATTGAATTGTTTACTTCATACAGTCTATTAAAAGATGGTGAAATTATTTATGATGATAAAACTTTTAATACAAGGAATGAACTTATCAATAAAGATAGCGATTTAAAAGAAATATATGACAATTTTAAAAGCGTAATATTTAAAAAAACTGAAAAATTTAAAGAAAAAGGAAGTGGATGGACTTTTGAAAAAATTCTATGTTTGGAAGTAAATATTAACAAATGTAAAGAATTGATAGCAGGCTCTTATTTACCTCTACCAAAGTGGATTGAGAAGAAACATGCATGTGTTAACGTGAAGAACTATGATGATGGTGCTTGTTTCGCATGGGCGATCGTCTCTGCGTTATATCCAGTTCCAAAAAATAGTGATCGGATCACCTAATATCCTCATTATAAAAATGTATTAAACATTCAAAATATAAATTTTCCTGTAACGATGCATAATACTCAATTATTTGAAAAGCAAAACATTGACATTAACATAAACATGTACGGTGTGGAAAAAGAAATGATAGTTGGACCATTATATCATTCAAAATTCACAAATAGAAAATACCATATCAATCTTTTATATTTTGAAAACGGTAATAAATCTCATTGTGTAGATTAAAAAAACTTCCGAATTTAATATCTAATCAAATAATTTTATTTTTAGGATGTATGGTATTTTTTAATAACAAAGAAAAATTAGAAGGACATAGACGGATAGGATGTGTAAAAACATTAGTTAAATTATTACAAGGTGAAATATATACCTTAATTTTAAGAGTTACAGACGACAATTAGATTTACCATTTGTGTTCTTGGTAGCGGTTTTTGGTAGTGGTTCCAATGAACCACTACCAAAAACGTGTGATAATTCATGTTCTACAAATGTAAAAAAACATATACTTTGCAATTATGCTTATTATGTTCATAGCAGTTATGATCAATCATTATGTAAATATACATCATAGTGCGGTAAACACTGTAGAACATTTTATAAAAAGATATATACTCTGAAATTGGAATGATTTCCAAAATAATGTCCAACACTAAACCGTTGAACTCATTATCAGAAGAAGAATTTATCCGCTTTAAAACGTTGAAAGTCTGTCATATTTGTGAGAAACCATTTAAATCAGAAAATGATCGAGTAATCGATCATTGTCCGGCCTTACAGGTAACTTTAGGAATGCAGCTCATCGACAATGTAATTTAAATTATACGCTAGCCAACTATGTTCCAATAATATTCCACAACCTTTGTAGTTATGATAGTCATTTATTTATAAGCGAATTAGCTAAATATAAGCAATATCCCCTCAATTGTATTGCTAATAACAAAGAAAAATATATTTCATTCTCTCAACGGTTATCATTCCAATCTAATAAAAGAATTGATTTAAGATTCATCGGCTCATACAAGTTCTTATCAGAGAGTTTGAACAATCTAGTTAACAATGGTTTCATAAAGACTTTGTTCCAAAAGTCAAGAAGTTGTCACTTGTACTTGACAATGCTCCAGGCCACCCAAAGAACAAGAATTTAAATCAAGTGATGGGAATATCCAAACCATCTTTCTACCACCAAACTGCACACATTTATTACAGATAATGGATCAGAATGTTATCCAAAAAGTAAAGTCCTTGCATAAAAGTAAATTACTGATCCATATTATAATATCTCCTGAGATATAATATGGATCAGTAATTTATTTTTATACAAGGTATGCTTTTATATGTGAACTCAATTGAGTTTAAAGGAAGTGGTATTCTCTCTCGCTCATGCTTGGAAGTCTGTTCATCTGACTTAATCCAATCTTCATGAAAAAAGTTATGGCCTACAATGAATGCTGTATCAGAAACAGAAGAATGGGATCTTGAAGATAATCTACCTATTGCCTATTAGTTACAAAATATATCAGAAAGAAGATTGGAAACAAGTGAAGAAAATTCAAATTCTTAGTTTGAAGGGATCGAAGAAACAGAGTTAATTATGACAGATGAAGAAATATGTGAAGCAGTACAAGAAGAAGAAAGCTTTGTAGAAATATTGGAGCCACTAACTACTACAACTGTTAAACCAGATGAAGCATTTAATTGTTTCAATACCTACATAACATGGGCAGAAGAAAACGGCATATTTCCCAAAGATATTATAATTCTTCGAAACATGCGAAAAAGTTTTAGGCAAGGACTACAAATTGCGCAAAAGCAGACCTCAAGTAAGGATTATTTTTAAACTATGTAATTACATAATAATATGTACATGTTAATTTAATACATTATATATATTCTCTCTATGAAATGCTTTATTTGATTGCACCCTCTAATTTTTAATAGTGGCGGATTAGTGAGCTTATACAGTAAACATATCTTTCTTAGCAAGTAGCGTCCTATATCACGGTTTTTCAATTTAAATCAGCGTCCCAGTGATTTTGAACGACGAATATATGGACGCTGATTTGATTTCGTTCCACATTCGTTGTGTTAAAAGACTAAAACAGTGACTAAAAAAATGAGTAAATCAAGAGTACAGAAAAGTAAGTATTATTAGTATTAATATTGTGAAATAATATTTAGCAATATTTTCAGAACGGAAGTATTATCAAGAATGTTTTATTTAAAATAATCTATTTACATGTAATGTTGTTTGTGTACTCTTGTTTCTTTTTCCTTTATTAAAAATGAACGTATTAATTTTCATATAAAACCAAAGATTTTTTATAATTAGAATATATTTTCTTTAGTAAAGAAAGACGTTACTATCTAAACAGTTTAGTGACAATGACTTTGAAATGTATTCTACATTATTGCCATAGTTGAATATCATAATCAGTAGATTAAGAAAGAAGTTATTTTATGGTTAATAAATAAATGCACTCGAAAGGAATTTTGATTGTTTAACTAATAAATCAGCTGCTCATGACCAAAGAAAATCTTACTAATACCTATGCCTTGAGACAGCGTGTTGAAAGTTTCTCATGCAATAATTTTTTTTAAAGAAGTCTTTTAATCTAACTCTTTCGTCTATTTGTCAAAGCTACTATACCCTTACATTGTATAAGCTAAATAAAATTTGAAATTTATTGTTTAACCTGTACCATAAATACCTGTTGGTATTAGCCGAAGTCAAAATTCTAATCTTAAACATAAATTCCACTTAATTAAATTAAATGGGATTTTTTTGCATATAGAGTGATGTTTAAAAAATATTTTTGTCACTTACCTACGGACTTCTATGTTTGTTATATGTGTAGTAGAAAAGTATATAAAAACTAATTATTTTGAGTACTTTAATATGTACTTTTAATTTAAAACACCAAACCTTTTGAAATAAGTGTCGGATATCAGATATATTATATACCCTGTTAACGAATACCGTTACCGAATAACGAATACGATGCATGTCTGGAACAGTTTTTAATTTCGAATAGATATTTTTCTCGGACTTGCGCACTGGTGTAAAAAGCTACGTAAATAAATTGACCTTTATAAATTCAATCGAATTTGTATTTCACGTAAAGTATGCAGTTAATATGCTTTTCATATCAATCGTCATTAAAATGTTTATTTGACGGTTTTAGTTATGTACATAATGATTAAATGTACGTAAAAATGTGGATTGTTAAACATTTATTCAAAATACCACAGATTAATCTTTCGTTGTTGAAATGAGAGAAGTATTTGATGTTAAAAATAACGGGAACATAAGTTTTTCTTAAGCTAGCCAGCAGCTTACCTGTGTGTGTGAAGTTGTTTATTTAAATGTCATTAATTATACTTATTGAATCTCTTGATCAAAACAATTAATTTTCTATTAATGATTGGTGGAAGAGGGTATTAATTTTTTAACAATTTATTGCATTGTTCTTATCAATTTAAGAAATGTAAAAATGGATTCGAACCAAGTACCTGTTTTTTCAAACGCAGCACTATATACTACATAGCCCCTGCCAGATAAATTTATATTACTTAACACTAGCATTAGCTTATCTTCATTTTTAGATAGAATTTGAAAAAATATATATTTTCAGGATATTTATAGGAGCACCTATTTTTTTTAATCAAAAGAACGGTAGTTTATATAGACGTGGACGACTATTTAACTCGACACGACTTCTTACTGTTAAAAGATTATCAATAGCTGTGGACAATAACACATTTCATTGTTATAACATATACTATAATAACACATACCATTGCCTTACTTGCCTCTTGGGTACAATTAGATTATCTAATGTAGCAGGGAATACGCTGATAGGAGTAAGTGACCAATGAAGGGGGAGTAAGTAACTCACTCAATAGACTAAACGCAACAGCTGAAGCTCCTACTTCTCGTCTGTTCTCTGTAAGAATGTGGTATGTCACCAGTCGAGCCCGCCCATTTTTCTGCTATAAAAATAATTCTCTAAATAAATACTGAATTATTTTTGAATTAGTTCATTTCAATTCGACAAATAATTCAATATATAATATAATATAATGTCTTATACCATTTATATTATATATTAAGTTATTTATCGAAATAATATAATAATATAATGTCTTGGTCGTCGAACAGATATTAAGTGACGAACAGTGAATCTGGAAATGAATTGAATATTAACGCCGAGTGATTTTCAAAACCTTACCATCTAGTTATTTAAAAAAAATTGTAATTGGTAATGATATGTATAAAAATATTGTAATATTTTTTGAAAACATGGATATTCATTTGTTTTGATAAGATATAAAACATGTTGCAAATTCACAATGCTTAGCCTGGCATTATCATACTAGACCCTATATTATTTTACTTCTTTAAATTTGCATTATTACAGTTATGGAACTGATAACACCGACTTACCCAGAAAAATTTTCACCATCGAATAATTTAAAATGATCAACAGAAATGTATGTCCAGTCTATTTCACCAAACATTTTCGATCAGTCAAATTCATCAATAAATATACTAGAACAAAGAATTCACCAATATTCATGTTCACCTAACCATAAATATCAACATCAAATGGAGGTGAGAAACATTATTTTTTTATGCTTTTGTAATAGAGAAAATATAGTGTACAAAAATATTGAATTTCGCATAACATAGCTGTAACTAATACATAATTAAACTACATATATACTTTTTCTTTTAATTTTCGAGTGTTGATTAATTGAAACTTGGGAAAAGCGGCACCGAAAAATAAAAAAAATCTATAGTTTTTTTACTGTTATTACCATTTTTTGTTATTCTACCAGATATTACATCTCAACCTATACATACAATAAAATTATAAGCGATCCGTATCTGTTCGTTGTACTTATGTTACAGAGGCCACAAAAATAGCCTTTAGAATGTTTATCTGTTTGCCTGTTTGTCTGCTCGTTTGTGCACACTAATCTTAGAAAACGCTTAACCGATTTGAATGGGGTTTTGACAAATGTAAAACTGCAAGCTTCTTGTAACATTTAATGTTTGTTTTATTCTAATTGTTACACAAACAAAAAAAGTTGTGTTAATTGAAATGATATACGCTATCAAAAACGAGTTAGCTAAAACTTTTGTTACCATTAATTTAATTACTATGAAGCTAGCGACATGTTGTACCTACGTTCCCAATATTTTATCAGCGTATTTGTATTATTGAACCGAACTACAAACAAATTCTGATTAATTATTTAATTTATTAATATTTAATGAAATTTTCATAGCGGAAAGTTCAAAATGCAGTTTCATATAATATAGGGCATAGTCAACTTAAAGGTATTAAATGTGGATGCAGCCACAAACACGACTATTATTTTGTATAACTTAGTGTGATATACCGATGTAATGCTCGATGTACGTATGTACATATTTAAGGTGTGTGCATGTATCTTGTGTATAAACCACAAATAAATGTTCTCAGTGATATCATGAGTTATCATTGAAACTTATACTCATACCGTGATGTATAATGTTATTTCAGGAACTACATGAAAACTCAAGCTTTGAATTTAGGGGATAATGATAGTGATTATCTTCCATCCAGGAATGAAGAAACCGAAAGCATTTTTTTTCAATATGCTTAAACAACATAAGCATTACTATGCTGTAATATTCAGCGATAAAGAATTAGGATGGGATAACTCAACCAAAATTTACATGGTACGTTATTTGATTGACGTTTAGATATACTGTACTTTAAAAGTAACTAAATTTATATTGAAATTTATCAGAAGAACAACTCTTAGAATTTTAATTTAAAAAAGTAATTAATTGTGACAGTAAACCATAATACTTGAAGTTACCGAGCACCTCTGAATGTTGAACTCACATAAAAATTTAATTTTAGAAACCGAGTTAAAAACGAGTAGATGTATTTCTTGAAAAAATTCGTTTTCAATAGCCAGAAAACTAACATATACCGATTAAACCCCCTATTCAATATCGTCACGCCACAGACAAATCTTTATTGTTCTTATTCTAATTCATTTATTGAGAACCTATACCTGTATAAACAAAAGCGATCACTACTTATCTAATAGTAGTGATTGTTGTCTCTGTCTGTCCTAGTGTCTATTTGTTAGAATTATTTTTCGCCTGAACTATTTAGTGTAGAACTCATATTTCATTCGCTTATTTTTTTTTTCTTTTTAGACAACCAATTCATCAATCAACGACATTTCATTTGATGATGTGCAAAAGGAATCTAATATTTATAATACACAGCCAGTGATCAACATTTTTCCTAATTCTAATGCTGTTTCGGAAACATTTTAAATAAAAAAAAACGCAAACTTTTATCTGAGCATAGTTTTAATATTGAAAAGTCCATTCGAAATTTTCCAGTATCCCAGAGAGTTAAATATGTATCAAAATAATATATCAGTGTTTAATAGCGACATCTATTATAATGTATGCAAGATTATTCTTATGCCTGTTCTATAGATAATTAAAAAATAAATTTCTTCAGTCCGTGGCAAGCACTTGTAGTTTTAATAGGTTATGGGTTCAGTCCCGCTTTTAAAACATAAAAGTTACAGTTTTACTGTGTGAAATGGCTGGAAGTTATATATTATAAATGTTCCAAAACTCAAGGGTCGCGAGAATTACAAGTGGGCATTCGCGGCGGTAAATTTCTTGATTTTGGAAGGCGTCGACATCAACAAGCAAGATGGCGAAGCAGTTAGCGTCGTTGACGATAGAAACGCAAAAGCTAAATAAGTGATGACAATAGATTCGTCGTTGTAAGTGCATGTAAAAAATGAAAATACTGCTTTGGGTGTGCTCAAGTCACCAAAAAAACTCAAGTTACTATTCGACGACTCGAGTTTCACACGAAGGATTAGCTTGCTGAGAAATTTAAAAATCTATTCGTCTCGAAAATAGTGAGTCAATGACAGCATACGTTACGCAGCTCATCGATATGGCGCAAAAATAAAGAGGTACCGGTTTCGACATAAACGAAGAATGGATCGGATCATTGTTGTTGGCGGGCTTACCCGACAAATTCTCACCTATGATAATGGCGATCGAACATTCAGGGTTAGAAATTTCCATTAAAACGAAACTATTGGACGTTAGTGATAATGTTGGCAGCAGTGAATCAGAAAGCGCACTCTTATCAAAAGGTTGGCAGCGTCATAAAGCAAATAAAGTTGATAAAACTGGAGAAACGTCATCTCGATCTGTCAAAGTCATCAAATGCTACAGATGCAAACAAATTGGCCATTATAAAAACCAATGTCCACAAATTAAGGAGAAACAAGTAAATGCATTCAGTGCAGTGTTTCTAAATGGTAGTTTTGACAAACATGAATGGTATATCGACTCCGGTGCAAGTAGCCACATAATGATCAGCCAAGAAAACATGAAAAACGTCTTCCATAACCATACTACAAAGGAGATTATAGTTGCAAACAAAACAACAATTCCAGTATTGTGCTTAGGCGATACACAGATCACAACTGTTGTAAACAACAAGGAATATGATATTGTTGTTATGGATATGTTATGTATTCTTAATGTCACCACAAACTTATTATTTGTCAGTCAGCTGATAAAGCATGGTAACAAAGTCAGTTTTCAACGTGAATGTTGTTACATAAGGAATTGCCAGAATGAACTGATCGGTATAGCACAGTTGGTTAACGGGGTCTATAAGTTGAACACCAGGTCGGCATGTTTGTTCGCAGCTTCAGCAACAACGACTTCAGATATCAATAGCAAAGATATGAATGACATGAGAAATGGTGCTGTCGAAGGTTTGGAGTTTGAAAAAAAGTCTAACATCAGCAAGTTCAATTGTACAGTGTGCTGTGAAGGAAAACAAACTAGATTACCATTTCCACATAGTAGTCACAGGAGTATGCATGTCCTTGAGAAGATACATGCAGATGTGTGTGGACCAATGGAGATCAAATCAATTGGTTCACCCAAGTATTTTTCGCTTTTCGTGAATGATTATAACCGGATGTCATTTGTCTATTTTTTGCGGAACAAAAGTGAAGCATACTCTTATTTTAAAGAGTTTAAAGCCATGGTTGAAAAACAGATTAATTACAGTATACAAGTATTACGAACAGATAATGGCACGGAATTTTGTTCGAATGAAATTAGAAATCATTTGAAACAATGTGGCATAATTCGTCAGAGAACTAACCCCTATACACCGGAACAGAATGGAATGTGTGAGAGATTCAATCGCACAATTGTGGAACGAGCCAGATGCTTGCTCTATGATGTAAAGTTCCAGAAGAAGTTTTGGGCTGAAGCAGTTCACATATCAGTATATTTAAAAAATAGAACAATAGCCTCAGGGTTAAACCAAAAAAACCACCTATGAACTTTGGACTGGCTGTGAACCATATGTCAGTCATATGAGTGTTCGGAAGCACAGTTATGGCCCACATTCCTAAGGAGCAAAGGTTTAAATGGGATAAAAAATCCAAGAAACATTATTTAGTCGGATATGATGAAAATGTGAAGATGTACCGGCTGTATTACCAAAAACCAATAAGGTAATAACAAGCAGGGATGTCATTATTATTGAGCAGGACAATTCAGATATGATGCAAGCTGTGGTACATGAAAACAACAATTCATCATCTGAGAGTGTTGACCAGCGAAGAGATAATGACTCAGACTCTGAACTATCGACTAGTACAATTAGGAGTAATAACAGTGACAGTACTTATACAGAAGAAGAATCCCACTCAAATAATAGTTCTGCAGATGAATTTTTTGATAGTGTACCAGTAAGGGAGTTAAAAAGTTTACAGAATATACAACCAGATAAGAAAGTAAGAGAAAGAAAAAAACCCGACAGGTTTGGTTACAGCAATGTGTGTGTTGGGACAAATACAGATCCATGTGAAGACCAGTCGATAACAAATTAAGAGGCTTTAAATGGGCAAGAATCAAAGGAATGGTGTAAAGCTATGCAGAAGGAATTGAAATCATTTGAAGAAAATGAAGCTGGGGTAGTCGTGGACAGGCCAAAGAAAGCTATTGGTTAAGTGTAAGTGGGTGTTTAAGAAAAAAGTGGATAGTGATGATAACGTAAGATATCGTGCTCGGCTGGTTGCCAAAGGTTTTACACGGAAAGCAGGAATTGACTTTACAGAAACATTTTCTCCAGTGGTCCGTCATTCAACAATAAAACTATTATTTGCACATTAAGTGTTAAATATAACTTAGATATAACTCACCTTGATGTAACCACAGCATTTTTAAATGGGCATTTAAATGAAGATATGTACATGTGCTTACCTGAGAACTTTTAATGTCATGATAGGGAGAACAAAGTGTTAAAAGTTAAGAGAGCAATTTATGGATTGAAACAATCAGCTAGGGCATGGTATAAGCATTTAGATAATTGTTTACAATCTTTGTGATATAAGAAGTCAGTGTATGAACCTCGTTTATTTATAAAACAAACTAATGCTGCTAGAACATATGTTGCTTTGTATGTAGATGATTTTATTTTTTCTGATTGTAAGAAAGAATATCTGAAGACAGAATTAAAATCTAAATTTAAATTGAAAGACTTGGGAGATACTAGACAATGCTTAGGTATGAGGATCAGTAGGAAAAAAGATGAGATTTTTGTAGACCAGGAACAATTTGTTGATCATTTATTAAATAAGTTTAAAATGAAAAGTTGTAAACCAGTCAGTACACCGATGGAGATAAATTTAAAACTTAAAAAGGGAGGTACTTGTTGTACTCAGTATTCTTACCAGTAATCAATTGGTAGTTTGTTTTATTTATCAATGCTAACCCGACCTGACATATTTTATTCTGTTTGTTACTTAAGTCAGTTTAATAATTATTATAATGAGTCACATTGCAACCATTTAAAACGCATTTTGAAGTACTTACAAAAAACAAAACATTTCGGTTTAAAATATGCCAAAGATGATTTGAATTTAATAGGCTATGCCGATAATGATTGGGCATCAGATTGTATAGACCGTAAATCTTATACAGGATTTATGTTTAAAATGTCCGGTAATGTCATCTGATTTGAATGCAAAAAACAACTAACAATAGCCTTATCTAGTACAGAAGCAGAATATATGGCTATGTGTAAAGCAAGTAAAAAAGCCATTTATTTAAGAAACCTGTTATTAGCATTGAAATGTAGAGATGAGTCACCTATCCCGTTATATAATGACAACCAAAGCGCACAATTGTTAACTAAACATAGTGTATTCCGCAAAAGAAGCAAGCATATTGATGTTAAATTTCATTTTGTTAGAACAGCTGTAGAAAATAATTATATTATAATAGAATACTTAAACACAAATGGTATGCTGCGGATATATTGACAAAAAGTTTATGTTGTAAAAACATTATAATTTTGTTAAACAGTTAGGTATTACCGTTTTAAACTGAAATTTGTTTACTTTACTGTATTTCTAATAAGTAGTTATTTTTTTTTTATCTATATGTCAATTATTTTGATAAGGGAGTGTGTCAAATATGTATCAAAATAATATATTAGTGTTGAATAGTAACATCTATTATAATGTATGCAAGATTGTTATTATGCCTGTTCTATAGATAATAGGCTTGTTTTCACTAAGAATAAATCGGATGGCTTTGAGTTTCAAATGATTAACCATGATAATTAGTAAATAAAAAAAACAACTTTTCTACAAAAATAATAAGATTAATATTATTTTCGGAAAATAAAATCGACAAAATGAGGCGTTTAATCATGTGACATTAAACACCAATTAGAGAAGCGTGACGTCACACCTCGCGAAACGAGCGCGAAACGCTACGTTGTAGCTGTCATTTTCGTAAAAAGTGAACAGGTTATTTCGAGTTTGCACCAATTATTGTTAAATTAATACAGTTCGTTTTTAGTTTTATCTTGAAAGACAGGTATAATTTGCCATGGAATCAGGATTTAGCAAAGCAAACAGCAATAATTTGCCCAACGTAGACATCGTTATGCTTGACAATTTTTTTGCAATTAACATCAACTTTTGTTTATCGGAATTTCGCAATGTTAAAACTTCTATGTAATTATTATATGAAGAACAAAGTCTTATTTAATTAGCAGTTACTAGTCAGAGAGGTGCATTTACCTACTGTGGAATGTAAATACTGAACTGACTTTGAGGTTAGCGAATACAAAGTGTAAATAACTTTAACATAATTAATTTTTAATTTCAGGTCATCACGAGCTTCATACAAAGACGATACTGTAAGCTATGTGCAGCTTAGACGTGACGGCAAATTATGTATTGTAAAATGCAAAATATGTCCTGAGCACAAAGTTCATTCAAAGCTGTATAGATGCACACTAGTTGTTGATGAGGAAGATGAGAGTATTCTCTCTGTACAATGTGAAGACTGCGTAGATTCACAAGGTGGTTGTAAGCACGCAATAGCCTTCTTAATGTGGGTTCATCGACGAAGTGAGGAACCCTCATGCACTTCGATTGAGTGCTATTGGAAAAAATCAAAATTATCGAGGGTTGGTAGTACTCTTAAATATATGACAGCAGAAGAATTATCCAAGAGCAGCCCTCTTTTACAACCAAGTTCATCGGTTTTGTTTAGGTTTTTAGAAGAGGGAAAGAAGAGGAAAAGTGAGGATTGTGAACTCTTGAAGTATCAACCCACATATAGTGTGAGTGAAACACAGGCTGTCTCAATGCATCAACTTGTGTGGAATTTTAAAGAGAAATGTGTTGATGAATTCTTAAAAAAAGTTCAGATATCTGAATCACTAATAACAAAAGTTGAAGAAGAAACAATAGAACAAACCAATAGCTATCTTTGGCATGAGCTGCGATATAGAAGAATAACTGCATCTAGAGCATTTGAGGTTAGCCGCTGTAAAAAGAATGATGGTACACTCATATCTCTCATATTAGGTGCAAAGATACCAGATACTTCAGCTATGAAACGTGGACGCTTACTAGAAGATGAAATAAGAAAAATTGTGGAAAAAAAACTAAATAAAAAATGAATAAATGCGGACTGATATTAAGTTCAGATAATCCTATGCTTGCTGGTTCCCCAGATGGCATATTTGAAGATGGTGTAATAGAAACTAAATGCCCCAATAGTGTGAAAACATATAATGCTTACATTAAAAACGGTGAAGCCACAGAAAAGTACCATACTCAAATGCAACTTCAAATGTATTTAACAAGAAAGAAAAACTGTTTCTTTTGTGTAACTAATCCTGATTATTGCAAAAATAAAAAAGTTGAAGTATAGAGTGCCATATGATGCTAAACACATTGAAAACATAAAAGTTAAGTTATTAGAGTTTTGGAAAATGAATATTTATCGATTATTATATAAGAGTGTAGAACTATAATATATGTATTTCAAATAAAAAAAAAATCTTGATTTTCATTTGTTTTATATTGTAATACATAACGAATCTTGTATATTAATTAAGGCACATGCTATGATTATTGTGTCTTTGTTTAGTTAGTTTTGCTTCAGTTTTACTCATCTTTACACCTGTTTAGACACTAGGAGGTCTTACTAGTGTAATACCAGCTTTTATAAGATATTGTTCTAAATGTTTGAAACCCCTGTCTGCCATAACAAACATACCACTTTTTAATGTTTGGACAAAGTCACAGGATTCAACTAAACAAGTGTCGGTTGTCCTGCCCCCAAATCCCAGAGAAATATAGTTAACTAGTCCATTTGGTGTACAGGATATTAAATATTTTATTGTGTTGGATTTTTTATAATCCGACTAGGTCAATTGTTGATTTATTGCTTTAGATGGTTTTTCTGTCTCTATTTCAAAGCAGTCTATAATGCAACTAACGTTATTACATTTGTGTTTGAATGCCATGGGTAAAGTTTTTTTAATCATCTCATTATCTAGCGACACAATAAAAGGCCTCATAACACTAGCTATTAATGGCATATTTTTTGAAAATATCTTGCTTAAATATGATGGAGTCATTGCGTAATCATCTGACAGTTGATTAAATGAACTATCCAATCTTATTTCATTTAAACAAAACAGTAAATGATGTTTGGGAATATTGACTTCATCTTTTATTACATCAAATAGTAACACTTGCTTGGAACACCAATGTACAGTCGAGGCTTTTTCTCAATTTTTTTAATCACACTCAACATGGTCTCTTTTGCTTCCACCTTTGTGTCTTCTTCAATAAATTCACTACAGTCAAAAGAAGATTTAACTTGCAAAGAATGCACAGGCGAGCAACTGGTGGTAGATGTAGATGGTACATATAAAGAATTGTCACTATCTGACTGTACTGCTTCACCAGACACATTTCTAGTAATTTTGCTGAGATCGGATATAGAAGGACTTGAATTTATAATGGTTTCCTATTTGAACGGGGATGTGGAGGTAGATATTTTTGATGGTTTCAACGGTGATAGTGCCTTTTCTGTTGATGTAATTGTAGTCTGGACAGCTTTACTTCTGAATTTGGGTGTTGTTAATGCTTGAACAGATTTTTTGGCTGTTAGTACACATAAAGTTTCAGGTGTTTCAGGTACATTCTCTCCAACTATTTGAAAATCTGGAAAATAAACAATATTATGCTCATAATAATAATAATAACTGCATACTTGTTACAAACTGCAATCCGTTTGTTACCTACCTGAACTTGTATTAGAAGTATCTTGGACAGATGAACTTGGGGTACTACTTTGTCCTGGTTCATTCAAACACTGCGATTACTGACATCCTTTGTTTTTTCAACATATATAGTCGTTCCTTATAGCTGCACATCCGTTTCCTTCTATTTTCTTGGCATTCGAACTTTGTTGGTAACAACCTGGTTTCATGCGCACTCGAGAGACTTTACCCATAATATGATACTCTGTATAATTAATCATATCGTTTGGCAACTAAAAAAATAAGAAAAGTATGAATTATTACATTTTATAAAACGAAAACAATATTTTAACTCAAATAAATCATAAAACCCTATTCAAGTCATAACACTTTATAGGTTACGAGTGGAATATTATATTTGCTAAATTCATTTCTTTTACTACACATTTATAAATAGATATATCAAGTTGTATTTAATACTTACATCAAAATGATCTTCACAGAAATAAATTGTGGAATTAGTAGATAAATCAAGAGCATCTTGCCTCCTTGCCATTTTTAACCACTTTCTTAGTATTTCTTCATTGTTTGGAACGTACATGAATAATTTGTCTGGTGTTTTTATCGCTGTACTTTTACACTAGGGCACTATACAGTATTTATAATACGACGAAATCATTATTTATTAAAAAACACAACTGACTGTCATAAACAAACACGGTTGTTTCGCGAGGTGTGACGTCATTCAAGACGCCATGACAGTCTTGGCCTTTTTCGCGGTCAATTTCAAGTTCATTTCTAAAGACTCAAAATACTAATGTGAAAAACCTATTTTTCTTAAAATAATATATTTTTGGGGTGAATAGATGCTAAGCTACAGTTTTAAACTAATTTTCAAATTTTGCCAACTAGCCTATTAAAAAATAAATTTCTTCAGTCAGTGGCAAACACCTGTAGTTTTAATACAGATTGTAAGCGATAATAATATATGTGAAACGGAAACACTAAAAAAAAAGTTGAAGCAAATACGTGTTCGTGATTATTGCTTGTATTGTGAAAGCATGGTTTTGAATTTTACTAAACATATATACAGAAACCATTCTCAAAAAGTAGAAGTACAAAAGGTTTTATCATTTCTTAAGAATAGCATTAAAAGAAAATATTATTTGTTTCAATTGCGAAAAAAGGGGAATACAAACAGGTAACAATATAACTAATATTCAATCCGAAGCGCAAAATCTTTTGACACGATTCTTACTAATAGAACAAAAATTAAAAAAAAAATTTTTTCCACATACGAGATCGGACAAACTTTCATTGGTAGCAAAATCCGATATCCTAATTTGTGCTTATGGGGCCCAATACATCAAAGTTTTAGGCTTGAATATATGAAAGGTTAAGTTATACATTTCGTAAATATAACTTCAAGGAAAATGAGGGGACTAACTAGACTTTTACTTGAAATAAAAACAATTAAGAATGATGTCTCATACTAATTTCAAGCGTTAAAATCGGAAAACTTTGACGTAATCGTGGAAGCTACTAAAGTTGTGACAAACTTTTATGAAGAAAAAGATCACCCAGATTTTAAATCACCCACATGTGCAAAGAACATAGCAACGTCTCTTGAACAATGTTGCAACATTGCAATAATCTATGCTTTAAAAAGGAAAAGTAATTAAACGCAGCTGAAATAGAAGCTAAATTAAGTACTCTGATTCAACTAATTGATTCTAACTGGAAATATGACATATCCAGTCAGGCCGCAAACAATCTTAAACAAAAACAAAGGAATAAGGTAACTTACATACCTTTAGCGAACGAAATAAAACGCTTAAAAATTATTTGCAGGATCTGGCAAGATCTATGCTTTCAAAAGCAAAAGTTGGAGCACATGATACAAAAATATATACAGCATTGCTTTAATCTATTTCGTCGCCGTCTTTTGATATTAAACAAAAAAAGACCAGGAAAATTATAAAGACTTAGACTACATCATTATTTAAAAACTATGGAAAAATCTCAACAGAATTATGAAAAATTTGATAAATACCAGATCAATTCCAGAACGGGTACTACTAAAGATATTTAAACGAATACTTATTGAGGAAAACGAGGTCGCGGTGTCCCGGTACTTATCAGCACACAAGTACAAGACAACATTAAAATATTGCTCTCTATTAGGGATAAATATGTCTGTAAATCGAACACATTTTTTTTGCAAATCCTGGTTGTGAAACTACCGTCTGTGGTTATAAAATCCAAGAAAAATAAGAAAAGATCAGTGGCACCAAAAACCCCAAAGCGATATCCTCGACTAGATTGCGAAAACATTTAGCCACTCTCACTCAAATTTTATCCATGACAGAAAATGACTTAGGATATAGGAATTTCTTGGGATACACTGGAAATACACATAAACAATCATACAGATTACCAGATGATCTATATCAGACTGCTAAAATATCAAACTACTTCTTTTAATGGAAGAGGGTCAAACAGATAAATTTCAAGGGAAAGATTTAAATGAAATCGAGTTAAATTTATCAGAAGAAGTCGTCGGAGATAATATTAAGGCAAACAATTGTCTCGATTACGAACTTAATGATCAATAAATCTAAAAGGACCAATATATTTCAACTGGTCATGAAATAATATCTACTGAGCTATATCCAATAATCTAAAAACAGATGCATCCTAAACAATTAATAAGAAGAAAAAGAATTTAGTCTCATGAACGAGTCCACAAAACCGCAGTAAAAACCTTTTTCCGAGAACACATAAAAAATTAAAAAAAACTCAAAAAGAATTAATGTGAAATGCTCATCAAACAAGAAATGGAATTACTAAAAAACAAAAACAGGCCTAAAATCAAAGTATTTGATCAAAATATTTACACAAATGAATGTGAATGACACACTTTCACATTTTCTTTTTATTATTGTTTCGTTACCATTGTAATACCAATAATTTACTCATGAAGTTACCGTTTTATACAAAGTTTTGAAGCGCTCTATGAAAGAATTCAATATAAATGTCTCGAGTTTTTGGTATCTCAATTAGTACATATAAGTCAGCCAAATTTTGTAAATAATATTAAGTTACAATTATTCTTAAGGCCCACAGCACACCACGTTTTTTAAACGCGCGACGACGCGCGTTTCAGGAACGCTCGTCTTCGGCGCCGTAGACGCTGATTGTTGCGTTTGCATTGATAATCAAGCGTGCCTCACGGCATATTTTCAAGCGCGCGCATGAAGCGCGTGTACGCGCGTTTGAAGCGATACAAACGCGCATACAAAGGAGGCGGGTAGGGGCGGGGAGGTGCGCTCGCACAACCCTAAGTTGCAATAATAGTTTATTGTGTGCTGCGCGTGTATTAGTTTAAAATGGAACCCTTCGAGACCGACCGCTTTATAACAGAAATAAACAGTCGTCCAACTACATTTAAACGCATTTTGCATCTAGTTGCCAGCTGTGCATAATGTATTTATTTAGTTACTGATTACAGTTTAAAATTAAAAGTTTACGTATTACACCACATTATAAAGTTTTCTCCTTTTTTTGAATATGGATGAACCTACGTCAAGTCGACAAGGTGATCAAAAACAATGGAGAGAAAAGTTTTTGATAGAAACTTTACAAAGTGAAACTAAAAAGTCTTTTTTTATAATGTGTTATCATTAGAGCAATATTTGGAATTCGTTGAACAAATTGAAGATGCCGAAAAATCTGAAAAAAAACACATTGCAACAAAGGAGATTGAAACGATTTGCTGTGTTAAAAATCGGAGACGTGAAAAAACCGATTGCACGGAGTGAAGGTAATTTAAAATACTATCTTCCATCCGTGAACTTTATGATGTCATTGACGCAGCTCATGTTGCTGTCGACCATGGTGGTCGTGACAGGTTGTTAGCCGAAACATCGAAAAAATATGCCAATATCACATAAGAAATGATAAGCTTGTATTTATCTATGAGTAGTGTCTGTCATCAAAAGAAAACAAAGAAGAAAAGAGGATTAGTCTCAAAGCTCATTCTACATTTGGAAATGAATATTAGGTGCCAAGTAGATTTGATCGATTTTCAGACACAACCAGATGGAAATTTTAAATTTATTGTGGTTTACCAAGACCACCTAACAAAATTTGTTCGGCTACGCGCTTTACAATCTAAAAAAGCGACAGAGGCGGCTTACCATTTGAATGATATATTTCTAACTATAGGAGCGCCGTGCATTTTTCAATCTGACAACGGCAGGGAATTTGTGAATAATGTTATAAGTGAGCTTGCTAGTCTATGGCCAGAACTGAAAATTGTAATGTAAACAGAACTATACACCGAGAAAACATGTGAAAATTCATGAACAATTACTAGCATTTCGAGGAAGGTGCTCATTCAGGATGTACATTCCAAATAAACTAGTAAGTTTGGCATCAAGATTCCAATGATGTGCGGTAGTGGAACAAAGTATATGTTGAATGCCATACCATATATAGGAAGAGCCACAAATACTAATGGGTTACTCCAGGGGGAATACTATGTAAAATAGCTGTCCCAACCAATTCATGGTACAAATCGTAATGTGACATGTGACAACTGGTTTACCTCAGTACCTCTTGCGAAGAGTCTGCATGAAGAACCGTATAAACTGACCCTTGTTGGTACTATAAGATCCAATAAACGAGAGATACCTGAAGAGTTGAAAAACACTCGATCTCGACCAATAGGCACGTCAATGTTTTACTACGATAGATATGTGACACTAGTGTCATACAAGCCGAAGCCATCGAAGATGGTTTATCTGTTATCATCATCTGATGAAGAAGGTATTCTCAATCCAACAACCGGTGAGCCCGAAATGATAATGTACTATAATCAGACTAAAGTAGGCTTTGATACCTTTCACCAAATGTGCTCTTCGATGTCATGCTCGAGAAAAACCAATAGATGGCCTATGGCCATGTTTTATGGTATGTTGAACATTGCATTTGTCATTTTTATGCAATTTACTGCCACAATGTATTTTTAAAAATCAAAGCCCTTGAATCAAAGAGAATACATGAAAAAGTTCAGTACCCAGTTGACTCGATAGTGGATGGCCCAAAGACTTGAAGCTCCTACTTTGCCAAGACATGTGCGAAGTAATATTGATAATATTCGTCCAAAATCTCCTGCACTGGCTTCTACAGATGACGAAGGGAGCCTACAGTCAAAAAAAGGCGATATTGCAGCCACTGCACGTAGAAAAAGAAGAGAATGTCAAAAATAAACTGCGCGAAATGTAAAAAACCAATTTGTAGCGAACACAAAAAAAACGTTTGCTCTGATTGCCTCTAAAGCCAATCATGCCAAAGTTTAATGTTTTTTTGGAGTTATTACTCTATAGTCTATAAGTTAATAAGAAAAAAAATGTTAATTTGTGATATTTCATAATAATTTGTTCCTATAAACAGAAGACTGCTAATTTTTGTCACTTTTCATACAGGTTTCGTAATTATAAGTTAAAAATTACTATAATATAAAATGTATTAAAATATATGTGTTTTATTTTTAAAACTCATACAAACCGTTCATATTTTAAATTAGTGTAAATAAATATAAATAATTGGAACAAAACAGCCATTTGAAAAGTGTGCGCCTCTGAAGCGTATGGTTATCCTTTACGTAATACGCAGTATGGTTATCTTTCTAGGATTAAGTATTTGACAACATTTAATACGAATTCTTATATCTAAGTTATAAGAGCGACCAAAACATCTACAGTTAGCCTGTGATTCTATTCATCGTCACGTGGATGGCACAAATCGAGAGAATGTCCAATAACAAAAATAACTACATATATCTATATGCTATAAGCATGTACATCATCCACATTGTATTATATGTCCATATTTATAAGTTGATACGAGACGTGGCCAATTGAATTTTTTTGCTTTAAGTTTTGCACTTTGCAATCGTAATTAATTAACAATATTGGGCAAGAAGATAGTGTAAATTTCTATAAATTAGTATTTTATCGTGAATGTTTTATCAATTTTTTTAACATTATTTCATTGTGCACATAAAAAAATATGATGTTAAAGCGCAATTATTAAAATATTTATCATATTAATTACAAACCCATTTACGGTAGTTCAATTTGAATTCATATTTTATACATGTGGCCTTTTACGTCGGAAACATACGAAGTAAAAACATAATTTTATGTTTAAGTGCATTGAAGTAAATAATTACGATGGATGGTATATATCTTAAGATCTAAAATTAAGATTTCAATTGAATTATATAAACCAGTGTTTCTTAACCTGTGGTCCGTGGACCCCTTGGGGTCCGCCATCTTAATAAATAATCGATCTCGTAATCGCTACGCATACTTAGCACGACGAGCGTGTACGAACAAGTGGGATCCGACCGAGACTAATGCCCAAATTCACAAACGTTACACAACTTAAAATCAGCCTGATTTCAAGATCGTAATAACGTCAAAATTTCTACTCAGGTGCGAAATATAATTCATAATCGAGGGCCACATCTAAAATCGTTACTTAAGTTGAAATCGTCTGATTTTAAAATCACAAATGTCAAAATCTCGAATCAAGAATGAATTTAAAATTCATAATTGAGTTGATCTCGATTTCAAAGTCATAATTTTGAGTTAATTACAAGTTTGTGCCGATTACAAATAATCTCGAAATTAAGTTGAAATTACATAATTTTTTTTCAGGTTTATGTAAAGAATTAATTAATTTGTAATTTGTGTGTTTAGATAAAGCCTTTACATATTTCTCTCTATGTTTTAGCTTCTCCAGATAACCATCATACGTACTTTGTGATGATCATCACCTAATAGTTTAGTCGTTTTATCATTATTATAGTGTAATCTCATCAATACATTAATTGAAACTTTTTCGATCAAGATGGATCAAGATATCCAAAATCTATTAAATTTTTTAGATGATGTCGATAGTTTGGGCACTTTTCAAATAGAAAATGTACTGTGTAATACAGAACCACCTTTACCAAAATTACGCCAAATTTATTGGCGTAATATAATTAATCCATACGAATTGTATACAGAAGAACAGTTAAAAAAAAATACAGGCAAGTATCTAACAGTGGTAACTAAAGTATGTAAAAAGTGTGTAGATTTATCATTCCAATCTCAATTTTAGGTTCTCAAAGAATACAATTTTAGAAGGCATACTACCAAAAATACATCGTGATTTAAAGGGAACGGATACGGCAAGAGGGTTACCTACTGCACCAAAAATGCAACTGTTAATTGCACTTAGATATTATGCAACTGGTGATACCCAGGTAAATGAATAATTACGCTACTGAACAAATAATAGAACTTACGGATAAAACATGATTTGTGTAACATGTAATTGTATTTCAGCTATTGTGTGGTGAACACTTGTTTATTTCACAAGCTACTGTGTGTAGAATAATAAATAAAGTTTCTTTGGCAATAGCTAAACTACAGCCAAAATATATACACTTTCCTAAAACAAAAAGAGCAAAGAATAGACGTAATGGAAAAATTTTAAACTTTGCCTTTTGCAAGAAGGCCATACAATTATCCTGGCTTAAATAATATAATAGGTGCTATTGATTGCACCCATGTGAAAATAAGAAGACCAAGGAACAGTACTCATGGCGAAATTTATCAAAATAGAAAAGGGTTCTTTTCTATGAAAGTCCAAGTGAGTGACTACTTATATATTATAGAAAGTTAATGTAAAAGCCTAATGCATTGGATTTACTTTTGTAGGTTGTGGTAGGGGCCAGATATGGAAATTTATGATATTGTAGCTAAATGGCCACATTGCATAGTGCACATGACAGCCGTATATTTAGAAGTTCAAAATTATATTCACGATTAAACACTATGCCATTGCAAGGTATATTAGTGGGAGACAGTGCATACCGATCCAGTCGGTTTATGCTTTGTCCGTATGTCTCAGCAAATACAGCTCCTCGTCAACATTACAATCACATTCAAATTAGAATACGGAATGTTGTTGAACGATTTTTTGGTGTGTTGAAAAGAAGGTACATTATTCTAAGAGATTACATATGAATATTGTATTGATAGGGCATTAAATGTAATTAATAAGTGTAAATATTGGTTTTAGATTTGCTTGTCTCCATAAAGGATTGTCAAATAAATTAAGCACAAACGCAAATGTGATTGTGGCATGTGCTGTCCTCCACAACATTGCCAAAAGTTTTGGAGATGATTATGAAAACGGTAACGAAGACGAATTAACTCAAATATTAACTTCCGGTAAAATTTGCCTGTTAATTTAAAATTCAATTTTTATGGTTCAATATTCTGAACAGAATCTAGAAATCACTTGAACTTGTGGGCCAATTTCCACCATGTACTAAGTAAATATATTAACAAAAATTTTTTAAAGCTTTTGTATTAATTCATAAATTCCGATTTCATACTTAGAAAAAATGTAATTTTAAGTTTTGGTTTCTAAAGTTTGCTTTTGTCTGTTTTACATCAACAATTAAATTTTAAAGTTTTTAGTAAATATCAGCAGTAGGCACTTTGAAATAAAATAGTGGCAAGTCACACATTATTCATACAGTGTATGATTGTGTCTGTCTTTTTTAAATATTTTTGTGTTTCACAGTGTATAAATGGCATCAATACATTGTAAAAATAACTTTGATTCATTCTATCTTATTTGTAGTGACAATCAAAATAAGAACGAAATTTTCTTTGGAAATGTTTTCTCAAAAATAACAGCTGAAAAATTTATTGAAACTTATGTCCCTTAAATGCCATTATATGTTGATTTGGACCAGTTTAAAAGAGCAAAGCGAGCATTTTTATCAATATTACTTTGGACATTATAATAAAGATATGACGGGATATACATAACAATAGAAATATTTGGGGTTTATTATTTTTGAATAAAAGGTATTTAAATGCAAAACCAAATTTTTATAATAGTAATAATAAAATGATAGAGAATTGGTACTTTTGTTAAAACTCAATATTACTCTGGTTTCTACAAAACCAAACTTGAACCAAAAAAATTTTTTCCCTTTATTAGTTTGTATAAAAGGAATCAATACTTGACATTTAGAACTCTGACTTATATTCATGTCATACTGTGTAACTTGTATTAACACCTCACTTATTTTTTTGTCATAATCTTTTATATTATTTTTTTTACGAGAGATTCCAGTCTAAGCAACTAGACACAGTGCTGAAGGTATTGCATTAGAGATAGTATTGTGAATACTTTTAATACATAAAATTAAACAAGCGTTATAAAACTGGATGTTTTATTAAGATTAAAAAATATATATTTTAATTTTTATCACTGTCCCAGTTCTTTTTTTAACAATGCTAGTCTTAGTTTTTTTTTTCTTCTGTGTCGAGCGCATTTCTTTCTTTCAGGTTTTTAAATTCCTCTTGAAGCATTGCCAATTTTAGTTTATTAGACTCTTTTAACCCTAGATCACTAACCATTCGTAAAAATTACGACGCGTGACTGGCGCATTTAAGGTTTAGGTATGTTCCCCTCCCGCGCGAATCCGCATACTTCTAGTACCTTCCTAATTCGCATCACCAGTGACCCGTAAACACTCATTACGGATGCACCTGTTTTTGGTTAGGAAATATCGTGTGATTGGCGTAAAAATTACGAAAGGTTAGTATTCACGCAACTTTTTTTCAATGTGATGCATTTTTTTTTTGTCTAATAAAATTAAAAATAACTACATAAACCTTGTTTATTTATTATTATAATGCATAATATGCATACAAATTTATTTTTATAGTAATAATTTTATTATTTTATGTTATTTATGAGTATTTAGTTATTGTTTAGATTTGAAATTTACCTCTTTAGTTTATGTTTTAGATGGATTTGAGGAGCCAAAATGAGAAAATTTTACAGTGGCTAGAAGAATCGGATACGGAGTCAATCCCTGAAAATCAATCGCAATCGGATTCAGAGGAAGATAATAATAATTTAGAGACGGAAATTCACTTCGAAACTGACGAAAGTGACGAGGATGTTGCAGTTTCGTCAGAGGACGATGTTTTCGTGCCACGTACCGGTCGCAGTCGAAGGTTGGTCATAGATTCTGATTCTGATGATGGTACGCCAACGACATTTGGCTCAAATCAGATCGTTGATGTCAACAATGAGCATACTCAACACCAGCAATCAGTCATTCAACCAAGGCAGAACATCTTGTACGGTAAGAATCAACACAAATGGTCTACAATACCTCGAGACCCACGTACCCGTACAGGTGCTCGTAATGTACTGCATATTGTACCTCGACCAGTAGGTATATCTAAAGAACTTTCAAAGCCAAAAAATCTATTTCATCTTTTTATTCCGGAGGAAATCATCGGCATAATAGTGCAATACTCGAACATAGAGATTAACATAAAGAACAATAAGTATAAAACATCTAAGTACACTACAACACAAACTTCGGCCAATGAAATCAAGGCATTACTAGGTCTCCTCATTCAGTCTGCGGCTCTCAAGAGTAACCATTTACCTACACGAACTTTGTTTGATACCCTGAGAAGTGCTAAAACTTATAAAGCTGCATGAGTGCTGAAAGATTTGACTTTTACTTAGATGTATTAGATTTGATGACAAAAATACTAGATGAGAGAGATCTGATAGGCTGGCACCAATTAGAGATGTATGGGAAAAGTTTATTGAAAATTGCAAAATGGTACAAGCCAGGTTCGTACATAACCGTGGATGAGCAATTAGTTGGTTTTAGAGGACGTTGTCCTTTCCGAATGTATATCCCGAATAAGCCAAATAAATATGGCTTGAAGCTTGTGATGGTTGCTGATTCTAGTACGAAGTACATGTGCAATGCTATACCTTATATGGGAAAAACACGAACACTGGGAACGAGCCATTAGCAAATTATTTTGTGAAAGAACTATGAAAACCATACCAAGGATCGAACCGGAATATAACGATGGATAATTGGTTTACTTCGGTTCCTCTGGCTGCTGAACTATTGAAGCCACCATATAAGTTCACAGTAGTAGGTACTTTACGAGGTAACAAGCGAGAGATCCCCAAAGAAATGGTGAACACTAGAAATAGACCAGTTGGCACTTCGATATTTGGTTTCGATAAAGAAATGACTTTGGTGTCCTACAAACCGAAGACAAATAAGATCGTTTACCTTCTTTCCACCACACATGATCAACCTTCAATCAATGCAAATTCTAAAAAACCAGAAATTATTGAATTCTATAACTCCACAAAAGGCGCGGTTGATACAGTAGACCAAATGTGTTCGATCATGAGTACCAGCCGAAAGACCAACCGATGGCCGCTTTGCTTGTTTTTAACATTCTGAATCTGACTATAGTAAATGCATATGTCATCCATGTCTCTAATGCGATACGAAATGGAACAAAACCCATGAAAAGGAGGCCTTTTGCTTTACAAATGGCAGATGATCTCATGAAGCCTTGGCTGCAAGAGATATCAGACTGTAACTTTGTAGCGAAATCTGAAGCTCATCATCGCAGAGATCTTGAAAATTAATGATCCTCAGGAAGGTCCCAGTCATGACGTACCTAAAACGCGAAAAACTTGCAACATCTGTCCTGCAAAAAAAAACGTCGTATGACGACGACATTCTGTAAGGGGTGCAAAATACCGATTTGCAGGGAGCATGTGGTATCGATGTGCAATTTGTGTTCAGGATAGTAATTTATAAAACATATTATTTAGTTTCATTAAAAGATAAGTAAGACTGTTAATTTAAGTCATTCTGTGCCATTAATAAAGTTGATTTAATAATTATTGATGTTTTAATTTGTCGTAAAAATTACGAATGGTTAGTGACAATGTCACTCGAAAATAAGGTTAGTGAGCTAGGGTTAAGAATCTCAATTCTTCTTCAGCTTTTCTTTTCCTGTAGTCAATGTCATCATTAAGTTTAATCTTTAGATCCTCTAAAGGTACACGATTTTCATTAATGCGTATTTGCCGACCTGTAACTGTGGCCGTAGCCCCAATTCGAAGAGGTTCCACTGTAATTAGATACATAAAATTAATAAACAATTATTCTTGTACATAATCTCATTTTTTGATTGAAAATTAAGAAAACTGTTCCTTCAACTGTAATAAACTTTATGATTCATCTTTGTGGGGAAAGCATTATATAAACAATATATAATATACAACGAATACTATAATGGGATGCATGTACAATAAGCCCATTTTATGCATGTCAGATTTCAGTATTTCTCATATACAGTTTAAATATATACACAAACATACTCCAAGTGTATGTATAATAGTTCATACAAAATCCATTCTAAGTCCTAAGATCAGTCTTAACTACTTTCATGACAAAGTGTAGACATATATATACCTTGGTGGATTTTAATGTAGGAGATACTGTTAACTCTCTCTTATAAACCAGCTGACAGTTCAGGTTCTGTAAATTTAAATATGAGCATTTAATAAATATTACATGCTCATACTTAAATTAATTTGATTCTAATCAAGCCAAAATTATATAGTTTATAAAATATGAAAATTTAAGATTTGAATATGCTTTGACTAAATATAACATCAGCAAAACATAAAATTTTGGAACTGTATATAAATCCTTTAATAACTAGTACTTTATTTATGAGAAAAAACAAACCACATTACCATTGGCAGTGTTAACTCCAGCTTGACTAGCAGATGTGTTAATTTCACCTTGGCTAGCTGACGTTTCAAGTTCTACAAATTAAAGTATGAGTATTTTATAATCAAGCCAAAATTGTATATGTTACATGAGAGTATGCGAATTTAAGATCGAGCAAATACTTGACTATAAAAACAAACATCAAGAAAACAAAATTTTAGTATTGTATATGATCGTTCAGTAATTAACACTTTATTTATAAAAAAACACAAAGTATGTTACCATATGTAGAGCTTATTTCACCTCTAGCTGATGGTCCAGGTTCTGTAAATTAAGGAATGAGCATTTATAATCAAGCCAAAACTGTATATTTTATACAGTATAAAATTTAATATTGAGCAAATATTTGATTTGACTAAATACAAAAATCAAGAAAACATAAAAATTTGATATTGTATAAATTTGCTTAAATATTCAACATTTAACAGCTTATAACAAAAAATATGTTACCATTGGTAGTGCTAACTACACCTTGTTGATCTCTAGTTGATGGTCCTGGTTCTGTAAATTAAAAAATGACCACTTCATAATCAAGCCATAGAGTAGTTTACTAATATTCAGGATATTATTTTGTTGATGAACTGTGTAAGTTGACTTGACATGACAACTTAAAGTGGACTTAAAATAGGTTTAAAAAAAAATGAACAATCAGCTATCAAAAATTCTATGCCATCTCTTTCTTGCAAAACGGACTTTAACGTTATTCTGTATAGCACTAGTAAACAATAATATCACTGGGTACTAGGGGCGACGGCTTCTAAGAACTCGATTCTTATCGGCTTCCCTTTCATAAAATATTTAATATGCATAATTCATAAATAAATAAATTATTGCTTTTTAGTATACAGACACTTAAAATTATTTTAATTTTCAATAAATATTGTATATAATATCCAGCCTTCTTACGTTAGGAACGTAAGCCCTATATAAAAAACACTTCAAATAACTCGAAAGCAACCGAGTTATTTAGACGACTAAATTCAGAATGTTCGCAATCGTCGTAATCAATGTGAAATGTTGAGTCTTCCATATTCAGTTGTATTATAGCGTTATGATGTCGCCTCGGCCCGCGAGCGTGCGGGTCGCAAGCCGTGGGCGAGCGAGGGGAACGGGAGCTTGCAACTCGGTTAATCGCGAGTTTCGCTTCCACAACGAAATGACGCAATTGTAATTCGTGTAAAGGTGGGTTTAAGGCGGAAACATACTTACGTGTCGTGGCGTGTCGTGGCGCGCCAGGAGCATATCGGTTTCATACATTTAATATGGTTAGGGACATATTTGCGTGTCGTGTCGTGACGCAAAGCGTTCTGTCGTGGCGCGGACTGCTCGCCACCGATTGCGCCAGAGCGGTGGTGGGGGTTATGGCGCGACACGGCACAACAGACAAATGTGTTTCTATACGGCGCGTGGCTCGTGGCGCAAACATCTAGCGGGTTTAAATTTTAATTTAAAATGACTGACGATCTCATAGAACTCGTACGCCAAAGAAAAGTTATATATGATTCTAAGTGTAAAGATTACAAGGATCATTTCATGAGAAATGCTGCTTGGGAAGAAATCGCTGAAATCTTAGAACAACCAGGTAAGTCAATAAAGTTGTATTTTACTTTATTATTTATTTGAAAAGAGATAATGAATAAATATACAAAATTAACAATTAATACTATTTAAGAATTTTGTCTACCTCGGCGAATAATTTCTATTTGCCATGGTACTCTCCCTTCTGGACTAATAAAATACTCTTTGTATTTCTCTCTGACATAAACAGCGTTTTTTGATGGGTTTCTTGGTAAAGATTCAATATTAATTAGACAGTCGATGTTGCTGCTATGGTCAGTAGAATCCATCAAATTTTCTTCAGGGAGCAATGTTTCTGTTCTTAAAATTATGTAAGCAGCAGGCAGCTAGCACAATCTTGTCTACCATGTCCGGTTGGACTTGCATAGGTCCATGAAATACACGAAATCGAGCCCGTAAAATACCAAACGCATTTTCTACACACCGGCGTGCACGTGATAAGCGGTAATTAAATATTTTATTTGCATCATTGTTAACTAGCTTGTCTTTGTGATAAGGTTTTAACAAATATGGTTTCAACGGGAATGCTGCATCAGCAACAATAGTGTATGGCATAGGTTGTGAGTTTACACTCAGTGGTTCATCCTGTGGTACATTTAATGCTTTTTGCTCAAATAATTTTCCCATCAAAGATTTCTCGTATATGCCACCGTCACTGTTTCGACCATACGCACCTACGTCAATCATGATAAATTTGTATTGAGCATCAACTAATGCAAGTAAAACTATGGAGTGTTCTTGTTTATAGTTATAGAAAGTAGAACCTGCGTTTATAGGACAAATTATGTTAACGTGTTTGCCATCTAATGCTCCAATACAATTTGGAAAATGCCAAAATTGTTTAAAGTTATTTGCAATATCTTTCCACATTTGTTCAGAAGGTGTAGGCATTACAATAGGTGCCATATTTTTCCAAATGGCTTCACACACTTCTTGTACTATAACTCTCACAGTAGAAAATCCCATTCGATAGTTGAAGGCCAATGATCGAAAAGTGTTTCCAGTAGCTAAAATCTGAAAAGAAATAAACAATTATTATTATTTGTTACAGTAAATAAATGCAAGGATGACTGGGCAAAACTAGGAATGCTTTCGCCAGCGCTTTGAAGCGACGAAGGAATAAGAAAAGTGGGCAGGCTGCGGCGGCGTTGGTGCCCTGGAAATATGAAGAAAGCTTGAGTTTTCTTCTTCCTTATATGGAATGTAGAAGTACAAAACAAATGTGACAACTACACCAGAATCACCACCCACAGAAGAGTCTCCCGACGAAAGTCTTCCAGAAAGTCCCAGTACTTCACGCAGTCAATCACAATCCAGTTCCTCACGTGGAAAACCTAATAAAGAACCCAAATTACAAGAGTTGTATGATTTGATGAAATCTTCCCAAGATTTAAGACGTCAGAAGCAAAATTTTAGACAAGACATGGACGAAACTGATCTATTTTTCCTTAGCATGAGTAAAGAATTAAAAGCGCTGCCAAAACTTGAACAAACAAAATAAAATTAGACTTGCACACCGCTATTTCCCAAGCATTAATACGGCAATTGGAACACAGAGACAAAATTTTAAAAACGCCTATAAAAATAACAACTCAAAGATTCATCCAATCAACTCCACAACATCAGTCCTCAACATACATCCAAACTACTGCAAACGCTGAATTACCAATATACAACCAGTCACCCTCACACGATCAGTCACCCACATATATCGAGTTATCAATTCCTACTACATCTCGCGCACAAAATCATGCTGATTCTTCAACATACATCCAAACTACTGCAGACGTTCATCAATCACTAACATGCACCCAGTCACCTATACACGCTCAGTCACCCACATATATCCAGTCATCATCATTTCCATCCGGATCACACTCAAAACCTGTTGTTTCAGATAACATGAAAGCATACTATGACAGTATAAATTTTGAAGATGAATAAATTCAAAATAATGGTTAAACTAATGATTTAATGATAAACAGATAATTTTTTAACTAATAAATAAGACAGCAGGTTGTGATTACTTAAACGTTGATTTCATATAAGTTAGTTTCATGATAAATGATTGTTAACCTAACTCGTGCAACAGCACAGTCAATTATATTTTTCAAAGAAAATAAAACTTACCTTAAACATAACGCAAGTCTTTCTTTAGTACCTATGGGTTCACGAAATTTCGTATGTACTTTTTTTATGTCTCCTTCAATCAGCGAATGGATTTCCTCATATTGTGCTTGGTTCATCCTAAAGTACTGATGAAATTTCTCATCGTCACTCTCCAGTTCTCTAACAAGACGATGAAATTCACCTTTGTCTTGTCTCCCTCTGTTTATAGGGTGAACCCAGTATCTTCTTTTCTTTTTGCTCTTAAGAAGTTTCATTGCTAAGAGAAATTGAAGGTCTTCATCAAAATCACTATCCGAATCAGAAGAAAACATTATTTATGTTTGAACGCTGCAAAGGTTCGTCAAGTACTGTTCAGAAATAACGCCAGAGTACGCCACGACACGACACTTTAGTGTGCACACTCACCGTCACGACAGTAATCGTCACGACACGCCACGACACATAAATATGTTTCCGCCTTTATACTTATCTGATGTGTCGTGACGTGACGCGTCAGAACGGTACCGGTTTCATACATTTAGTATGGTAAAGTTCATACTAGTAATGCGTGTTGTGTTGTGATGGCTTGTGTCGTGTCGCATCAGATACGATCGCGGTTGAATCAGAGCGGAGGGGCCGGGGAACGGTGACGTCACGACACGTCAGACATATGTACAAGCGCCAGTTCTGTGTTGTGACGCGTCATCGCTCATAGCCCTCTGCATATTCGTTGGTTCACTTTTAAATATGGACGAGTTAATTGAAATAGTACGACAATATAATGTAATTTATGATACAAAGTGTAAACAATATAAAGATCATACTATTAGGACAGCTGTTTGGGAGGAGATAGGAGAAAAATTAAAACAACCCCGTAAGTAATCTTCACCGCTTTATTTAATTATTCCTAGATGTACCTTGTGTAATAATACTTTGCATTTGCCATGGAACTTGTCCTTCTGGACTTACAAAATAATTTTAAATGCCTCGCGAACATGAATAGCTTCATGAGTAGGATTTCTATTTAATGGTCCAATGTCTGTTAAGCCGTTACCGTCGCAAATTGCGCCTTCATCTATAAACATTTCTTCTCTTTCCGGTGTATTTTGGGTTAAGGTTATGGAGACAGCAAGCAGCGAGTACGATCTTGTCCACCATATTTGGTTGTACTTGTAAAGGTCCTTGAAATACTCTGAATCTTGCTCGTAATATTCCAAATGCATTTTCTACAGTGCGGCGAGCACGAGATAAACGATAATTAAATATTTTATTTTGAGTATTGTTGACTAATTTAGCTTTACTGTACGGTTTTAACAAATACGTTTTGGGGAATGCTGCATCTGCCACAATAACGTGGGGTAAAGGTTCTGTATTTTGATGCAATGGTTTATTTGGTGGCAAGTTTAACTGACTATTTTCAAACATTTTTCCCATTAACGACTCTTGGTATATGCCACCATCACTATTGCGACCATATGCTCCTACATCTATCGTAACAAATCTGTAATGAGCGTCAACCAGCGCAAGCAGTACAATAGAATGCTCATTTTATAATTGTAAAGGTTGAGCCTGCATTTATAGGACATATTATAGTTACGTGTTTTCCATCCATTGCTCCAATACAGTTCGGAAAATGCCATATATTTTCGAATCCTTTTGCAATTTCTCTCCACATTTGTTCTGTAGGTTGAGGCATTACAATAGGGCTAATTTTTCCAAATTGCGTTACATACTTCTTCGACTATTATCTTTACTGTGGCGAATCCCATGCGATAATTGAACCCCAAGGACCGAAAAGAGTTGCCAGTTGCCAAAAATCTGTAAATATAAAAAAGCATAATTTATTGTTTCAGCGGATAAATGCAAAGATGACTGGGATAAATTACGAAATGCCTACATTAACGCATTAAAGCGTCGTAAAAATTAAAAAAGTGGGCAAGCCGCTGTTCTTGTTACGCCGTGGAAATATGAAGAACAAATGAGTTTTTTACAGCCATTTATAAAATCAAGACCATCAACAACAAATCTTATGGCGCCTCCAGACTCACCAGAATGTTTGGAAACATTAAATCTGATTGAAAACTCACCAGAACCTGAAAGCCCTCAATCAGATCACCGTCCAGAAACACCACAGTCTGGTACGTCTTCACATGCCACAAGGTCTAGTCGCAACAAAACAAACTTACAGGACCTATATGATTTAATGAAGTCTTCACATGATTTAAGAGTCCACAAGCACCATTCCAAGCAGCAGGACATGGATGAAACACTTATTTTTTTGAGCATGAGTAAAGCTCTTAAAAACTTCCTAAACTAGATCAGACAAAATCAAGTTAGATTTGCACAGTGCTATATCACAAGCCGAAATACGTAACCGTCAAAGATTAGAACAAATGAATGTGGCTAAACAGATTATTATTTCTCAGCCATCCACAACACAAATGGCACAACCGATCTTACATCATAACACTGACGAAGTAAATATCTCATCATATTATAGCACTGTAAACTTTAGTGATATGTGATTTTATTTTTCCCTCATAAATATTGTACTTAAGAGATACCTACAAAATAATAAATAAATGCTTACCTTAAACATACTGCAAGTCTTTCTCTTGTTCCTATAGGCTTACGAAATCTTGTATGTATTTTCTTTACATCATCTTCAATTAAAGAATGTACTTGTTCAAACTGTGCTTTCGACAATCTGAAATACTGATGAAATTTTTCGTCATCGTTTTCAAGCACTTTAATGAGACAATGAAACTCGCCATTAATTTCTCTTGTTCTATTGAGGGATGAATCCAATGTCTTCTACTCTTTCTTTCTTTTGTTAATAAAGCCAGTATCATAAATTGAATGTCTTCTTCATAATCTGAATCAGAATCTGAAGAATCGGACAACTCGTGGGAAAACATTTAAAACGCGTCGCCTTTTCTAGAGCTACGGCTGTATTGATTCAAAATATCGTCAGGGGGCGTCAGACCACGACAGATAAATGTGAAAACTAGCCATCACGTCACGACACGACACGTCACGACACATCAGATAAGTATAAACCCACCTTAACATAATTTCACCTTTAACGTGAACTCTTAGGTGTTACATTCGGTTGCGGATTCTCGTGTTATACATCATTGTGTAAATAATAATGCGTTTCGATCAGCGGAGATTTCCGATTATACCTGAATAAAAAACGGTTTTGCATATAACATCATTCCCGTGTCGAATTAAGTATAGAAGCGTTGTGAGTGTAATTTAATTTATATAATACGAGTTAGTGTAGTGGTATTTAAAACGAATTGATTGTTATTCTATTTATTCAGTAAATGTTTTTCTATTTATTCAGTAAATGTTTTTCTATTTATTCAGCAAGTGTTTTTCTATTTTCGATTTTATAATGGCACTCTTAGCAATTGAATGCTGCACTACGGATTTTCTATTACAAAGCGAAAACTCCTTTTCAAAATTAACGTTTCAGCAAAAACAGAAAATTATCGAGTTAGATCGTGCTAAACCTAATATGAAAATAGATTATAAACGTAAAGATGATTTTTGTAAGCATTTCCACGTTTCACTTTACGAAAAATTTACTTGGTTGACTGGCAGTTGTAAGCATAATAGAATGTATTGTTTTCCTTGTTTATTATTTTCAAAATCAAGTAGCGTTTGGAGTAATACAGGATTTGTAGATATAAATAATTTTACTAATTCCTCGAAAAACATTAAACTGAAAACATATTCGTAGTTCTTTAGCATTGCACGAATTTGGCATTAACAGAATTGAAATTTCTTTAGGGAACTCTTTCGAGGCATATAATAAAAAGTAGAACGAAACCATAATTTAATGAAGCGATTTATAGACACCATCATTTTATTAGAAGGCAAGAGCTATCGTTTCGCGGCCATGACAAAAAATTAACATCAGATAATCGCGGTAATTACATAGAAACTTTGTTGTTTTAAAACATATGATTCAGTATTAGATATGCATTTAGAGCAATGTTCCTCAACTCAGAACTCTGTGTTCTCTTGTCTCTCGAGCGATATTCAGAACGATTTAATAAAGTCCATAGCTCAGGTCATTAGAGATGAAATTAAATCAGAAATTAACTTTGCGAAATTCGTGTCGGTTATAGCCGACGAAACACCTGATATTAGCCATCGAGAGCAAATGTCTGTCATATTCTGCTATTTGACTAAGACGGGGATCGAAGAGAGATTTGTAGGTTTTTTCGATGTTACTTTAGAACGTGGAGCAGATCAGTTATAGCAAAGTATATTAGAGGTCATAGATCAGTTTAATTGTAAAGAAAAATTAGTCGGTCAGTCGTATGATGGGGCCGCTGTTATGTCGGGTGCTCAGGGCGGCGTACAAACAAAAATTAAATTACAATGTCCTATGGCTGTCTTTATTCCTTGCTATGCTCACGTACTTAACTTAGTGTTATCTCGATCTTTAGAAAATATTCCAGAGTTAAAACAATTTTTCGGCCACCCATCAATTGCGTAATAATTTTTTTTAATAAATCTACTAAACGTTCGGGTCTTTTAAAATTAACGTCAGATCGTCGTTTGCCTGGTGTCGCAAAAACTCGATGGCAGTATCATTCTCGTATTATTAATGTCATTTTTAACTGTAAATCCGACATAATACAAACATTTAATATAATTATAGAAAATCCGATGGATTGGGATTCTGAATCAATTGCCTTATCAGAAAGTTTGTTAATGAAATTAGAAGATAGGGAATTTTGCTTTTTTTGCATACTTTAGCTGAATTATTTGCAAGAACAGATATTACTTTCGCTTTACTACAAAATAAACAGAATGATATAGACGTCGTTATTCACGAAGTTCAATCGCTATTAAATTGGTTTGTGAGTAATTTCATTAATAAGTTTGACGAAATTTACGACAGTGTCACTGATATAAGTGAGCCTCCACGAAGACATCGACGTCTATTTAGCTCAGAATCAGACTTAAAACGCGAGTATAAACGTATTTTCATCGAAATTGTAGATAATGTTAAAAAACAAATTCAAACCAGATATAGTTCACTAAGCAATTTGTCGTTTTTAGATTTACTAAGTAAGTCGAAATATGATTTATTCGAACGTAAATTTCCTGAGGATAAACTAAATAATTTAAATTTATTATTTCCTCGAATTTTTGACATAAATGCATTAAAAAATGAGTTAAAGTATTATATTCGTCTCCCTCGCTTAAAGGATTAGATATGTACGAGTTATTTTTGCATTTACAAAAAGATATCTTAAAAGATACATTTCCTCAAATTTTAAGCTTAAGTAATATCTGTTTAACCCTTCCGATAACAATTACGGCCGCGGAACGATCTTTTTCAGCTCTCAAACGCATTCATACGTACCTCAGGAATAGCCAGACAGGACAAAGGCTTTCAGATCTCGCGTTGTTATCTATAGAAAAACGTTTACTGTTGCAAATCAAAAGTAAGCCAAATTTTTATGACTTGGTATTAGCTCATTTCCTCAAGAAAAATCGTAGATTACCACTAGAATTTAAATAGCTTTTTTATCTCATTTAATTTATTTATCCACTGCGCTGCTATAAATTCAACTAAAAGAAACTACTTCATTAGCTTTTTTTCAAAGCTGCTTTTATGCATGCTCGAAGTCTTCCGTTTGTATTCTATCGTTGACTTCAAGTATGCCAAAAGTGGCGAATGAAATATCTTCGCGTTATACCAGAGGGCGTTACAGAGCTCGGTAAGTAATAGTTATATTTTTATTAATAATGTTTAATGTTGACAATTTTTTAAGGTTCGGCTTCCCTTTATATTTTTCTCACCCCTCGCCACTGCTGGGTACTAATGTTTTCTCTGTCATTGGCATTTTAAAAAAGCCATTACTCGGTTATTTTTAGTTATCCAAAAACTGCTTTTATTACAATTTTGGTGTAAACTATTTACAAATGTAGTAAACTATCTTATTGCATAGTGCATATGATAATATGAAAATTTCAAGATTTAATATATTTGACTTGACTAAACACAAAATTTCAACAAGACAATAATTTGATAATTTCTAAATGATCAAAGTAAAACAGTATTTATCTTTCTGCAAAAAGCCATTATAACAAATATTTGGCTTAATAAAATATTGGAACTTAATAATTTGGAATTTTGAATTTTCATGAGCATCAATGATCTTCAATTACTTTCAGCATTATTATAAAATTTATATGAGTAGTCTACCAATAAGATTTGTAGATATTTCTTCAATTATAATGTCCTGGACCTCTACACATGTAATACAAGCATACAAATTAAAAATCATTTCATTACTTTATAGTATGAAATATACATACATAATTAATTATTGTTTACCAGAGATATTTGCTCTGAAACGCTTTCTCTGCCATCTTTCATCATCATTGTCCCTGGGAGCTGTATCGTCTATAATTTTTGATGTAAAATAAAGAAAAATAATTAATTCAAAAAATTACAAACAAAATGTACTACAAAATATAAGGATTTAAGTATTTATACCTAATTTTGCATCACTATCTTGTGCAACTTCTATTACAGTCGTTACATGGGGCATGATACCTAGAACTTGTTCGCTTTCTACATCGCTTACATTTACATAAGGTCCACCACCTGTGAAACTTTGCTGCCTCTCCCTCATTCGAAAATCTCGGGCTCTGGCTTTCATATTTGCCCATAATATTTTTAATTGAAGTGGTGTAGCCTGCAATAATACTATTAATTATTACAAAAGTAAAAAAATGAAGAATGTCTTATCAATACCAAAGGCCATAAACTTTATAAAGTTGTAAACATTGAAAGATACATTTTATAAATCATACGCATTATACAAACAATCGTACAACCTAGAATTCAAACCTAGAACCAAATTCATAAAACAATTTTCAAATTGACCAATGACATAGAATAATTTCATGTTTCAAATCACTTTGTAAGTTTCTATTGCGTATCCAAAAATAATATTTAAGGTACCTTGTTGTGTGTCAATACAGATGCATTGTATTCTTTCGCCAGTCTCTTTCAGGCTTCTTCTTTACGCTGTGACGAAGTTGCGTCCGTTTTTTTGCTATCCAACAAATTTATTACTGGAGCCACTAGTTCCCATACCAATCGACGTTCAGTCTAACAAAAGCAGAAAATTATAGATACAATATATTTAACTAAGAGTAACGATTGTAAGTATTTATTAGTAATTGTTAAATTACTTCAGTAAAAGTAATGCGGCTAGGGCTTTGCATAGTTGCGTCCATCTGTTGTTCTTGTTTTGCCTCCTATAAAAATAACGAATAAAATGTAAAGACTATTTGAACTCTAAAGCCACACAAAAATAATTTTAATTACTTACGCAGAATTATAACAAACAGAAGTTCAACCCAAGGAAACAATTGCTCGTAACGTATCGATAAACGAAAACAATGTTTAAATAATTAGATAAAAAACATTAATTGCCAAAAAAAAAGCATATTGAAGGCTTGGATACTAGAAAAAATTGTTCAATTACTTTTTTTTTGACGTCTTTCGTTGTCGACACTTTGTGTCCATCACTAGTTACAATCAAAGATTACTCAGTGGAGTTTAGTTTGATTTCGGTTTATGAATTATACCAAAAAAGCTTTAGGTTGATTGCAAATCGAATGATTCCGAGTTGATCTTAAACTTGAGTAACGTTTATGAATTTGGGCCTAAGTAAAGTATGTAAAACAAGTGCGCGCGGATTGGACCTTCCCCCTACCTTACCGTCCGCACCCCTGCTCCGTTCGCACCCTACATTTGCGTTGGTTATTATTCTCGTGTTTTATTTGGGTGTATCCGAACTGTTTTGTTTTGTGTTGCCTTTGCAGATAAATTTATAGAAGTTTTTAACGCGATTGTGTCAATGAAACGCTGGTTAAAGCCAAATGATTCCGGGTTAGACGAAGCGAATGAAAAGCCGTCGACTTCAAAACGTCGTAAGTTTTGTGACAAATACTTAGCTTTTGGTTTTATACGTACCAATTTAAACGGTGAAGAAAGACCTTAGTGCGTCATATGCTACGAAGTTTTGTCGAATGAGTCGATGAAATCGGCCAAACTCGGGCGTTATTTAGAAACAAAGCATCAAGACTCTCGTGAGAAATCTCAATCCTCTTTCAAAATTTAAGCCTCGGAATTAGAACGAAGCAAAAAAATAATAATTGAAACTGCTACTGGAGCCAATAACGAGTGCTATATTAGCGTCTTACTGAGTATCCTTATTAGTTGCAAAAAATGGTAAATCTCATGCCATTACTGAAGAATTAATATTACTGTGCGCTAAAATTATGATTTCTGCTATGTTGCGAGAAAAAGCTTCAAAAGAATTGGACGTCATATCGTTATCCAACAGTACAATGAAGAATAAAATTGATGAAATGTTAGGAAATGATAAAGAACAATTGATTTTGAATGTTAAAGCGAGCAGGTTTTATGCTTTGCAATAAAATGAGAGCACAGATATTGGCAATGAAACAAATTTACTTACGTGTGTTCGTTACGAACACAACGACGGCATAATAGAGGATTTTCAGTTCTGAAGGCCTTTGCCTTCGTGTGCTTCAGGTGAAGCAATATTTGAAGTATTGAACAACTTTAGGTCCACTCATGGAATACCATGGGATAAATGTGTGGCATTTAGTACCGACGGTGCTCTAGCGATGACCGGTACACGAATAGGACTGCAGGCTCGCATGAAGACGAATCCTTCTATTATGTGACATCATTGTTGCATTCATAGAGAGGCATTAGCTGCTAAAAAAATTCCCGAAAAATTAAAAAGTGTTAAACGACATAGTACAAGTCGCGAATTTTATTAGAGCCAGGCCTCTAAATTCCCGTATTTTCGGTATGATTTGTGAAGAAATGCGAAGCGTTCACAAGCAGTTGTTATTACGGCTGAGGTGCGTTGGATGTCTCGTGGCAAAGTCGTATCACGTGCTTTTGAGGTGAGAGATGAGATCAGAATGTTTTTTTTTTAACTATTCTGTGGGCGGCTCGAATAAGCATGCTGATCACTTCAATAACTCTGAATGACTTACAATGGTGGCATATTTGGCTGATATATTCAGTGCCCTTAACGAGCTGAACTTAAGTCTACAAGGAAGAGATAACATTTTCTAAGTTGAAGATAAAATACAAACTATGATAAAAAGCTTGACCTTTGGGCTTATCGTACAATAAGAAAACTATAATCATTTTCCTACATTGGTAACGTTTTTCGAATCCCCTAGTGGGGAAATGTTACAAACGCAGGTAGAAGACGAAATGATTAAACACCTCCGCGGTTCGAGGTCTTCCTTTCGGAATTATTTTCCAGAACTCGACCCAAATAAAACCTGGATACTAGACCCTTTCAACACAGATGTTTCAAATATCATCGGCTTGACAACGGTACAAGAAAATCAATTAATAGAAATATCATGTGATTCAGCTTTAGACCGTAACTTCAAAGAATCTACTTTATCAAGTTTTTAAGTGAATTTAAAAAAAGTTTATAAAGAAACATCAGAAGAAGCACTGAAACATTTACTGCTTTTTTCGTCCACATATTTGTGTGAAAAAGCATTCTCTGCTCTTATATATATCAAAAACAAATACAGAAACAAATTACAATTGGAATCCGATTTGAGATTACAACTAAGTAATAACATTGACTCAAATATTACTCATTTAGTTGCAAAAAAGCAGCATCAACCCTCACATTAATAAGTGTTTTTAATGTTTTGTGAAAGTTATTTTTTTGCAGTACTATAATAAATTGACCGATTTTTTTTTATTAAGGGGTCCTTGAAATTGTGTTTGATATTCTAGGGGACCGGGAATTGAAAAAGGAAATAACACTGATATAAACCACATTTATTTTATTATATCCTTCACTTTTTCAGAATGGCTAATCAGACTTCTTTCTTACAATACACTCTGTTATTGATGTGCATGGAAAAGAAAGTAAAAAATATAGATAATTTAGTAGTTTTTAAGTGATAACTTTGAACAATATTTTTTCCTTAAATGCTACGTGTGATCCATAAGTAATGTCAGTTTTCATAACTTAAATTCATGTGCTTCTTTTTATACATATCATAACTTGTTACGGGAAATCTCGAGTTCTGTATAGAGTACAACTATTTCATTTTTTTTAAAGATTTATCAAAGATGTTCAAAATGCATTGTAGCAATTATTTACATCTAAGCCCAAAGAAATGATCTTATAAAGATCTCAGAGAGTTTGTTGAACGTTTCATTAATTTCATAGAAAATTATGGGCTATACTTTCGATACTTAAGTTTTGTTTCTGTACCATAATTTAATAAAGAAAGTGAACATGAAACCAATTATTTAAGAGACTTGATAATAATGCCGATTTTCAACTTTGATTTCGTATGTACTTTTATGAAACATTTTGATTGTAAGTGGGTTATAATTTGGATAATTTAATTTCTAAAATATATTGTGGTATATTTTTATTAAGTAGTAGTTGAAAGTGTAGAGACACGAATTCATATTCCATATTATTTCCTTAAGATTTTTTTCTTCTAACCTACTTTTTATTTTGTAGGAATGGTGACTCAACAAGGCCATGCAACACACATTTTGGGCGATTGACAAATTACCGAAAATGGGATGAACTAACTACTCTTTTAAATGCAAGTGGTTGTGGGTGTATAAAAACCAGTTAGGGGAGAGGTGGCATGAAGGGGACACGTTTAAAAGGGACAATTCAAATAACCGGTAAAATAAAAACAATTTCGAGACGACACTATTTTTATCGTATGGCAACCTTGAGGCAAGTTCGTTCGAGGATAACTTTATACTCTTGTCATTTCAAACAGCGGATTCGTGCGAGTGTTTTAATGGTATTGAAAAGTATTTTTCTCTTACTATAGTGAAACGCTATATCCAGTACTGCGAGTTAATTTTTTATATGTGAATCATTATTTGGCTGGACAATTCACAGATACGAGAACATAAGGTTAGTGAACTTTAAATTGAAATTGTACATTTTCTGGTTATGTTTTCAATTTTTGTATGATATTTATGAAAGGGACACAACAAATGGTTATGAATGGGACGTCCCCTTCATAACTGTCCCTTTCAAGACTGCTATTTTTACTACGTTTCTAAAATTTTTTTACTTCTTTTTCAGATTAAAAATGCCACCAAAGAGGACGCGTGTCGAAACACATAAAATTGAAGAGGCAGTGAATGAAGTTTTATGAAAGGGCATTTCTGTAAGATCGGTTGCGAAGATAGTTAAAGTAAGCAAATCACATTTGCACAGATTGATCGCAAAAGCTTAAGCTTCTGAATGTACTTCATTTGTTTATAAACCAAACATTGGCAATAAAAAAGTTTTAAATGTCGACCAAAAATATCATCTGGCAGATTATTAAAGACCTCCGCAAAAATATGCCATGGCTTGACAACTAAACAAGTCAGAGAACTGTCATATCAGTATGCTGTTCATTTAAATCTTACTATACCATCTTCTTGGAAAGAAAATAATACAACTAGTCTAGATTGGCTTAAGGGCTTTTTAAAAAGGCATGATTCGCTCAGAAAACCAGAGAATACTTCTCTAGCAAGACCTACGAGCTTTAATAGATACAATGTCCAAACATTTTTCGATAACTTACAGAAATGTAAGCATAATTACCTTCCAAATATGATATGGAACTTAGATGAAATTGCGTGCACGACGGTCACTAATGCACCCAAGCAGGTGTTAAGAGAGTTGATCAAATTAGCTCAACAGAACATGACTCGCTTGTAACTATGCTGAGTTTCGCAAATGCTGCTGGTGGGAGTATTCCTCCTGCTTTTATATTTCCGCGTGTTCATTTTAAGGAACATATGCTTGAAATGGTCCTACGGGTGCTTTAGGCCTCGCAAAAGTGTCTGGTTGGATAACTGAAAATTGTTTTTCAAAAACTTTAAAACATTTTGTTCACTTCGTCAAGCCTAGTGCTAAATCACCGGCTTTAATAGTCCTCGACAATCATAAGACTCATATATCTATTAAGGTAGTGCTGTATGACTGAAAAAATCACATAATGATACTAACATTACCACCCCACTGCAGTCACCACCTGCAACCCCTCAATGTGACCGTATTTGGACCCTTCAAAGCTCAGTATAGAGCTAGCATGAATGACTGGATGACTTCGAACCCTCGTAAAACTGTCACAATTTATAATGTGGCTCAATTTGCTAAAGATGCTTTCTATGCTGCTTTTAATATGAATAATATAATTTCTAGTTTTAAGAACACTGGGATATGGCCAATTAATAAAAATATTTTCTCAGATGAAGATTTTTTACCTGCTTTCGAAACAGACCGACCAGTTTCTTAAGCCCCCACTGGTTCACCTGAAAACTCTGACAAATCTTCCTCAAACGAAGAAGAACTGCCCCATAGATCTTCTCCCCTTATTGACTCTGAACTTGATTCAAATGCACAGACTGTTTCACTTTCCATTTTAAGTCAGCCACAATTTGGGTCCTCTGCTTTGAACGAGCTACAACCTGGAACATTTACCTCAAGTGAGTTCCAATTTGGTCCCTCTACTTCGAATAAGCCACAACCTGGAACGTCTACCACAAAAGAGACACGTCCTGGATTTTCTACTTTAAATAAGCCACAACCTGGACTATATCATTTAAATGAGTCACAAGCTGGATTATTATTATATTCCGATACTGAAGTTTCACATGTTAAAGCTTCAAATTCAGCTTAGCCTTTAATAACTCCGGAAGCCGTTCGACCATTTCCTAAAGCTTTACCTCGAAAATCTACTGGGAAATAACGTAAAGGTAAAACCACGATTATAACTGAAACCCTTGAAAAAGATAGATTGCTTTTAGAAAATATGATAGATATCTTAAAAAAGAAAACACCCAAGACTGAGAAACGAAACTTAAAACATGTGAAACAAATCTTTAAAAGCAATTTAACAAATCAGGAATCAAACAATATCAAAAATAACAAGAAGGCTAAAAAATGGAAACCGATATTAAAAAAATACTAAAGCTAGTGAGAAGAAGAAGAAGAAAAATGTTGCACAAAAAATCGCAAGCAGTACATCAGCAGCAAAACGTTGTCAAATGTAGATAAAGATTCTGACTCAATAGATGATATTTCTGAAAATGAAGAAGTCCCTCCAAGATTAAGAAATCGCAGCATTACAAAAGATAAAACAAGAGATGATGACCAATGCAATGTATATAAGAAAAAATATTCAGAAAGCACTGAAGATTGGTTTCAATGTAAAATTTACACAAAATGGGCACACGAAACCTGTGGCGTTATAGGTGTTTTTAATTTTTTTTTGCTCACTACGTCATTAAAAACCACAATGATTATTAGTTTTTAAGTTTACTTTTATAAGACTGTAAGTCAAACTTTATAGAGGCTGTTGATTATTATTCTATTAAAAAAGCAATAATTATTTTTCAAGTGCAGTCTAAGTCTAAAAAGAGATATATATATAAAATTGTTGATTTGTCTTTAATTTTATATAAGTGTTTCACTTCTTGTTAATTATAAGGAAACTGTTGATTACAAGTGTCTCATGAAAAGCTATTAAAATTTTTTAAGTTCATTACATCTGAGTAAAACATTATTAAAGTGTTTCATTATATATTTATTTCTTTGAAATTAGGTATTGTCTCTTTCATAAATTACTACGTCCCTTTCAATACAGTCCATTTATGAAAGGGACAAAATACGCATTTTTTTAAAATGCGAAAATAAACAATTAAAAATTGATTAATGACAATTATTGCATTACATTTTAATATTACATACTTTAATATTACACGCATTCTATTCGACTCCAACCTGCTCCAAATATTTTCCCAATCGCTTACTAGAGCCTTAAAATCAAAAGTGTCCCTTTCATGCCACCTCTCCCCTACAAATTATTTTTCATTGCTTCAGTTTGGGTTAACTGGAAAAACAAAACTGGAGAAATTGTTAGAGGCTTTGACTATCTTTGCACAGAATTGTAATGACTAAAACGTCATAGCTAAAGCCAGCAGTCTTTCATTCTCACGAAATACTGTGACAAGACGGGTTGAGGAGATGCTTTGCTACAAAATTACTTGGGTCGAAAAATATTTTCGTATCATTGCATCATCCACTAGGAAGCGTTGTGTGCAAAGGACATGAAAGTTGGATGATATTATGGACCCGGTAGTACAGTGCATAAATCACATACGTGCAAAAGCTCTTCACAAGCGTCAATTCAGGGTTCTATTTGAAGAGGATATCAGCGAATATGGAGAGTTACAACTGTACTGCGCTGTGCGATGGCTTTCAAGGGGAAACATGAGAAAACATTTTTTCAACTTGAGAGAGCAGGTATTGGAATTTTTAGAAGAAAAGGGAGCGTTACCTTTGGAAAATGATTTACTGAAAAAAGAATCCTGGTTGAGTGATCTTCCATTTCTTGTGGACATTACTAGTTACCTCAATATTTTAAATCTCAAATTGCAAGGCAAAAATTATTCACTTCCGACTATGTTTACTTTGATAAACGGATTCAAAGATAAATTAAATGTTTTTAATGAATTTAGCCAATGAAAGTATTGACCATTTTCCTACACTCAAAGACTTTAAAAGAGAAGCTCAATATCACCACTATCCATTGTACTAAGTACGAATCTAAAATTAGATGCTTATTACAGTCGTTTGAGAGCAGATTCCAGGACTTCGAAAGTATAAAAACAAATTTACAAATTTTTGTGAATCCTTTTACAATTATTTTGACAGAAATAATAAGTTATCCTGCTAATATTCAGTTGGAACTCACTGACTTGCAAAATCATTCTGCATTACAAACCCTTTTTTCAGAAAAAATATCTTCAAAGTCAGAAACTTCTTCAGAAGAATTTGTAGATTTCTGGAAATAGGAACCAAAAGATTTTCCTACAATAACTGACCTGGCCTTTCAATTTTTAAGTAGTTTCGATTTAATATATGTTTCTAAAAAGATTTTTTCAAATCATAATTATATAAAAAATAAATACCGCACATCCCTAATTGATCAACATATTTCTGATTTGTTGTTACTTTCACCATATGATGTAACGCCTAATATAGGAACGTTATTAAAACAGAAACAATTTCAAACATTAACTGTCCTATTTTTTTGTATTTGGCAAAAGATGCTATTTATGTCGTTATTTTAAATTAAATAAAACTAAACAACCTTTTCAGAATGTTGCATTTATTTTATTCCACCGTACCTTAATTTAAGTTAAGCTCAATTCTATAAGAAATAACAAAAATAGGAACTGTCAATGATTAGTGGCCTGCCTGTGATTTTTGAATCATCCGATTCGCCCGACTGTTGAAAAGGTTGGGCAGCCTGGATGTATAAACAGCTGAATTGTTTTGATTCGGGTTTCACTAATACGTTATCTAAATGCCAGTAAACATAAAGTTACAAAAATTTTAGTATATATGATTAAGGTAATAAATAAACTAGCCAGGAGCAGCACGGGAAACAAGGACTGGGGTTGAGTACCAACAGTGGAACCAGAACTGAAATAAAAAACCCGATTGGTTAGGACAGTAAAATTCCTCGACATAAAAATGAAGGTATTTATTCTATGTGCTTGAAAGTGAAAACCTAATATTGATAATGTAGTTAATTTTTAAATTCGATCGATCTTTTTTGTAACCAGTCAAAATTTGTTTCATTAATATTTAATATTTATTCATTTTATATTTTACATTTCAGCAAGTAACCATAGAGTAGACAGGAGACGTCGTCGAAGCCATTTCAAATGACTTCAGTAAAATTTTCAGAAATAGAGCAAAAAAGACTAAAAGTAGGAGAACGACGTCTCGAAGTTGATAGATTAAGAGAAGAAAATATCGTTCAAAATAGACAACTCCAAGAAAAATTATAAAGGTGCTATCGCATAGGATTGATGTTCTGTAAAAGTTTATGCAAAATAGATGAAGGAATTGTGAAAGACATGAATAGGCAAAATAGGCAACTCCAAGAAAAAAATTTACAGGTATTTTCTCGTAAATCTCAAATCAGTCATAAATCAGGTAAAATCTCGGGTATTAATCTTCTAAAAAGATTGATACAAAATAGATGAAGGAATTGCGAGAGACATCATCGGAGCTTTTGAGGAATTATCATGATGTGCTATTGCGTTTCACGCGCAAACAATTGGTTTGATTGAAACAAAATTGTGTACGGTAGGAGTAAAAATAATTTTATCCTAAATGTAGCTTCAACATGAAGAATTTTTACTAACATTAGCGCATAGTAATAACATCAATTATTATCCTTGCGATTCAAACACGCAATCTTAATAAAATTACATAATTAGTGGTATAACTATTGTGTTTTTGTACACAGTATAAGTGTTTCTGTTGTACGATATAGACGCAGGATACTTTGCGAGACCTGCTGATGAATATATGTTAATTTTATTATTTATATTATTAAAAATAAAACTAATGATAAGTGAAACGTAGTATCCAACTCGACTGATAGTCCAAGTAGTCTCAAATATACGTGTATAGTAAAATATTTTTTAATATACCACTGTAATATTATACTTTATATTGTTAGAGATTTATGGGATTTTAGTTGAAAAAACCACATATCCACTTAATTTTGAAGTAAGTATATGTATATACCTATAGTAGTCTTATTTTTTATTGTTTCAGAATAGAGAGTAATTAAAAGAGATTTGAAATTGATTGTTAATGTGTAGAAGCTATCACTATCAAGAAATCTTCAACATTTCAAGAGACTTAAAAACAAAATTAAACAGAAACTGATTCATAATATATTTCAAACCCTTCCATTTTTTTAAAATACATTAAACATCATAGTTCTTCGTAAGCGAGTTGGACAAGAGGCTCAAGAATAAAGGGAGCGACTCCCGTTCTGAGTCTTATCTGTTTCTAACTCATCTGTAATCATCCAACGCGACAATGCTGCTAGTGTAATGGGGACTTTCGAACCAGGCCAGACCAGGGGTGGCATTTTTGTATCATATTTAGTCAATTTTAGGTTATTGTTTATTCGATTTTTAATTTACTTATATCTTTTAGGTAAAAGTAATTTAATTTGTAGGTCAATGTGTATACATATATATGCACTTCTTATTCGTATAAAATGACATTATTCTTTTACTGTCTTACTAATAAAAATATTTTATGCAGTTGTTCAACGTCTGAGTACTTATTCATTGAAAAGGGGATGAATAGCTTTTTATCCAAGACTTAACTAATAACATGCGTATAAGGCTTGTATAACTATTTAACTGTTATGACGCTGACTACTGGTAACATTGTTAGAACTGTTCTGAAACCTGAAATATTTTAATTATCAGAATTTAAAAAGAAATATTTTTAGGCAATATTACACATTATTTTTATGTAATGTTGAAACAAAAGCAGTATTTTGTATTACTAAAGTAGTTTTGTGTACTAATTGTGCTCAAACTATATATTTCGAAGACTCATCTCAAATAGAAATGTAAAAACCGTTTTGAACGTAACGTGAAATGTCAGTGCAGTGACATTTGCTAGGTTATGTTTCCGTTTGTGTTATTTTTCTCACTGTCTGTGATTTTTGAGTTTTGTGTGGGTCGTCGTGTAATTTTAAATTTGATCAATTGGATTATAATGGAAAACCAAAAAAGTGCTTGTATAGAAAAGAAGAGAAAGCGAACTGCTAATTGGGATTCATTAGAAAAGGTAAGCTCTTCAATCTCCCACGGAACAAATTGTACCAAAAATCAAGAGTTGTCGCACACAGTATTTCTTAATTTCATAATAACATTTATTAGCGTGCTTGTTGCACTGAACACAATATTCACAAGAAAACCCTAACATATCCCACCTTCTGTGTGAAACTAACTGTTGTACTTCAAATGTTGATTCTTGTAGAGATTAATAAAAATTTTCGAAGTTCAAGTATTGTGCGCCCTTTGCTTTTACTCCAACCGTACCTAGTAGTAGGTATTTAACTAATTAATAATTTTTTTTTCCAAAACTTACTGCGGAATTGCATAAAGGATCTTGTGGCCATAATTGAAAATAAAAGTACGGACACAAACACCAACAAAACGAAAAATCATGCTTGGCAGATAATAACAGAACGGTGTGTATCTACCTCATTCTGCTTGTTCTTATTATTACCTTTTAAAATTAAATAAACTACAATTACATACCTGAGTTTGTTTGATGTTAGATTTAATGAGATAAATAGCCGAGAAAGAAGTATAATAGAAATAAAACAGCAGTGGCGAATTACAAAACTGGAGGCTAAAAAGAAATTGCCAAATTACAAGAAGGAATACAGTGGCACTGGAGGTGGACCAAAGCCACCTAGCCCAGACCCTGAAACAAATGAAATCCTGGAAATGATTCCACAAGAATTTGAGTTTAATGTTATTAATTTTGTCATTTAAGTTTAATACTATATATATGAGCCGCTCGATTCATTCAAATATTTTTATTTTGTTTGCAGATCATCATCACTCCTGTAACTTCAAAGGGAACCACTTCAAGATATCGTAGTTTATATAACACCATACCATCAAAGGTTAAAGCATCAAAAATAAAGTTGCCACATGGAGTAAGTTTAATTATGGTAAAAATAATAACAACCCAGGCATTCTTTCACAAAAAATAGCAAAATTAGAAACAACGCAAACTTTGATGCATCTTCACACATTTTGTATCAGTGGTCAAACAAGTACTAGATTGTTGCCTCCTATAAAATTGCCACAACAATTTAGAATTATTTTGCAGTTATACTAATATTTCATAATTTATTTTAGGTAAATGAATTAGCAATACAAAGAATAAAAGTTCTCACGAACTGCATTGAGTCATAGCACACTCTAAAAATTGAACAAATGAGAGAATCTCACGAGTGGGGAAGGAGAGAACACGAGCTGCGTGCAAAAGAAACAGAGCTGCGGATCAATAATTTAGAAGCAGAAAATAGATTACTAAGAAATAAATTAAGTAATAATTAAAACAATATTTTATTTAAAAGTATGTGTTCATAAATAATTGTCTGGCGGTCTATCCATTTATGTTATCTCGTACTTCCACATCACATGGTTGATGATGAAGCTCCCTATTATTTTCACTTAGGCTTCTCTCCATTATCCTCTCATTTTCTCCCATTATAACTGCAATATTATGCAAAACAGCAAGAGCAACTATATACAATTTTACATTTTCTAATGAAACACTGAATCCATGTAAAAGACATCGGAACCTCTGTTTCCAAACACCAAAACACCGTTCCACAGGGTTTCTGGTCTGTATGTGGGCCTTGTTGTAATTCTCTTCTTTGATACCGACAGGATTATGTATAGGAGTAAACAAAAAACTAGTTAGTCCATAATCCTGTATCACCTAATAAGCGGCCGTGAAACTCTCCAGTATCGAATCTGTGCCGTATATTGCTTTCTCTAAAAATTCGGGAATCAAGTGTGCTACCTCGCCAGTGAGCTACTATATCTCTGATTTGTAGTTTAGAATCACAGACTACTTGCAGATTTATTGAATAAAATTCTTTTCTATTGATATAATACTGTGCACTGTCGCCACCAACTTTCTTGATTTTTATATGAGTACAATCAATAGCACCTACTATATTTCTGAAACCACATATGCTAGGAAATCCTGCAATTGTTTCTTCCTCCTCTTCAAGTGATCGTGGCACATGTATGAATTGTGATGCTCGGCTTGCTAGAGCGATCGCAACTCTACGGTATATATTTGTGAGAGATTGTCGACTCATGCCGTAAAGTCTGAGGCATCATCTTCGACTTCCTGGCGCGCCCAAGTCCTTAAAGCTGTACAGACTTGAAGCTCGGTAGAAAAACCGCCACTCTTGCTGTTCTGTTGGATGTCTTCTCGAACCAATTCCACCACATATCTTGCGTAGGCCTTAGTAAATCTATATTTGTTTTTGAACTCTTCTTCTAAAGTGAATGGATCATACCGGTTTCTTAAGTTTTTCTCTTCCTTGAAGGTTCTTCATTGTCCATCTCATCAAAAATATCAAAATAAAGAATATAATTCATAACTTATTCAATAATAACACAAAAGTACCACGCGAAAGATAACAGTATTGTAGGTTATAAATTGACAATACAATGTTTGACAGCTGAATAAGAGTTGCATAAAATACCATACTAGTTATACAGTCGCTATAACAGGCATATAGAACAAAAATGTCAAAGAGCGTTTTATTGGTAATGTTTCTGTTATACGCTTGTTATGCGCAGTGTGTAAATGTTTATTAGTAAGACATTTAGTTTCTTATTAAATTTAATTTCATTATTTATATTTTTTAGCTATGTCGTTTAATTTGCAGTTAAATTTTACTAGATATTGTATTGTATATTAGGATATTAACACTAATAATCTTTAAAATTATTATTAAATTATTTTATGATATAATACCATAATAAAAATATGAATACAAAGGTGGGTACAAAATATATAACATAACATGTTATACGACATTGCTATATAACATGTTTCAGATAATGTGGACACTGAATGTTATAAAACATGTTACAATAACATGTTTCATAACTATTTATTGACATTACAACAATGTTATATAACTTAGTCACGTCACGTGTACTCGATCGTGCGGGCGCTGGCGCAGCGGCGGGTGGGGAGGGTGGTAGCAGTGTTTAAGTAGACTTTGACGGGTGTAGACGTGTTCATTTTTGTGGTTTTTAAAATGGAGTGGAACAAAGAGAACACTGCATTACTGATTGAGCACTTTAAAGAAAAAAGAGAATTGTGGGATTCGACAAGTGAACATTTTAAGGATCGCAACAGAAAACATGACGCATGGATGTATTTGGCTTGTAAGTTCGATACAGAAAAAAGTGTTGTTGAAAAGAAGATGCGAAATTTGATGGGACAGTTTCAAAGAGAACTAAAAAAGCCTAGATCGGGGGCAGGAGCAGAAGAAATTTCTTCAAAATGGTTTGGATTCGAGTTGTTATTATTTTTAAAAGATAAAAATAAGGTTCGCTCTACAAACGAAGCGGGCGTTTCAAAGGTAAAAAAATTTCTTTTTTTGATAATATTTTAGATTAAATACCTAGATGAAAAACAGGCATAATAATTATAGCTCGTTATCTATTGTTTAAAACTCTAATCTAGTTTAAACAAATACTGTGAGAAATTACGACAATATAGTTTAGTAATTTGTTTGCCACGGCACACTTCCAATATTTGTTAAAAAAAAATTCAGCAAACTCTTTTCGAACCCCTGCCGCTTCTGTTATATCATTCCCAGGTTCGACAGTTATAAGGTCATTTACAGTATCCATGTCAAGGTTATTTTGTTGAAAATTCATACTGTGGCCAACATAAAATGATCGTGTTAAATCACTCTTCATTAAAAAATTATGTAAGTACGTGCATGCAAGTATTACGTCAGATGATTTTGTAGGATTCAAGAGAAGGGGTTTTCTTAACAGTCTGAATTTAGAGGTCATAATCCCAAAAACATTTTCTACAACCCTTCTTGCACGACTTAGTCGATAATTGAAAACTCGTTCTTTAGAGCCTTTATTATGAAGTCCTGGATATGGTTTCATAATGTTTTTATTTAATGGGAATGCGTCATCTGTCAAAAAAACGTAGGGTGTAGGTAAGATTCTTCCAGGAAGTGGACGCGCAGCAGGTAGATTAAGAGAATCGTTTTCCAACATGGTTGTTAGTGCTGAATTGGAAAACACACCACCATCAGATATGCGGCCTTGACTTCCTACGTTAACAAACATAAAACGATATTGTGCATCGACAAGCGCCAATAGTACGATGCTAAAAAACCCTTTATAGTTATAAAATTCACTTCCTGAATTGGCAGGTGCTTGTATCATGACGTGCTTTCCATCCATACAACCAATACAATGTGGAAATTGCCATAATTTATAAAAGTCATCTGAGATGACACTCCACTCTTCAGGTGTTCTTGGAATCTGGAAAAGAGCAAAGTTATTTTTTTTGTTTCAGGACAACCCTCAAGAAAATCGTAGTTCTCCAAAAAAGAAAAAGAAAAAAACTTTCGGTAGTTTGAACGCTCAGAAAGAAGCTTTCGATAGTTTGCAAGCTCAGAAAGAAGCATACGGCATAATGAAGGAATTGCAAACTGAGCGCAAAACACGAGATAATTTTTCTGTTTTTGGGGAGTATATTGCTTGTAGATTGCGCAATTTACAAGATCCACTTACTATTTCTACAGTGCAAAACCAAATTCATAACATTATATTCCAAGCTGAAATGAATTTATACAGCGGCGGCGCAAATAGAATTGGTTCATACAGCGGCAGCGCCAATACAATTGGTTCAAACAGCGGCAGCACAAGTACAAGTTTCAACAGAGGCTACTATACAAGTTCTTTTCTAAACAATAGTTCTGATCCAGCAGATTTACCACATACGGACACAGACTCTTCACAGATTTCGGAAGACTTGGACGACATATTGTTAAATATACAACAATCACAAGGCAATGATAATGATACATAATTTTTATCGATGTTGGACTACCTCAAAGCGATTCAGATTTTTTTTAAGAACAAACATTTTTTAATAAAGAAATAAGTACTTACCATTATTTCGTGTTTTAATGAGTCTATTATTGCTGTGCACACTTCTGGTACGATAGAAGAAATACTCTGTTTTGATACTTTAAATACATATTCAAGGCTTTGGTATGAATCCCCACTGGCTAAAAATCGCAATGTGATGGCTAAACGTTCTGTAACTGATATGGAATTTCTGAATGCAGTATCTTCCTTTTTTATTTTAGGGCCCACGTTATTAATTAAATATTCTATGTCTGTGCTGGACATCCGTAGAAAGTTTATAATATTCCCGTTGTCACGTAATTCTCCATAGAGCGTATTTTGATTAATAAGGTTATTCACCATAGTTTCGACACAGTATTTTTCTCTGGTCAATAAACTAGGACGAACCCAGCATCTACGTTTCTTTGTTTTTCTTTTGTTATTTAAAAATACAACAGTCGCTGCCGCAGCCAGCAAAACGTCCTCTCGTGTCGACATTGTGGACGACAATGGTTATATAACATTGTTATATTGCAATGTTATTCTAATGTGTACAGTATTGTTTTATGTTGCAATGTTAAATAACAAGGTTACATAATGTGGACATGTTATAAAACACAGGTTATATAACATGTTACATAGTCTGTACCAACTTTAATATTTCCTTTCTTATTTAACAAATAAAAACAAATGTGTCAACATCGTGTATACTTTGTAAAAACAGACTCAGGAAATTTGTTAAGTCAAAGTTTTATACACTTTACAGAAACAAATATATTAACCAAATATAGCAACCTTGTTATGACAAAGTTGCATAGAGTATATAAAAACAAACATTATGCAAGCTTTTCTCGGAAACTAGAAAGTTTGATTTAAACTTGCTTAAGTGTACATACTTGTCATGGAAAACTTGGACCAAATCTTCATTTTTGATACATCAAACTTATTGCAAGTCAGATTCAACTTTAATTGCTATCTGGGAAGGAGAAATTCAGGGGTCAATATGGCATCCCACTTGAAAGATACCTGCAAATTAAGAAAATTGCATTTTTTTTTTGTATTTTCAGTTGGATTAAGAAAAAATAGAAAAATATTAGACCAATATAGAAAAGAAAGAAGATTCCGCAAACACGGTCTGATGATCATGCCAATAATTTCTAATCCCATTGAAAGAATTTTCATCGAATGGCTTTTATAAGAGATCAAATTCAACCGAGTCGAAGTAAGTCGAACATTACAACCAATTTTACTAGCGATAGTGACGATAACAGAGACACGCAGGAGAGCTTCAGAGGTGAAACAAATTCCACAGATGTCGTATCGCCGCTTTCTACTGAAATATACTCGTCTGTTCCGATTTCTTCTCCATCACTGGAATCATAAACTTTAAAGCTAAGGCCGAAAAAGAAAATCAGCAAACGACTTTGTTATGTACCACCCATTTTGTAAACGTTATGTACCATACATAAATGTACACCCATATTATATAGACTCTTTGTTACGAAAACAAAGTAATAAATTAAATACTTATAGATAATTCGAGATCGACGTACGCAAGACGCATGGCGACGGCTTACGTCGACACTGAATATGTAATTCATTACCTAAAAGGGATGCCGACTCTCGAGAGCACCAAACAGATATTCTCTGTTCAAAAGATGAAAACAAAGTAATAAATTAAATACTTATAGATAATTCGGGATCAGCGTACGCAAGACGCATGGCGACGGCTTACGTCGACTTCTTTGTCCATCATTTGTTATATAAGCAGAGGTAGCCCCTCACTACGAGAGTCCACGCATAACCGTGCTACGAGTAACATCCATCCCTAGCGTTAATTTATAACGTATAATTGTAATTTTCAATTTAAATAAAGTAATTCTTTGAAATAAATAAAGGGATTTTATTAAAGACTCTTCGATCACCTAACTTGGGCTACGAAACAAGTAAAGAGAATATAACAACTTGCATTCTTAATTCTTGGAGATAGAGAAGAAAAAATCATCAATATATAGATCTAAACAGAAAGATCGTGACACACAAGACTTCCACAAAACAAAGAACTATTACCTGATGACTTTACTCCTTTAGATGGAAAAATTTAGTGCTATTCATAAATTTCGTGTACATTACAAAATAAATTCGATTCTGGTGGCAGAGTTAAAAACAAGGAAGTTTACAAGATACTCATTATGGTTACAATACATCGCAAAAGAATTACTATAATCTAAATATCTGTATACATTGGCGGTGGGTAGAAGTGCGTCGTTGGGAGTGGCGAAAATGTGAAAAAATATATATCGTCCTTTTCTAAATTATGAGAAGTTCTGGAAATGATCTAGAAAACGCCAAAATGTGTGCAACTGTTAAAATCGATCCGGAATGTTCTAAAACCCTTTCGACCCTGAGTCACACGATCGTGAGTTCCCACTTTGGAAAATTCTACTGAACTCGCTAATCTGTTTCATCGAACCAAACCGAGCTCGCACGATAGTGAGTTTATCCGACTGACCAATCACAGATAGTTTTCGCGCTCTCGTCTGTCAGTTGCCATGTGCGCGCCACCAAGATGGCCACGTTCCTTGACCCCGTGACGAGACGTCGTAAGTATTTTTTTGGTTTTATGTTTTTTTTTAGAGTCTAAGCATGATTTATTATTTATTTAACTGAAAATAGTACAAAGTGTCTGAATTAGCACATATTATGTCTCTGTTTGTTGTCGTTGATTTGTGAACTGCCAAAATCAGGATAGCACGAACGTGCGACCCGGGTCACAATTCAACTATATCACGATCGTGACATGTTATTGTTTGGCACTTTATTTATATGATTCTTGTCTTTTCAGGCGTGCCATTAAATAATGATATTATCCTTGGCATCCTGCAAGATGGCAACTGTTCGGATATTGATTTTGACGAACCCGATGAGGAATTTATTCCAAAAACGTCAATTTTGGATGACGACTTGATTATTAAAGACAATGATGGCCCGTCAGAAGCTCCAGCTACTCCATCTCTTCCGCCTGGTGTGCCACATCCAAAGACAAGTGTTTTAAAGAGAAAGTCAATAGATATGTATACTAAAGCTAACCAAGGTGAGTCGTCTAAATCATGTTCAAAAAAGTCTAAGAGAATACCTGCAGCCAAGCCACAAGTAGTTGCATCAAAAAAAAAGCCGCCAAAAATAAAATTACCTCCCCGTAAAAGAATTTGGAAAAAAAATTACTATATAGACAAGCAACATGATTATCCTACCCATCTTGAGCCACTCGAAATTCGAACTCCCACCCAGTATTACTCTGATTATTTTACTGAAAATCTGTATGAGCTTATAGCCCTGTGTACAAATCTTTATGATTTAAGAAAAAAGGGACGTGTATTGAACACCACAAAGCTAGAGATAAAAAGATTAATAGGTATTCATCTTCTCATGGGCATACTGTCCTATCCCAGAATAGTCATGTATTGGTGAAGAAACATAAGCATCAGTATGATTTCGTCTGCAATGACAAGGGACCGGTTGATGGCTTTGTGAACTAATCTGCATGTCGTGGAATCAGATTCTCCACCGGCTTCCGATTCAAATAACCCTCTTTGGAAAGTGCAGCCCATAATAGATGCAGTACGAGAAGGTTGTACTAAGATACTGAGAACACCTGGTAGGTACTCGATTGATGAACAGATGATACCTTTCACTGGTAGATGTCATTTAAAGCAATACGTAAAAAACAAGCCTCGGCCTGTGGGTCTCAAAAATTTTGTGTAAACAACCAGTGACGGGTTAATGGTGGATTTTGAAATCTACTACGGAAACAATCCTGTACTTACTCATAATTTGGGTCTGGGCCCTGCCGTAGTTCTGCGCCTACTTCAAAGTGTTCCTCCTGGAAGTTGCATCTTTTTTGATCGATACTTCACCACTGTCCCCTTGTTGGAAGAGCTTTCAAAACTTGGATACCACGGAACTGGTACAATAATGACTAATCGTATACCAGATAGACAGAATCTCTGCTTCAAAGATGACAAGCGAATGGCAAGAGGTGATATCGAGCAAAGAGTTTCAAAGGATATTGTCTTGGTGAAGTGGAAAGACACAAAAGCAGTACTGACTGCATCAAATTGTACTGGCGGAACAGAAATCGAGTTAGTTCAACGATACGACAAGAAGAACAAATGCTACATCGACGTTGATGCCCCAAAAATCGTTACAACCTATAACTCATTTATGGGAGGTGTGGATGTTTTAGACCAGTCCATTGAATACTATCGGTCATTTATAAAGACTCAAAAGTGGACGCTTAAAATCATTCTGCACTTCGTTGATTTGGCCATGGTAAATGCTTGGTGACTGTACAGGTGTGATTCTATTGCTAAAGGCGTACCAAAAAGTAACATCCGAGATCTTCTTTCATTCAGGTTTGAAGTAGCTGAGACACTGTTGAACACTCCTTACAGAGACCGGCGCGAAGCATCTCCTCTTCACGAAGACCCTAGTGAACCACGTGCAGGCAGATATAGGCCAACTACGTGTCCGTCAGTGGGAAAGAGATTGGACGGATACGAACACTTTCCTGCGTTTGATGAACTGAAAGCACCACGCACTTGTCGTTATGAAGGCTGTTCATCACGTTCAAAGATCAGGTGCCGCAAATGCGACGTATACTTGTGCATAAGCCGTGGAAAGGACTGTTTTTATAAATACCATAATAAGTAAATTGAGACTATATTACTAATGAGACTGATAAGATTCCTATCTTTTTTTATTATATTAAAGTGCCAAAGTGGATTTTATGTTACGCCCTAAGGGTATTTTCTTGTTAGCCAGAATGGCGTTTATGTTTTATTTTGTATTTTTATAATGTTACGACGAATTCTATTGTAAAGAAGACTGATTAAAGACAAATATGTGATTTCCAATAGAAAAAATCTGTGATTAACAGTAAAATAAATGTTTTCTATGATTCTTAAAACGTATTTTTATTTTATGTACACAAGACTTTACTTTAAAACTAAAAAAACATGTTTTATAAAAGCATATTTCTGCAGGAATTCAAAAAATAAATACGAACTCACTATCGTGAGTAGCACAATTGTGACCCAGATCGCACGATCGTGCTATGGATATTTCAGAATATTGGTTTATACTGGGTGTCCAGAAAGGGTATCGGGTATTTGTTTTCGCGCCATATTCGGAACGGGGCGTCTAAAAGGAGCGGGGAGGGGTTTGTGGCGTCCGCCATTTTGTGCAGTTTTAGTCACGATGGAACAGTACTCGGGGACGTATCGCGCATTTTGCGTACGAGCGTATTATCGTAATGGCAATTCAATAGTGACTGCTCAACGTCTCTATCGTGCGGAATATCGTACACGCCACGCGCCAAGTGACGATAGCATTAGGAAATGGATCAGGATGTTCGAGAATACTGGTGCGACAGTTAGAATTCAAAACTCTGGTCGTCCCGTTCAGTTCGCGATGAAGAGACAATTGCAGAAGTTGAGGCTTCGGTTCGTCAAAATCCGTCTTTATCCATACGAAAGCGAAGCCAAGCGTTGAACATCAAAAAATCGTCTTTACATTCGATTTTAAAGAAAGACTTACATCTAAAAGCCTATAAAATTCAATTGGTTCAAGAATTGAAAGATACGGACTATGCTAATCGACTGAATTTTGCGAACGAAATGCTGCAGCGATTTAACAACTTTAACAACATACTGTTTAGTGACGAAGCAAATTTTCACCTGAATGGTCATGTTAATAAGCAGAATTGTCGGTACTGGGCAGTGGAGAATCCGAGACGAAAGCATGAACGACCCCTGCATAGCCCAAAGGTCGTGGTTTGGGCCGCTATGTCTGCTAAAGGCATAATTGGTCCTTATTTTCATGAAGATCAACGAGGCCGAGCAATCAATGTGAATAGTGACCGTTATTGCGATATGTTGCGAAATTTTTTGGTCCCAGAGTTGCAGGAGTTTGCAGGTTTCAACTCAAGAACGTGGTTTCAGCAAGATGGGGCCACTTGCCATACCTCAAATGATTCAATGGAAGTTGTTAACGAATTATTCCCTAATAAAGTCATTTCGCGAAGGGGTAACATCAACTGGCCTCCCAGAAGCCCCGACCTTAGCCCGCTTGACTATTTTGCATGGGGATACCTTAAAAGTAAGGTTTATCAAAATAATCCGACGAATCTAACCCAGTTGAAGCAAAACATCAGGTCAGAAATGGCAGCAATATCAACAGCTATGTGTCAACGTGTTATCGCCAATCTTTGTTCCCGTTTAGAAGAGTCCCAGCAACGCAACGGTCATCATTTGGATAACATCATCTTTTCCAAATAATTCTCCATTTCATAATGTTAATAATAAACAATAAACTTTTTTATTGCTCACAAATATTGTTTGTTTTATTGAACTTACAAATACCCGATACCCTTTCTGGACACCCAGTACTAGATTTTGTTTATTATTTTTCCCAATAATCCTATGGTTTACCCATCCCCATTTTATAAATAAGAAGTTCATCGAGAGAAAAAAATCTCAGGTCTGAAAGGGATATGGATCTAAAATTTCTGGAATGATCTGTAAAGTTCCAAAATCGATGTAGAATGTTCTAAAAAATTATGAAATAAATAAATTCTCTAACTTACAAAGAAATCTCAAATTTTCCAGATTTTTCCGTAATATTCTACGAGTATTCTAGAACGATCTACTATCATCAAAAAATTTATAAAGATCCAGGGTGGTCTTGTCACTATCGGAAATAATATTGCAAGTTCTAAAATATTCTTTAACATTCCAAATCGATCGAGAACATTGAAAAATAATTTATAAATTCTTAAAAGATTAAAGATAAGCTGTCATTGTTGGGAATAATCTTGAATGTTCTGGTCATAGTGATTTCGATGTATGATGGTATATAAACCGAAATTCAGTTTTCGTCAGTTTGAGCGTATTTGCAGTTGAGAGAAGATTAATTGAAATTGAGAGTGAACAGTAAATAAACAAATGCAAGTGATTTTGACAAGTGAAAAAAGAACAAACTATCTGAATATTCTAGTGTTCTGGTACTAGAAATTTCGGTTTATTATGGTATATGAACCGAAATTCAGTGATTTCGTCAATGTCGTCATAATCAAGAGATTAATTCTGTGTAACTTTATTATATACATATATACAATGCCAAGACGTAAAAAAGTATTTACAAAACTTCAAGGGGATTCAAAAACAATGAAAAGTAATACGTCGAACTGAAACAGAAGAACAACGAGCTTTCGAATTTTTTTCACTCCTTTACAAATATTCGAAAGCAAACGGCTTTCGAATATTTGTAAAGGAGTGAAAAAAATTATACAAAATTGAACCGAAGAAGAAAGAACACATATCAACAAATAAGGGATATCCCGAATGATAACTCTTAGAAATCGTCAATGTGCTGATCAACGTAAAGTGGAAAATAGAAGTAAAGAAACAACGGCCACGTTACGCAAAAAACGAGTTGCAACAAGTAAAATTAGAACTTTAAGCGTTGCATTACGATTGCAAAAACCAATGCAGTGAACATCCAAATCTTGTCAACGGAAAAAATGAATAAGATGTGAGAGCATTGTCATGCGAGGGAATTTAAAGGCGAAACTGCCGGTTTGTGCTGCTCGAATGGTAAAGTCCATTTACCAGCATTAGATGTACCACCACCACAATTACTCGCATATATGAATGAAAAAGACCATATTCCAATCATTTTCTACAAAATATACGTCGACACAACTATTGTTTTCAAATGACTTCATTTGAAGCTTCATTAATATGCACGAAGAAAATTTCAGCCCGGTTTTCAAGGCTCAAGGTGAAATTTATCACCGTGTAGGTTCACATCTGCCGATGTCCAATGAATTACAAAATTTCTTCAAGTACACTTCATTGACAATTAAGAACTTGAAACAGGTCAACGTTGCTCTTATATTCAGGTCCTAAAACGAGATACTATTCAAAAAATACAGCGTCATTTCATGATCATAACACCGGCACACAAAAAAAAGTTCGATGTGCATTTGACCGGACCCATCAATGTCTATGTATTTTGACCCGCTGAATCCGAATCCGAGGTCAGTTTGACCCGTAAACCCTCAAAATTCTGAGAAAACTTAAAAAAACCGTAAAAAATGAACAAAATCGGCAGTTACGGTGACATGAAAATTTTTTGAAACTTATTTAAAATCGAAGACGTATAAGGACGATGAGTGGAGACTTTTCATTGATTCATCCAAACGAAGTTTTAAAGCTGTCTTGCTTCATATTGGGAATATACATATTTGCGCAAATTCCAATAGCACATTCGACAAAACTGAAAAAAATTTACGAAAATTTACAGACTATATTGGGCAGAATAAAATATTCAGAGCATAACTGGAATATTTGTGGAGATCTCAAAATCGCAACACTTCTTTTAGGTCATCAATCGGGATTCATTAAATATCCTTGCTATTAATGTTTGTTTGATAGCAGAGACCGGAAAAGTTACTATGTGAAGAAAGAATGGCCAGCAAGAGCGACATTGAATCCAGATTCCCATAATGTTCAACCACCATTGATTCAGCCCTCTAAATAATGACTGCCACCACTACATACCAAATTGGGACTCATAAAACAGTACGTGGAAATTCTGAACAAAGATGGTAATTGTTTCGAGTATTTGAGAGGAAGGTTCCCTGCAATAAGTGATGCTAAATTAAAAGAGGGAATTTTTGATGAATCGTAAATTCGATCTTTATTTCAGGATACAAATTTTGAAAGAACAATGAACGAAGCAGAAAAAGCAGCTTGGGTAAGTTTAAAAAATGTTTCACAAAACTTTTTGGGAAATAACAAAAGTGAGGATTACAGTATTTTAGTTGACGAATTGCTGGAAAACTACAAATATTTAGGTTGTTTAATGAATCTCAAATTGCACTTTTTAGATTCTCATCTCAACCACTTCCCTGAAAATTGCGGAGATTATAGTGAAGAACAGGGAGAACGATTTCACCAAGACATCAGTAAAATGGAGAATAGGTCCCAAGAAAATTGGAGTGTTAACATGATGGCAGATTTTTGCAGGATGTTAAAAAGGGAAGTACCCAAATAAAGTCGAAAACGAAAGAGGAATCCACTGCGTAGATCATTCAAGAACAAAAGAGTTCGATACAAACGAAGGAAAGTTTAGAATTCGGGAAAATCATTTACTACTATCTTTCTATGTATTTTGTTTGTCACAGATTTCAAATTATTTGGCATATCTACATTATATGGCTGCAATACACGTTGGCCGAACGTCGCCGAATGAACACCAATATCAACGTATAGACAGTATATTTGTATTGTCTTGCCATCGCTCGGTGTCGCTCGCCTAGTTAGCCGAGTAAAGTCAACCGCCAACGTGTATAGAACTCATTTGGCTTAGCTTGTCACAACTTGCGGTAGCTCACGACCACTTGCCGCACTTCGTTGGCCTTATTACGTAAAAGTAGTAATCGATTTCAATTCCGGAATCGATTTATAAATCGAATTTCCTACGTCTGAAGAATTCGTATTACCTAAGCAAGTGATTCTCGATTGCATCGCGATTTTATCGATATTTGTCTCTCATAGATTCTAGCGCCACTACGTTGCAAATTTTTTAAATTGGAATGATGACAGCCGTTAGTTTAAGGCTTACAGTTATGTTATTTATACCCTAATATATTATTCGTGTATCAGTTACAGTCGATTTATATTAAATTGTAGTGTTTCAAAAATACGTGTAGTCATTACAACATATTTTCAAGGTAGGTGTCTTGTGTTATAGTATTATACAATGACGTTTTATGAAAATATATCCGGGCCTCCAGCTTGATGGCGGGCCTCAAAATATTGTCGTCGTTTAAATGACATTCTGATTTATTAATGCTCGTTTATTTGACTTTCTATAAGGTTCCCAAACTCTATGCTCAAGGGCACTCATTAAGCCTAAGACGACACTGGGTAACTAGTCATTTTATTAACTGTGAATTGCAGATGGATGAAAAAGTTTCCTCTGCCCAATTAGACGAATTAGTGGATTATATGGTGGCGCATCCAATCCTCGTCAAGGGCGTTGGATTAGGTCCAAGATCGAGAGAAACCGTGGATTTGTTGTGGGCTGAATTAGCCCAATGACTCAATGCTTGGTGTTTGGGTGCGAAAAAAACTATGGCAGTGGAAGAAAGTAAGTTGCTTTGTTATACAAAATTAGATTATCTGCATATTATGTCAATGATTATTAATTATTACTTCCTTTTTTTCTTCTATCTTGTAGTATTACACAACCTAGAAATGTTAAATATAATTATATCTTTGTAATTACATGCTTTTACAAACAGCTAGGATCATAAGTAATGTTTTTCATTGCTTTTTTTTTATTATAGTATTGGATTGGTTTTAAACACAGAATTAAAACTAAAGCATCCAACTGTTACAAAGATATCCGGGGTACTGATGGTGGTCCACCACTGTATAAGACTTTCTGCGGAGAAAAAGGTGTTGGGGATCTTGGGAGAGGCAAGTATGTCTGGTGACACAGAATTCCAAGTCAATTCTTTTGTGAGTATCATTTTAAAAGTATCATCCAACATAGTTGACACGTAAATGGATGTGACTGTTTACATTGATGATTATTATATAGAATTGAGGTACAACCCTTGAATTTTACAGGAAACAACACTTTTTTTTTAATTAGTTTTCAACTTGTATAAGTATGTGGTGAATATAGTTACAGGGGTTTGAAGGTGGCGAGCTTTTTCAGGTGACTAAAGGGTGAAGAATTTACATTTTTGTTCTGCCGCTTTACTAAATACTCAGAAAACAGTTTTACGCCAAGAAGAATGAACAACAAGCTCTTTTCAATTTTAAATGTATTATATAATTAAACAAACACATCTATAACACATAGAAACAAACCCACTTGTAAGAAGTTGAGCTGATAGCTTGACTAAATATTCATAAATAGTTTATAAATAGAATGTTAAATTTTTAACAAACATTTGCACCCCTCAACGGTCAAAGTCCTGCTCCAGGACTCACCCCTCAACAGTCAAAGTCCCGCTCCAAGACTTTGACCGCCGAGCTTATTATTTTATTCTTTATTTATCGGCTTTAATGTTTTATTCTTAAATAGTCTATGGTAGGTTTACCAAAACCTTAAATAGTCTACGGTAGGTCAATCAAGCTACAATTTTACTTTGTTGTTGAAGAGCTGTGGCATTATTGGCTTGCGTATTTTTCATACTTTTTCGTGATCTCGCTGATAGCGAAAGTGTATTCATTACTTATTAATTTACATAGTTTAAAAGTTGAAACCGTGTTTGTGAAAGTGTTTCACATGAACAAGTAAGTATATACTTTTATTTATTATAAACATCTCTACTTAATTCAAGTTTTTGCAGGTAAAATTTCAATCGACAAGTTAGGTTTGCGAAACTGTTACTATTTCGGTGAAGTCCGTTTACTATGAAAATTTATGAATATTGACTTTATGGTTAGTGTTTGATATAGGTATATTGAATATTCGTGTGTCCTTGTAAAAAACGTATGTTTTTGTTTAGCGTCCTGGGCCAGGACCGTTTGACTGTTGAAGGGGTGTCGGACCGTTACTGTTGACAATTGTTTCATTTGAATTTTGTGCTATAATAGAAAAATGTAGACATTCCTCACTAACTAAATTGTATTTAACCTACTTTAAAAAGAAGGTTTTGCACTATTCATAACGTTTGCGATTTAAAAAAAAATTGAATTAATATTACTTATTTAATAAAAGACGTTAAAATTATTGGTATAATATAGTAATGTTTATGTAAATTTTGTTTTTTGTTCTTATTAAGAAACGAAATAAACTTCAGCGGACCCTGCACTCGTGGTGGTTGTAGACGACCGACGGCAGCAGCATCACCGTGAACGATATCGTCCTTAGTGGCACCAATACCAGAGGTGTTGGAATGCCATAGGACGGTATTAGGGCTGAGGTGACTTGAGGTCACGGCCGGCTTGGACAAGGAAGCGGTCAAGGAGGTCGAGGTCGAGGTCGAGGCCAAGGTCGAAGCCGCTGTAAAGGCCAAGGCCGACGCCGAGATCGCGGTGAAAGTGGCTCAACATCACTTTCTCTGCAGACCTTAGACCATATAAGAGTTTCTGCTCAATCAACGTAATTCACATTTCATCATTATTATCTCAATCTTTTTTTGATTTAACTGTTATCCTAAATATATGTATTTTTTTTTTTTGTAGGACCTTGATCCATTCGAGCGATGACCGCGAGCTGATCGAACCTCTGGAAAGGCCTCTGATTGTTAAAAAGCGCAGGACATATATGCCTGCGTCGTATGTGCTGTAAGTGTTGAAATAGTAATGAAACAAAAAAATAATATTCTACATATTTTATTTTTTTACAAAGTTGTATTATTGATTGTTCTTTATTACTTTCAGTGCTCAATCAAATCAAGAGGTCGTTCCAATGGTTTCTGAATTTGAACCTCAGCCATGTACGTCTGCGGCCGCATTTGCCATGTAATATTGTTATTATTTTATCCCCCTATCAAGAAAAGTAATACGTTTCAAGAAAAATATTTGAAATTTTCAAATTTCAAAATTTGAAACAAACTAAATATTTTGTAAATAGATTTCTGCAATAAATATTTTGTTTTAGGGATGCGGCGGAACCGGCTTCTCAGCCAGCCTCGCCTGTGGTTTCTGTGCCTTCTCCTGCTGCGTAAGTAATTAATTTTTTAATCCTGTCACAGTCGTGAAGAACACCGTTCATGGTTACTTTGTACTTTCTAGATTCATCGAATGGGAAGGGCATGGCAACATCACAACCCCAAGTTCCATCGCTTCGCCTTCGTTTTTGTTCCTTATGTCACGCCCATTGAATGACGACAAGATTCCAGAGTTGTTGTTCAATGGTAAATATTTTTTAAAAGTGAAGATTTTTTTAAGTTATGTACAATTTTGCTGAATGCTACAGTTTTGTCATACTGAATCGAATAATTTGTTTTCATTTTTCAGAGATTAATGACGACGACAACAACGAAGAGGTTGAAACCTGGGTTCCGATGATGTTGCCGCCATTCATGAGGCTGCAAGCTGAGGAGCAGATGCTGGAAGAGGCCGAGTCGTCGTCGCCACAGCCACCACACATTTCGGTCGACGTTGGTGCAAAACCATCGATACGGTCGGAGTCGCAAGCTCGTGTGATGTCGATGGTATCTGTAGGTTGCCAGACAGATTCGCCAATCGGACCTACAACTGCTTTTTGACATAGAATGGAATTCATTCCCTATAGACTCCGATTTAAATTTACCGGAAGTGCGTAGAGAACTATTCCAAGAGCGAACAGGAGCAAAGTCGTCGTATGCAACCCCGTATGATGCTTTTGTAGCTATATGGGACCATACTCTTGTAGAGAAAATCGTAAAGGAAACCAATGTGTTTGCTTCACAATTAATCGCATGAATGACGGCACAGGGACCTATGCGTCCAAGTTCCAGAATGGCTAAATGGAAGGATACAACTGTTAATGAAATGTATGTGTTTTTGGAGATTGTTCTCACAATGGGAACGCTCGTTAAAGCACGTATTGAGGACTACTGGAGCACCTCTAAAAACATATTTTCAACACCTGGTATGAATGAAAATATGTCAATAAATCGTTTTAAACTACTGAGCCGATGTATTCACTTTAATAATGATTTTTTGATGCCTACAAACACAATGGGTGCTTCTGCAAGGCTTTTTAAGGTACAGCCGTTAATCTCGTACCTTAATTTAAAGTTTTCGTCATTGTATGATTTGTCGCGTAATATTAGCCTCAATGAATCTTTAGTCCAATGGCGCGGTTGGCTTTCATTTTAAACAATTCATCAAAGATAAAGCCACCGCTATTGGCATTAAAACCTATGAGGTGAGTTAGAAACCGGCTACTTGTGGAGATTTAAGGCTCATGCAGAAAAGTTGCTCATAGATCCGAAAGTCGAAACTTAAGTAGCCGGTGAAATACCAACATTAGTACATAGGCTATTGAATGGTCTTGAATATAGAGGCCATACTGTGTGGATGGACAATTTTTTATAAGTCACCTGCCCTTGCGAGGACTTTGAAATCCAAAGGTTTTGATTGCGTGGGCACTTTACGAATAAATCGTTTGTTGGTTCCCTCGCAATTGACAGACCTTAAGGTAAACCTCATGATCCAAGACGGAGTTTACGGTTGCATCTCAGGCGATGTGGACATTATTTTATAGTGAAATAAGCGCCGCGTATCGCTTATTTCGACATACCATGGTGACTACTTTGTCAGAGGTAATAACCTACCGATTCTGGGCTTGGTTCATGAATACAATCTTCGTATGAGCGGAGTGGATAAAAAAAACCAAATTCTTGCCTCTTATCCGGTGGAGAGGAAGCGGGGTCGATTTTAGTACAAAAAATTCTATCAACGACTTCTAAGTGTTAGTGTGTTGAATGCTTTTATTTTATTCAACCACACCAAACACAAAAAAATGCCACATAGAGAATTTAGAGAAACCTTGATTCTTGCAATGCTTGGACATCATAAGGTGAATGTCGAGAGAGAGGAAATTGAGAGAATAGCACAACATTTTCCAGTGAAGAATAGTTTCCTCCTTTGGGGCATTTCACGTCGTAAACTACTGTGCAAGCACTGTAAGAATAAAAGAACAATTTATCTATGTTCTCTATGTGACAAACCTTTTTCCTACACACCTTGTTTTCAACAAAACAACAGAATACTAATTCATTAATAACACAAAAATAACATTTAAAATCGTCACTTACTACACACTCACACAATCTTTCACACATTAACATTTAGCCACCTTACAGACTTACCACCACCCATACAGTATCGAACTCAGGACTTAAGTTGTAATGAAATGAGAATCGATTCCAGAACATGTCTCACATACCCATAGACTGGGAATGGAATCTAGAACAATAGTAGATCATCGAGGCAGTAGTTGAAAATTTAAATCCAGAACCTTGGTTGCTTATGTCGAAAACACTTCAAAACCTAAGTACTAATAAAATGATAATCGAATCCAGAACAGGTCTCACATACTCATAGACTGGGAATGGAATCTAGAACACTACTACTGTTCTAGAGGAGGCAGTAGTTGAGAATTTAAATCCAGAACCGTGGCTGCTATGACGAAAACACCTCAAAACCTCTGAACCGATTTATAGTAGTCCTTTGGCAGTTGTATTACCTATCTAGATATTCAGCTTTTCAAGATATTTTACCACATTTACACATAAAGCTTGGGCTTATGAAGAACTTCGTGAAAGCTATGGACAGGGGTGGTGACGGCTTTTTTATATATGAAAAAAAAAAAATTCCTAAGTGAAGCAAAAATTAAAGAGAACATATTTGTTGGCCCTCAAATCAGGCAATTGATGGAAGATGATATATTTAAAGAAAAGCTTAGTAATTTAGAAAAAATCAGCTTGGGAGTCTTTCGTGAAAGTAACTTCCAATATTCTAAGAAATCACCGATCAAATTACCATAAATGTATTATCGCGGAGCTTTTATCTACTTATAAGACTTTGGGCTGTAATATGTCATTGAAAATATATTTTCTTGACTTCTTTCCTGAAAATTTGGGCGCCATCAGCGATGAACACGGTGAAAGATTCCATCAAGACATTTCTACCATAGAAAAACGATATCAGAGCAAGTGAAGCTCACGTATGTTAGCGGATTACTGTTGGACATTAAAACGAGACGTTCCTGAAGCAAAGTATAGACGAAAGTCATATAAGTAAAATCATATTAATGTTGCAATAAATGAAATAACTTCTTTTTGTTTATAAAAATTCAAAATTTCTAAAATGTTATTATAAGAAAAACTGTATTGAAATAATTTTAATTTTATTTCTATTATCCTTAACCTTATCCTAAACAAAACTAGACAAAAGTTTCCTTGTTACATGCAAAAGTTTTTTTATTGACGGCAACGGCGGATCCAGGAGGGGGGGTCATGGGGGTCATGACCCCCCTTGGCTGGTTCCAGGACTTAGGTGGACCACTAATTGAACTTAATGATTTTATTCATATTTTTTGTCACCATACAGATTTTACGGAACCTTCAATATTTATTTAATTGAATATAATAACTGTATGATGGCAAACGTTTGGGAACGAACGCATCGAAAATTTGAATTTTACCGCGCGCGCCACCGGCCACCGCCCGCCACGTTTCATTCGAGGTCACATGTGTGCGTGCCACCGTGTGACACTTTGCGCTCGCTTGTCGACAACGTACTAGACCTAACCTCAATTGGAATCGGATCGGAAAGATTAAACTTCAACATCTTATAATACATATATTAGGTACTAAGTTAAAAAACTAAAAGGTCTTTCTAACTATAATTTGTTTATAAGTGTAGTGTAGTGTACGGTACACTGTGTACCTAGTTTTTAAAAATTGTTGCTGCAAATTCATTAATTACAAGAAATGGTAAGTAATCAGTTTCTCTTTATTCCAGTGCGTGTGTTTTAACTTAAATAAATGTTATTGTTGTTATGTTAATGTTCATAAAGTACCTCATAGGTAGGTACTACCTAAAGACTGCTGCGTGACTTAGGTATGTACCTACTTGGTGGGGTGTGAAATTAGCATGGTTTTGCTTTGTTTGTGTTTCTTTCCGTGTAGGGAAAGGCAAAGGAATCTCAGCCCATTCAGCCTCTTCTGACGTATTTTTTCTTTTGTTGTCTTTTTTTCAAAATACAGGGTGTCCCACGGCGTTGCCACATGGAGGGAATGTACCTTAAAAATTGTTTGTATTGTATGTATATATTTAATATGTATTTGCAACAGTCAGACTGTTACAGTCTGTTGTGGGGTGTGACATTTGCATGGTTTTGCTTGCAGGGTGATTCTAAGGGAAAAGGAGATGGTAGTGGTGGATTGAAACGTTCATTTAAAAAATAGATTCATTTTTCACGAAGAAACCAAGGCTTGAGATTGCTCACTCGAAAAATTCACCTACAATATCTACAAATGAAAATAATTGTATTGCCGATGCTTCTGCTTCTACCGATAGATTGCCTACATTAACCATAGATAAAGAAAAAACATGCTCTGCTGTTACTAACTATATTCAGCCTACAATATGTACATCGACTTCTGATTCTGATCAGATAACTTCACTTTCTCAACCAAAGTTTGCTTCAGATATTGCTTGTTATATAGGGGAAAATATAAATGATTCAACTAAAGCTATGTTGATTGAAAAGCATTGGGAGCCTCCCCCTAATTACACTTTCCCGCATTGTGTTGTTAATAAAAAAGGAAAACAAACAAAAAAATATGCTTAGAAGTCTCACCTTAACAAGTTTCACTGGCTTGTTTTGTCGCATAAAGACCAGGGTCTTTACTGCAAGTACTGTGCTTTGTTTGTCGTAGCTCCTGGAGGTGATATACAGACAAAAACACCTTTACGTCGACTCGTAAAAGAACCATTAAAACCTTTTGATGATTTGCTAGGTAAAAACGGTGTTCTGCTAACACACCAGCGAAACAAATACCACGAATTAGCTGTCGAAGCAGGGAAGAACTTTTTATTGAGTTTTCATAAACCGGAAATTAATATAATGAACCAAGTAAATAGTCAAAGACTGAAACAAATAAATGAAAATAGAGAACGTTTGCGACCTATCGTAAAAACTATAATATTTTGTGGCCATCAAAATATATCGTTACGTGGACATCGCGACGACGGTAAATTGCTGAACTATGACAGCGTAGTAGCCGATGAAGGGAATTTTCGAGCTCTTTTAAAATTCCGTATTGATTCTGGCGATATTGCATTGCAGCAACATTTAGAATCTTCAAAATCTAACGCCACGTACATCAGCAAGACTGTACAAAATGAGTTGATAGAGGTTTGCGCAGAAATCATCCAGGAAAACATTTTACAGAATGTGCGGGAAGCTAAATATTTTTCAATTTTGTTCGATGAAATAACAGATATATCACATACCTCACAGCTGAGCCTATCATTCCGATATTTGCATGATGGTATTATTAAGGAACATTTTGTGACTTTTTGTGATACCTACAATGCTCTTAGACGTGAAGACTACAATTCAGGTGATATAGAGCCTCGATTGACAGGTGTAGCATTGGCGAAAATCGTCGAAAATCTGTGTACCAAATTTAACTTAGATTTATCTTGGTGTGTGGGTATTGGAACTGATAGCTGCTCGGTTATGGCATCAGGTACAAAAGGTGCAGTGCAAGAATTGATGAAAAAAGCCATTCACGCTAAACGTTGCCCGTGCAACAACCATGTGCTCAATAACTCATTGGCAAGATCATCTAAAATAGTTTCCTGTCGCAATACATCTGGCACAATGAGAAAAGTTGTGGCATTTGCCAATGCATCCGCTAAGAGGCATGACATTTTTAAAATAGAACTCGGAGTTGCCATGCAAGGTATTTGTGAGACACGTTGGGTTGAGAGGCATGACGGGCATATTCAATTTCAAGGAGACAACTTAGTCAAAATTTGTAGCGCTCTGGAGAAGGTTTCTGCTTGGCAAGACAATAAAACTGCCAATGATGCGCATTGCTTGCTGCAAACATTGCGCAGTTCGGACTTTATTATATCCTCCATCTGTTTAACCCAGATAAGCCTACTGTCCTATATTTAGGACAGTAGAAATAAAAAAAAATATCAGAATACCCTCTTTATCTAAGATTATTTAGTCTTATGATTTGCAGTAAGAAACGTGTCAGCTTTATTAGAAAAAATAAAAAGACAGTTATTTTAACAGTTTTTACCTTATATTTTACCTTATAAGTGTGTAATAAAAGTGCGTTGCAGACATGGCAAATGACAGGTATGTATAAAAGTTATATTTTACTCGTGAGTTGTTTTTTCTGTGTTAATATCTAGTTGATAACCTTAACTTTTGTACTAAATAAATATTCTAGCAAAATAATATAAATAAATTACGTATAACTTGTTACAAATACTAGCGTACTATATATAGGACAGTAGGATAATATACATGATTTTAGTACAATAATACAACTTTTTCTTTACAGACCGTTAGCTGCGCATGAAATTTTAGATGCTTTAGAAAATGTTTCTGATAATGAAGAAGATTATAGAGAACGACTGATATGTATTCTACCTCCTCCTGTTGATCCTGACTGTCTCACTGACGAAGATTCGGGTGAAGAAGATAATGTAACTTTGAATAATTTGCCACGAAACATTCTGCTTCAACCGGCTGAAGTAATGATTCAAGGGCAGATTATGGTGAGTGATACAGAAGAAGAACCTTCTGATTCTACAGGTCGAACTAAACGTAGGCGTACCTACGCATGGAGAAAACGGGACTTGGCAAAAAATCCCGTGAATTGGCCAGATGTTCAAGACGCTTGCCAAGATAAGCGCCCAATTGAGTGGTTTGAAAACTTCTTAGATGAAGATGTTATTTCGTTGTTGGTGTCAGAGAGCAATAAATATGCTGTCAAAAAGAATTTGCCTGGAGACATAACCACTGAAGATATGAAATGTTTCATCGGCATATTGTTGGTTAGTGGTTATTCATGGCTCCCCCGTAGAAGAATGTATTGGGAAAACTCCCCTGATACAAAAATGAATTGATCAGCTCGGCTATGACTAGGGATAGATTTGACTTTATTTTTCGCCACCTTCATGTCAATGATAATCTGGATTTGCAAGACAAATACACAAAAGTACGCCCCCTAGTTACACTTCTAAATAAAAAGTTCTTAGAGTTTTCTCCTCTTGAAGAGCATTACAGTGTAGATGAGGCCATGTTCCCCTACTATGGTAGACATGGCTGCAAACAGCACATAAAAGGTAAACCTATTAGGTACGGGTTCAAAGCTTGGGTTGGTGCTACACGGTTAGGGTATGTTTTATGGATGGAACCATACCAAGGTGCTACAACTATGTGCAATCCAATATATAAAGAATTGGGGCTGGGTGCAAGCGTTGTTCTCACTTTTGCGATGTGCTGATTTCACGTGGCTTCGACCTTCCTTACCACGTAGTTTTGATAATTTTTACTGGGACGCCCTTGCTGAAAGAGATAACAAAGAAAGGCCTTCGTTGCACTGGGACAGTTCGAGAAAACAGGACATCTAGTTGTCCTCTGATTACATCGAAGTTACTGAAAAAGGAACGTGGTGCTGTCGATTACAGAACGACACATGACAACACGTTCATTATTGCTAAATGGCATGACAATAATATATTCAGTATTGCTTCTAATGCTGTAGGAATAAATCCTAAACAATCTGCCAAACGCTTCTCACAAAGTGAAAAGAGAAACATTGTCATAGAAGAACCACATATGGTGTCCATCTATAACAAATATATGGAAGGAGTGGATCGGTCTGATGAAAATATTTCACATTACCGAATTGGTATACGAGGTAAGAAATGGTATATGCCGTTGCTCACACACATGATCGATCTTGCCGAACATAATGCATGGCAGTTATATAAAATAAATCATGGAAAACTGGATCATCTTGGCTTTCGCAGAAGGGTAGCAATTGCTTTGATTGAATCAAACAGAAAAAATGCCAAAAGAGGGCCTAGCCGACCCTCCCATCATGAACATGCTGATAGTCGTAAAGACCAAATGAATCATCTGGTTATTCCTCAATCGAAGCAAACACACTGTCGTCAATGTCACAAAAAATGTTTGACACGTTGCAAGAAATGTGATGTTGGAGTGTGTCAAGTGTTTTGAAACATATCATTCATAAATAGTGTTAATCTAGTAAATTACATATAACAATGGGTAATATAATCAATAGTTATCTAATAAACTACACTTTTGATTACATTCTGTTTTGTCATAAATGGTCTTTTATTTCCTCTTATTATCCTACTGTCCTACATATAGGACGGCTGTTTCCTGAAAGCCTTACACTTAATTTTTTTATAATTTTTTTTATGTTGCATAAGATCTAATAAACTAAATAATGTAACTTTTTTCAAAATTTTCAGAAAATTTTAGTTTAAGGCTTATCTGGGTTAAGTGATGTATTAGGTGGGTGCTTCCTTAAATTATTTTATTTCTTATTGTTTGGCAAATGAACTTATACTTGTATATGAAACCTACTTTATAATTATGTTGTTGTTTTGTTAATATTTTATGCTACGAGTACAAACCGTTTATATTAATTATTTATAAATTCTTAGTTTATGCACTACAGTCACAGGTCACTTACTTTTTATTTTTCAGGTACTACTGTATCTTTAAGCAGAATACTGCAATCGAACTCAATTGATTTAAAAAAAGCTACGGACGCTATTAATGATACTTTAATTGTTTAACAAAATAAAAGAGACAATGTGGAAGTAATCTACCGACAGCTTTTTGAAGGGGCTAAAGAAGTGGCTGAGCAGCTAGATGTAGAAATTAAATGCCCCAGAATAATATCAAAACAAATACATAGAGCCAATAACCAACCTGCTCAATCTGCTGAAGAGTATTTCAGCAGAGCTATATACATCCCTCTTCTAGATTCAATAATAAGTGATCTCCAGGACCACCTGTCTCCTGAAGTACTTAATTTGTTTCAGCTAAGCGTTTTCATGCCGAAAAGCGAATATAATAATCAAGACATTGAAACTGTGAAACAACTAGCTACCGACTATACATTATTACTAGATAACACTCCAGTTTCTGTCATTGTAAATGAATATCGGCTGTGGATGGTGAAGTGGCAGCGGAGCCAGGGCATAGCGCAGTCGATTTCGGATATTATTTTAAATTATGACATCAATTTCTATCCTAATATAAGAAAATTTTTATGTATCATGGCTACACTACCTGTCAGTGTAGCGACAGCAGAAAGATCTTTCTCTACGTTGCGCAGAATTAAATCGTGGCTAAGATCTTCAATGGTTGAAGATCGCCTAACCGGACTGGCACTTCTCCACGTTCATAAAAACGTACCGATTGACGTAATAACGCGTTTCGGGAGAAGTTGTAAAAGAAAAATTGATTTTGTAATTTAAATATATGTACATTTTATGGGTGTCCCTTAATTGGCATAATCTAATTGTCCTAACATAAATGCGTATAATAGACTTGGCATAACTAAAATACGCATAACGTGTGATTAAAGCCTAACGATGAAATTGCATAATATATAATCTGCATAATAATAAATCTGCATAATTTACATTGTCATAACGTTATCTGGCGTTACTTTAATTTACATAAAATCAATTTACATAACATAATATTTCTTTTTTAATACGTTAATTAGCGAATAACGCCTGTCTAATATAAGAAGCTTTTGGTTAAGTTAGGTTAGAACTGCGACAACAACGTGCTAGAGTCAAATTATACCTAATTCACTTAGTTAAATAGATAGAGTATCGACTTTAGAGAGTAGGCGTCTCTGAGAATTTATTTGGAATTTATCATGAGTATGAAAATTAATGTTAGAATGATTAAATTTATGCTTTGTTATTGTTATGAATATTAATATTATGCGCATTAACATTATGCGTATTAATTTTATAGAAATTAAGATTATTCGGATTTATAATTATGCGGATAATTGGTATGCGACATTCAAATATGAGTATTTAATTTATGCTTTCTAATATAGACCCGTATCTTGTCTGTTTCTATTTTGTTTATTGGAAACCCTTGTCGTTCCACTTCTTCCCTATACCTATACCCCTCGACATACCTCTCTAGCTGTTATGTATGACAAATCATTCACCACGGTTCTGGAATTCCGGGCGTGATAGTGCTTCTCTGGATGTCTTTAAGAGAAGATGACAATATGTACGTGTATATATATATATATATATATATATGTACAAGTAATTATGTGTTAAGTTTCTCAAGTGTACAATAAATAATAAATATTTTTAAGTACCTACAGTAATTACGTACATTAATAAAATACCTAGGTACTTTTTACTTATACCTATCTATCTATTGTTATCAAAATTAAATTATAAGTTCTGGACTTGAGCACGACTATGTGACCCCCTCCTGGCGCCAAAGCTGGATCCGCCCTTGATTGACGGAGTGTAGTTTGCGGATGAGAGAATTGATTCGAAACAATTAGAAGTTTTCAATAACAGCAAAGTTTCTTTAACAAGACAATTTGATGACGGATGATGAAATTTAGTTGTACTTTTTTTACTTTTAACATGAATTATTCACATTTTGAATTTGTTAAATGTTTGTTAGTAAATGTAAATGCAATATTCTGTTATATTCTCAATTAAAAGTGGCTATACGTGTAGTTATACTCCGAGTATCATACACAATATTTGAGATAATTGTACCTACATTTTTTTGTTTTTTTTTTTTTTTGAGCCGGATTACCTGGGACTGAATAACTCGGAAATTCTAGAAGAGATTCAGAGAGATTTAGATCTTCCTTTGGACCCGAATTTCTCTGATATTGAGGATGCTGCATATTGGTTATCAGACATGGATGAAGAGATCAACTTTGAACCAATACGACCACTAAGTTCTCGTAGAGGAGCAGCTGTTGACGAGGATGTAATGTCAGATGAGAGCGATGGGGAGTGGAGTGAATCAAACTATGAACCTCTGCAAAGGCGCGCCTTTGCATTGCACTGCAACTTTTTGCAGGATCGCGATCCTGCAAAATGTTGGAAAAATTCAGTTCCATTCACATCCTACGAATTCGATACCTCCATTGCTGATGATTATTTTGATAACCATGAATTGTTGCCTACATTTGCGTACTTTGATCGATACATTGATGATACGGTTTTTGACAAAATGGCACAAAAAACTAACAATGTATTTCAAAAGAACAGGTCATCATCTTAATACTTTTTTAGTGCTAGTATCATCATATCTTTTCTTAGACTACCACGTCTTAAACTAGCAGAAAACCAGAGTTTCACAAGTTGCTGACAATATCACACGTGATAGGTTTTACAAACTCAGATCCAATTTGAAATTGGTCGACGACAATGAAGTTTCTGAGGCAGTGAAGCGGAACGATAGCTTCTGGAAAGTTCGCCCATTATTGCTGAAAGTGCAAAAAACCTATCTTGAAAATAAGCAAAGCCTTCACATCTCCATAGATGAGCAAATGATTCCCTTTACCGGTTCATGTAGCATGAGACAGGTAGTGCGTGTAAAGCCAAATCCTGTAAGCCTCAAAAACTTCGTCATGACGAAATCAAGAATGTGCGACTAGATTTGTATATTTAGGAAGGTAAAGGTACGTCAGTAGAATCGGCCTTGTACCCAATGCCTGATAAAATTGATGTAGGTGGTAGATTTATTTTGAAACTTTGCGATAGTCTTCCAAAAATGTTGTACCTTGACACCCTTTGTATCTAGAGCCACTTATTTTTTTGAAATGTTCGTGCCTTTTTTCGGTCTCTTTGTCTATGGTATAGTGAACTTTGACAAGACTAATCAACATGAAGTTAGTTGCAGGCGGTCATTGCATCGAGTTTGCATGGGAGATCACTAACGTTTTCGCTGCAAAAAGTAAGATATTTAACATTTTTCATTTCTTTCATTACTTCTGTTATTTACTACATAAATTTTTAAAACCATTTGATTTAAACGAGTACTTTAGCCAAGTTTAGAATGTAGTATGCTTATTTGAATTAATCATAACCTCCATATTTACATGTGCTCATAAACATAAAAGGGTAGGGATGCTGTACCTTGACCATAGTAAAACAGTTGTACTTTGGTCATATGGTCAAGGTACCTACATTCAAATGTATTTTTGTTAATTCTGTTTAAGATCGCACATACTTACTATTTTGTTGTTTTTCATACAGGTAAAATGCCTCGTAGCAAAAACAACATCGGACTCCTATTGCTAAAACAGCACTTTCTAGTGCTATTAAACTAGTTAAAGAAAAAAAATCTCATTAAGAGGGGCTGCCAAACATTTTAACTTGTCAATATGTACTTTAAAAAGGCATTATGAACACTGCTTGAAAACGGGTAAAGATGCGAGCGACCTTCATGATAATTTAGCCGTGTAAAAAAATTTTAAAGAGCTCTTGCTTGTGGATCAAGGATGTTACGGAGCTTCGACTCCGATTTTGTTAAGTCGGAACTTCCGATTATTATTACACCTTCGGTTCCGACTTCGGCTCCGACACTTTTAAATCGAAGGTTTTAATCGGAGGTCGAAACATAACATAGCGGCGGCGGCGGCCTGTGTCGACTGTCATGAACAGGTTCATACATGTCGCGCGGGGAATCCCCCGGACTCCCACTACGTGCACTCTATCGTCAATTATTTTTTCACGCGGCTTAATTATTAATAAAAGTGATCTGTTTTTGTGTTGGATAATGAAACCTAAATCAAGTTGTATTTGGAACTACTTCATTGAAGTTAATTCAGATTCGGCAAAGTGTAAACTGTGTATGAAGACGTATTCAAGAAAGGGAGGTACGACAACATCGTTAAAAGGCCATTTGAAGTCTGTCCATGCCACTGAATATGAAAAATTAATAAAGTTAGAAACTGAAAAAAAAATACTGTACAGCCTTCGACTTCGACGCCCCTTCAGGATGCTAAAAAACAATTACTTTAAAAGAAACTTTGTTGAAGAATACAAAATGGTGCACTTCTAATGCTAAATCTATGGAAGTTGACAAATTGATTTCTGAAATGATTGCTTTGCAAGATCTACCCTTTAATTTTGTGGAAGGTATAGGATTTCGGCGACTTATGCAGTTCACTGTACCGCATTATCACTTAAGGGGAAGACATTTTTTTACTGAAAATATTTGTGGTGATTTATATGAAACATTAGCAAAAAAAATTAATGATTTGCTCACACAATTTAAAAAGATCTCATTTACAACAGACATTTGGACGGAACCAAGTTCGAATGTGTCTTTATTGAGTCTGACAGCGCATGGCATAAACAGAGATTTTAAAAAGCTAAAAGTTATTTTAAAATGCCATACATTTGATGGAAGACATACAGGAGACCTAGTTCTAGAAAAAATTAAGAGTATGTTGATGGAATGGGGCATCTTAAAAGAGAAAATTCATTGTTTTGTAGGCGACTCTGGATCTAATATGAAACGAGCAATGAAACTCGGCGACATACCTGATGTCAGTTGCGCTATACATCAGTTGCAACTGTGTGTGCGGACACTGTTAGATTGTGATGAAGAAATTAAAGCCTTATTTTCGAAATGCAAAAAAATTTCGACGCATTTTAATCATTCCCAAATAGCTTAGACTGAACTGCATAAAATACAAAAGGGACAACTCAACCAAGAATGTTTAAGTGTAATCTCCTGTATTATTAAAAGCGATTGATATTTGGAATGTGGATTAAAGTGTCATTTCAACAGTCCATGTTCCACCAAAAATATTAGCACCAAAAGGTGTCAAACAAATTGGTGCAATGATGAGCGGAGAAAAAGGAAATACAGTCACAATGATAGCTGCAATAAATGCAGGAGGTGGATTCATTCCTCCTATGCTTTTATTTCTGCGTGTAAATTTCAAGCATTTTATGCTTGTTGCAGCTCCTGATGGAACTATTGGTGGAGCTAATCCTTCTGGATGGTCTAATGAAGCGTTGTTTCTACAATTTTTCAAACACTTTATTCGATATGTAAAACCATCAAAGGATTATCCAACTATTTTACTACTTGACAATCATGAAAGTCACATTCAAATACCAGTTATAGAACTGGCCAGAGAAAATAGCGTCATCCTTGTAACTTTCCATCCACACACGAGTCATAAATTTCAACCTTTGGATAAGACTGTATTCGGTCCTTTTAAGAAATACTATAACACTGTAGCAAATGAATTAATGTTGACACCTGGTCATGTGGGTAAACCACTGACAATTTATGATGTTGCCGGTCTTGTTGAAAAAGCTTTTCCACAATTTTTTACTCCCTTAAATATTATTCAGGGCTTTAGGAGTACAGGATTACACCCACTAAATGAAAATATATTTGGAGAACATGAGTTTATGCCATCAAACGTAACTGACCGACCCTTCCCTATATGTGGAAATGAGCTTCATGCTAGGACCTCATCTGAAGAAACGAATGAAATTCTTGAATAGCCAGATTGTAACGAACAGCATCTTCCTGGAGAATCCAATCAAAAATGCAAAGAAGTTCTTGAAACCTCGTTGTAAGAAAACACACCCAGGATGGTCCGATGTTGTAACGCCATCTATGATTAGACCGCATCCAAAAGCTGAACCAAGAAAAGAAGTTCGAAAAGGCTGACAGAAAGGAAAGTCAAGGATACTGACACTTCGGAAAAATGAAATAGAACGAATAAAGGCAGAAAGACAAAATAAAAAACTTAAAATAGATAAGAAGATAAAAGTACAAAACTAAAAGAAAAAAAAAAATAAATGAATCAGAAACATCAGAAGATGAAAACGAAAGCTTTTATGTGCGAGATTCAGACGCTTCAGAAGGGTTTTCATCTTCTGAGGAAGAACCATTAAGCAATTATTTAGAGCGAAATAAAAGAATAGATACGCAAACAATTTTGAAGATGGCGATTACGTTATCTTTATATACGAAGGTGAATACTTTGTTGGCCAAATAGCGTCTGGCAGTAAAGAGGGTGCTCTTATAAAATCCATGAAGAAGTCGCTAAAAAACTGGAAATGGCCAGAAAAAGATCTAAACTTATACCAATGGTTAGATATTAAGGAAAAAATAAAAAGTCCAAAAAAAAAACTAATTCGAAAAGGGAATATTACTTAGTTCCTGACTATGACCAAGGTACAACATAGGCGGATATAGGTACATCACCACTCTTGTACCTTGATCAACATTCCAAACTTTTTTAGTTTATGTAAAACCTGTAAAAAGGATGATCTATGCTTTTGTATAATTTATATTATGAACCACATTAGTTCGTCTAACACCAAAAATATGTTTAATCGCAATAGTTATAACCGCTTTTTTTTCCAAAAATCGTTGAATGAAAAAGTGAACAAGGTACAACAGGTTCCCTTATATGTGACAGATACTTCACCTCGGTTCCATTAACGGAGACTCTGTTTCATAGAAAAATATATTGCACTTGATATTACAGTTGAATAGGCTTCCAAAGCAACTACCTACAAAAACTGACGGAGCTCTAAAAAAACAAGGACGCGGATCATCAGATGTTGCCTTACGAGGGGACAATAAAATAGCGATAGTGAAGTGGTTAGATAATAAAGTTTTGTACCTAGTATCTTCACGCGACGCTATTGAACCGATTGGTACCTGTCGTAAATGGTCAAAGGTAGAGAAAAGGTACCTTCAAATACAACAACCAACGTATGTAAAGGATTACAATTCCTGCATGGGCGGGGTAAATTTCCTCGATCGCGTGATTGTTTTGTATTCCATGAGACAGCGAACGTTGAAATGGACAGTTCGTATGATTCACCACTTCACCGATTTTTTGTTGGCTGCAACTTGGTTGGAGTATAGAGATCTAGCAAAATTAACACTGCGTACCAAAGACATTTTAGATTATTTTTAATTCAAGTGGGATGTCGCGACTTATCTCATGTCATTGGGAAATACTAGATGCCTACCAAATAATGTTGACATTGATAACAATTCAACAGATTCGGATTCCGAAGATCAACCAAGGAAAAGGCGGCATGTCAATTCTATTCCACACAAAGTAGAGATGTATTTACCAGGTAACATGCATTTACCAATTTTTATGGATGAGAAGCAAAGAAATCGGTCAAAATGCAGAAAAGAAGAGTGCAAGAAGCTAACGTTTGTATATAGTGAAGCTTGTATAGTTTTTGTATGTATATATGTATGTATAAAAAAGGGAGAAATTGTTTACGAGTTCCACAAATAAATTAATATCAGAGATTTATTTTTTAATTTTGTAGCACTAAAGACACATAATATCAAATATGATATTTCAGATATTTCAAAAAACAATGCATATAAAAAAATTTTTTTGATGACATGATCTAATGAAACCCCAATTAGTTTACAAACAAAAGTACACGTCCAGGAAGTATCTCAGTAACGCTCAGGTCCAAAGAGGTTAGTGAAATTGCATTTAAATAGAAGTCTATCACTTTAAATGCAACTTTTTTCAAAAATGCGGCCATTTTGCGGTATACAAAATTTCATGAAAATATGCAAACTTACGATATTTTATATTGTTTGAACTAAAATCCGTATTCAGTTTTTTATCTCTCCTGAAAAATTCGCAATCATGGACTTACTGGCTTTTAAAAATACCTGATTCAATTCATCAAACTACATTTAAATTAAATAATATAAAACAATACACAACATATAAAATACTACAATACACGGAGTTTTATTATTACACGTTTTTCTGATGTATGATTGAGCTACAAAAATTTAGCTTGAGCTTCTAGAATTAGGAACACAAATTGCAGGGCATATGAGGGGTGCCAAACCATAACATTTTAAATGCCACACGAACTAAAATACGTTTTATTGCAGTAAAACGTTGTATGTGCCGACCTTTACTTGTAGTATTGAGTTGAAGGGTTACTAACGCCATCTAGCTTAAATATTGTGAAACAGCATGCCATAACGTTTTAAATGCCAAAAGAGCGACACTTGCCAATTAAATCAAAATGGCCGAACAAGACGGTGCGTCTACGTCGCGAAAAAAAGTTATTAATAAAAACACATGGAAATAAAACAAAAGAAAATATTGCACAAACAAGAGCTTATCGTATGTGAACACAAAAAATAAAGAAGTGAGTAAAAAGGGGAGCCAAGTGAGGTATGTGTGACAAAAATATTTAAACCCTTGTAAAAAAACGTAAACATAGTTTTACCTAATATATAATATATTACATTTTATATTATTTAACCATTGTTATTATACACTTATATTACTAAACGGTGATGAAAACCGTATTTTATGCAAACTGTAAATTCAATAATTTACTTTGTTGTAGGTTTCTTGCAAATATCAGTTTTTGTGTACCTGTTTGACATTGGAATGTCGTAAAAAATTATTTCACGACTTCTGGAATCTAGGAGATTAAAACGAACAGCAGATTCATCTAAAAATATTATACGGCTTTGTTTAATAAACAAAAGGAGACATGGCAATTATGACGATGCAACCCATGCAGGCGACAACGTACATATAAATAGAGGTATGTCGGAAGTTCAGGTAACATCGATTTTCTAGAGACAGAGACTGTAAAGAGACTGATATTATTGAACTGACGGCGTTTATTGGTATTTTATTTATGGCTGGAATAAAAAAAAAGAACCACCTGAATATAAAGGAAATGTGGAATAAAGATAGTACGGCACCTGATATTTTTCGAGCTGTAATGAATCATACACGGTTTATGTTTTTGATGCGAACTATAAGATTCGATGACATGCATTCTCGCTCGGAAAGATCTCAATTTGATAATCTAGCTCCAATTCGTGGATTATTTGATTCGTTTGTTGAAAAGTGTCGCAGGAACTATCAGGTTATCGAATACGTAACCGTAGACGAAATGTTAGAATCATTTAGAGGTCGGTGTAAATTTCGTGTCTATATTGCAAACAAGCCTGCAAAATACGGAATAAAAGTATACGCCTTGTGTGATGCAAAATCTTTTTACACAAGCAATTTAGAAATTTATCCTGGGGAGCGACCTAATGGACCGCACAAATATGATGATTCTGCATTTGCTGTCGTGAAACGTCTGTCTTGTGACGTACTAAATACAGGACGAAATATAACAGTTGATAATTATTTCACCTCGATTCCACTGGCAGATGATTTACTTGATAACAAAACGACTCTGGTTGGGACGCTAAGAAAGAACAAAAAGGAAATTCCACCCATATTCCTAAACATGATAATAAGACCCAAACCCAGTAGTACGTTCTGTTTCAATAAAAACAAGGTTTTGGTTTCTCACATACCAAACAAAAAGAACAAAAAAAAATGTACTTACGCTTAGCACATTACACAATGATGACCGGATTGATCCTACGACTGGCGACAACGCAAAGCCAGAAATGATCACATTTTACAATAAAACTAAAGGAGGAGTGGACGTCGTAGATCGACTAAAAGAAGAGTATTCTGTGGCTCGGGTGTCATGCAGGTGGCCGCTCAGATTATTTTTTTCCATCGTAAATATTGCCGGAATAAATAGCCAAATTATATACAAAGAAAATACAAACATAATTATTACACGCAGACAATATCTGAAACAATTAGCCCTGACCTTATCACAAACACATCCAACGAAGATCTACAATGCAAACTATTTCATATCCTCTTCAGCAGATTATAAAACGGTTCATTGAAACGGAACCTGGGCCTTCAGGTACTGAAAAACCTGATGGAATCTGTGCTCTATGCCCTAGGCGTAAAAATCGCAAAACAAAAAAGACGTGTGTTACCTGCAAGAAATTTTTACGTACGGAACACACAATTACCATAATATGTGCTGTTTGCATCTTCATATGATGAAGATTAAAAACATGTCATAAATTCCATATATTTTTTTTATTTTTAGTTACTATTTTTAAGTTTTTTCCAAAAGTAATAATAGTTAGTGCCTAAAAAGTTCCTATGATTGTTATTAAAATGTTGTAGTATATATCTGTTGTATACTAAAAATAAATACTTTATCTAATAAAATATGTTTGTTTTATTATGAAACAATAAAAAAATATATAAGTTTTGGTGTTTTAGGTACAATTTGACTATTTACAAAATGTGAGCGAAATGCTCAATGCGCGAGTGCCCGCGTAGTTTTTAAGGGCGCGAGTTCTCCCGGGTTAATAATAAATGATAATTTGATTATACATTATTTTTGCCCAATTGCTTTTTTCTTTCTTTTTCCATTAAAAATGTTCTTTGTAACTCCTGAAAATTTCACTTTCTGGCACTTGAAACATTTGGTTTGGCACCCATCCTCAATCATCAATACAATACAATTGACAAAATTTTCAATTGTAGCAATAATGCAAAATGAACTATTTTCGTTTCTTTTTTTAAGCAAGTTGTAAAAAGGTTTTTTGAATAGTTTATTTATTTTTTTATATGAATTAAATTAATTTATTATTAAATATAAAAAACCCTTTCTATTGAGACACTATAAAAAAGTAGCCCCCACCCTACTTGTCCCACACTAAATGCAAACAAAACTGATGAACTGAAGTCTACTATTTCTCTACACCACAAATATGACATAATATCATAAATAGTTGCATTTTTTTTATCACTCACACTCTATTACCAAGTATATGACATCATCATTGGAACTGTTTTAACACAAAGTCTAACAATAAAAATAAAGAGTCTTCCTTACAATAAGAAACCTCCAACCACAAGTTGCATATATCTCTACTGCCACATAGAAAAAAGAAAATGGATGACAAACACATTAAATAAAAAAAATAAAAAAAAAGAAGTAAAACCTAGAGATTTATATGAAAAGTTCAATCATAGATATGAAAATAATCACCTAAAGCAGAGATGCATTAATTAAAAGAAGAAAATAAACTAAGTGATATTCTACAATACAATTCATTGACCTCATTAGAGAACCCTTTTAATTATTTTTCAAAAACTTCATTAATACAATAAAAATACATTAAGTGTAAAAAAACAGATTACACCATGTCCATTGCTTGAATGTTGACAAATCATAACAAGATTATCTCATCTATAATATAAAAATGAATCGCAAAATGTGTTGGGAAGTGCATAACTCAACAATGCCTGACCAATTTGGCCAATTCTTTTTTTTAAATGTTCGATGAAGTCCAAGGATGGTGTATACGGCGAGAAAAATTCGAATAATTGAAAACCCTAAACCCTAAAAACAGCCCTTTTCTTTTTTCCATACAAACGTTTTCTAACTAAAATGTAGTCAATTTGAACTTTTTTGCTATTCAATAAAGTTCATATTAAATTACAAGCTCTAATTGTTCTCTAAGCAATGCAGGTGTGTTCCTAATGTCAAAGAGTCAATTTGCACTTTATTACCGCCGCGCAAAGTTCAAATTCAATCCCATTACAGGTAATTGAAATATTAGTTTAGTTATGGAAATAATATCTCAGTCACTATATTTTGTATTTTAATTTTATATTTCAATATTATTAAAACAAAAATCTATTTACAGGTTCTGAAACCAATAAAGAAGTCAGTTCAATAAACTATTATTCATTCCGTCTAATTATTCAGAAAAATGAAGACAATCACATATTGAAATGTCGGCGATTATATCACAAATATGTTGTTGACATGTATGTTAAAATTGAAACGGAGGATTAACATTCATCAGGTTGAATCATACCAAACCCGATCTGAAGAGTATATTCACCTCGAGATGCGATTAATCACTGATGCAAATGCAGAATGTTGGTCGGATGACTATTCTTCCAGCAACATACATGGAAGCCCTATATGCATGAATATGCTCAAGATGCCGTGGTCGTATATTCGTCATTATTGTACAGCAGATATGTTCATCACATTTACATGCAATCCGCACTGGATAGAAATCAAACAGGAGTTATACCCTTGGCAATCACCCATTGATCGTCATGATATTACAGCCAGAGTTTTTAGACAAGAGTTGAAATCTTTAATGGATTTCATAATAAAACATTATGTGTTTGCTACATACTGCTGGATGTATTCTGTGAAGTAGCAGAAACGAGGATTGCCACATGTACACATTTTGATTTGGTTGGTTGAAAAGATTAGGCAAATGAAGTTGATGCAGTGATATCAGCTGAAATCCCTGATGTATAAGTAGATCCTGGATTGCATGAGGTAATTATCAAAAACATGATAAATGATCCCTATGGAAGTCTTAATCAAAATTCACCGTGTATGGTGGATGGTAAATGTTCAAAGCGATATGACATTAACATCGGAAACAATGTCTGGTAATAATGGTTATCCACTGTATCGTCGCCGATTGACAGCTATGAAACACAAAATGCAGAATTGACTATGTGACAGTAATATACACTGATGAAAGTTTCATGAAACCAGAGTTATTGCAACTAATAAAGCAACATACCACAACAAAAAAATATATAGTGGATGAACTTTTATCTAGCCACGGTCATGAAGTGTTGAGGTTACTACCATACAATTGTGCCTTAACCCAATTGAATATATGTGGAACCTTATAAAGCAGAGTGGCATTTAAAAATTTACAACAGTTAGAATCAGAAATCGAGAACCTCACAATTGATGCTATCAATTCTCATACAGAGGACAAATGGAAAAAAGAATTAAATCACATCGAAAAACTTCAAGCAAAATACTGGGAAAGAGGGCTTAGTAAATAATTTGCTTATCAATGTTGGTGAAGATACTGATAGCGATGTCATTGTAATATCTTCTAGTATAACTGACTCATCTGACACTCAATCAGACTACGAAATGAGCGACATTGAAGAAAATCAAAATTAACAATTAAGTATTATTCACATATTGTTTTGTCGACGTCACTACTAATGAATGACGTCACAACTTATCGCACTCTATCCCGCTGCCACGTCTGGCTGGTCGAATTGTAACTGTAATCATACTGATGAACAGACAAAATAACAGAGATTTATTTGTACAAAATTTTTGAATTATTTACATATTCCTTTAAAGTTGCATACAAAGCATATTATGTCTGTCTCAAAAAGTACTGTCTTTTGTAAAAATTTAGTAATATTGATGTCTTGTTACATTTTTAATATTTCATATGTGTATTACATGATATGTAGTTCTAAACCAACTATAATTCTACTTAGACAAAAAAAAAAACTACAAACAACATAAAAACCAACACAATATTTCTTTTTATAACCACAAACATTAACACCAAACCAACACAATATTCCCCTAAAGAGTAGTACAATTATTAACTTCTATCATCAAAACGAATGATGTCAGATAATTCTAAACTTCTTATAAGGAATGAAATATTAAAATGATATTAACAGATATATTTTGTACAAGACAGTAAAAGAGAAAATAACACAAAAGTGAATTCAAATACGGAAATATATGCTAATAAATAAGAAAAAAATGCAATTCTAATGAAAGTTTTACCTAAAACATCTAAAAGACACTTGAAACAAGTTGATTTTCTTCATTTTTTTTTTCAATTATAATAGGTTAACTACCTAAACACTCCACAAGATTATTATCAAAATGACAATTGACAAATATTAATCATTGACAAGATAGCCAACCTTACAATTTTTTTCCTCGTACATAAAGAACACGTATTCTGGCTGTCAATCATATATTTATTAAATTTCTAAGATATGTAAAACCAAAAAAACCTTATTACATTTATAACTTTTTACATAATGAAATCAATATTACCACCAAAAAATCACTGAGATTTTGTATTTTAAAAATAAACTTTAATAAATTTAAAAGAGGCCATCGTTTAATGCATCAATAATGCTCTAGTACAGTAATAACAAAGGATGAATTTTGTTTTTTCCTTAAAGATTGTTTTGTTGGTTTTATTAGTGACGTAGAGCTTGAATGGTGAAACAAACGGATTGCTAGCTGCCGTGTCTACCAGGAAAGTCATTCCGCTTTTCTTGTCCAAGACGAATAGGCAGTGTGAGTACTTTTGAACACCGAATTCCGCCTCTGCCAACGTTCATTTTAGTTTTCCTGCTGTTAGACATTCTTAAATGAGAAGATCTAAATCGCGAAGATCTCGAGATAGAAAAGGGCATCTTCTGTACTGATCCTGTGTCGATCTTTCCTTCAATTCAGTGATTTTCATGGAGAGCTTCTTCAGTTCATTGATGAAAAGTAAAGTGAGGACTTGACTTAGTGGTGTCAGCTATGATGAGGATAGGCCAGTGGCTGCTGTTTCGCGGTACTGCTCCATCTTCGTCGATGTTTGCTGTCTTAGATTGGCCGGATTATGCCGGTTATGAACGTCGGTCGTCGTTTTGGTGTCGCGGAGACAATTATAGCTTAGTGGCGAGTGTTCTTACTGTCTCAGGATCACCACTTATAGCGAAAAAGGGCCCTTGATTGTTTTCAGTAAAACTCCTAGTAATTGTATGGAAATGCGTGTATATATGTGGTTACCTTGATTATGGTAACCACAATCATAACGATCGTTAATGTCTTCATTATTGCTTAATTGTTTTTGCACCGGTAGCCAACCCTAGGCGCATTGAAAGGCACATGCGCTGGCTGCAGTTTATGTATCCCAGCCGCGGCATCGTTTTTTCTCTCCGCCGACCTACGTCACGACGAACGAATGCGTCTCTAAGGCGTAACGGTGCTTGGAACATGCTATGGCGAGGCGATGACGTGCGTTATATAACGTTAAATTATATAGCTCTTTATTATAAATTATATAGCTCGAGGTAAATAAGTCGATGCCAGCAGACGACGCGAACACAAAAATGAAGTTGATCCCTTCTATCGACTAGTCATTATTTATTCATATCAAGACTGTTAACTCTTCAGAAAACATCTAGGAAAAACTCAAGTATCTCTTTTATGATACTGGTTTCACCAGAAGAATAAGCCTTTTTAAGACATTTGATATCCATTCGATTGGACGATTGTAGTTCCATAACCTTATATGTTACGCAAGTAATTGAGATAGGTCAAAAACTTTGTGGGACAGGATTTGCAATTAATGACTAGTGGATCAGTTCGCTGCTCCTTGCTGGATTGCCAAAGAAGTTTTCACCTATGATTATGACGATACAGCATTCGGATATTCAAGTGATAGCGGATTGTCACGTACACAATAGAAATTAAAAATTAGTAGCTATTGTCTCTTTGCCGAATGGTATTTATAAATTGAATACGCAAGACAACGCAGATTAAGACATCTTAACACTGATTGTTTGATGTAAGTTAAGAATGAACTAGAGGGGGATAGATTTTTACGAAAAAGTTGAAATAAGTAAGTAATCTTTTAAAACTTGTTGGCAAAGCAAGCAATGTCAATTACCTTTTACGAGTGTTGGTACCAGAAGCAATTAGTTACTGAACGTGGTACATGGCGACCTGTGCGAATAGATGGTGCAGATATCACTGGGAGGTTCATCATACTTTTTAATAGTCATCGATGACTTTAGCGGGATAACCTTTATTTATTTTTTGAAACACAAAAAACGAAAGGCAATGGTAGAAAACAAAACGAATAGAAAAGTGAGAGTTTTCAAAAGTGATAATGGAAAAGAGTTCTGTAATTCAGATTTTGATGATTATTTCAAGAAATTTGGAATAATACATCAAAGAACTAACCCATAGTCGACTCAACAGAATGTGTTTTGTGAAAGAATGAATAGAATGATTATTGAAAGAAAAGGTAAAATATATGATGTACGATGCCAAGTTAAGCGAGAAATGTTGAGCTGAAGCTTGCAATACAGCCGTGTACTTACATTAACATACTGTGTCATCGGTTCTAAACTGAAAAATATCATATAAGTTATGGACCGGTACTAAGTCAGATCTAAGGGATTTGAGGATTTTTGGATCTCCTATCATAGTTCATGTCAATAAAGGAAAAAGGTTGAAATGGGACACGAAATCTGCTGAATATTTATTACTTAGATTTTTAGATAATATTAAGGGTTATAGAGTGTATAATCCTATAATAAAACAAATAGCGACAAGCAAAGACGTGATCATTATTGAAAAACAGCAAAATATTATGGACGTTGCATGTGAAGATAATGATGAGAGATGTATGAATGATCGAAAATTAAATGAAAGCTTTACACTACAACACCAAAGATTCAACTTTGATGGAAAAGTCAGTGACTGATTTGTCTTCAGTGCCAAGTGAGTATAAATATTCTATGGAGTCTCATTGTGATATAAACATTAGACCTGCCAGAGAACGCCGTGTATCGAACAGGAATTGATTTGGTGGTGTCTGTTACTCGTAAAATAATAAGGATTGTGCAACTAAACTTACACTGAAGCAAGCATCAAAAGGGCTTGAGAAAAATGAATGATTGCAGACAGTGTAGAATTGACTAAAATGCTTTGAGGAAGAGGTTTTGAATTAATGGTACTATTATGCAGTGTAAGTGGGAGTCAAACAAAAAGATCGAACCTGACATTAAAGTACGTTTTCGTTCCAAGTTAGTGGCGAAAAGTTTTTCGCAACAGCCGAGTGTAAATTATGGAGAAACATTTTCACCAAAGATTTAGGCACAGCATTCCAAAGTTATTTTTTGCTTTATCGGCAATACTTGGACTTGACGTTATACATTTGGATATAATTACTGCATTCTCAAATGATGATCTTAATGAAACTATTTATATGCAAATGCCGGAAGGTTTTAATTGTTTAGCTACTAGCAAACTTCTTAGTTTAAAAAATCTTTTTATGGATTAAAACAGTCATCAATAATTTGGTATAATAAAGTACGACTATAATTGCGTTATACGTTAATAATTTTTTTGGTTTTCTCTAACAGTAGTAAAGGAACTGACAGATTAAAAGCCATATTGGAATATGTATTTAAAATTAAAGATATTGGACAATTAAGGCAATGCCTCAGCACGTCATTTTGTTATGATAATAAGAATAAAGTGATAACTTTAAATCAAAATAATTATATCGATCAATTATTATTGAAGTTTAATTTATTGATTTGTAAATACATACAAATTTCCATGGAAAGTAGATAAAGTTAGCCAAAGATAAAAATATTGATATAAATTTGCCTTACCAGCAATTACTGAGCTGTTTAATATATTTAGCAACACTTACCCGTCCTGATGTTACATTTCCCGTTAGTTAATTCAATTCAATAAAGCTCTCTGTTATGACAGAAAGCATTGGATTCATTCTAAATACATTTTAGAATATTTAAAACGAATTAAAGATAATTGTATCAAATATAGCGGGGGCTACAGGCCGAGACAAGCAACAACTCTTTTCTATTTCTACAAACGTTAACACTTTAACGTGACTGATATATGCCTCCCAAATTTACATTTTCCCTCGTATACATCAAGAATCGTTTCCTAAGATAATATCAATACCATACACGCATCATTCTCAAATTTAGAGAGTCGAAATTTCATTCGGGATAACAAAGAAATAATGGATTACATGGATGTCGATTGTGATAGTGATACCTTGGACAGAAAATCTTACACAGGATATTATTTTAATTTATCAGGGGGGTGTAATTTCTTGGGGAAATAAAAAACCGAAGAACGTGGCTCTATGTAGCGCAAAGGTTGGAGTGCATAGCTATATCTGAATGTTGTAAAAAGGCGATTTATTTAAAGAAATTTTGAGGCAAAAATTACAGCTTATTTAAATTGCACTGTAAAATTTAACGATAATCAAAGGGCTCACAAATTATTGCATAACCCGTATTTCACAATAGGTCAAAAATGTTAATACTAGATACCACTTTGTAAAGATTGTATTAATAATAACACAGCTAAATTTGAATACCTACTAACAGCAAATGTGGCTGCAAATATGCTTACCAAGTTTTTAATTTGTGTTAAAAATTTGAAACTTGATAGGCATGCAGTAGAAATGATCAGAAATTATTCTTTGGTTTGCTTAAATATATGTTTAAAAATGTTGATTTATTTCGATATAGTGGGGTATCAATTTTGTATAAAAATGATATGTATAAAATGATGTATGTTGTATTGTGTCATTCCATAAAAAATAAATTTATTGTGTTTTGTATCTCAAAACTGTCACTTTATTATTAATGGAATGTTAAAGTGTCTCACGACAAGAGCATTTGGCTATACACAATATGGTCCTAATCCCTACATTTATGTATTATAATGAAAGTTGTATATAGCAGAAGACAAATGAAAGAAGAATCAATGCGGTGGAGATACGATCTCTACAAAATATGTGTGGAATGCATCTAAAAAATTAATGTGCAATGTGATAAACCACACTGCTTTCTAACAGCAAAGTTAGAGAGCAATGTGATTTGAAGGAAGGTCTAGTGACTAGAAAAAGATATGTTGCAATAGTTTAGATATCTGAAAAGAATGAATGAAAGTAGATTGATAAAACAAATTTATAGAGCGAATGTGTGTAGTTAAAATTGGTTGGTAAGGTTCGCCCTAGAAAATCCTGTTCAGACCAAATTAATTCCATATTAAAACATTGGTCAATTCACGTGTCGGCCCATGCTCAATGTAAGATTCCGAAGCCGTCACTACAAATAAATGTACTACATGTTAAAAAAGTAGGTACGTTGTTACACTTTTTTCCAATTTTCCCGCACATGATAAATATAAGCACTTTGGTCAACTGTAACTAGTGAAACAAGTAGATATGTCGACTATTACTCTTATAATAGTGTAAACTAAAACGCACCGGCAAAAGAGCGTATCTTCATGGCACTTACATCCTTTCGTTGAGATGCGTAGTTTTTTAGTATTAACGCAAAAACGGCATATTCAATCATTTTCAAAATAATTTTTATTGAAAGTATTTATTAAAAGTTATATTTCAAAATTTTCATATTTTTTAAGCACAGGGTTTAAAAAATAAAGAAGAGGACACAATTTATGTTACTTTCAAAATGATTATTTCCGAAAATATTCACTTAATCAAAAAAATTGCATAGAAACCTTTGTGTTTTTAAAAGAACTGTCGAAATATATGCCACAAATCGATGTTTGCGGGAAAAAATATTTAACTTCTGTTATATGTATGAAGTCGTCCCCCCCTCCCAAAACCCTTAGAAATATAATTTTTTTCTATTAAACTAATAAATTAAGCAGCTGCTTTTACAAAAAAACTTGTACTATGAATTTTATCAATATACATCTTGTAGTTTTTGAATAAAATGTCTGTTACATAGGACGGACGGACAGATCGTCGAACATAACAAAACTATAGTTCCGTTTTTGCCATTTGGCTCGAAATCTTAAAAAGGGCCAAATTTTAAGCATTCGAAATCGCCGCGCTTGCTGGAAAAGATTGATGGAAATCTATAGTCTCTACCTCCCCTCTTACCTTCCCTTCTGGGATAAGGGATGAGAGTATTATTATTATTTAATTATAAGCGTGTGATTATTATTATTATTTGTGAACTCTCAGCCGTCTGAAGAAGCAAACCTTTGCTATTTTTGTCACGTCCTTGGCAACACTGATTAAATATTGTTCTCTGCGTTGTATTGATTTCTAACCATAGATGAATTATTGAATATGAATATGTTTCTAATCTGTGTTTTTTAAACTAAAGCTATTCTGGCATTATGTATTCTTCAATTTAATGTATTACGTTTTGTAAAAAGAGTATATATTATATCATCATAAGACGCTAAAATGATTGCGTTTTTGTTATGTAGCCAAATAAATGCTTGGCGGAAAAAAAATAGAATAAAAGAATTGGATTTTGATTGTTGTAGAACATGTCTCAAAAAGGAGTTTTTAGAACCAATCTTCAGCAATGAAGACCTCGAAATCTCTAATAACATTTTATTGGTAACTGGCCTAAAGGTATTCAATTTACATCTCAATCTACGTTTTAGAAATTAAGACTAAGAAAATGCATTTTAAATTTTACTTCATTATATGCCGAGGTCTTTTGAATTGAAATACAGTGAAATCTCAATAACTCGAACCTTGTTAAGTCGAAATCCTCAGTAAGTCGAAAAAAATTGCCATTCCCTTCCGATGAACCCCTAAATACGCGGTATCTCGAATTATTTAGACTGTGTAACTTGAACCCTATGAAGTATTGATAATACATATACTTTACAACTCGAATTTCATAAAAGAGACTCCGTAAGTCGTAGTTGGTAAAATAATGACGTATTACTTGAAATTCCCTGAAATAATAGCAATAAATTCCAAAATGAATGTTTGGGTTTGGAGCTAATAATCTATTGTTTTTGTTTTGTACACATGCAATGAATGAATACATTCATGAAACTTTCTAAGTAACACAGCTGTGAACGATGTTTGTTCCTTGTCAACACAGTCATATGTATCTCGAAGTTCTTGTTAAGTCGAAAACTCGTTAACTCGAGTTTTTTTGCATTTCCCTTGACATTCGAATTATTGAGATTCCACTGTATGTGATTTTTATAAGGCAAGAGTTATGCATAATGAAATTTGTTTGTTTTTAATAATTAAGTAAAAACGACAAATACTAGCAATTTTTGGAAACCATAAATGTTTCTTCCAAACTTGCCCACCGGTAGTACCATTTACATAAACAGGCCAATATTTACCAAAATTATGGACGTAGACACCATTTGAATAGATTGGTTAGACTTAGTGATTTGTTGCTCAAGTGAATGTAATGTATTTCTTTGGTTGAGGCATATATCAAAACAGACCAGGACGGCTGAAACAGAACGCTTAATATTTACGAAGCTGATTTCCATTAGACTTATCGAGTCTTTTTTTTAATGGTAAATAAAACCATTAAATGAGTGGTTTTCAAATATTGTATTGTGTGAGGTGTTAATTCGCGGAAATCCATAGTAGACGCTTGCTTGCAACATGCAGCATGCAACCCACCGATGACCCTCGAATCTGCCTCTCCACTACAAATCTCTATCCAAATGATTGAATATTGATTCCAGAGGATTGACAAATATCGAACACCTAAGCAAGTGTTATTTATTTTTATATTTTCTTATTCCCCTAACTGTTAAACTGTCAATTCTATGTATGTTTCATGCCAACCAGGCACATCCTCAGGAAATTGCCCACAGTCACATCCACCAGGGTGCTAGGAGCATTAAAACAACCATGGTTTTTTTAACGCTTTATGTGATCAATTGTTATTGAAAAGGATAGTTTTGTGGGAAATTTTTTTTATTGAATATACTTAGTAAATGACCAAATAATTTATAAAAAAAAAGTTAATAATGTAATAGAATTCTAATTATTACAAACAATTAAATAAAATTCTTATAAAAATGTAAATAATAATAATAAAAATTTAAGATTTATGTTTTTAAATGAGAAGTTATTTGGAGAAAAACAAATTATTTAATGTTCAATTATAATTAGATTGAGTTATGAAACATTTCATTTACAGGTGCACAAAGATGATGGACTTCCACAAAAAATATGTATAGATTGCAAAGAAATTATTGAACAGTCTGTAAATTTAAAAAGTACAAGTAAAAAGGCCGAAGACACTCTCCTGGCTATGGGGTTCACAAAATCTATTCCTAGGCAGGATGACTTTGGTGAAATGAAGTCTGGTAAAGATAATTTGAAAATAAATGTAAGTCGATGTAACAGTGTTCCATGGAGTGACACACACAGTGCCGATGAAAATAACATCTCAAATGAGTGTGTTCCGAATGATCTGGCGAATGATCTTCAGAACATCTCAGAAAGTAATCTCAAAATACTGGAAAGGAAAGAACAAATAATATCAGATGAACTGTATAAATACCTATTATCTAACGCCGACAATCATCACGATCGTGACACAATCACCAAGGTCTATAGAATTTTGAGAAAGTTACAAACATGTAAAAATATCTCCTTAAAGTGTTGTATATGCCAAAAGAATTTGAAAACTCGTAATACACTGAAAACTCATCTGAAATGGCATTTAGGAATTGATACATTTATATGTGAGGTAATACTTGTTGGAGTTTATTTTGACTGTTTTCTATTTCTATTTATAAGCAATCTGTTTTTATCATCAACGTGATGTGGTGGCTTTTTAGTTTTATAACTATTTATATAACTATGATAAAATGACAAAAGACATCTATATCTGTGGATAATTCTACAATTCACCACAGATATAGTTGTCTTTTGTCATTATTACATAAGTATATCTATAGATACACATTCTACCTCCACCATTTTTTTTTATTTTAAATAATTAACTTATTACTTACAAATTTAGACATATGTACATACCTACCTAAGTTTTATATTTATGAAGTTTTCCAATTATTTTATTAAGCATTTTGAGAGAACAAAAGAAGTTTATTGATTGTTTCCAAAATAAAAACACAAATTATAAAATATTGTTATTAATATATAACGTTAATATATAAAGAAATCAAATAAATCAACTTTTACTACTGTGTCCATGTTTACCAAACATTTGTTCAATGAAATTTTATCTTAGAATGTTGCTTTTCTACAAAATGAAATTTAATAATAGGTCATTCTGTAAATCCCATAAGAGACTCAAATAGTTTGCTATAATTTATAAAATATATCAAAACGCAACACTTATTATAAAAATGTAATAGTTAATAATTGTAATCAACTAATTCTTATCTCATAACGAGTAACAATTCCATTAGCGTTCAATGAATCTGAATGATCCGATTGAGCTGGTGCCTTAACATGCACTTACATTATTTTCATTAAAACCAAATTATAATCCTTAATATGTTATAAAGGATAGTTGCAAATAGTAAATGAAATCAAATTCAAAACCGTAGTTGTGGTGTATGTCCATTCCTCGCTATATTTCCTTAGACAACCAATATTTTCTGCATATTAGAAGGCACCTTAATCTATGTGTTTTTTATTATCATTATTTTATTTATTTGGAACTGTAGTGACTCACTGGTTAAGAGTACTACCTTGTAATCGGAATTTACTAGGTTTGATCCTGACCAAGAATAAATTAGTCAAAACGTTTTTAACTCAAATCACACCACTGACTTTATGCCTTCAACGAGCATATTAATCCATTGGTTACTCTGGACTTTTTCATTATGATAAAATCTTTTCATATTCTATGGTTCTCAAAATTATAAGGTATATATTTGATATCAAAGTGATCAGCCAGCTATGATATTTCTTAATAATGTTACAAATAAAATAAATAAATCAAATTTTATTATAGACATCTTGCTGTTCTCTATGGTAGTCGAAGGTATGACATAAATGTAGCTGTTGTTATTCTTTTTATGTTTTACTGGATGGTTTAAAAATTATTGTGTTAAGATTTCATCAGCTTGCTTTCTGAGGGATGCAGCGAGTGGCTTCATTTGACTAAGATAAAAACTCATTGGTCAATTTGCTCATAAAGTCAGTATCATACCTGATATTTTCTGGTTCAAAGGCATTTCTCCTAATCACTATACCGCTCTGCTTTGGTCATAAACAGATAGGACTAATATATTGAATTGGTATTGCAGATTTGTGGAAAACGGTGCCACAATCGAACATCCCTCACATTCCACATGCGCAGCCGACATGGTGGTGAACGTAGAGACGTTTGCTCCTTTTGCCAATATAGAGCCATTAACAAAGAGCAGCTTAAGGTGTGTACCTGCTTTGTTGCAGTCTACATTAGATATCTACTTCTATATGTAAGCTCCCCTCTACATTTCTTTACGATAGGCCACTTGTGATCTTTACCACGTCATCAGTCCAACTAATTCAAAAGGGTATCTGATGCAATAAGAACAACTCTTTGTCGCCAAGCAAAAATATTTCTTTCTCAGTAGTTACAAGTTCCACAAGTGAAGGATCTCTACACTATTGATCGTCCTTATTAACTTATTGACCTTGTGTCACTTGATTTTTGATTTTTTTTGGTATACAAAATTTGTTCCATAATTTCAAAAATAGGTGTGAATAAACAGATAGACAAGAATTTTAAAATCTTTTTTTTATTACATTTCTCATATTGTGTCATTTTCATTTTTCGTAGATACATTCAATGTACAAACACACGAATTTTTACTATTTTACTGTATATATAGCTAAATACAAACAGCATAACCAAAGAAATTTTACTGCAACTTTTTGCTTATAAAATATGTAAAATCTTTTTTCCTCAACTTGTATATATATTTATAAACAGATGCATTTTATTATGCACCTTTTCTCAAATATTCATAATCTACTCCATTAAGAAAACAAGTTTGCCAAAGGAACCATAGTCATTTAAGTAGCCATTTCTGAGAAAATAGCTTAGAACATCTATGTAGAAATGTACTGATATTCTTAGAACAACTGACGCCTAGGTACAGCGCCGCAGCGCGCCACGTGACCGGTCAACCGATCGCTCCCGCGCTTGCATTTTGGCCGAACATTTCGTAGGGTTGTGTCTATTATCCTATATTATATATAAGTATATTTCCAATGATATATTGATAAAAATCCATCACATATATACATATATATATATATATATATATATATATATGCATACAAAATGTAAAACTGTTTATTCTATAAACTTTAGGACTTCTTGTATCATCTTCTTTTAAAGACATTATTAATATCAGATGAACTGACGTGCTCATAGTTGCACACAGACTGTTGAGCATCTTTGTGTAACTGTTTGGGTAACGACTATCATGCAGTGGGTCTTTAGTATAACTGATTCTGTGGCAATTCCTTGGTCTATTGCAGATACACGAACGCCGGCACACAGGTGAAAAGCCGTATATATGTGCGCATTGCAATGCCAGCTTCCATCGACGGGCGAACTTGGTGCAACATTTGGACATTCATCTAACGGAGAAAACTATTCAGGTTAGTATTTGTGCTAATTAGTATAGTTAAGCACTAACTGGTATAATTAGTATAATGTAATAAATAAACTGTGTGCAAATTGTATAAATAAAATGTACAAATTGTATAAATATACTATGTACAAATATAACTTTGAAACACTGTAATCACAAATAAATGCAATCGGGTAATATATATATATTTTTTTTTTTTTGTTAAATTTTGCATGTTTCATACAGACTCCATTTGTAATCTTTTTATTATGATTTTTTTAACAATTTTAGATTTAGCAAAACAGTAGGCGGAAGAGTAATTGAAAAATATTTAACTCAAGTTTTATAAATTTAAAATCCATATACATATATGCTGTCGAGTTTTATACTTCATATCCAAATGCTTCTAACCCGACCCTGGATCTGCCCCTGAGTAGGGGATCAAGCATGGTCTCCTATGTTCATGAATGTCTTTTTAGTTTGGTTTTTATAGGTAAAATAAATAGAAATGGAAAGGTTTTAAGGGCATATATAAGTGAAAAGATAAACAAGTATTTAAGAATTTTTATTCCCTACAAATTTTAGTTGTGTCCCTCATTCAACTAAATTATGCTATGGGTGTACTAACAAATTGTTTTCGCTGCAGTGTGACCTATGTCCGTCGAAATTCAAATCGATAAAGTTCCTGAGGACACATAAAACGAAGATACACAGGCCACGGCAATACACCTACTTGTGCGGCATCTGCAATAATCACTTTACAAAACCCTGTAATGTGAGAAAACATCAGTTAAGAATTCATGGTGTACCTATCGATCAGCAGAAACCCGTTTTGAGAGTCAAGCTTAGGAGACAGCTTGATAGTATGCTCAATAGTTAATAAAACCATATATTTGAGGTCTGCAGTTCAAATTGATTTTTATTTATTGGAAATAAAATAGTTATGTCACTTGTATTCACAAATTCCATATTATGTCTGGTATTCATATATTGTATTTAATATTCATTTCAAATATTACACATATTGTACATTCTGATGTTCATGTAGTTAGATAGTCAAAAATAAATAATGGAATAAACGAGATATCTGTAGCTGTAATTATGTGTGATACATATATTTTAATTATTTGAAGGATTTATGACATGAATTAAGATAAACAATTTCAAATAGCTACAAAAATGGAAAGTAATTTGAAATACAATAAATCGCCCCAGCTTTCGTCTGAAGCAAATTTTAATTTTTAGCATGGTATTGATAATTAATTAAGTATATTGTGTGATATTATAGGATAGTCATGTTACGCATACAAATTGTGAAGCTAGAGGTATGTAAAGTGCTTTTATTTATTATACTGCGACATATAAAAAGGAAAAAAATATTTTACTTTGTGGGAATCGAAATAATAAAATATATAAATATAATTTGTGAAGATTTTTTTTAATATGGAGACGTCCCTTATTTACGTAAACTAAGTACGTGTGCAATATTTTCACAATCAAATTAAAAGTATATTAACACTTTTAAATAGAACAAGAGTGGACTCAGAAAAAAACAGAAACTATTTAAAATGCATAATGATTATGTATTTGGATATTCATTGGTAAATACTAAACTATAATTACCAATAACCTGCTTTACTTACTATGTGTCATTGTATTTTATTTAAGAATGTCTCTAGCCCCAATAATGCAATTTCTAGGTTATATAGTGGTCGTCCAATAATAGGATAGTATGATGATACCATTACATGTGTTTATAAACATGTAAACTGAGTAGTTGTGATAACATGAAGTGAAACAGTAATAAAAATTGGTTAAAAAAGCTATTGGTTAAGAATTGTGAGCCATCAAAGATTTTTTTACTTTCCTTTTTTGTTCACAAAGTAGAGATATTAAAATATATTTCATATGTTGCTATTATATGATGAAATTCACGGCTTCCCATTCTGTCTAAAAAGTAATGTGATTTATATAAAACGAATATTAGCCGAAATACGTAGTAAAATAGGTGATTTTTCCCTTTTTTACTAAGGTGGCTTCTTATTGAAATCGCTAACGTGAAATCTAATGCAAAAACAATAGATAATGCGGTCGCGTGGAGTTTCGTAGTACGAGGCGGGCCACTTTGACGCTCGCTAACAGATTTGACAAACCATTCGGCCATTTGAGGTTGTTTCAAATTGATACATACATGATGGAACCACAGCCAAGTACATCAAAGGAGAAAATACAGGAATTTATAACTTTTTAAAATCTTAATAAATAAATGTAGATAAGAAATATAATTGTATATTCTTTCCACATTTTAAAATGTTTCCAACCACTGCCTAAACATCTTGAGTTTTTCTGTTTATAATTTTTATCTTCTGATGTCACCCATGGCTACCACTATTGTCACATCACCTGACCAATAATGTTGCGTTTCAACTACTTCGAATTTCCCACATTTTTTTGCACTTTTTAATACATAATTATTTTTTTAACGAAAAATAAATAATATTAAGAAATATTAATAAAAACATAGGTAATTCTGAACCAAAAACTACAAAAAAAAATTGAGTCGTCACGGGACGCCTGGCAGATGTGAAACATCGAGTTTGTACAAGTAATATGCATTAAAGACAAAATTACGACAGGAACTAAATTATAGCATAATGGAAAAATGAAATGACTAATTTTTTTATAGAAAATGATACTATTTATTTTCATTAATTACACAAATTTAATATTAATTTCAAGTTGCCACAACTTAATTCATTTCATCTGTGACTTCAAATAACAAACAGCACCATCAAACCGAGTGAGCGCACAGTCGCTTGCGCATGGTTACGCGTCACCACATCGTACACACTACTACCTGTGGACTGTATATATCTATAGTATAGCGTGGAGATCCGTCGCCACGCCAACAATGCGGTTTATCCTGCGCCTATAGATGTTTCACATCAAAAACAATATTTAACCTTTATCTGCTTCAGGCCCATATTCCCTATTGTTTATTATAGAAAGTAATAGTATGAACTTTTTTGCATATGTTTATACAACTTTCATAAATATGTTGACAACAGGCAGTACATACAAAAATTGTTCTCCTTCAAGTGATGATTTGAATATTTAAATTTCAACTTATGTTTAATGATTGATCAAATTATAATCTAACTGATGAGAAAGGATCGGTGAATTGGGTATCATAACTCTATAATAGCTATGATATTATTGATGCTGTTTTTAGAATATATTTCCTGAATGCATTACATGTTATATTATTGCTTGGCTTGACATATCTTTTTTTATTTTCCCACTTCAAAAACATTGGTAAGTATGTTTTCGAACTTTTTACTTTGCAAAAAAATGTTTCTCTAATCAACCCTTTCCAATAGTAAAATGCAGATGTTATAAAATTCTGTATTGTTAACAATATTTTCTTAAACATCCGTCTAACCACAGAATTTATTTTTATATACTGAAAATTATACTGTAGAAAATGACCAAGTTCCTTTTTAGTTATAAACGATATCAGCAACTACATATTTCATTATATTTCTTACTGAATATAAAAGTAAGGGAAAATTAAAATACCAACTTAATTAAAAATATTCTTTACTGTTATTTACGATTTCTAATCTACAATGGCACATTTATTCTTTTAAATGAAATGTATACTATATGTATAGTTTTGATTATATTGCAATAAAACAATAATTAAAAAATATATTGTGAAGACATTTTTCTAAAAATATTTTAACTTGTACATTCTGTGTTTTATATTACAGTTATACATGTTTTAAATGTTGTAATGAAATGATTTGGTTTCTCAAACTATTTTTAATATTAAAATATTACAACTACATATATTTAAAGTATTTACAAAAAGGTGGAATTTTTCAAATTTTGTAAAGGTCAAATAGTAACTATCGTACGTTGGAAATCAGGCGGTTGGCGATGACATGGTTCCGTACGTATTTGTTGTAAAGTCTTCCGACAGGACAGCCTCCTGGAACCCAGCCTGGGAAACCCTAGCACCCGATCCACTACAACTGGCGCAGAACGTCTGTGGGTAAAGGCATATAATTTATATTATATATTCATTTGCACTTTTCTTAACGGATTATGTTTTAGAAATAAAATCGAATATATCTTTATTCTGTTAGTAGTAGAATTATACTATAAATACATCATTATTGTACAATTATAACTGGAATTCTTTTAATATGCCATTTTTATTAAAAATTGATATGTACTTCCAACAATCGATTTCTATAATAGAGCTTATAGTAAATTATGAAGTATGTAAAATATGATTGCAGTAAGACTACACATTTCTTCATAGTAAAATTAACAAAGTCAGGGCAGCTAGAAACTAGACGATGATAGTTACAACATTAAAAAATCATACTTAACTAGCTTAAAAATAGATTTAAAAATACTTTTTTCAAGTATTTTTTGTATTCATTTGGAAAATTATAAACTTTAATATTAGAGACATATTTTTTAAATTGTTTATAAATAATATGATAATTCAAGATTTTTGTTTGTTATTTCATTAATTGAACTTATCAATTTTCTTTTCAGTTTTATCAAAAAATTTCAAAAGCAAATGTACAATTTTTAAGATAATAAGAAATAGTAAAAATAATTGATTTGATTGAGGGGAGTTGTTTAAATTATATATTACAATTTTCCATTGTCATAACTTTTTTATAAAAAATTTAAAAAAGATGGCCTCAAATTAAATTTTATAGTCTTCTAAATAAATACAAAAAATCAATATAACGATTTTTGAGCTAGTTATGATTTTGTAAAGTTGTAACTATCATCCCCTAGCTTCTAGCCGTTTTAACTCTGTTTATTTTAATGATAACAAACAAATCAAGAAACCATTTTTATGTAATATTTTGTACTCTACAACTTTTCGGCTGGCCAATTTCAAAACACAGTAACTGACAATTTTTTCAATGTCGATATTTTAGCATTTTTGGTAATTCCTTAATATACTAAAACAAAAAAAGCCAAAAAATCGATTTCGAAAAAATTTGTCAGTTACTGTGTTTTGAAAATGGGCAGTAGTTTTGTTTAGGTACTTTTCTAGCTTTTTTCCTTTTTCCATAATTAAAAAAGGAAAACTTTTCCCCCCTTGGATTGAAAAAAAAAAACGACTTTCACAATTGGTTTTTAGATATTTCAAAATAGCTTGTATTCTAAAATGTCTGGAATTATCTCAATAATCGCATTTTTAAGTCTATTTTTTTTAGACTATTTATATTCATACAATTTATTTTATAAAAATAAAATTAATAAAATCTGCCATTGAGGAAGGATCTCTTATTAAGGTTCATAGGGTTTTTTCAATTAATCACTACTAAAATGATTTGGAGATGGGACAACAAACATTATATTGGCATTGGTATCCAATTATCAACAGATGGCGGTCATTTTGAATATTTACCATTATTCTTTTACTCATAATAACAATGATTTTATATAACATAGTCTATATTTTAACTTTCACCAATTGTGGTACAATTTTTAATGTAGTTTATAAAAAATTACAAAAGACACCTGAAACGTTTAATACGTTTATATATTTGGAAAAAAGCTAAAAAGTTTAGTTGATTTATGTATCCCGGACATAATTTGAAAATCGGCAAATAAACCAAGACAGTTTCGAAGACACCAATTCGAAGCGCTCATAAAGGAGAAAGAACAGGGCGTGTTCATTATGCGGACGATTCTGAAGTATCTAGATATGTCTCACCTAAAAAACATGTGTTGTTCAACGCTACACTTCCACAACTTTTTGCTGGCTCGAGTTGAGGGTAGTTTAAAACTCAACAACGTCTCGAACTCGTCAAATTCGCTGGCTCTCAATCTCAACGTATAGACCCTCTTGTTGTACGATATCTTGATTATCTTCGCCCAAGGAAACTTGTTCATCATCAACCTGAAAAGGAGTATCAAGTATTAATCTAGCTGATGAGCAAAATGAACAATATTCAATGCCAAGTTGATATCTTGTTCATGATTTTAAATAAGGGGCCATCCATAAATTACGGCACTGGGCGAAGGGTTAGGGGGGTCACAATGAAATTTGACAATGCGCGACAAGGAGCAGGTCAAAAGCTTTGTGACGTCAAATCCGAAATACGAAAACGAAAAAAGGTTTATGTCTTTTGTTTTGTCCAATATTCAAAGTGTTTTGAACAAAAAGAAATTGTAAAAACTGCTGTTTTCATTTACGTATGACAAGGACGGAGGGGGGGGGGCGGTCAAAAACCTTATAATTTATGGATGGCCCCTAAGTAGATATATTTATAAAATTACACAATCATCTACACCAACATATTTTATAGAAATGTTGTTTGTTTATATGACGTACTCTCCAAAACTACTGAACTGATTTTGATAATTCTTTCATTAGTAGAAAGTGACGTCATCCCTGAGTGACATCGGCACTTTTTAATAACGAAAATTAGTGTTCGCCTCCAACGTCGCGCACGTGTTCGTAACTCTTAGCTGGTATATATAAACAAACAAATATACAAGAATTGCTCGTTTAAAGGTATTAGATAAGAAAAATGTGTTTTTTGAAAATCATTAATATAAAAAGAAGTGTTAAAAAAAGGTAATCACCCGTCTCTACAGACAGACACACCGCTCGCGCATATGCCCAACACCAGATCTATATCTTCCGAATCCCTCACGCAATGCAGTTCAGCACCATACATCGGCAGCTTTTTGGCGTTGTCTAGGTAATTTAGTTCTGCTGTCGCTGGAGTCTGGCCTCTGTAGAAAATATCAATATATGATTACTAAACCTAGATTCGGTGATAGTCAGTGACAAAGTACAACCAACACACGAAACTCTGCCGCTGTGAAGTTAGTCGCAATGGCATAGAATAGGAACGCTGGGGAGAAGAACGAAATGTCGGGGAGGATTGGACCCGTGCATTGCATCATTCGCAGGTAATTCAAAGCGGTAGAGTTCCGTGCATTGTATTGTGAGACCGCCGCTTTCGATCGAGAAGGTAACAGATTCTATCCTCACCACGACTTTATTGACTAATGAGCTTTTAAGTCAAATTAAACCATACTCCGTTAAACCAAAAGCCCATGAGTACGTTAAACCGTGAATACCTTGAGCCGCCCGGAAGTAATCATCGCGTCAGTTACAACGGCCATCAGCAGCCCCCGACCATGCCGGGCCGGCGTGGACGGCTTAAAGTACAAGGCCCTCTATCTCAAATAAAAAGATTGCGGGAAGGTTCGCCTTAGCAACGAGAGGATTAAATCGAGAAAAACCGTTTTTTACCCTTAAAAACTCACCCCCATCCCCTTCCCGACCTCAGATCGCCCGTAAATTATATTTCCTTTTATTTTTATAATATTCCCCTCCTTTTCTAATGGGTTTCATCCTACTATTATTTTTTTTGGTTTTAAAAATTATCGACCCTGGTCTAATTAACGCACGATCGATGACAAAGGCCACATATATCGCTCATCAACATCGACGGCTACCCCAGGTAATATAATTATCGTTCGCGATCGATGTCAAAACCTAGCATTAAGTTCGCTTATGGGGCAACTGATTAGGTATACATGGATCTAGGAGCCGCCAGTGTATTCGTTTATATCAGAAATATTTTTCGAGTTTCACAATTATATTAATGCAAATATAATATCAGCTTTCGCCGCGCCAGTACAATCGTAAATCTATTCTTTCTATTCTTTGCTCTTTTTCTAAGATATAAAATAACTCAAAACTAAAAAAAAAAAACACTGCAACCATAGACGTACAAAAAAGAAAAGATGCATAGTCCCGTACTATTTCGATGGTGAAAAATGGCTCAAAGTGTATATTTTGTCTCTGTCGCACATTTTACAATACCATTTTACAATGTCAAAGAAAAAAAAGAGAAGAAACACTATTTATCATCTAACATTTAAACCGAAATATCAACATAAGGTTTATTCTTAAAAGCAAAGAGAACAAGTAACGATCATTTTGTTATTGGACGACAATAATTCCTATTTTTTTTTTACAATTTACACGTGCTATTCTAAAATAAGAGGTCAGTGGACTAATTTAATATTATTTTAAATCTTTTACTATTGTTTTTCGGTTGAACGCATAAAAAGAATCATAGTATATTTTTGTTCATAATAAAGCTTAATGTAGTAATGTTTAATTTCATAATGTTTTTAAAAATATACATGAAGGAAAGTGATAATTTTTAAAGTGTTTAGAGTATAGCAACATAAAACTTTCTTATTATTTATGTAATAAAATAAGATGACGATTAATTAAATATTAACATATTTTTGATAAACATTATACTTATAAATAATTTGCCGAAACTTTCACTTTCGAAATTCGTCACGAAAGCGTCGCAATGGCGTAAAAAAGTAACGCGGCGGAGAAGAAGGAAGGGTCCGGGGAGCGTTATGCCTGCGCAGTACATCATTCGCAACCAGTTCAGAGCGGCAGAGTTTCGTGCGTTGTGCTGTAACATAGTTGTGTACCTGTGATTTTTATATAGATCCATAATCTTCTCCTCCAGTTCCGGCGTCAGAACGTTAAGTGGCGCCACATGCTTTTCGGCCAGAAGACCTCCATGTATGTCGGCGTCCCCGTAATCGCCCAGTTCCGCTTGCAGAATGTACGATCCCAATAGGGCGTAGGTTATTGGGGAGCATGTTAAACGACCTGAATTCACAAAGAATGATAGGTTATGTTTATATTTCTGTGTACATATATGGTACACGGATTTCGAACGATTGAAAATGTGAAATATTTTCAGTTTAAAGGCAATATAGGAGAAATATCTCTATGACCCACATGAAGAAAATTAAAGATGAATAAAAAGGTTATCTTGTTTTTCTTTGTTGAAGGTAAACCTAAATAATCTAGAGACTGAAGTTATGCCTCGAAATGTTATGATTTCGTGTATGCAGTATGTCTTTTTGTATGTAACATCTCTTTCTTCTTACAAATATATTAACATAGAGAACTAAGGATTAATAGCTAATAATTTTAGAACTGTATTATGAACACTAATAAAAAATGGATCCAGTTAAGAAAAAACTGGGATGCTCACATAGAGGCCGTATGTTTAATCATATTTCTTAGCATTAGTAATTTACCTACAAAAGCAAATGAGAATAAGTTAATAAAAGGTGATAGCCAAATGTAAGGTTTTCTAAGATTAATTTTTCATCAGATAATAATGTCGAACTTTGGACCAATAAAATTTATGGAATCTGTACACGGGAACATATCATAGACTGATATTAAATAAACAGCATTAAAACTTTAATGGCCGCTAGTCGTATTTTTATAGCCTTTTTAAAGGCGCAAACGCAGCACGCGAGCCACTGGAGAATAAGCGATCAGCAACGCCCATAGACACCTACAACTCCAAATAAGCCACGAATATAGCCTACGCCTACACATTTGTTCCACTACAGACAGTGGCGGCGCTAGGCGTCGGCGACGTCGGCGACCGCCGACGGCCTCGCGCCTGAAGGGGCCTCGCAAACAAAAAAGTTTTGCCTACAAGTTATTAAAAAGAGGCCTCGCAAAAAGTTTTGTCTACAAGTTATTAAAAAAGAGGCCTCGCAAACCTGATGTCGCCGACGTCCACGAGTGGTGTAGCGCCGCTACTGACTACAGAACACGATGGGGTATTTGTGACAGGAAAGCGATATCCTAGCACGAGACGACCACAAAGGTTCGATAACGATGGCCTCCCTGAACTCCACTTTGCTGGTTAAGTCAGCACTTGCATGCTTCGACAGCTAATTACGACAGTTGCCCCAGACAAATGCATGTCAGAGCCTTGAAATGACTTTGGAAGATCCGTGGGTACCCAGTTAATTAAAATGTAGAATACCTTGTAGTAAATCTCTTCTGATGGCCAACTGCAGTTGATATCTGGTGATGTCTTCTTTCAGATCTGCCGGCTCAGGTGGGTAGAATTTCACCGCGAACTGCACTTCCCAGGGTTCATCTGAAAAAAAAAAACAAAATATTTACAGAAACGAAAGAAAGTACGATGATCATAAACATCAAGGTGTTATATAAAATTATTGATGCGCTTCTTATCTTCAATGTTGTCCGTTATGTTAATACACGGCATTTGTAGTGCCATAGGTCAAAATAGGTGTTTAAGTGAATCTTGAAAAAGTCGATGTATATAAATCGGCTCGCCTCATTCGCTCTAAACATTGTCCATAGTTTGGAATATAATTTTTGTTTTTTTTATGCTTTCAAACTCTCGTTAAGGTAGTAAAAGATCGTTGGATTTCTAACAGATTAGAAAATTTAATAATGGTACGTCATTCTAACACCGAACAATAAAAAGGTTTTTATAAAATATTTTTTTTAATATTATTAAATTTTTGTAAAAATAAACACAAATTGCATCTCACGAAAAACAGTTCGCGTCCACGTTCTCAGTTTTTTTTTTCGGAAATACCAACATTTTTTTCTAATAATTAGATGGGCATAATATTGTATTGTAACTTTATTCGGCTGCTTTCGTTTTTGTCTTCTTCTAAACGATTATTAAAGGAATGCAAAACAAAGCGATTTCGCGTGAACTAAACGAACTATGCGTCAATTACGGAAGCTCTAAAACATTGCTAGTTATGACTGCGTCATGCATTATATCTTGTTTTCTGCAAGTATTCCTTACTTGCAGAAAACAATCACGGTATGCCCCGTCACTCATGCAGTCGACGCGCTCGCGCGATGTTCTGTTTGCTTGTTGCGTTACAAACATTTTTAATTTTGGGCTTGGCCTTGAAATTGTCCCCAAAAATTACCTATCTATAAAATATATATCCACTTTTCATTTCTACAGTATGGTATTAATTTTAGAGTTTTATATCTTTAACAAATGCCAATTCTACTGATAGGTCGACACCTACAAGTCTAGAATCAGTTAAGAACTAATGTTGATGACATGGATTCTAATATCTAGTATTATATAATAATATTAAGACAAATTATGTCTTCTGATTGCTTTAGATCCATTAGCTATTGTTGTGTGTTCAATGATGTGGTGGTACTCACTTTTGAAGGTCTTCGAAAGCCTCTTCCCCAGGTCGATCCATACCCTAGGGTCCCCTCGTTCGGCGTGTAGCAAACCGAAGTAATCCTTCTCCAGCAGGTCGAGGGCATCGCATACGGAATCCAGAAGGTCGCCTCCTCGAGCTTTGCGCTGGAAAGCGTCACTCAACGTACGAATATTGTCATTGTAATGATATTTCTAACATACATGTACTGAAAATAGCATTTTTATACGGGTCTCGTTGACGTTATTTATTACTGCGGAACATTTCGTCGCCTTCATTGTTGTCCTCATTTTGTTAATGTAACACTAATTAATCAAAAATATCGTATTAAATATTAGATACTTGCAGAAAAATTAATAGAAATCCACTACAGCTTCTACCTGTGGAAAATCATTTAGGTTCAAGGTCTTAAATCGGTTACTCAATTCATAACGTATTCGAGAAGAATATCAGATAATTGTTTGTAAAACACTATAACTATACGTTGAGAATTGCGAATTGAAGCCATATACAATGATTTGACCCTTAGAATGTAGAATGGAGCGCTCCATTCTACATTCTAAGGGTCTCTAGAAACTTAGTGCAAGTTATCTGTCTCGGTGCAACAGCGAACTTCGGGCTCAAGAATCGTATGTTCCGGTTAAAGAAAAATTTTGTTGGAAGTGTTTTCTTATAGGTCTAGTCTCTCAGTTTGAAAGCTACTAAGTTAAAGTAATTTGTTTCCTTTAACATAACCCAAGCGTGGGTCTATTTCCCTTAGGGATGGGCAAAATTCACAAATCGTCAATTTAAAACATTCTTACATATGTATTTGGTCATACATCAGTCGTTTTATGCAAGCTCATCAGTTTCTAAAGCTTATATACGGCCCTTTACGCCGATCTGATCATGAAATCTATAGGATGCTCCGAGCCGATCCTTTTAACTTCTTTTCTCAATCTGTTTCATTAAATTATTCATATGATTACGGAACAAAAAACAATTTCAATATCCAGTACAACGTACGAAACTTTGCCGCTCTGAATTGCCTGCGATTAGTGTAATGCGCAGGTTTGACATTCCCCGACCCTTCCTTCTTCTCTCCCGTGTGCCAAATTTACGCCATTGCGACACTTTCGTGACTAACTTCACGGCGGCAGAGTTTCGTGCATTGTTATGTACCGTACGTGCGAGCTGACAAATTCCAATGCGATGTATCTAAGAGTGATGACACACACAATACATCAACTTCGCGACGATGAATGAGTGCATGCACAATGGTAATGCAACACGTTTCTGCTAATATAAACGCGATCGCACAACAAAGGGCCGGACGACGCGTAACTGGGTAGCATACAAAGGCAAATTAGGCCGTGTTCGCTGCGATGAGGTTTTAGACCCTTTTTGGAAATGTATCCTAATTTGACCATATGGTATTAATTAAGCACTAGAATTTCAATTTCAATTTTATTGAACCGATAAATAGCGTAGAGATATATTGTAAATTGTACTTTTTGTACTAGGAGCCACGAACCTATTCAATTCCACAGTATCCGTTTCAAAAATTTTAAATCGTGTGGAAAATTCTTAAAAAAGTTATTTAAGATTTCGTATAAAATTATAGCCAACCAATGATGTTTTTTTTTTTGAAGTGAAACTTCTTTATCGGCGTATGGGAGAAATTTTATAGCAATGTAACGTTTTTCTGTTACGCGCCATCTTTATTTCTGGGTAACATTTCTCCGTTACGCGTCATATTTATTCAATGTTATTAATGTCATCGTGGCATAAACATAATTGTTACTAAGGCCACCTGTCACATACACTTTCTGTCAACACTCTAGATCTATTTACAGTTTGCATATATTACATTTTCCTATTATCTAAGTTGAAAACTTTTCAACCGACATACATGAACTATATCTCACATTCTTTCATTGAGTGACTCGATTTTATATGTAGCGTTCGATAATTTTCCTACAATTCTATATGGCCCTTTATAACATCGCATTAATTGAAAAGTTTTACCTATCACCCTTCTAGGTACATATACCATTACCAAGTCTCCTACATGAAACTCTGAACATTTCTATTTCTGAAACTCAGTAGTGACGTGAAAAATAATATTTCAATTAAGTGATTAGGAAAAATTTTATAAAGTTATTAAAAGAATAAAAGATATTTATTCTAATTCCAGTGGATTTCTAACAGTAAGTAATTAAACCTTTTACTAATACATTCAACACGTGGGTGTGATTACGGTATTTATTTTTTAAGGTTATTTCAGGTTAACCTTAGTTTTGATTGTAAATATCAGTGAGTTCATTAATTACAAAAATATATAATAACGATAACAATAATAGTAATAATTCTATTATAATTAATGAAATGCTATAATCTTAGTAGCAGAAAGGTGAAATAATTGTATTATTTTGTATCCATGTCTATGATAATAAAGCCTTTTGCATAAACTTTATCTAATTTAGCTTTATTCAACCAATTTCTGTGAAGTTGTAAATAGTAAATCATTTTTCGAAAAATGATGTCATAAAGAAGTTTCACTTCTTACGTGTGTACGCTAATACACACACACTTTTTTTTCTATTATTTTTATTTCACTCTCCAAAAATCTACTTATAGTGTTATTAGTATTGCTATCTTACTGTAATATACGGAAATGATTTTAATTCTAATTTAATGTAAAATAAAATAACTTTTCTTATTTACCATAGAAAATAAACAAAATATTTTGTAAGTTTTATCTGCCAGCACTAATTGAGCACTACATAAATATTTGTCTCGAAACAATTATCCAAAGAAATTACCATTTTCCAATTCCCAATTACCTATGGATGTAAGAGTAGCTGTATTTTGCTAATTTTTATCGCGTATATCGCCAGCACTAAATGTTACTAAAAAAATACTGATACTTAAATTCCTTATCATATTGGAAGTTGGGGTAGGATACTGCTTGATATTATAATTAAGCTTAATGTAAAACTAGCAGTGTTTAAATTTTTCACTCATCGTTTTAAGCACTAAATTTAATCTTTTAACACTAAATCGGAACTAATTGAGCACTAAATTATCAATACTTGAACGTTGTTTTATATTGTGTGCGACATGAAGCTTAACGTGGGAGGTAGGTTTCAACTTTTCCTTTAAATGCTTGAGCACAAAATTTCACTTTTTGACACTATTTTAGACAAGGGTTTTAATGATTCTGCTCATTAAACCTTTCTAGTTTTACAGGTGTTAAAAGAAGGTAATACGAGCAACAACAAACAGTTGATGTTTACTGTATGATGACATTAGTCTAATAGGAATCCATTATTGCGGCAGCCGTTTAGCGTTTTGGTAAAACAGACACAAAATGTTGAATCTTTTGAACGTAATATTAAAAAAAAATATTTCGTATTTTTATGAATTAAAACCAACATATTTCAAATGCTGACGGATCGTTGTATCGTAAAGGGTTTTCTCATCGTATTGTTGTAGTTATCTTTTTTAGGACAGGTAATTAAGTAATTATTTAGTAAATTTACTACAAATAATTTCGAAATATACATATGCTGGCGAAGTATTTTTAAATAAGTAAATTAAAAACTACCGCTTTTTCGAATTTACCTTTTGAGGAAATGGTTAAATTGATTGCGAAGGGAAAGTAATATATTTTTTTTTTAATACGTTTTCGACAATATTTTCTAAGACAGATATTTCATATAAACCAGACTAGTCATTTTGTTTTCTTTATCTTGAATATTAAAGGGTTTGAAACTTTAGTGAAACTGTACAGAATTAGATTTGATATCAATTATAATTATTTTGAAATTCAATAGCGATCAACTTAAAAGAAAAAAAACGGTATTAATAATATCTTTTAACACATATACAACACTATCTGATTCCAAAATAAACAACGAGATTGGTATTGTGGGTATCAGATAATTGATACAATACGAGTGTTTCAAAAAGATTATTTTTCTTTAAACGTAAATGGGTGAAGTATTAAAAAGCGATCACAAAAATATATACAATTCATACCTATTATTAATAGTAATATGATATAACAAATGCCTAAAGTACTCTAAATACGTGAACAAATAATAGAAGTTATCTAATTAATGAAAACTAGAAAGTGTGACTATTTTTCACTTTTTAATTAATATTTTTTTAACGCAGTCGGGTTTTTTGTTCCATTTAATATTTTCTCTTGTTAAATACAATATCAAAACAAAAGCACGAATTTCTCAATAGAACACGATCATGTCGGGTGCACGTTGCAAATTTTATTAAATATCCTTTCCCTCATAGAATTTATTATTGGTCGGCGGCGGCGCGCCTCGACTAGATGGAGTCGTCCCTTCCAAATAATAACTTTACAAACTTGTCAACTGTTTAGATCCGTAATATTTCTATTGTGATATCCGTGTGCGTAAGGGACGTGTATTTATTTTCTTGGTTGCGACAGTGTGCGTAGCCGTATTTAATATTACCATATAAATCTAATTTGCCCAGAAATGGGGTATGGGATGGAATGTATGTATATATATATATATATATATATAACAGATTCTTGTAAAATAAGAATGATAGTAAAGACATTTAAAATCAAGTTATATTTGTAAAACTATATTTCAATAATATTTTCTTTATTTATTTACAAATCTTAAAATTATAAACAATTAATTGTGTAGTGATTAATTGTGTAGTGGAAAAATTACAAACCTTGTACCTGTAAATGCTTTCGATAATTTTGCCTTTCAGACTTACTACTTTGTTGTAAGTTTTTACGTTTTGAAATATGATGTAGTCTAATCTGCAAATATTTTTCGACTACACTACTAAAATTACTGGATCATCAGGTAACCTAACAAATATTTATAAAACAAAATATTTTCAAAAACTATTTAAAATACGAATTCTAACACTTCTGTTTTTCAATTAGAAGTTTAATTTGAATAGAAGAAACATCCCGATAGATTTTTGATATTTATTTATTATGTAGAAAAACATTTCTAATTAACGTGATATAATTCTAAATAATTGGAGAACTTTAAAAAAAATTAAATTGGAAAATCAATAGTGCAATATATATTCATTTTTTATTAATAATTGGGAATATTTTTTTCATTTTAGGATAACACTTAACTCGTATTCCTATTGTTATTTGAAATTGATGATTTATGCATTTGTTTAGCTTAAAATTTATACTTCCAAATGAAATATGATTCCAGTCTTTTTCAATCTTACAGCAATTATTTTTACATAATTTTACAGCACAAGTCGGCATTTTAAAAGAATAATATAACAGATCTTTCTCCAGCAGCTTCGAAAACGTGACTAAACATCGATTTCTTAAAGCGTGCCTGTTTGGGCTCGGTATGAGTTGCCGCACACTTCGTCCGCCGCGCTATATCTAGTCAAAGCGCGCCGCCGCCGACCTATAATAAATCTATGCTTTCCCTTTTCCTCGCCCTTCAAGTTAAGCCCTTGGAACAATACTAGACGCTTTATAAGCGTGAAGTTTAAAGCGGCAACGTCATAATGCCACGTCTGTAATAATTGATCCTACGATTCAAGGCGCATGCGACAGGTTATGAATATTATTAAATACGTATCATACCAAAAATCTCCAGTACCTACCGCTTCGTAAAGGGATATTTTTTATACAGTCACGAACAATTAAACGTAAGAATTAGGAGTGAATTCTATATTTATATACGGGGTACATAAATATAGGTTTACTATAAACAATACTAGGTTTTGACCTAGACCGTTGGTTCTAGTTAAAATATCTAGGGGTATAATAGTTAATAAATGCAACTGACACGGTTCAGCTGTTTTTACGCTCTGCCGAGAAAAGGCGCGGGAGTCGGTTGTCAAGAGAGAATATAGAACTTCGACCGTTCTATGAGATTTTAGTGGTTATTCGAGATTTATGAGTTTTTGTTACCGAAACGAGGTCCTATTCTAGTGAAGATAAATTAATACAGGACGATATTAAGAAAAAACCAAATACAAATAATTTTCACAAGTTTCGGTTTTCACTTTGCTGTTTTATTCGTTGCTATTTGTCTTTCTGTTTTCGTTAAATAAACAATACCATTGAAGGATATTGTTTAAAAGGAGTTTTCATATTGAAAATAATAAAAAAAAACTCAAAAATATTAACGGATGGTATTTTTTTATGATCCGGACATTTATTACCTATTAGGTGATGACTTTTTCATTTTTGTGACCTAAATTTATACAAAGGAAATATATAACCAAGAAAGACGACAGACACTCAAGACATTTACAATCTTTAGGTGTCAGCATCCTTTTCTTACTAATCTTGCTACAATTACAGCTGTATTTCATGAATCAACTTAAGGCGTATTCCGAAATCGCTGCGAGCAGCTGCAACATTGTAGATTGTTGGCGTTACCTAATCGCGGGAATTATCATTTAAATGATTTATTATTTTTATGTATAATTAAAGATATTCAAATTGTTTACAAGAATATTTTTCGGTCAAAAGTCATAATTTCATATTTAATTAGGTGAAACTCCAATTCTATGCAATTATCATATTTGATAATTAAATACAATTGTTTTTTTTTTCTAATGAAAACTTCGTTATTTTCGGAAAAAGAATTCGGCATAATTTCTAGAAGAAAAAACCCTTAAAAGATTTTTTTTTAATAATTTTTTATCATCAATTATTCATTAAATTAATAAATTACTTAAATTTAAATTCACGCCAATAGATATTGGCAACGATCTGCTGCGCTGCAGCTGCCCATTTCGGAATGAGCCCTTAGGACAAGTGCGCTGGATGCTAGGCACTTTGAGGAGCAAGTTTTTTTTTTAAATATCATATATCACGATCTTGGCACCCCTTGAAACTGCCGTCCGGGTCGAGTGCCCCGGTTTGCCGGTTCGCCCAATGATCCAGGGTTGTGTGTCTCAAACTTTTTCAATTTCAGTTTCATACCACTATTATTATTTGTTCATTGAGATTAACCAATAGTTTTGGTTTGGTTTGATAAAATAACAGTTTTGGTTTTGACGATAAAATTCATCAAACGTTAAGGTTTTTTTTCTTTATTTTCACTATCGCAAGATTCAGTTAAAAGGGGAATACATTATTTTCTTCTTGCCAACAAATCCATATACCTTTAAATAACTTTTAATTAAGAGATAGCCTGATAGAAAATCAACATTAACTAGTGATTTAAAAATAATAGACAATTCTTTTCAAATACATACTCTGATGCAAAAACTCATAATTTTGTACAAATTTGGGAAAACCAAAGAAAAAAAAAAAAAGCAAAATTTTGATTATTTATTCTCTAAGAGCTTAAACATCACCTTACACTCACTTCAATGCGGGTGTTGGTAGTAAGTATATCTATCAGCGGAAACAGCGTCAGAATAGGACGCCGGGTTTATACATAGACACTACAGGCGTTACGGAATCCCACAGCGTTCGCATTATCGGCGGACACTTCGCCTTGGAATGGGAAATATATATATAGAGCCGCGCCCGCGCAGGAGCATCATCGCGAAATAACTAAAGGTAAACACATTTCCCCCGTTTATACGATAATGGTATAAATATTTGCAACGTACGCTTCTGACATTTATGTGGTTCCGTTTGATGTTTCTATAAAATTATCGCTTTCATTACGAGTGCTTGGATTCTAGAGATATTTATCGTTTTACATTACGTTGGAAATGAGCTGCACTGCGCCAAGCCCGGTTTTTGACGTGACAACGTCTTATAAATTGGTTTGCCGGGTGACACTTCAAGAAACTGCGTTACGCTCCGCTCACGTTATGCGCTCACAATGAGAGCGAGTGAGAGGCACGCGTCCCTTCCACTCGGGCATGGTTAGCCCGCCTAAGAGCGAGAGAGAGACAGACATAAAAGTGAAAGGCACGCGTCCCTTTCACTCAGATAGGAACAAGTTAAGTTGTAGTAAACGCTGTTTCATTGTACGCAAATGTATTGCAAGTTATTGTATGTATATTTGTATATAAATACGTATGTATGTGTAAAGGTAAAAATAAAATTTTGTTAATATGAAATTCAGTGCGAGATTCTTTGTATAAATTAATGTTTTAAATATAATTCTTTGTATAAATAAATGTTTTAAATTGTTACTATTATTTCATCCTTCTTCCTACTATACGAATGAATATTCACATTAAAATGATTTTACCACTCAAAGTCGTTGTCACGTAAAACTTTCGCCCGTATACCGACTTTACAGGCAACCAATTTTTTTTTTTATATTCATTATGCCCGAATCCATCCAACGTATTTGGAAATTTTTAAAGGGATGTTATTTTTTTCTCCCTATACGCCCTAGGTTCTCGAGTTGTTTGTTTGTCGGGTTCTGTCGTATTAAGGGTGGAAAAATAAAACGCTCACGGAATCACCTGTGTTTGTGCTGACCTCAGTCTTTGGCTGTATGCTCTGTGAAAAGCGACTTCGCTTTGATAACTGTACAAATAATATAAATAAAAACAAAATCGTACCGTAAATTGGCTGCAAAAGGTCGATAAAAAGGAAACCCTGGTCGACTGTATTCTAAATACAGCCGTATGTTTTAAGCGGACGCGTCCATGTATAGAGGACAGTCGGACAATGGAAAAAACGATATGAGTTACTGTTTCAAACTGAATCTACTCCAAACAGGTCGATGGTACGAAAAGTATGGAATATAACGAAATAGGTTGACATTTAAATGACGTATTCAGAATTAAGAATGTTGTCGCAATCGAACCCGGTAGTTTGTTATAGTTAAGTACCGAACTGCCACCGCTCGAGCTGTTGAAGTTCTAACTTTCGCAGAAATAGAAAATATTCCAAACCTTTGCAAGAAATACAATCGTCATACATATCAACAATCAATAGTTCGTTTTTTCATTTACCGATCGAATGTGGCGTTCGTATCTCTGGGTGGCGTAGCTGATATTTAGTTAAAATTACCGATTGTAAATGCCCAAAAATGTCTAAATTTTAATTTAATCTTTGGTGCACAAACAAAACGCCTGATCTTATAATTTAATAAAACGTAGAAATAATATTAGCTCCTTTTATTTCGCTATCGAAAACTTCTACCAAATGTATACTATATCAAAAAATATGAAAGTAATAATATGACTCATAGATACAGTTTGTTGAAATTCGTTATTTTTTTGCCCGATTTCCTTCACTTATGCACCAACAGATGGCGTTAGTGCATATAAGCATGTATCCATGAAACGACCCCTACTAAAAACGAAAACAGAGGCGTATCCATTTGAAAATAATTCGAAATTAAATATAAAATAAAAGATGGGAAATTAGAGTGTGAGAAATCATGTAATAAAATGTATAATAGCAATGATTCCATCAGAAATATTTCTGTGAATTATGTCCTAACATATTTTAATATTGGCTTAATATATTTTAATATTAATATATATGAAATGGAATTTCTAATAATATCCACAAGCACCAATGAATGCTTAGGGACGTATTTTAAGTAACTTATTTACCGTACAGCTGATAAAAATATAGTATAAAATATAAAAGTAAAGAATAAAAAAAATATGTTACTGCTATGGACTTAACAAACAGGCGGACAGATCATAGTAATGGTCAAGTATCTTCTCATTAATTCAATATGCTCTTTACAACAATTCGTCAAAACATTTTATAAGTAATAATATCGATGTAGAAACGCATCGTTTCAAATTATGTACTTTGGACTTTGAGCAGAGCGAAAACAACAAAAGAAAAGGACAAACGTACACTCAGGTAGCGTGCAAGTCCACACAATACAGAAGGCTGTGGTAAAAGCCGGTCCGGACGCATAGGTAGCGTAGGCGCGGCCGCCGCCCATATGGTTCAAAAGATACATACAGCTCTTCTTAGATAGAACAGACAGACGGAACAAGTTTGGTGATGGATTCCTCACGAAACCCTAAAAACAGCATCCGATGTATCGTTTGTAATGTCCCGTTGTTTTTTAAAAATGTGTTTCACCTCTCTTTCAACTTTGACAATGTAATTGCATTACCATCGTCGCTTTCTAATATTTTGCATTCATTTTTTATTTTTAATTCTGATATTATAGGAACAATCATACGAAATATTTGAATATCATTATCGCGGATTAACAGTGACCACGGAAGTGCTTCGCAACTGAGAGGGGGACTTCATTAGCCATCCCTCCCGGAAGGTATTGGAATTAAAATTTTGGGAGGGACATTGCCCCTCCCCCCTTCACCAACAGTACCTCGGTCCCTGTGGATTGATCTACACTTAATGTGCAAATATTTAATGAGGAGTATTAGATACGCTAAACAGTGTCATAGTTGGGCGCTATCTGTGCAGAAAAGTATTCCATGAAGAGAACTTATTATTGTGTGAAAGTTTGTGAGGACGTATCGATGGACGCTTGTTACGCTTTGACGCAAAAAACTACCAGACAGGTTTTAATTAAACTTCACAGTGATTTAGCTTATACATCAGAATAAGACATACACTATAATTTATACAGATACTAACTTCTGTGACCGTAATCGGAATCAAAAACGGGACTACAATCAAAATCGAGACGTGAGCGAGACCGGGATCATGACTGACACCGTGGTTGACCCGATATGAAAATTGACAGAGTCCATTGCCTGTCCACGCGGGCGAAAGCTAGTATTTAATAGGTATTCAGTCTGCTAATACATTGTTTCATTGCAAGATAAGATAGATTTCGCTTTAGTCTGCGCTAAAGTGAAATCTACCTTGAGAAATTATGGTGTCTAGTTCCAAAGACAGACAACGCTGCATTGACAATGCCTTTAAGACCCCATCACCTGTATCAAATGAAAAACATTTACAGCTAGTTTATCATATTTGTAAATTTAAATGACTCTATTATGGAGGTAACATATATGCTTACGCCTATTCCTCAGAGGGCCAGAGAGAAAGCGTTATACCTACATAGGCTTTCGGTCTTATTGACCATCAATCATTTCATGTAAGTCCGTCAATTTCGTTAACTTAAAATTTGACTCTTTGAAACATCACCAATCATGGCCGTCATAAACCTTCATAGAACGTCCCTTGCCGACCTTTCTATTAATTAAACACATCACATTGTAGATATTTCTTCTTCTACCATTCTTGGCCTAAATGCCAGATCATTTCAATATCTGATTGTTTCCTACAAAAAATGTTTCCTGCCACAATCGCTACATTTTCTATAAGACGACATTCCCTCACATCATTACTTCAATATCATATGTTCGGTGTGGATCACATTTTTTTTCAATAATATCAATAACGCGAGTTTGTATATAGCTAATATTGGATTTTCATTTAAACTATAACCATTCAAAGCTTTCTATATTTCATCCAAATACACCCATATAGCACGTTCGTAATAAATGAAGCGAAAGGTATGTGATACAAAAACTCACAAACATGTAGTTGACGACTATCCCACAGATAAACTACACCCGGTAAGGTGCAGTTAACCGAGATTGTTAACAAACGCGTTAAGACAAACCTACATGTAAACCCGCGCCTGCGTGTCGCAATCGGATACCACAACTACGACGGCCAAAGGCATTCATAGTGCATTATTATATTTGATTGTGGCACTCCGCATCTTAGTACTTTATTCCAATTCAAGATTATTGAAATAAAAAACATAGAGTCGTCTAGTGAGCGTGTTGATACAATTTAGACTGAAATTCGCTCGTGCAGAGCCCCGATCGTTAATTAATACATTGTACGGAACCACTGTGCCATATAAGTACTCACGTCTATCTCCAAGTCGAGCTGCGACCCGTCCAGGAGCTCGACCCTCACACGTCTCGTCTTACCGGCACCCATGCGGCGACTGACGCCGTCGTCCGAGGCCAGCCTGCGCAGGCTGTCGCGCATCTCGGCACCTGGCATAGACAAGTATTTTTTTTAATAACATTCCATTACTCCTAGTTATAGCCGACCATAGCCGCGCTAAGATTATGCAATGCCTTACAATTAAAGGTATAATTTAAAAACAGAACACGTGCGAGTTCAACTCATATGGAGAAGGTTCCGTATGATGAATATATATTTTTTGTCTTATCCACCCTTGTTTGTAGCCACTAAAATAACTGCAAATTTAAGTTTATAGACAAGATTGCGACATTTACCACATTATTTTAAGACAGTAGACTTTCTACAGGTTTTCCTGATATCTGTATTTTATAAGTAAAAAACTATTTTCTGTAATTTTTCTTCAAAATTTGAGCACAATGGTTTTGGAGAAAGGGAGGAAATGATGAATTTTAATTTATTATTTTCTTATATAAACTTATTTATTTTAAAATTATTGAAGAAATATATGTATATTTGGGTCGCTCACAAGGAGCTTTCATTTGATAAGTATATCGTACGATAGAGTTTGCAATTTTTATTTAATATACCGGTAAAGTGACCCCCATGTTCAAAATTCATTTATTTAAGTTACAGGTCCGTGTTTGGGCCACAGAAATACATGTGTATCAATTTTTCGACTTAATCAATCCAGTACATTCGGGACAAATTAGCTGTAAAAGACGGACGGGCAGACACACGAATAATTCTATAAAGGTTCCATCTTTTTCCATCCGGGCGTGTGGAACCCTAAAAATAATCGAATTACATGTTTTCTTTCGCTCCGGGTTATTTTTCTTCATAAAAAGGTTTGTTTTATATATTACATTACAATTACATTTGTTATTAGTCTTAGTTTTTTTTGAAATCCCTTCGTCTAGCAATAACCTACTCTCTCTTTGTACGATTAACCGAAATAACTTTTAGTTTACCACATAACTTAAAGTGTTGGCACAAATTCCTTTAGTAATCGAAAATCCAGCAGCCAGAGAGTCAAGGTTGATAATAAGCGAGGGTATGAATCCGGCAAATGCAGAGATTGCCTTTCAATCAGATAGAAAACATAGTATTTTCGTACCATTAGTGACGTATTTTTATATACACGAGATTCGTTCTCGTTGCTTCGTTTATGACAACGCGTGTACCCAAATCTGGGCATGAAGATGAAGAGGCGCGGCATGAGCCATCGGATGGAGAATCATTAAACAGTTAGTTAGTCCAGATGGGGAAATCAAATTTCTTGGTGTCGCGAAAAATCTACAGTGCCATTCTTTAACATTCTACTCTTCAATTTTGTACCTATTGGCTTTAACTGAAAGTTGATAACTTTCTCTATGGTTTTCCTGCAATCCGATACAGTTGTTTCTCGATAACTGGAACCTAGTTAAATGGAAATCCATAGTATATTAAAAAATATTGCCCTTTCTTTCTTCTAAGGTCTTTATATGCGGAACCTCGAACTATTTAAGACGTTTCAACACGAACAACAAGTTATTTTCCTATGTGATATCCGTGGTACATATTTCTACTTTATTTCAAAACACAAACTCATTATGTTGAAGTTAATAAAATACAACGACGTCTTACTTGCAATTCCCCGAACTCCGATCGTAAAATTGAAAAGAAATATTTGGTGTTTTTGTTTACCGCACTTTGTGCACGTAAAATCGTAAACAAACTTTCAAAGTAACACATCTGCGTATTTTAAGTTGGTTTATTATTGACCCATTGCATTCTTGGTTAAGTAGTTAACTCATTAACTCGAACCTTTTAACAATTCTATTGCAAGTCGAGTTATCTAGATTCCATTGTGTTTGTTTTGAATTTTCCTTTTATTCTATGACTTAAGTCATGTGTAAGATCTTTCACGTCTGGCAGTTGGTGATATAAAAAAAATAAACATGAAATTAAAGAATCTTCGCTTACGAGACGGGTCACATAAATGCAAAGTCATTATAAATACCTCATAGGATTAACATGACTATTTAAGCATATAGGTATATACCTAATATCACCCCAGACTAGGGTTGCCAACATTTTTTCGGCAAATTATAGTATTTTCAAAATAAGCTACAAAAAAATATAGTACACTTCTAAAAAATATAGTATTTTATGAAAAAATTGGTTGCCTGTAAAGTCGGTATACGGGCGAAAGTTTTACGTGACAACGACTTTGAATGGTAAAATCATTTTAATGTGAATATTCATTCGTATAGTAGGAAGAAGGATGAAATAATAGTAACAATTTAAAACATTTATTTATACAAAGAATTATATTTAAAACATTAATTTATACAAAGAATCTCGCACTGAATTTCATATTAACAAAATTTTATTTTTACCTTTACACATAAATACGTATTTATATACAAATATACATACAATAACTTGCAATACATTTGCAAGCTATGCACTAATTCTCTAGTGCTGCGCGCGGCAGACCGATCATAGTTGAGTGGGAGAGACGCAAGGCATTCGGCGGGCTCTCTCGTTCGGTGACTCATCGTAACGTTACCGAGCGTTACACTTTTTCATAAGTGACTCCCAGCCGCAACCTAATTTAAGACGTTGTCACGTCAAAATTAAAAAATACACAATGATATTAATTGTTACTTATTTATTTTTATAAAAACTATATTTTTTTGCACTTCTTGCATTTTTTAACAATGTTTTGTCTAAAATGAAAGTGTCATATGCTTTATTACATTCAATTTTTAAATTGATGTAAATCAAAAGCTCTTTTTTTATTAATGAGATACTACTACTGTTTCTTTCTTCCAGCCATTTCGAATTCATAACCGAAAATATTCTTTCTGTAAATGCCGAAGTGGCGCTAATAGAGAACAGGAATAATATGACTTTAAATAAATTGGGTAAGTTATTTTTAGGATTTTTTAAAATTAGCTGCCATTTTTGCCCTGTAGTTTTTTCCGTAAACTCATTTCAATCTTTTACCTTTGCAAAAATTTCATTCAATGTTGTAATTTCAGAGTAAAGGTCGTCCATTTCGATACTCAGATAAATACAAAATTTCAGAAATATATAAAAATAAAACAGATCAAATAAATTATTTCGATGTTGTCAATTTCATATTGACAGATTCGGAACCAAAGACAAAGGATTATAGATACGTTCGGATTTCGGAAACATGTACGCCTTACTCAATAGTTAATGTAAAAGCGCGTTCATAAATTTTAAAAATGCGGATTTGTTTGTTAGATTTCGGTGTTAAAAATATAGTACTTTTGCGTACTATATATTACTTCAACAGTATATAGTACGCAAACTCGAAATATAGTACAATACTATATATTATAGTACGGTTGGCAACCCTACCCCAGACGCCTCGTAGTGATTTTAGAAGTCATAGAATGACAACATACTCATAATATTACGTTATATATTTTTTGATAATGATATTCATATGGCTACTAAACCTATAAGCCTTTTTTTTGGCTTTCGCATGGTACGTGAAATATATAACTATACTTGAATTTGATATAATAATAATAATAATCATCATCATCATCGCTCAACCTTCAGCCAGTCGCAATGACTGAAAGGGACAAGTCCCGATAGACCAAAGCCTCATTATAGGGGGGAGTGTAGGGTCTAGCTTGGATTAGGAGTGATGAGAGTGTAGAGCCAGCCTGTATTCGTGCAACCTTTAGCCAGAAACTGGATTCGGGATAGGTGATAGATACTTGAATTCTAAGATATTTATCTTTTAGCCTAGATCTTCATGGTGTGGATATATCACTGACGCTGCGCGGGCGTTAATGAAACGGTGTTTTAAAACATGCCAATAACAAGCTATCGATATAGACAAACCTAACCAAGGCCAGTATGTTGAATTTGATTCGGTCGTTTGATGCGTTATAAAATTAACGCCTAAGCAACCGAGCTTTGCCTTGCGTTTTTCAAGTTTGCCGTGGGAATGACCAAGGGGAAAGTTACATATGTTCATTGCCAACCATAAATATTGATATAGATAGTAAAATTCACGCATCTAAGCGTTCATGTCATGTAATGCCGTTTGTTGTTGAGAAACCATTACATAGCAACAACATAATCCCCTCAAAATTCTATTAAATAGCGTTAAATAAAACAAAGTTTAGATTTTTTTTTATTTATTTGTTTACCGGGAAAGACACCTGTATGTGGGTAAACCTGAAAAGCAATATATTATCAAAGTGAATGATCACTTTGATAATATATTGCATTTCGTTGTCGATGTACATGAGTACGGACTTACACACAGTTAGAGCCATTACTGATATACACACATATAAATATATGTACTACAGAAATTACTACTTTAAAAAGAATTATATGATATGTTGCTTAAATAATGGCTCTCGCGTTGTCTTCGTAGCTTTTTTTTCCTTTTAATGTTCCGAGCCAAAATGGCAAAAACGGAACCTTTATAGTTTCGTCATGCCCGTCCGTCCGTAAGTCACAGGCATTTTATTCAAAAACTACAAAATGTATAGATATTAAATTTATAGTGCAGATGTCTTATATGAGCCGCTACTTAGTTTGATAGTAAATAACAAAAATAAATATTTCTAGGGGGGGCACTCCGTACATGTAACAGAAGCCGAAAAAAATTTCTATCAGCCAACGTCAATGAGTGGTAAATATTTTGGCAGTTCTTTTAAAAACACTTTTAAAACACAACGAAAATTATTTTGATCATGGTCGGATATATTGTTTTTGCGTTATTGGTGAAAAACTGAGGTTCTCAAAAAAAAAAAAAACGTAGGTGCCATGAAGATACGCTCTTTTGCTGATGCCCTTTAGTTTACACTAGTTTAATAGTGATAGTCGACATACGTACTTGTTTTTCTAGTTATAGGCGACTAAAGAGATTATTACTATTCCGTGTGGAAAACATGGATATAATGTTACAACGTACTTTTTTCATCTGTACTGCATTTCTTCGTAATAACGGCTACGGAACCCTATAATGATATTGTCCGACATGCTCTTGGCCAGTTTCTTTTTAATTATTTTCGGTGAATTCGCCTTTATGATATCGTAATATCGTTACATTAATTGTTATTACTAGTATAAGCGAACATCGATTCAAAGAAAAATGTAAAATTTATTTTATCCTTATTTGATTCTTTCTTATATTGTAATAAAAAATAGAAAATAGTATGTTACTATCTTTTTTTTTTTTAACTAAAAAATGTTGTATTTAGGTTTATATAATTTTCTAAGCACCGATTTTAATTAGATTTATAAAGGGGGTTTTTTTTTAACTTGCATTACGATCGGCCATGAATATTCTATTTAAATGTATGTAATAAAGTGTTTCTTATGAAACTTATATAGTTAATGTAGCATTTCCAAATATTAATTTTGACTGCAGTCCAGTCTAAATTGTATATACATATTAAATATATTTTCAACACATAAATAGTAATTAACTTTTTGGAATTGTGAATAAATTAAATGTCAGATCTTTAAAAAGCAGTATTTTGAAAATACATATAAAATGCCGACATCAAATCAGATTACCAAAAGTCTCTTGGTTTACTGACCGACCTCGGTAATTACTAAAACTCAAAAATTAAAAACACGCCTTATATCTCATGGGCGATGTGATTTATGTAATTTTATACGTTTCTCGAAGTCATCGGCGACCGAACACGCCTTAATGCGTTTATTCCTTGAAACGTGCGAACCGTGAGAAAATGCTTTGTTGAACTCAAAGCAACCCGCACGCAAGGCGACCGCGTCGGTCGGAAGAAATCGAGTCACTTTCTCTGAACGTGATTAATTTGAAAATTGCTTTTTTTTTTTACTGCCGTTAATAGTTTAACCTCAAATATTAATATCCGATTTTCCAACTCGTGATCATCTACGAAATGATATCTATTATCGGTCTGTTAGGTTGTATATACACAGAGATACAGGTCTGTGATATACAAGAGGGTGATATGGAAATGTCTGTGAACGAAGAGGGAATACACCCCTCACCCCCCCCCCCTTCTTAGCTCTCCACAATCGTTCAGCCTTGGCTAGGCTACAAGATGGAGTATAATAGTGCCAGAGACGAGAATAGTGAACAGATCTGTTCAAAGGTGTTCATGTTAGATCTATTGTTTTAAATGAATTAGTCGCCTTGAAATAGTTTAAATGACTTTCATAATTATGAAGAAAAGAAGAAAACAAAAATCAAAAATGGAAAAGATTTAAATTAGTACTCCTTTCGACGCATTAGTGCTCCTTTTAACGCGTTGCAGAAATTGAAGTGAATTTTTTCTAATCCAAAAATGGCTTTATAGCTTGAAAAAAATGGAACTTTGTACTTTTTCCCGTAGACAAGTAGTCAAATGTTAACTTTTCTTTTCAACAGAGGAAAAACCGACCATGAACTACCGATGTGACCTTCTCGAAATTGTAACATTTTGATCCTAAATCATTAGCTCGATCAAAAAGCCACTATAGTGTTCGCGACATTATGGAAAGTAGAGGAAAGAAACATCGTCACTTAAGTGGCCACCGAAAGGCATAAAAAATTAAGATGACACCGAACGACCGACAACGATACAGTCTCACTTAGAAATAATCAAGACGAATACCTATAGTGTTATTTTCATTTGTCGCATTTCATTTTATTTACTACATCAGCTAAGTTCGGTTTCTCCATAGACGATATAGAATCTGATGGCTCACCAGCGCCATTCCGGTGATTTGCGGACTATTATTTAATTGTTTCGTGACGATGTATTTTTTTTTTCGTAACTACATACCACGAACCTTTGGTCCGTGCTTTTTTGATCGAAGATATTTCTTATATGCTATCGGCATTTAATAGTTGAGGAGAGCAACTTTTGGCTCGGAATCAGATATTATGGTATAATTTATAATTCCACTTCGTATTCTTTTTATATAAAATTACATTTTTTACGACATTTCAAGAAGCAAACGAGCACGCGAGCCGCTAAAGATCAGATAATCAGGAGTGCGTAATGCGTTGCCGGCCTTATAAGAGGTAATAGAATATGTGACGGAGAAGGGAATGGGCCACCGTGATCTCACCGGTCCAGCCAGCCCGTCTCGTTGCTGAAGCCGGGTTGGCCACGGCATGGGCCTACCACGGTCAAATGTTATATACACTCCGATGCTGTGTATTATATATATATATATATATATTACTATATTATTATTATTTTATTTCGATCTTAACTCCACTTTGGAACGTATGTAGCATGCTAAAAGCATGAAACAATTTTCCGTGACTGTACCCTTAATAGTGCGCAAGAAAAGTAAAAGCACAGGCATACACATGACACAACGGCCCATAAAAAGGACAAGTGCGAGACAAACTCGGATGGAGAGGATTCCGTACGTTGAATATTTATCATTTTTTTTTAATCTGATCCAAATTGGTTTATGACAACTAAAAAATGTATGTATGGTGATTGCAGAAGGAAATTGCTTAATATATTCTCTATTGTCGATTTCTATGAAGTCGTATATTTTTGAACACGTTGACTAAGAACGAATGATAGAAGATAATCTGATATTTCATTTTTCGATCTGCGTCGTAATAATGCAAAGCCCACTAAAAAGTGACACTCACTAAGTATGTAAATACCTATGTACTTAGTGTCAGTTTATACTGGACTCGAAACAAACCGAAACGAAGAGAACTACAGACTTTTTTATAGCTTTTCCCGTAACATTATAAGTAAACAATTATTTTCTGATTTTTATTTTCAAAATTTTAGGCGCAATAATTTTGAAAATACGTGAGGGATGGTCAATTTTCATCCGTTACCTTAAATAATTCTAAGATTATTTACTTCAAAATTATAATATATATATATATATATATATTCAAGACCCTCATGAAAAATGCTTTCGTTTAATATTCTCAAATGGGCGCATTTGTTATGAGGGTAAGTGTTGAGATAAGGAGGCATCGCCTATTTTATACACATATATTATTAAGTAATTAGAACTATTTAAATTGAAATCATATTTAAAAAAAATATTGTGACCTCACAACAACGACCCTCATATGTCACGCAATACAGTGATTGTTTTTTTAATTTTCTTATTTACCCCCATTATGACCCGTACATTAAAAATTTGTTTATCTACATTACACGTCCGTGTTTGGGTCACAGACGTAGATACACACGCGTCCCAAATGCCAACTGCGTGTGGCTATGACAGACGGATGGACAGACACGGGAGTGATCCCAGAAGGGTTCTTTTTTTCATTCGGAGGTACGGAACCTTAAAAACGTCTCACCGCCCAGCTGCCCCCAAGTTTGAGAGCGTAATCAAAATATTTGCGCTGTCCATCGGGCGATTGGTTAATGTCGCGCCGGCGGACGTAATGGTGGGTGGAAATAGCTTCTTCTATTAGAATTGTCGGCTTCCACTAACACGAAACGGTGTGATGTAAACTAAACCGTTGTGATCGATTTTTTTTTCCAAATACCAGAGAATCGTTAACACAATAAACAAGTGGAGTATTTATAATTTGAAATAAAAAAAATGCAAGGTAGCATTTTGAACTATATGATGCATAATATTTATCAAATAGATAGATAAAAAAAAGAAGGTAAGTAGCGAGTTGGATTCTAAAAATAGAGCGAATTAACCATGCAATGAGTTTTTATACTTGAGTCAACTCAGCCGCCGGTTTCGCGCCTCGAAAAGAACGCCAAGCCTTCGGTCCCGGACTATCTGACACGACATTAAATACTAAGAGCAGTATGGAATAGCAATTGGTAGAACAAAAAGGTCTGTCACATCGAATATACATTTATATATAAACAATAATAAAAAATTTATGTATAAACATAGAAAATAATGTTATTTTATCTAGATCGATTAGAAAGCGAAACGATTTGCTTGTAAGTAACGCACTTCGAATTTCAATAACAAAATCCGATGAAGGATACGACACAGAAGCGCGCTGGACCCGCATTGGCGTTAAATCTTATAAATTGACATGTGGTCGTTGTGTTAGAACATTTATTACCTAAAGGATTGTTCTCTTACGGGACTAACTATCGGTCGAAGTAATCATAGAATATACAGAAATGAAACCCTTTTTAACACGCTTTTATTTATTTGTAAGCTTGGGTTGTATCTAACTATGTATGTAACGGAATCTTTGAGCTTAATTTTCACCAATTTCAAGAAGTCTGATTAATTTGAAACTTTGCGTAGGTATCAAGGAGCAATGACAATGCAATGATTTGATGACAGTTTCCCATTATCCTTATTAGGACCGCCAGGATTAATATAAGCTTGGGTTGTATGTATCTATGTATGTAACGGAATTTTTGCTCTATATACGAAAAATGTGGCCCAAAGCCCCCACGCTTTTTCCACAATAATACTAGTATTTTTCGTCATTGTTCATTACTTTTTTGAGTTCATATTAAGGATTATTTTTCACTTTTTAGTTTAATGTGCTTTAAAAGCGTGTTTTTTAGTTTTTTTAAACTATATTTATTTTTTTAGAGCGTAGTTCTTAACGGTGGTACCCCCGCCTCGGTATACTTTCATGTCATTTTGAAATTTGAAAAGGATTTAATTCCAAAATTAATCTGTTTCCCAATCGGTTCCGCATAATCTTTTGGTTAAGAATAACTCGAAGAACGTTGAACTTAAATTTATAATTTAACATAATATTGTTTAACAATAAGAGAAAGTTAAGTTTATGCGAGCAAAGAACAGGCGCAGGTGCGACAACAGAATTGTAATTAATAATATTTTTGAGAAAGTTATGAGAATTCATTTTATTATTAAGTGTCATAAAAATAATTTAATACAAACTTAATCAGTGTATTCAATATTAGCAACGATTGGGTAAGCAAACGAACACACTTACATATATCGGATATATCTGCACTACACAACATGTACGGCTGTAACTTGTAACGTGCTACAAGTTACAGCCGTGCATGCTAAAAATCTCGTGACCGATGAAACCTTACAACTTATTCGGTCACGGAGCCACGACCCCCTGGGCTGGATCTTTGTCTTACTAATGTAATCGAAATTAGAGTCAATCGTGAATTTCTGAAGACCGAGCACTATTCAAATTCAAATGTATCTCTCGACAGCAACCGCAGTATTGGTTGAAGATAATTTATCACACAAGAAACGCTTCACCCTCAACGAATTCCTGGATCCGCGCCTGCTAGCTACCATGCACCAAGAGTTTGGGGTGTAACGTGCGATGAGGAACTTCGTTCCAATAGTCAAGGACTATCTGTACCAATTTAGTCTACAGAAATGTCAATTAGAGCGTGTCGCCTTCCGAAAGCAGTTGCCGCTCAATGAACCGCTCAATGGATTCACTAACGGTATCGATCTTTCGTGAAATCGATTGTTTCGTCGGGTCTATCTTCACGGTTATAATCTAAAAGGAGCAGTCAGACGCAAACGGGATCGTCTATAAAATATTAGCTCAATAATTTATTCACGCTTCTGCGTATATCATGTTACCTTCCATTGAACAGTTAATATCGCTCCTAAGCATAGGTCGAAACATTGTTCTCGTGTCCTCACCAAATAAAAGTTTAGCAATCATTGTTTTGTTATATTGTTTGAAATTTTTTAACCTGCTTCCAAGTACGACTTACCTGGTATTAACACTTTTTAATAAATAATATTCTATGCCCTGTTCCGGGACATGGGACATGGAACAGGGTCCGGATCTGGTTCTACTTTCATACAAACTTATTACAATCAGTTCAGCAGTTGGAGCGTGAACGAAAAATAAATATTCAAACATACATCCTTTTACGCCCCCATAATAAAGTAGTTCTTACAGAGAATACATATACACATTAAGGTGCGTCAAAAAAATCGATTATTTTTTTTTTGAACCGTCACACAAAAACTAGTTGCCAGGTACATCTAAAAAGTACCTACCAAATATGGGCTTTTAAAATTAATGGGAAGACCATCCTCATCGTGCTTTGCATTTTCAGTTCATTCTTATATAAAAATTTCCATATCTCATCATCAATAGATCTTTGAATCAATTTTATGTCTAATTTTTATAGGAAATGGATGCTCTATAAAAAGGTCTGTTATATTTTTTTCATTAATTTAACCATTTAAAAGATATTTAAAGTCGAAGGTTGAAGAATTTAAAAACAATAACTTTTTTTTTTATTGTGTAACTTACTGAAAGATAATTATTGTCAAATGAGTTTCAATCATTTTTGTAGGAAATTTGATGCTCTACAAAAAAGGTTTCTCGTGGTTAATCGATTACTCTAACCATTTAGAAGATATTCACATTTGAATCCAGAACCCAGAGCGTGGAGTGGCATTAGTATCTGAATACAACCAATGCTTGACGAAAAATGAAGAGCAATATTTGTTGCAAGTTATTAAAGAACATCGAGCAAAATAACCCAATTTGTAATAAAAATCAATTTTTATAAATAAAGCTTAAAGAATATTTTATTCAATATAATATTTTCGTATCAATACTGTACTGAATTATAAAATTTGGCATAATGAAATGGATTTTTTTTTCTATTCTACTGACATATTTAATGATATTTTTAGAATAAAAAACTTTATTTTTTCTGAAAGGATGATGAGTATTTTCAAAAATTTATAACTTGAATGGATAAATTGAAATATTAATGAAAAACTATTAAAATCACTACGCATTGGGATTCAAATGCAAATATATTCTAAATAATTATAGTAATCGATTAACCACAAGAGACCTTTTTTGTAGAGCATCAAATTTCCTACAAAAATGATTGAAATTCATTTGACAATAATTATTTTTCAGTAAGTTACAAAATGAAGAAAAAAAAGATATTGTTTTTAAATTCTTCAACCTTTGACTTTAAATATCTTTTAAATGGTTCAATTAATGAAAAAAATATGACAGACCTTTTTATAGAGCTTCCATTTCCTATAAAAATTAGAGATAAAACTGATTCAAAGATCTATTAATGATGAGATTTGGTCTTTTTATATATAAGACTGAACTGAAAATGGAAAACCACGATGAGGATGGTCTGCCCATTAATATTAAGAGCTCATATTTGGTAGGTACTTTTTAAAGGTACCTAGCAACTAGTTTTTATGTGACGTATCAAAAAAAATTTTTTTTTCTTACCCACCCTAATATACAAATATCTAAGACGATGATGAAATTTGACTATGGTACACGAAATATGAAGTACCATTAACGCAGTGTAAAGAACGACTATGAAGCATAGATATACAAGTGGAGGTGATGAGCAGTTCAAAAATGATCTAGGCAGTGTGACTTGGATAGGGTACGCTGACGTGGTTTGGAAACACGATTGAAAATAGAGGGACAAGAGAAAGCTATAGAGCAGACGCTGTTAAGGAAGACCGACGATACCGCCTAAAAATTTTAATGCGGGTCAAATCGAGTGCGTGTATGTAACCGGCCAGATTTTAACCACCCGACATCGATGGCCTTCCATAAAGCGACCAAATAATATCAGTGAAGCAGAGGCTACAATGTGGAGAGCTGTTTTTAGTATTTTAATTTTCGTAATTAATATTGCTCACAATACACTTAAATCAATTTAATTACACTTATTATATTTATAAAACATTTTCTTTGTTATCTATATACATATATATAATGAAAATAGGTTGTCTTTGTTCGCCAATCACGTAAAAGCTACTAAACGTATAGACATGGGCCTGGGACCATTCGATGCGGGATGATTTGTAGATGGTTCTAGGCTACTCATTTTTAGAATTCCGTAAATCCTTCGCCATTTTATTTATTAATAAAAATTACCCAGCGAAGCGGGCGGGTCAGCTGGTTATCAATATTTATAAACAGTGTCTTAATGCAATGTAATAATGACAAACTGTAGACGTTGCTCAGCATTTGGTAATGTTTTCTTGATGCGTTCATGAGTGCTGACAAACGAATTATGTAAATCTGTAAACTGAGCCTTATTTGTCTGAAGTTAGAGTAATTTGGGACGATTTGGATGAGCTAATTGGATCAAATTAAAGTTTTAAAGACAACCATCTACGCCTCATAAGCCACTGAAGGTCGGCAAAGAAACAACAATAGACAACATTAAAAATGATGATGATTGAGGATTTTCGTAAATAGTTTACAGGCCATACCATAAACAATAACAGCCAGTTTCGTATAATCGTTAAGTTACGTCGCTATATTAACGTGGGTAGCTTGATGTGATGAATATTTCCTTGACGTAAAATTAGTAAATCATCGAATCAAATGCAATATTTGTGCAGAAGGATTGTCTTGTTCATGCAACGCCCTCCTGGTTCATTAATTGCGAATAATTTCATTTTAAGTTTGCATTAGACCATAAAGATAAATGAGGTTGAATATTATGCAAACCATAGTTTCGTAGTTTTTTTTTTCGTACTCATATAAGTATCGAGAGCGCCGGTGGCTCAACGGTCAAGGACGTCGGCTTCGTATCAGATGCTGCCGGGTTCGATCCCGACAACGTATGGATTGATCAATGAGATTTTAACTAAATTCAAATCGCACCGCTCGTTTCGTGCGTTGGAAAACAAATTAAGCCGTCGGTCGCGAAAATCGATGACAACGGGCTTTTGCAACGTTCAGTCGGAATTGAGCCAGCGTGGGCGGCTTAAGATATAAGCCCCCGATCTAAACTAAAAGATCGTGGGAGGGTATGTCTCAGTAGTTGTATAATTAAAACCTGACACGACATATGAATATCTTATTGAATACCTTATTCCTGATCCTTTTTAACCGACTAAAAAAAAAGGAAGAGGTTCTGTGTGTATGCGTCTTTATATAATAATATGTATACGTACCAATGATTTCACCAAATGCCTGTACCTGTGACGATAACGACAGTGAAACAAACTAACAAGGAGTTTGCAACAAATCTTTGATGGAATTTGTAATATATGTATACACACTATTAGGAGTAAATATAGACCACACAAACGGGATACATCTAAATTTTTCTCTTGGTATTGAAGTGTGAATTGGTGGATTATATTTACAGGTAAGCAAACAACCAAAACCTCGTCTCACCTGTAAGCTTATGCCTCGGCCAAGGACAAGACACAAATTTAAAGATGACACAAACAATGGTATTAAATGCCGTTAATAATCGCTTTCCCTTAAAGAGAACCAGCGACGAACGCTTCGAGTCAACCTTTGAACGGTCGCTGAATGTAGTCCGTAACCAAGAAAATAAGTTTGCTTAAAAATGTAATGGATCATGGATCCGAAAAGGAAAAGCATGTATAAATTAGTTGTGTGGTTGTAGATGCAGGCTAAATAAACTATAATAAATAAAAATAAACAAGCTAAATATTTTAACATATCTTTTGTAATTACCTACTGTTAAATGTTTGAACATTATTTCTGAGAATAATCATGTTCAAAATTTAAGCAGTCATATGCACGATTAATACTTTCGAATAAATGGTCCTTTGGGTAAGGGCTCAGAGCCGTGAAAACTGAAGGTGCTTTTTTTTCTAAATTTCATAGGTTGCGAAATAACACTTAAAATACGTCATAAGTTGTGCAAAAGTTCCAAAAGATAAAAAATTAAGCTTGACGGCTATTTTTGATGTCGAAAATTCTGTTAAGTCTGAATTTTTTGGATTTCTACGACGCTGCCCTATCGAAATTCCATAAGTAAGAACCCTTACTTATTTGTAATAAGAGCTTTAAAAACGAAGATGATACTGTGTAAGTTTAATATATGAAAATTATGATTTGTGTAATATAAAAATACTACTACTGAAGAATACCAAAAAGGATAAATGTATACATTTTAGATGGTTTTTTTTGATGTATATTTGTGAAAAATGTGAAATTGGTAAAAGAACCATTAAAAGAAGAATCATAAAATTAAATACCCTGAAAAATATTCCGAAACGTCTTGGAGCACGGACATATAAAACCGAGGCGAATGTTCAAAATAACAGGTTTTTTTTGTATGTCTCAAGATAATTATGTAACACGATATCAAAACATTTAGATTGTAGGCTGAACGTCCATGTCATTAAACTATCGTTTGCCTTCGGCATACACATAAATTAGTAAACCATAGATAAAGAGCATTATTTTTGTAATTCTCCTCAAGTAGGCACAACAATAAATGGATCTTCCCAATAGTATCAAAATTTTATACACGTCACTGAATGAGGAACTCGAGGACCTATATTTCTGAAACTTTTTTAGACGCGTACCGCGCAGAGAAGGGTCAGGTACTAGTGTACGTTAACGTCGGCCAGTAAGTCAATAGCAGTGTTTTCAAACGCCTAATGAGTCATTTACGGGAACGTAGAGGCATTTTACATACCAATGCGGCGCGTTCATCGCGTAGACTCACTCGATTTCAAGGTTCTATCTGCACGTCACCACTAAGACTTCTAATTCCTGACTGTTCGTATAGCAAATTTTATAGGTTTTTCTGGCTATTACTTGGTAAAAAGGATTGATGAAGTTAGAAATGCATGTTCATATTATTTCGTCGGCTATCAGTAAAATGTTCCCATGACCAATTGGGTCGTGTTTTTGAAATGATTTAACATTATCGATTTGGATTATTGTTTATTTAATATTGACATACCAATTTTTAAGTGAATTTCGTATTTAAGTCCCGCACCGTTCCAATCCTTGCTTAAAGAAATCAATATATTTAAAAAAAAAAAATAATAAAAATGCATATTTAAGAAACGTTTACTTGTCATAAGAATTGTTTTATTCTCTACATTGGTTGTGTATTACACTTCAATAAAACGACTTTATGTAACCTAGTCTAACTAATGTAACTGCGTGCACGATTGTAATAAAATTGAAAATAAAAACGTTTTGGGGTAATTTTATATAATTTGCTAGATTATAATCAAAGTTCGGGTTTAGTAAGTTAAAAAATAAATAAAAATTCATGTTAAACTAAGTAAATATTTTAAAGGTCGTCGTTTTTAAAGAAAGACCTAAATTATATAACACAGCTCTATATCTTGAAATTAAAACATACTTTTCGACGTATTTTAAAAGATTTAAGAGGTGGAAAGAAACAAGTAGAACGCCCACGACCGCATCATAAATGCCGATCGCTGTTGCTTTGTCAGCATTTCGAAAGTTCCAAGTACTCGTGACTTTTATACATTTGATTGCCAACGTCCATACCAAGCTGAGTCCACCGGTTCTCGTCCGATCACCGAAGTTAAGCAGCGTCGGGCGCGGTCAGTACTTGGATGGGTAACCGCCTGGGAACACCGCGTGATGTTGGCTTTTTGCTGAACGCATTTATTTTTATTAAAATACATCACTAGAACCAAGCACTTCTCCTAATCCTGTCTTTTAGACCGACCGCCGCCAACGTCCATACCACGCTGAGTCCACCGGTTCTCGTCCGACCACCGAAGTTAAGCAGCGGCGGGCGCGGTCAGTACTTGGATGGGTGACCGCCTGGGAACACCGCGTGATGTTGGCTTTTTGCTGAACGCATTTATTTTTATTAAAATACATCACTAGAACCAAGCACTTCTCCTAATCCTGTCTTTTAGACCGACCGCCGCCAACGTCCATACCACGCTGAGTCCACCGGTTCTCGTCCGATCACCGAAGTTAAGCAGCGGCGGGCGCGGTCAGTACTTGGATGGGTGACCGCCTGGGAACACCGCGTGATGTTGGCTTTTGCTGAACGCATTTATTTTATTTAAATACATCACTACGACTAGACACTTCTCCTAATCCTGTCTTTAGACCGACCGCCAACGTCCATACCACGCTGAGTCCACCGGTTCTCGTCCGATCACCGCAGTTAAGCAGCGTCGGGCGCGGTCAGTACTTGATGGGTGACCGCCTGGGAACACCGCGTGATGTTGGCTTTTGCTGAACGCATTTATTTTATTTAAATACATCACTACGACTAGACACTTCTCCTAATCCTGTCTTTTAGACCGACCGCCGCCAACGTCCATACCACGCTGAGTCCACCGGTTCTCGTCCGATCACCGCAGTTAAGCAGCGTCGGGCGCGGTCAGTACTTGGATGGGTGACCGCCTGGGAACACCGCGTGATGTTGGCTTTTTGCTGAACGCATTTATTTTTATTTAAATACATCACTGACTAGACACTTCTCCTAATCCTGTCTTTTACACCGACGCCGCCAACGTCCATACCACGCTGAGTCCACCGGTTCTCGTCCGACCACCGAAGTTAAGCAGCGGCGGGCGCGGTCAGTACTTGGATGGGTGACCGCCTGGGAACACCGCGTGATGTTGGCTTTTTTTGATATTGCATCGTTTTTGTGCTAATTTATAATAATTATTAATTATATTTTATTACCATTCCTTCATTCTTTTTGTTGTATTTTTTGTTTCAATACATTCAAAGTTTGTTAATTTATTTCATTGTGCTTGTGTACATATAATTTATAATTCCCTTTTTTATTCTTATTCTTATTAAAATATTAAGTGAAACTCTTAGATTATTTCAGTTTTGGAAAGTATTAAATTTTAAATTTTCATTAAATTAATACGTATACAAATATGTGAAAGTGACATATATTATTCATTTCATAATTACATAATTGTACACATTGACAAACTTAACAAAGTCTTTAATTAATAAAAGAAGTGGCGTTGTTAAGTGATTTTTATTTTATAACTAAAATAATTTCGTTCCGCCCGGGTGTGCCAAAGACACCCCATTAATTTTTACCACAAAAAAGTGCAAGATTGCAAAAAAACTGGTTTAAATTAAACATGCTTTTCCACTACAAAGTGGCTAAATCCTAGACAATAACATTTATCGAGCTGCTGAATTTCTGTATGCAAGCGAGAACGGCTTAGCATGATTAAGTCAGCGAGGCTTAAGGAGTAGATGATTTTACTGTAAATATACATCACATGGACATGTTGGTTCCGGCAGCCACAGCAGTCAGTCAAAAGTTAAACAAATTATGTTATTTTTTAAATAGATCCAAATTAATCTAGCAAAAACTAACCGTATTCACATTAAAATATGCATTTTAAAAATATCACGTAAGGTTAAGGGGAGAGGATCAAAAAATAAGCAAAACCATATCACGTATTTAGCAGATCTGTACTCGAAAAATTAACTACACAACGAGTTAATCAAGACTTCTACGATACTTTAGAAGAAAACACTGCACCGTATTCTACCGTTGGTGCGACCAATTTAAATGCAGAAGAAAATCCACCAAAAATGACCCTCGCTCGGGTCGCCCAAAAACGTTTGTAAATTATCTAAGCAGATCGTCGTGTCACGGTACGTTTTACATCTGAAGCAACAGAGAATTCCACTGGTAGTGTGAACAGCATTTTACACGGACGTTTAGGGTTGCAAAAAGTATTTGCGCGCCGGGTCCTCTCAGAACACTTACCGATGCATAAAAACAACCCAGGCTGAACATTTCTCGAGCTTTTTTGGAACTCGTTGCAACAAGATCCAGATAATTCTTAGGCTCGATTTACAACCACGGATGACAGTGGCTTCATTGAAACGTAAAGCAGATTTTACAAGTGCATTATCAGCATTATTATTTTAGGTCGTCCAGACGTTGCAACATCGGCCCAAATGTACAAACATGGCGGGCGTCGTAAATTAATTTACACAGCGGCGCGCGCGTCGTTGACGTCATCGTAATGAACAGCAAACTTTAAAAGCAAAGCATGCCTGTGTGGCTTTATTCATGTTGGAGTTTTGAATGAAATTTAGATTGTACGACTGTAAAAATGAATCCAACAGTCCAGCGGCATTAAGAGAAATGGGTCAAGTGCGTGTCGCGCCACGCGCAGTGTAGGGTTCCGAAGTTTCTCGTCACAATATGCGGACTTGGAAGGGGGCCTTTTGTTTAATTTTATTAATGGAGTTCACGGTTTAACGGCTAATAATATCTAAAAACGAGCCCACATAGGACAGGTGTTAATCATTAATGATACGATTCTAATTTTCCATAATCTTACATAGATCATAAATTTATATTTACCATCTGCTTTACACAACAAACAACGAGCAAATTTTCAAAGCAATTTGTACAAAATTTTGCATTTCACTTCTCCAAGTATATTTTATAAGGTCGACTATTACCTACTTGTTCACGTGTATGGCCTACTCAGCTTTGATCGCTTTCTTTTTAATTTTGTTATTCTATGTTATTGCTCTGAATTCTTCCACATATCCAAGAATAACCATTTAGCTGGCAGGGCTGAGGAGTGGGGTGTACGGAGGGGCACTTGACTTTAACAAAGATAGCAATGTAAGACATAATATTTCGCAAACAGATCTCTAAATCGAAAATTGGTTCTCACAGAAATATCTTGAATAAGTGCGTGCAAATGACTTATAATTGTGTGGAATTTTCAATGGATAACAACAGTAGGCATTAACAAAATCTCTTTTTAAATCGCTTATAAAACCTGTTTTTCCCGTTAATAAAGAATTTTAAAAATAATTGCCCAAAGGTATTGATAGTTAACAGTTGATAAATATGGACAAAATTACATTAATAATATACAAAAATTTTAGAGCTTTGTTGAAACAAAATTTATACCTGAACTGTAGTTAATATTTTGAATAAACGCGAAATAATAATATAAACATGCATATATTATATTTTGTCAACGTGATTACCCTATTAAAGGTAATTTGTATCACTCTGACATTAAAGACCATTTAAATTTATCTTTTAATATTGAAAAATAGATTTTAACAATAAATAAATAAATTCAAATAAATAATTAAGCGCAATGAATTAAATATCAAGCTTTCTCCGACGATCATTCCTTTCCTTTTTTTTAGAATAAAGGGTTACTAATAAATTTCATACTTCAAATTGAAAGCATCTAGCTGCAACTCACGAATAAAAATAAAATATAAAATTTAAAAAAAACAGGCAATACCTCTTTTGACTGCCCATTTATACAATTTCTAAAATAAAATTCGATAAAAAGCAAAATAATAAAAGCATTAGCTTTTAAGCGTGGTTCAGAAAGACCTGTTTTTAGCTCACTAACACTAACTTTTGATATCCCTCCGTACCTGACCGCTAAGTGACCAATGACGCATGCGCCAAGCGGTCGTAGGCGTTAGGTTGAATTATTCGATGGTTATCTGTACTAGGAATTACAACGATATAGCAAACGATTTGCATTCGAAAATAATTCGTCACATACTTTTAAGGTGTCTTTGCGTAACACATATTGTCTTTGGGTAAGGTGACGATCGCCAGGGTATATAATTTCAATAAGGTTTTACATATATACATATATATACAAAAAGACAACGCAGGGAAAACTTAACATGAAAATGGTTTCGAACTTCAAACAACTAGTTTTGTTATATTGTGTGCATTATGTTTATTAAACACTTATAAGGAAGTTAGAAGTATCGGCTTTGTTTATACACTAGTATCCTCCCGATAATGTTTAAAATAATTCAGCCAATTGATGTCAAGTTCTTGAACTCTATTATGTTTACATTTTTATAGTTTTCGTAATTTTCTTTTACAATTTTAAGACTTGAATTATCATATATCGGAGACTACCTAAAACATTATTATTACAACAGTGTATATCTTAAATATAATTTCATCTCATAATTTTTTTTAAACTACACATTTGATTGAAACAACACAGTTGATTTTGTCGGTCTCATAAGATCAAGAAGATAAAATTTCACATAATCAGTGACAATGTGAATACTTGAGGAGCGAGTCGCGGTCAACGATCTCTCTGCCCGTCTCCCTTCCACATTAGTCAAGTAAATACATAAAAATTTATTTAAAAAAATATTCAAAAATTTTGGAGACATAAATTGTTGTTTAATAAGAAAACATATTATTCAATAAACTTACCGTTTTTGTTGGAAATTATTTGGCAAGTCTTCTGAGGAGGCGAATTTTCAACAATAATATTAGTGTTTTATTCTTATTTAATTTATAATTTTTTATTCTTATTACGTTACAATTTTAGAAAACAGGTAATTCGTTATTAAAACGCACATCTCTCTCATGCACTTTCGCAAGGAAGACTAATGATAAAAAGTAGACTGGTTAAGTCTTATTCATTCTTTCACGGTCGTTGAAGAGAGATAGCGCTAAAACTTGTTCATCTTTAGGATTTGTATGAGCGCGCGTTGCGATTAATATTCACATTCGTGGTATCTATTTCCCGACCTAAATGTTATTATAATATTTGATAAATAACGAAAGTTTTATTTCAATTTAACGTTGTCGTAATTTGGTATTCATTAATATTATCTAAAGAAAGATTAGAAAAAAGTTGAAAACTCGTTCATCCATTTTATGCTATATTTAGTTATTATATTACTATATACAGACTTATATGTCTTATTATTGCATTACTAAAATTCCATTTAACCTTATGATGACTATAAATGGAGTATATTAACATTTAATATTAAAAATAGTAAGAATATAATTCTTTATGCATACATTGTGGCAATTCATCAAAATAAGAGGTCAAAACACGGCTTTAGATTCGCGCCTTTTCCCACGTGGTACCTACGTCAATAAGATACGGTGCACAATATTGATTTCTTTCAATAGGTTAGTATAATATTTTCATAATAAAAATTCTATCTACAATAACATTTGCTTTAATATAATTAGGTGCTACTAAGTATAAAGCCAGCGTTGCCAGATTTTTTTTTTGCCAAGTCGGGATTTTGAAACTTTTTGAATGATAAAAGCAGGATTCTTTCGTCGAAAGCAGGACATAGTGAAAAAAACGTATATAATCAGAAGTTTTTAAATTTTCATCTTTTTATTTGAGTTCAAATAACGTTTACGTGACAATAGATAGCAAAAATAGCCATAGAAAATGTATTTTAATAAAATATGATATTATAAATCAAATAATTCTATATATAGTTAGGTAGTTGAGTCTTGATTCGTCTCTGAATAAAAAAAAAAATAAAGGAAAAAAAATAGAAACAGAAAATCAAAATCAAAAAAAAGTTTTATTCATTAGAAAAATGCAGAGTTTCAAGAATCTGAGGAGGAGGTTACAAATTGTAACTTACAAATAAGAGAATAAATTATTTATAAAATTACTTTATTCCTGATATTTCTGTGAAGATTTAACTTCTTTTAAAGTTTCTTTTTGACGACAACGTCTTGTATAAATTGGTCAGTTAAGTGACACTTCAAGAACCTGGTTACCTGCTTCACGTTATGCGCTCTTACAATGAGAGCGAGAGGGAGAGGCACGCGTCCCTTCCACCTCGGCATGGTTAGCCGGCCTAAGAGCGAGAGAGAGAGATACAGACATAAAAAGTGAAAGGCATCGCGTCCCTTCCACCTTGAGCACAGTTATCTCGCCCAAGAGCAGAGAGAGACAGAGCGAGAGAGAGGAGGAGAGAGATAGGCATACACACCGTTCATGTCTCATGCTTCACTGCTTTGGTGCCTGCATGCAAGCCTTCATATCAGCTACAGTTAATTGTAAAACGATTGTGTAGTGATAATGTAGCTATATTTGTATATAAATACGTATGTATATGTAAAGGTAAAAATAAAATTTGTTAATGAAATTCAGTGATCTTTGTATAAAATTAATGTTTTAAAATATAATTCTTTGTATAAATAAATGTTTTAAATTGTTACTATTATTTCATCCTTCTTCCTACTTGAAGGAATGAATATTCACATTAAAATGATTTACCACTCAAAGTTTGTCACGTAAACTTTCGCCCGTGAATACCGACTTACAGGCGTCCATTTTTTTTTCTCTTTAATAAAGATGAAGAACTCTTTCAGGATTGCTGTAAATTTAAACTGAATGAGTAATTCTTGCTTTCATTAATTTTGTTATGAGCATTTATTTGGCATTCGACTGATGTAACTATCTGGGAAAAAAAAGCTTTATAATAAAGCTTAAATATTGATTACAGCTTACACTTTAAAAATATACCTATCTTATAGGCATTGAAATGTAAAAGAATAAAGTCACTCAGTTGTTTTTAATTTTAATTATGTTAAAATTGTACACTGACATAAAATAAACCTACTCACGCCATCTATGTTAAAATGTTACCATTGCTAATATATATGTAATGTCACTTGTCATATGAATAAATCAGTCGTGTCATTGCGTTCAAAATAAACTGTCGTTTTATTAGGTTATGGGCCCAGTATGTCCTATGTGTAGTTAAATTTGCAGTAATTTTTTTGCTTTTATTTAGCTTAGGCGCGGAGTGTAATATAAATAAACGGCTGTGAAAATCAGTAAATCAAATTAACGGAAATGGCTACAAATTCTTTCTTGACCAGCATTCCAAAGCTGAAAGGTCGGGAGAACTACGACGAGGCATTTGCGGCGGAGAATTTGCTAATTCTAGAAGGAGTGGCTGATTGTATAAAGCAAGAAAGATCAGCAGCAACCGCAGTAGCAGAAGATGCCAAAGCGAAGGCCAAGTTAATTTTGACAATAGATCCATCATTGTACGTTCACATTAAGAAAGCAGGAAGTACTAAGGATTTGTGGCAGAAATTGAAGTCTATGTTTGATGATTCTGGGTTTCAAGGAGAATCACATTGCTACGTAACCTCATATCAATTCGCCTGGACGGTTGCGAATCTATGACTACCTACATCACTCAAATAATCGAGACGGCGCAAAATTAGCAGGTACGGGTTCCAGTGAATGATGAGTGGATCGGATGTTTATTGTTGGCTGGTTTGCCGGACAAATATTTTCCAATGATTATGGCCATCGAGCATTCTGGTATCGCCATTACAGCTGACGTAATAAAACGAAGTTGATTGACCTATCAGATGACAGCTCGGAGGCAGGAAATGCGTTTTCAGCAGAGGGCAGCACTATCGTCAACATCGCAATGTTGGCAATAAGGAAAAGAATGACAGTTCTCGTAGCAACAATGGCGCCGCCGGCGGGTACGTCAAGTTCGAACAAAAGAAAACAGATAAACAGAGAATAAAATGTTATAAGTGCAAAGAATCGGGCATTACAAGTCTCAGTGCACAAAGGAACAAAACCAGCAATATGTAATTAAGGCGACGAACGCTTTTTCCGCAGTTTTCTTGAGTGGAAATTATTGTAAAAATGACTTTTACTTGGATAGCGGTGCCAGTGTTCATATGACCCCAAATGTAAACATTGTGAAGAATCCATGTTTTACACCTCAAATAAAGGAGATAATAGCAGCAAACAAAAGTGCTATGCCTGTATTGTGCTGTGGTGATGTAAATATAATTACAAAAACAGATGGTTGCAGATATGATGTGACTTTAAAGGAAGTTTCATGTGTTCCTAACCTCTCGACAAATTTAATTTCTATCAGTCAGTTGATCAAAAGGCAACAGTGTGCAGTTCAAAAACAACTGCTGTTATATTTATAATGTACAAAACAGTTTAGTTGGAATTGCTGATGAAATGAATGGTGTTTACAAGTTGAGGTTGGAAAGGCAGTGTTTGCTTACTTCTACTACTGAAGATACTAGTAGTGAAGTTTGGACACAGAAGAATGGTTGTTCCGAAAGAAAAAGGCTTAAGTGGGATTCTAAATCAAGGAAACATATCCTAGTTGGTTTTGCAGAGAATGTGAAAGGTTACAGAGTGTATGATCCCGTAAAGTGTAATATAACGACAAGTAGAGATGTTATAGTACATGAGAATACTGAAAGGAAGAATACTGTAGATGACAGTATAACAGTTTCAGTTGGGGACACAATCCAAAATGATAAGTTAGGCAGCTATGTTGAGAGCAGTGAGAAAGAAATCGCCAAAAAAACTTCTCAGAATGATGAATGTTCAAATATTTCTTCAGAATCTGAATATCTTGATTTGGACTCTACGTTGCAGCAAACAACAGCATCTGAAGAAGATGATGAACCAGAACTAGAAGTAATTACTAAACGAATAAGGAAGCCACCGGAGCGTTATGGTTTTACAAACCAGTGCGCTTCATCCAGTACTGAAGTTATCAAGGATCCTATGACCATCCATGAGGCTCTGGAGGGCCCGGACCGAGACAAGTGGATCGAGGCTATGAAGGAGGAGTTGGAGGCGTTCAAAGAAAATGATGCATGGTTTCCAGTTGATAAACTACCTCTCATAAGACTCCAGTGCAGTGTAAGTGGGTGTACAAAAAGAAAGTCAATAGTGATAACAGTGTTCGGTACAGAGCGCGTTTAGTGGCTAAAGGCTTCACGCAGAAGCCTGGTTTGGACTATGAAGAAACTTTTTCACCTGTTGTGAGACATTCTACTCTTAAGATGTTATTTGCTTTGTCTGTTCAATTAGGTTTAGATATTAATCATTTAGACGTGAAAACAGCATTTTTAAATGGATTTCTCAAAGAAGATATTTATATGTTTCAGCCAAATATTGATTGTAATTCTAACAAAGAAAAAGTTATTGTAAAATTAAACAAAGCAATTTATGGACTAAAACAGTCATCTAGGTCTTGGTATGAGAGAGTAGATCAATGTTTAAGTGAAATAGGGTTTAAAAAGAGCCGCTTAGAACCATGTGTTTTTACAAAGATTAGTAATGATGTAAAGATCATCATTGCTTTGTATGTTGATGATTTTTTTGTTTATTCTAGTGATAAGAGTGAAACTGAAAATTTAATTTCTGTATTAAGTTCTAAATTTAAGATTAAAAACTTAGGACAGATTCAACAGTGTTTAGGTATGAGGGTTAAGGTTGATAAAAAACACAATATTCTAACTTTAGATCAAGAGCAATATATAGATCAGTTATTGGATAAATTCAATATGTTGGAATGTAAAGCTAGTACTCCAGTGGAATGTAAATTAGATATTGAAAAGTCTGAAACTTGTGATACTGAGATTCCTTATCAACAATTGATAGGAAGTTTGATGTATTTGGCAGTGCAGACTAGGCCAGACATATCTTTCAGTGTGAGCTTCTTAGCCAATTTAATAAATGTCATACTAATGTTCATTGGAAGTATGCTAAGAGAATACTTAGATATTTAAAGAAAACAAAAGTTTTGCTTGAAATATGTAAAAGGAGAGACTGAACTTGTGGGATATGTTGATGCAGACTGGGCTAGCAATTCAGTTGATCGTAAGTCCTATACGGGATATTGTTTTGTACTATCAGGTTCAGCCATTTCATGGGAAAGCCGTAAGCAAAGGACAGTAGCATTATCAAGTATGGAGGCTGAATACATGGCAATAGCAGAAGCATGTAAAGAGGCTATATATTTGAGAATGTTGTTATGTGAGCTTACTGGTAATTTACGACTGTAAAACTGTACAATGACAGTCAAAGTGCACAGAAGTTGGTGGCAAATCATGTGTGTCATAGAAAGAGTAAACATATTGACATCAGATATCATTTTGTCAAAGATGTAATCAATGATAAAGTTATAAATTTGCAATATTTGCCAACAACTGCTATGCCAGCTGATTTTCTAACTAAAGCTTTAAGTCCTATGAAACATTATAAGTGTATAGAAGGTATAGGTATGTTCAAGCGTTAGTAAATAGTTTTCAATTGTTAGCATCTTAAGTAAAAGATTGTTTATATTGTGATATTGGTTTGTTTTCTGTAGTTGGGGTGTTAAAATTGTACACTGACATAAAATAAACCTACTCACGCCATCTATGTTAAAATGTTACCATTGCTAATATATATGTAATGTCACTTGTCATATGAATAAATCAGTCGTGTCATTGCGTTCAAAATAAACTGTCGTTTTATTAAATTAAATGAAAAACTACTTTTTAAAATTAAAACCATTTACTTTTAATTAAATATTAACAAAAATAAATACTAAATTAACAAACCTAAATTTAAGTTTTCTTTTTGTTAACAAGTATTATGTAAATATTTTTGTCCCAAAATTATATTTGATTGCTTATACCTTGACCAGAACTATAAAATAATTTAGCGGAACGTTAGGGAAATCTGATAAAATTATTTTTTTTACTTGCAATAATAACTTAAATCGAGAATAAATGTCATTTATCGCTTGCGGGCCAGTGTGGCATTGTTTACATGCTTCAGTATGTTTTTTTGCTCAATAAAATGCCAAAAATTATTTAAAATTGCGAAAATAAAATTGTTAATAACATGTTATAATATTTGTCAAAAAAAAAAGTCCGAAGCATTAGATTTTATTCCTCTACATAATATCGCCGATTTAGTTGTCGACAACAATAAATTGTTAACATAGATAGAACACATACTATATTCATGGGAAATAGGCAAATTTTTTAGCTATTGCATAGCTTCTATCGCGGGCCTTGAGCGTGGAGACCGAATGCAGAAATTCCGTAACGAAAATAACCTAACACCCCCCACTCCGACCGGCATAGCGGTTATACTTTTTACTTTTGCCATCTATCGATGAATAGCAGAACTTTTAATGACTTTTTTGAAATATCACACTTATCTTTTAGTTCAGCAACTCGCCTCTAGGTGACATTGGTTGTATCGGCGTTACTGCGCATGCGCAATCCCCCTCTTCGCCCCGCAATCTGGTGACTCATGCCTGCTTAGAGTTTCGGCGTTAGGGCACCTCCTCAAAAAAAATACTGCATAAATAAAATCAATAAATAATTATAATTGCATAAATTGATAAAAAATACTATGCAATAGCTTTACCGCGGCAGTCCCCGAGTGCTACACGTGTTTTTTTGGTTTTCGTTAATGAAAATAAATAGGGAAGGAAAGGCGTCGGCTATATTTTCCTTACCTGAAAAACAAAAACAACTTGAATAAGACAATTTATGTAAATAATTTTGACCCTTGCGTAATTAAGCATAAAATAAGTACAATAATTTTATCCTGTTACCAGGGACGTACCAAGTTTAAAACCGTTACTGGCAGTTCTCAAAGAAGATATAACTTTCGTTGGTAGCAGAGAACCTCTTCGGTTGCTTTTACATAAATTAGGTTAAAAATATAAAAGATTTTGACATCCAAGTACGATTATTAACGATTAATATAAAATGTCAATTTTGAATTTGTCATTGCTTCAGACTCATAGCTGAATTATATTATGTCATATCACTGAAATTTAAAAGGTGGTTTTAGTTTTGACTTGTAATTTTCGTGATACATTATTTTAAAACAAAGTCAATTCACAGAGACATGATTATACTTAATGTTGTTGAGAAGAAAGCTAAAGCGCCCCAAGTACAAGTTTTTAATTTCCCTGTTAAGGCTTTATTTCAGTTTAACATAGATTATTACACTTTTTCGTACACGTAAAGTAATATAATTTAGTGCCATTATTGATATTACTCAATTATGATACTAAATTACTAGGTATAGGTATTGCATAAATATTTAAATGTAAAAAGAACGTGAGGTGTTGTCGGAGGCCCGACAAAAGCAGAGTTTAATACAAAAAAATATTTTGAAGATACAAAAATTAAAAATATTTATTTTCAAATAAAAATAGCATTTACAGTAAATGCTCAAAATAATATTGCATTTCATTTATTCGTTTCACAGAAACACAAATTGCAAGAACAAACGGAATGAAAAAGTACAGATGAATATAGTACGTGGCTTTTAGTTCTCAAACCAACTCAAGTACGTGTTCTGTCTGGAAACATATCCGTAAATATAGAGATTATAAGAGCGCGAAAATGAGACAATTAGTAGTTTCATTTTCTATGCTACTGACATAGGCAATAAGACGCGTTAAGCGGCATGTGACATTTCCGTTAAAGAAGTTTTATCTTAATATTTTAACAAGAACATAAATTTCTTTATTGCAGGTGCAGGTATTTGGAGCTCAATATTATTTTATTTAGATTGATGTATGAAAATCATAGGTTGAAAAAGATGTTTTCATTGTTCTATAATATTATTCTGTGTACTGTAATGATTGATGTTGACATATAACCTAATTGGCAGTCACGTCGTTTGTGTTATATTCAGGGGGGTGCAGCTCGGAACAAATTTACTTATTTAAAATAAAGGCGATACGCCGCGCCATCTATATGAGAGCACAGCAAGCTTTTTACCAATTTTTTAATAAAATGTCGACAGATAGCGCTTTAAGCTTAAAATAAATATAATCATATAAAATTAATTAATATACACATTACTTTTCTAAAAAATATGATTAGTTGCATTATATAATTATACGTCCTTAAAATAAGATTGAAGTAATTAGATGGATTTTAATATTTTTATATGATTGCAATAAAATAGACATTGTGATCATATGTCTATTGGTAACACTGTACACTTTCATTGGCGTCTCGTGTTATGAAAGCGTCTTTACCTTTAACCTCTGTTAATTTTGATAAATATCAATTAATTATTATTGTTATTACTAGTTTATTGTTGTTATTTAATATTTTTATTGTTTGTTTCTGTTTTCGTACTTCATCTTTAAGTGAACGTTGTTACTAACAATGCCTCAACGTCGACGATGTATTTTGAATGTAAAAATTTGGTAAGTAAATAATACAGTATGGTTAAGATAGGAATGTTTAATTTTTACTATACTGTTAGAGGTAAAATATATAAAATGACTTAGCATTTACTAAGTACTCAGGCATAACCTTAAAATTTTTCCAGATATATCGTTTTCCAAAACTAAAATACTCAAGTTTGGATAGATTTACCGATTGGGTGAAGATTGTTGGTGTAAGAAAAGAAAATGTTGAAGATTATGTTTACGACAACTATAGTACATGTGATCAACATTTCGAAAACGATATTTTCATTCGCATTCCAAGAGATTAAGCAAAACAGCATTACCATCTTTAAAATTGTGTAAGCATAATTGGCATTTAATTTCATAGTGATTTAAATTGTAAGAATAAGGAGTGCTATTAACTTAGAATTTTGGGAAAATATTTTAATGAGTTTAAACTTCAAAGGGTTAAAAGAAGAAATCAAATAAGAAAACAAATTAAATTTATAATTTAGTAAGAATTGGTCAATTTTTATTGTTGTTTAATCTCCAGCCTTATTTTGCCCATTTTTTGCTATTGCACCAAGTAATTAAGTCTAAATTATTTCTTTTGTGATGTGTTCTAGATATGTTTTCAATTCATTTTTAGTGCTGTACTGTTTCATAAATGTTACCACAGCCATTCATTAAACTCGACATTAAGTTTTTATGCAAACTTTCATACTACAGTTTCTAACAAATTCATTCATTTTTTTGATAAGTGTTATATGGTAGGTCTTTAGAAACAGATGATATTAAATAATTTAAATAAACATTCCTTAAAGGATTGTTATATTATTTAGCATTTAAAAGATGTTCACCATTTTTTTTTAAGAAATTTACTAATACTTAATTATGCTATATCTATTGACAAATAAGAAATCACTACTTTTAATCTGCATTTGACTTATTCCTTTGGGCTTTATCTAAAGATTTGTTTAGGTAGCTAATTAATTTCACAATTAAATAAGCGTTGAGTAAGTTGTGTAACAAAATTGCAGCTATGCCATGCTTCCTTGGCTCAGGGATTCCTACATGAACTTTTAGCTTTACATTAGTATGATATACTGTCAGTTTTTGAGGTGCTTATTTTTAATACATTATTGCAATTCGTTTTATTAATATAAAACCATCATAAGAAATTTAATCTGATTTAATGGGATAGGAAAAATAACAATTTATATCTTTTAATATTGGGCTTTTCACAATTAAAAATGTTGAAAACCATGTTTAAAATTGATAATTTATTGAAAAGTTTGCAGCTATTTGTCTTTTAAAACTTTCCTTCACATACTCCATTAAATAAGTACAAAAATTACAGCTTTACAAGATGCTATTCATGTTCCTGGATGTAGCAATTTTGATTGTGTGAATTGCTTTTAAGTTTATACATTACTTGAACTAGAGTATTTAAATGTATGGTTTGGTTAACAGTGTGGTTTTGTTACAACAAAATTTTTCATGAGTACTGTATACAGCAGAATTGTTAAAGTATCTATCTTAATAGTAATAAGTCTTGTTCTTTAATTTTTTGTTACAACAGATGTTTCAATTTATATTTTAATTTTTCAGATCACAATTTACTCCCGAAGAGCGTTTGGATACTGCAGATTTGTTATTAATCTTTGACAGACTGTTTGACTCCTATAATGGACATAGCTGCAGTGATTCGTCTAAAATATATAAAGGTTCTCTATAACTCCATTCTCCTCACTTCAAATCGTGTAAAACATTGCCTGTATTAAAATCTATGAGGTACATTGAAAAATAAAAGAATGATAAAATCGATTATCTGCAAGTTCCATCATTCAAAAATTGAATACATAATTTGTATACCATGCAGACGTGTTTAAATACTTGCATAAAAAGAAAAAGTATGAAGTTTGTTGACTTTAATCAAGATCCACTGTGAATTTTTTTATTAGAAGTCAGGGCTATAGAAATACATCCCCAACATGTAGCCAATTAGAAAAACATATAAAGCACTGTTGGTGAATTGTATAACATAGCAAATATCTACAAATGCAAATTGTGAAGATGATGAAAATAAGATATTCTTTCCATTACAATGTTTATAGCAGAAGGGGTCAAAAGGTACATGGTGGTGAGGATGTGAATATAGAGCCATTATTAAATTTATTAACAAATAATAAGGTATAAAATGACAGTAATATTATACAATGCCAAACAAAAGTTATGTTGCAGGCTACAAATGTAAAACAAAAGTTTTAAAATCATGTGCATTTACTGATCAAATTGCTTACAAGGTCAAATAATTTGTAGATCTGTCTACTGATTGTTGTTTTAACATGTGATAGCCATAAAGAAAATTTAAAAGATTATTAAATGGTAAGTATGTAACTTTTGATGAAAATGTTAAAATTACAAGCTTTTAATTATTATGAAAAGAAAAGTAAAAATGAGATTCATATCAAATTTAGATGGAACAATGTGGTATTTTTAAAATAGTAAATATTTGCATCTTTTATATTTAATTATTATATATTATTTTCATAATGCTTATTGAGTGTTTCTCAAATTCCAATTAAAGAATACTTAAGTTTTCCTGGGAATGAACTTAGAAACATTCTTGAACTTGTAGGATCATTGGATAGTGTAAAAGAAAAACTTGCTAGTGCATATTACAAAGTCAAAAGTCAGCCGAAAGTAGCTGATATCCTTGTGATTCAATTACTTCTCAGTTCTTAAAAGTATATTGTGAAATGGCTTGAAAATTATTAAAATTTGTTTTTAAACATAAAGTTCAAATCATTCTTGTTTTAATTTTGTTGTTATATTTTAATAAAAATCTAGGAAAACATAAGTTGTTAGATTCAGAAACTAAAAGTGATAAGATGATTATAATTATATCATGCATTATTTAAACCTTGTGTAAAATTATTTATTGATTTTATGTATGAATATAAATCAGGTTTCCAAATGGTGTAAAATTTGGCACTTGTAGTTTATCATGGAATCACATTACTGTATATTGTATACAAATTTTGCTGTAGCTTCACCCTTGTGGACACAAACCTGAAACTAACTGAATTAATGCAAGGTGAACAGATTGTCATGAAAACACGCAAAGGTTTTATAATGTATTTGCTGGTAGCTACTCCACATTATACAAAATTAAATTCTTTGTCGTTTGCATACTCATGTATTGCTCTGTATTATACAGAGCTTGGGAAACAAACATCAGTACCTAGATGGGTGAGGCTTAGAATTGTGATTTTAGTTACACACAGCTGAAGGTTTATATGGTCAGTCAATAATTTAACAAATACAACTAATCTTTGAGACATGTACATGAATTAAATTTTAAGTACATATATATGGAAATTCATAAAGGTGGAAAGTATAATGGCATTGCTGTAAGTTAGTGTTACACCTAATATTAAAGTAAGATATGTACTACAAAATTAGGTAACATGGTAACAAAGTCAAAATTGATTAAAAACAAATTTATCATTAGTACTTATTAGAATAAAAGAATGTCAACTTAATAACTAAAAAATTTAGTTCCACAAATATGTAGAAGCAGTGTCTGTGATAGAATTGGTTCACAAGCTCATGTACATTGTTAACACACTTTAATACATGTTTTATTGATCATTTTCACATATATATTCATCAAAAAGTGCTTCTAAGTAGAAGCATAATAAAATTATTATAAGTTTTTTATTTCAAAACTAGAAAATTCTGCTGTGACCTAAGCCATTAAGTTGTCTTTGTAGTACTTTAACATTTAGGACTATGGGATCGACATTAAAAATACATCAGAGAAATCTACATGATTAATGATCTATAAATGACCCTTATTTTTATGGTAGACTATTGATAGGTACTAACTGTTCTGTCTTAATATTTGACATTAGTGACCTTTGTAGTATCAATATTTTGAATCAAAATAATAATACATAGCAGCAATATTTGAAGAGATTCAATTACAGAAATTAATAAAATACTTCATATTTCTTCCATTATTTTTCTGGAGAAGTAATATAATATAAAATATTGAACTGCTAAAAACAAAGTTTACATTCAAATATATTCATAATACTGACATAGGTTATATTTATATGATACCATTATTAGACATTGTCCCTAAAGATTAAATAACATTTATTTTAACTGTTCTTTTTTTATTGAAATTTTGGAAATATAAAATTTGTTTTAAGAATAATGTACTTCTAGTTATTAATTTTTATATGAAAGATGTGTCTAATGCTAAATGTATTATTATTTTATTTTAATGTATTAATATCTTTTTGTCTTTATTTAGGTCGAAAAATTATATGTATGTTGTCCAATTAAATTTCCCTAAAGAGTGTGTACAATAAAGTTTTAAATAAAAACAATATTGAAAAATTGTTTCATTTATGTTTTTAGTTATTAATCTTAACTTGGTCTAAGGCCAAAATAATAAAATGAATGTGCAGTTTCAGAAGTTCCTTTTGTCGATTAATCACCAGCTAAAAATTGGAAATCCTATGTTATTTCCATTATTTTAACTGGTGGTTAGTTGAGAATAGGAACTTCTGAGAACTGTAGAAAAAAAAATTATAGTACCGAAGCGATTTAAATTTTCCCGCTATATCCGTCAAGCGCCATCTCTACGTGGGACCGGAGAAATAATCTGTCAAATCGCGAGTTTCTCGTCTATACCTTAAATATATAGTATAGTTTGTGTTATATTGTTTACATGTGAACGTCGAAGTTTGTAATAAACATTTTCTTGGTACCTTATTGTATATTTTAATAAATATTAAACCATGTCAGAGGTTGTTCTCGACAATGGTACTGTTAAGAAATACAACAGAAAGAAGCGTAAAAATTTTCTTTCGAATGCAAAAAAATATGCGAAAAAAGGACAGATGGGTCGAGGTACTAAGATGTCAGAAGAATTGTACCAATATTTTGTAGGTATTTTAGAGGCAATGAAAGAAGGCGTCGAAGGAGACGAGAGTAAAAGTGAGTTCTTTTCTGAATGTTTCGTATTTGGGGGTGGAAATGGATCCTTTGTGGTGCAACTGACGTGACTGATTTGCCAGGGTAGTAGTCACTCCATCAACCTAGCGATTGTTTTGATGTTTAAAAATGCCAGACTTTCTTCATTTCGCCAATTCATTTGTACTCTCGTCGTTCATGGTGACTTGGTTCGGAGAGTATTTTCCTTTTTAAATGTCGTATGAAGCATAGTATTAAATGGTACCTGAGCTGGTTTTCAATACAAACTGTATTTTTTATTTATTGAAATTAGTCTCAAACTTTAGACAAAAATAAACGTTTGGTAAATTTTGACCCTTTTATATTTTTGTATTTCTTAATAATGATTCAGCCTAGTCCATTTTCAAATATATGTACAAAACTATGTTCAAGGCTAATTCACAGTTGATTGTTTTTTTCTTCTTTTATTTCTTCTTATTAAATATATACTGCTTACTTTCAATGTTTACTGATTTTTATGAATATGTATTTATATAATTGTTCTTTATGTTGTTAGATATTAATGTAGTGTTGTAAATGATTGATTCTTTGTTTTTAATATTTACCGTCTCTGTTTTTTTTTCACTAAAAATGTTTTTTGAGAAAACTTAAAATTTTTTTTTACTTAATATTTACAGGAGCATTAGTTGATAATGTTTTAGAAAGAACAAAAGGTGAAGAACTTAACATAGTTGGAAACCAGTTGGGTTGCCGTGTTATAGAAATGCTCTTGCCTTATTCATCTGCAGATGATCTGGAACGATTTATGGATGTTTTATCACCAGAATTAAGAAAATTATGTTCAGACAATTTTTCTAGCCATGTTGTTGAAGCTTTACTAAAGGTATGTTGCCAGAGAGCAACTGAGCATCTTCAAGCTGAAAACAATTCAGAAATTAATGATGAAGCTGAACCTTCTAAAAAGAAGCCTAAATTAGAAAACAGAAGTAAAAAGAAGTATGAAAAAGATCATATAATGAAGTGCCACGATTTCACATTAAAGTTATCCAAATATGCAATTAATAATTTAGAAGATTTTGTATGGGATTCATATGCAAATCATATTTTAAGGAGTGTACTTAAATGCTTGAGTGGTATTGCCTTTTTGCCTGGTGAAAAACCGAAAGAAAACGTATTTGATTATAAGACCAAGGTGTTTAAAGGAATACCTCCTCATCACACTAAAGCTGAATACCGATCCGTCCCAGAAGAATTCAAAGACATAGTGAAGGACTTTGCCAATCGTTTATCGGTGTGGCCACAATTCAAAGATTTACCATATGAGAATATTACTTCAGGATTATTACAGATTTTATTGTTTGCCATCAAAAATGTAGATAAATCAATAACAAAAACCTTACTAAAGCAATTGTTAAATGATAGTTTTGCACCTGACGATTGGACTGACAGCTCTACTAACGAAGACAAATTAGACAAAGATAAAATTGATCTTGACAATGAAAATACTACTGATGTAATAGTGCCTACAAGTATGCCACCAGTTTTCAAATCGGAACCAGCCGTTAGACTTCTAGAAGTTTGTCTACTTGTAGCTAAGAAGAAAACTTATACACAAATCTATGCCAAATGCTTTATCAATCGCCTGGCACAGTTGGCGACAATGCCTATTTTAAATTTCACCGTCCAGAGGTTACTTGACAACTGTGAAATTAAAGAAGAGGTGAGGTTATTTTTTGTTTTAATTTAACTTGTATGTGTGTATATTAAAAGAATTTTTGTGTCATTTAATGTTTAATCGGAAGTTTAATATTTTTTCATGTCTGTATTTGAGTTAAAATAAGAACAAGTGCATGTCAGAATCATGCATTGAAGGTTCTGTACCACCACACAATATATTTGTGTTATGTTCTAGGCAGTTAGGTTTTTTTTTATATTCAATTTGGGATCTTTGGCACGAGCCTGACTCACATTCTGCCAGTTTTTATTATTTGTTTTTTTTTTATATTATTAAATCATTGCATTAAGTTTTACACTCATGTATTTTAACATTTTTATGATGAAGAAAACATAAAAAAAAAATATATTCTTTTATGACAGACATCCTTAATTTTTTGTTTACATTTAACGACACTTATTTTGTGTAATGATTACTAATTACATTTCATTGAATTGTAATTTGGATTTACAGCAAGAAATATAAAATCTAAATCAAAATTAAAAAATCTTATAAAAAACTTGTGTAGACCAAATTGGTACAATCATATCATACAAGTATATATCATACAGTATATGTTTTTCTAAGCCTAAAACTGATATAGTGTATGAAATGTTTGATATGTGCCAGTGAAGCAAAAAAAAAGATATATCAATACTTCATACCATCTAAATATCTGTTGCCTTTGTCTATCCTTTGTAATAAATAGGTATGAGTTAAAATGGATATATATTAGGGTGGCATAAAAAATCTGACAATTTTCTTATGTAAAGCTTCTTATATAAATATTTTAATGTATCACGATAAAGAGTCCTCTCTAAAGTAATCTTGAAAATTTTTTTTTATCTAATCGACGTTCAAGACGTTTGAGAAAACCAAAAATAATTAATATCTCATTTTCAAATTGTTTTGCATATTATGGTAAAATTTTATATAGTGAAAAAACAGTTTTTCAAACCTTTAGCTCTAAAATATTCATTTTTAAAGAATATTTAGAGTTAAAAGAGAGTCGTTCAGAAACTTTTGATGTTTCTGAGTGACTTTTAAATATTTATATTAAGAATTAATTTATATTTTTATTTTCAATTAGTGGCTGTGGTGTATTTTTACATATTATCTTACTAATTCAAAATAATGTATCTAACTAAGTACGGGATCATTATAAATTTTAATTGCCTATCAATATTGAGATAGTTATGCCTACATTAAAGTTATAAACATTTTTTTCATATTACTTTGCATTTAAAACATTTTTTTTTTAATACTTTGATATAATAATGAGAAGATCAGGTCACATAGAAATGTATAAATTGAACATAAAATACAATTAATTTCATTCATACTTTTGAATATATATGAGTTCATGTGTACATATTATGTTTCATAAATAAAAATCTGTTTATCATACAAACTTGCAATATATTAACATTATACTAAATAAAAATACTAATATAAATCGTAATAAAATAATAATAAATATTTAATAATTTCAGTTTGAACCAATGTTTGATGAATTGAAAGACAAATATAGTGCAATTTTGACGAGTGGTAACACGGGTGTGCTGGTGGCCATCGCTAAGGGCTGTCTACGCTTAAAAGCTAAACAAACACAATTTTTAAAAGTGAGTATTGTACATTTTGTTTAGCATACTTTGATATTTTGTCATTTAATATCTTTTAATAGTATTTAGGAATCGCACATAGCACTATTAAGATACACATATTAGAAACATGTCTCAAATAATGATTGTGGCTTCATTCAGTATTACCAGTCTAGTGCTAACTGCACAACAAAATGGTGAGTTGTGTCATGATGTCAGCTTACAGCATAAAGAATTTAAAAGAACGTAAAATGTATAAAAGGGTGTGCATTGCTTTTACAAATAAATATGTTATTTTGTGAAATAAAAAAGTTTAATAAATATGCGTATCTATAACATGTTTATTTGAAATTCTGGAATAAAATGCTACAGACTATTTATAAAAGGTAAACATAATGAGAAAACTAGAAAAAATCAAATAGTCATTATGGTACCAGTGAGTTTCGGTTACTGTAATTATAAGAAATAATTCCTATTTATCTTTCATTGCATGAAACTAGTTTTTCAATACAAACTCTGCAATCTTTCAACACAAACTCTACATGTGCTCACAAAAATACTGCTGGATTAACTTTAATTAGAACCTTATTTTTTCAGAGTCTGGAGACGGCATTAAACTGTTCAGACAATGATAAAATATTTCCTTGGGCATGTCTACATTTGTTACCTTCCGATAGACTGGATTCAACAGAGAAGAAAATCACTCATATACATGGATCTGTGATACTGCAGACTATTTTAGATTTTCAGGTGGATATTTTTTTTTATTATATTTAATTATCGTTTTATTAAAATAATGTGTTCTCTTAATGCTACTATAAATGTGAAGGTAAATACACCAATAGATGAACAAATATTATTTCGGTAACTGAGTGTTTTAAATCAAATCTACAAAAAGTTGTTTTTTATAACAATACATTTCTGATTATACAAAATATTTTTTAATCTTTATATTTGCTATAAGACACTTGTTGTAATGTCTAATGAAAACATTAGACATTACAACATTTAACTTCAAGATTGCAACCACTAGTAAGTGGCAGACAACTAGTAAACTATATTTGTCATTACTAATATAAATAAATGAAATATAAGGTATGTATCACAAGGTCAGATCCATATTTTAGTAACAAATCCTATAAATATGACAACTAATAAAATAGTCTAATATCTATGGAATCAATCATGCATTTTTTTGAAAATATTCATAATCTCCTTTTTTAGAGCAGCTTTGCTAAAGAAACCATAATCATTGAAGTAGCCATGTCAGAGAAACATAGCTTAGAATATGTACATAAAAATTTTGCACCGACAACCTTGTGATAAAAATACATGCGTGATGACGCGCCCTCCGCCTCCCAGTTGCTAGGCTTACACGCTTCGAGCCTAGTTCCACGTTACCAAGCGCGAGGCGCTGTCTGCAGCCCCTGCATTTGACCACGTGGCACAGGCGCATGCGGTCGTTGAACTCGTATCGAAGCTATAGCTATTTGGTTTATATGCTGTTTTATAATTATTTACTATATAAACGTTTTTTTCAAATAATAGTATAGTATTAGTAATGGTATAAGTGTTACGTTTACGTTATTGACATTCTTGAAACTAAGGTTGTGTGTGATTAATATTAAAGTGTTTAAATAAACAATACCTTTTACTGCTATCGAATATGCAAACACGATTTATTGATGGGTATTTTGTAGACGTGACATTGCTGCGGCTCTAAGACTTTATAGAGAAACTTTATTGGACAGTCAAGAAACTGCGAGTTTGCAAGTAATATTGCGGGCTGTGTATCGTTTACACGATAGTTTGCCTTAGTTTGGCCTTGTTTGTTTAGAAGTGAGTGGAACACGTGTGAAAAATCAGAGCCTAATAATACCATCAGGGACCTTTACATCATTGATAACATCAAGTGTCATTTGTAGGTAAAAAACTAGATAAATTCTTTAAAAATAATACATCACGGAGCCCGAGCGTGGGGTGGAATTCGAGTTCGCCACACGTGGCGCCGCCACCTGACGACCACGCTCGCGTTTTTTTTGTCACATGTATGGAGTGGCCCTTAGGAATATTTATTTTTATTATTTAACCACCAAACTATGTAACTGCTTATAGAAGACATTTATGCTTCAGATTTAATCACCTTGTAGTTTTTGAGTAAAATGCTTGTGACATATGGACAGACGGACATAACAAAACTAAGGATTCTGTTTTTGCCATTTTGGCTACGAAACCTTAATAATTAAAATTAAAATTTGGTTCTACCTATGTTATTAATAAAAAAAAAGAGTGCATTAGGGAACATCCCGGTGGATGTGAAATATCAAAACTGTTGTATATTGTATTATTTTATATAATATAATATATATATAGATTTATTTAATATGTATATATATCCCTTAGGGCGACCCAAAAAAAAAGATTTTTTTTTTTCAAGTCTCGTGTGAAAATATGTTAGTTTACTATGTTTTAAGAGCCCCCTCCAAAGGACAGCTCTAAAAAAAATTTTTTAAAGGTCGCTCACAATTTTATTAAATTTCCAAAATCCTCAAAAATCGAATTTTTTTTATTTCAAATGCTTTTTCTCGTGATTTCATTGCTTTTTACATGTAAAATCATGAAGATCCTGAAAATTTCAAGTCAAAATTTTAATATTTAGAGGTCGCTCCAATTTTTTAAGTTTTCAAATCGAAAACTTTATATCTATTTATCATTTTTACAATTATTCAAAATGATGAGAATTGTTCATTAATTTTTTGTTTCTCGTGCTTTAATTTCATTCTTTAGCATGTCAAATTAAAGGAAAAAATATTAAGTTCGTTAATATTCATGTTTAGAAGTTGCTCAAATAATATAAAGTACTCGATTTGAAAACTTAAAAATGAACTCTAAATATTAAAATTTTGACTTGAAATTTTCAGGATCTTCATGATTTTACAAAAAGAAATGAAATCACGAAAAAGCATTTGAAATAAAAATTCGATTTTGAGGATTTTGGAAATTTAAAAAAATTGTGAGCGACCTTTAAAAATTTTTTTTTAGAGCTGTCCTTTGGAAGGGGCTCTTAAAACATAGTAAACTAACATATTTTCACACGAGACTTGAAAAAAAAAAAAAATCTTTTTTTTTGGGTCGCCCTAATATCTCTATATAATTTGTAATATTTTTTATATTGTCTATAGAAATCACTGTTTATTGTTATACAAAGCTTCATCACAGGAGGAAATACATGATCAGAGGCACACGGCGTAGGTTTAAACTAAGCATCTCCGAAATGTGAGACGCTTGGTATTGCCTCATGCCAAGACTTTATCCCATCTACCAGTGCTTAATGCTAGGAGTATACAGCATTGGCCAAAACTAAGCATCTCCTGAATTTTTTTAATGTCTTGGTTTTACCCCAATCTAATGCGCATATGGATGTTTTATATCAGACATGCTATTTGAGGAAGATGGCAAGAAATATTAAGAGTGAAAATATTGATAAATTAAAAAAAAATATTATTTATAAGATTAATTTTAACCCTATTATTGTAAATAATTCAACCATTATTTATATTTATAAAAAAAAAATATTGTAACCATCACAATTGATCAAAAATAAATAATAGCACATTGAAGAGAAAATGAGTCCTGATGTTAAAATTGAACAAACAACATCCTTATACACCAATTATATAAAAAACAATAATGCCCTACCCTGTAATATGATTTATTTAGAAATGTCACAAGTGCTGCACATTTTATTGAGGCAGCGACACTTAGTAACTGTAAACACTATTTTGCTATGCAGAGTAGTAACTTTTAAGGTTGTTTGCCTCATTCTTTTAAAATATTGCTTTAAATCTTTCTTGGATTACTATAGTGAACAGACTTGAAAGTTGAGCGCATTTCATTTTAATCTAAAATAATATCTACTGCATAATAAAGTTTTAGGATTGACGTATTGTTTATTATTTATGTTAATTAGTCTAATAGTTTGATTTTTCAAAAGTGTCTCAGGGCAGTTAGTACCTTTGCATTTATAACTAATACATGCATGTACAATACAATTTCTGTATGTATAATTTTTAAAGATTCAATATTTAGAAAAAAATAACTTTTCTTATTTTACAGCGACCAATGAAAGCAGTCAGTGGTATCCTAGAGCTAGAATCGGAGCAGTTGGTGGCAATATTCACCGATGCAAAAGGTTGGCATATAGCAAAAGCATTCTTCAATGGTCAATTTGTTGGGGTCAAGTCCAGAGATAAAATGATATGGAAACTCAAGGTGAGTCTAGATTTTCAGTTTTGAAACAAAAAACGCATGTCCATTTTTTCCTTATATAGTTGCAAATCTGGTGCCAACTTCAAAATCCAAATTTAAAATTCTATCTTGAATTATATCTGGATAACATTTTTATATAAAACATATATTAACAAATTCAAACAATCTAGTCAGAATATTATTAGGAATCCGTAGACCATATCTGTTTTACTATTTGGTAGTAGTAACATAGTTCTACCTGTTAAACAATTTCAAGTACAAGACAAACAAATTTATATACATTACTGTATGTAAGAGGTGAAATTTTTGAAACTTTTTAAAAAAATGAAAATCTGAGCACTTTCAAAATAGATATATTTATTTGGGCAAGGCAAAACTATGTCAAACAATTTACATTAAAAAATTTTTGATTGTTGCATTAGATGTGATTGTTACATTTTATATAGCACAATAAGTCATATTTTAGTAACAGCCACTCGTTAGAATGTCGACAGAGATGAGTGACTGCTTATTCAGAGCGTTGCTTCTATTTTGTTGTTCTGCGGTGTTGTGCATTATTTTTTTTTTGAAAAATGTATTTCTTGAGTATACAGGACATAATTATTGTTATTATTTGGACTAGTGGCTAAACTAGTATTTTTTTTTATTCATGTCAAATACCATTAATGATATACCAGAAGCATATAGTGGGCGTACTATTTCATGATCTCTTTATATTGGAGTGTGTGGTGTTAATGCTAATTTACCTCTCATATTGCTATTGTAATTATTTCACATGGAGCTCATTCATAATGTGATTTAAATAATTGAATCGAAGGTATATGTGGTAAAAATTCAACCTCATGATTTTGTACGTAATAAACTAAGAGATTCATTTGTTTAACTAAAATTCATTAATTTGTATTTCCAGGGCCACTATCAGAAACTGGCTTTATCGCAGTACGGCTCCCTTGCCTTTGAAGCAATATTTTCAAGTTCTTCTCAAGAACAGAAGATCAAGATAATGACAGAAATATCAGATAAAAGCAATCTACTGCATAGCACAAAATATGGCAAAATGGTGTTCACCAAATTGAAAGTGGACGTGTTTAAATTATCCCAAGAGAAATGGAAAAACACTTTAAACAAACAAGATAAAACTATACAACTGTTCAATGACATTGTTGATAAGACTTAATAAAAGCTTGTTTGTAACATTTGTTTGGATTTGTATTAAAATCTCCTTTAATTTTTAAAGTAAGATTACTTTCTCTTGTATGTTATAATTAACCTAAAACAAGTATTATCTTAGTGGTATGTGCCTCATTCATTGGGTTTTGTCTTAAGATTCAGATTATTCATACAGACTATTCACAATGAAAATCAAAATGGCAACATTTTTTTTTAAATAAAAAAAAATGTTGCCAAGCATCGAACACGTTTATTCACATTTACATATATATATTATATCACATTTACATATTACACATCTATCTATATATTATTATCTATAGAATATCCTAAATTCCTATCGGGAATTCCATACTTTTCGTTTTATTTTTTCTTTATTGTAATCATATTTATGTCAAATGATTTCACATGATATTGCAAGTTTTATAAAAACAAACTTTTATTATTGAACAGATCTGAAATACAACTGTATATACTGAAGAAAACAACTTATATGATCTAAATAATTGTAGTTGGTTACGATTTTCGGCAATAATATTATCAAGCGTTTTCACCTGACTGTGTGGGACATAAATTCATCTATAGAAATTTTTCAACAGAACATGTGTTACTAGGCATTGATTTGACCTACAACAATACAATACACTGATCTGTAGGAGATGTGGTCGTTGATTGACGCCAAGAACAGTCGTTGTGTCGAAGATAAAACCCATTGTCATTTTCATTAAAAAAAATTACCTACTTAATGTTATTTTCGTCTAACAAAATTTGCTAGTATAAAATATCGGTAAGTATGTATATAGAATATGTATAAAACATGAAATATACGCAATATACACTACTGCCTTTTGTCTACGGCTGCACTGGCATAAATGTAAAATGATGAAAAATTATTTTTGGATAGAATTTGTGCAAAATTCGTCTTCTATGAACGTCGACGTTCCAAAATGAACTATGCCTAATTGAATAGAACCTATAATTTCGGAGATCTCATGATGAATCAGTCAGTGGTACTTCGTTATATATATATATATATATATATATATATATATATATATATTATAGATTAGAAAAAAGATCAGTCTGTCATTTATAAAATAGACAATATGTTTTAAACAAATTTTGCTGAAGAAACCAGTATATAGTCAATGAATAGGTGATTTCTTAGAAACACATATAGTTGAAAACATTTTCATAAGTTGTAAATATGTATTTTTATGCTAACAACAATTGATGGTGTTTGTTGTGCAAATTATAAAGCGTGACCTCTCTTTTGTATGTAGTGCTTATAAATAACAGCATAGTTAATAGTAAACATAAAACTTAGAATTATATTGTATTATTATTTATGAATTTGTAATATGTATTTTGTTTGTAATTAAAATGCTTTCAAATATGTAGCTAATTCGAGCATTTTAAGAGATTAAACATTGATTTTTAATGTTTTCAGCTATATTATTCAAATTAAATAAATCAATCGCGAATTACTTCAATATTTCTCTAATCAATTTGCTGCGACTAAGCGAAAAAGACAAAGAGAAATAGCACAAAATAATTATTGCAAACTAGAAATGTAACAAAATTTCTGCTGTGAGCTCTATGCATTTTCTAAAATCAAATTTTCATGCATTTAAAAACAATGTCAACCTCTTATCCATACTAGAAAAGCATTAAGTTTAGTATCGCTTAGCTAAAATTAGTTTAGACAAAGACAATATTATGCCTGTTTGAGAAAAAAAAAACAATGCCAGACAATTTAGGCAATGATTTATTCATGGTTATTCTGTGACGATTGACAAGCACGTCTATCAGTGACTGTCTATGACTGCTAGTGTAGGAGGCGTTTGTCATGTTTGACGTATCACTCACTGCATGATCTGCATCAGACGGAGCGCATCTGTTGGTAGTTTTAATACTTCTGACACCCTGGTGGATGTAACTGTTTGCATATCCCTGAGAATGTGTCTAACTGGCATGAAACGTACGTAGAAATAACAACATAACTATTTAGCAGACTAAAGTAAACAAAAATATCAACGCTTGCTTAGGTGTTCGATATCAATCAATCCTCTTGCATCAATATTCAATTTGATGATAGAGTTAGAGCAGATTCGTGGGTTGCATGCCGCATGTTACATGTTGCAGATAAGCGTCTGATAATGAATTTCCTCCAAGTAACACCATATATGAAAAACAATATTTAAAAAATAGATAATCATATAGATATCATTTAATATTTATTTAGTACCACATCCATACTGTGTGATATAGTTTTGCACTTAGTGCAAAAAGAAGGCGGTCTTTAATTCGACACGTATATATTTTTTATGTATGACTATGCATAACTTATTCCTAACTGATTTGATTTTAATAATTCTTTTTCTGGGTTGGATACATATTAGGTTGGGTATTTATACTGGGTGTAAAATAATATCGAACATTTCTTTTTTATAAAAATGCTGTAAAAGACGATAAAAAAAATTTGTGGAAATCCGATTGGAATTGGTTCTTCCATTGACCGAGATATATATTTTTTCTGTTTCGAAATTAATCGATGTAGTGCAGTTTCATAATAAAGAAAAATATCGCGCGGCCAATGCTTGTGGGTGCGCAGGTGGCGGCCCAATCCGGAGGGGCGACAACGATACCTACCGCTCCCGCTTGGCCCTAGAATCACCTAGCGGCCGCACCGCTAGCGATTCGGTAATTACCTGGTTTGAGCGAGAAGGTGAGTCAAACGGGAGAGGGAAATGGCAACGACATTGGAAATGTGTATCTATCTTTAGTTTCACTCTAGTAGCTTAGGTGCCGTGACCTCGTAAGCTACTTTTTTTGTTATTGTGACAAAGTGCATTGAATTATTTATGGAGTGGCAAATATTGTCTCGCATGGGCGAGACGGCGCAGGAGGAGTTATTTTATTCACCACTCTCTATTTGTTGCGGATATAATATTTATTTTGAGTGGACTGTATTTGCGGCCAAGTACCCTGGTGAATTCAACATACCATTTAGATTAGCTACATCGGAAGAATCTTGGAGCACAATGCAGGAGATCGTCCCGAGGAATAAAATTGCACCTACCTGTAGACCACAGAGTAGAACAACGCCTCGGCTTTGTCCAAGTCCTCACCAGTGACTCGGGATATTTTAAGCGGGTACATTTATTTTGCACGGAGCAGACGCGTGTATGTCCGGCGCGATGGACGGTTATCGAACGAGAGCGGGTGGTTTCTAAGTTACGTGCGGAGGATAGTATAGGAAGGAATGCGCATCGGAAATCTAAAGTGTATGCAAAAAAAAAACAAACACAGCGACTTTGCGCATACGATTTATGAATATCGATTATTTTTATGTTTACATATTATAATAATTACGTTTTAATAAGAATTAATGTTTTTATTTACTTGTCTTGTTTTCGTAAACAAAATAGAGTTTAGTTTGTTAGATATCATTCGAGAACTACCAGGAGTTGTAGTGCAAATGAGTATGTACGCAAAATGTAATTTATTCGGAAAGTCAGGACATAATGCAAGTAAGCGCTCTTGCAACGTACGTGCATGTATTCGAAAACTCGCCAGCCAACGCTCGGACCACAATCAACACTACAATGTAAATGCGATATAAGATATTGTTTTGCTGCAACAAGTGGAGGAAACTACCATACCAAGTGTCTATTGTTGTAGTGTTAAATACTTAGACGATAGCCAAAACTAAGCACGCGAGGGTATGTAAGGTGACATCGGTGTGCGTCGTATGTATGTGCACAGAATTTTGTGAAAAGTGGAAGGCTTTATTTCTATGAATACTTAAATGCGAAATGTCTGTCAATTCCTTTTAAATGGTGTTGTGTTCTACCACTGGAGATACAAAATGTTTACATCGTCAGTTAGTCAAAGGTAAGTTTATTTATTAGGTTTATAAGTCATAGTGGTTGGTGTCTTAACCCAAAACCGGCTACCCGACGCGACGACCCTGCTGCTGCCGCGCTCTGCGTCATTTCCCAGATTCTTGGTGGGAGGCGCGCACGCTCGTCGCCGGCGCGCATGCGTACCAGACGTGCACGCCTCCTGTCCGTGTTAAAACTACATCGAATATTTTGTAAAACCATTTAAAAAAATGCTTTAACTTTGTCAGCCGTGGACAAAAGCTAGTATTAACTTCGAATTGTTGGATCGTCGTAAAACTTGAAAGTTATGTGTAGTTCTAGTGTCAATACCTTAATATGGTATAATTACACTAATCTGATGTTAGAGCCAGAAAGCAGGCAAAAGAACTTCATAACGGAATAACATATCCTAGCCGCGCTAAAGCTTTTACGAATTGTCTTGAGATGTACTCTGGCCATTATTAGTGATTTTTAGGTTCTGATGATGGAGCTGGAATGTAAGCACTAGAACTCTATAACAAAACAACGTATTCTAGGCATGTCTGGTCTTGCTGGAATTGTCTTAAAATGAATTTTGGCCGCATTCAATGATAAGAGTCTTCCAACTTCGATAGGAGCTGGAACGTAGGCACTTGAACTATAACAAAATAACGTATTCTAGCCATTCTTGAGCTTGTTGGATCTGTTTTAAGATGCATTTTGGCTGTGATTGATGAAGAGTCTGATGACGGAGCTAGAAGGTTGGCACTGGAACTGCATAACGGAAAAATGTATTATTATAGCCAATTTTAGATTAGTTTTATTCGTGTTGAAGTGTATTACAGCCCTGAACAGATGCAGAAAGTACGCACTGGAGTTCTATTAGAGAACATCATATGTTAATCGTATTTGAGCTTTCTAAAACCTGAAACGTAGAATCCTTTATGTCCATCCAAACCAAATTGAAAAACGTGCTCAGGGTTGAAAGGTATAAAAGTACTTAAAAATGTCATGGCGTAATACTCACCTCAGGGCATAGGGCGGAACCTTGTTATGGAAATTATGTGAAAGCGTAGAGCGTTTTTCCTCAAAAATATGCAGGTAAAGGGTTTTGTTCCTAAGCGCTTTACGTTTAACATGAGAATATTATATTTTAGTACAAACATAGTTTACACTCGGGTTCTTTCAGACAAAGAGAATGCGTTTTATAATTATTTTTTGCTTTTAGTACAGTACCTACCATAAAAGGGTTTTTTTTTGCTTTTTTGAACTATTAATTTTTCTATTAAAGTAACTCGTAAATTTTTCATCATAAAATCAGTATTTTTGTAAAAACGACAATCATTTTTAGGATTCCATACAAAAAAGGCGCCAATTGTACCTAGGGAAGGCTAAAGAAACTTTATTACTAACCCTGCGCCATATATTTGTCCCTCCATGCATTCCTCTGTCTGTCGCACCTTTAACGGGTTGTTTTGTTTGCATATATAGTTAGTTAAAGTATTTACATAATATCCATTTTTATAGTGTATATCCTAAGAAATAATAAAAAGTAAAAAAAAGCGGTTAAGTTTTAATCGGACACAAAGGGTTTCATACCACCGTGTTTCTCAACTTTTCCTTTGATTTTACTCTATCTAGTTCCGGTTTTTCAGCGAGAGCAAGTGAACCTCAAGTCCACAACCCTTACTCATGAAAGCCTCGAAATGACGTTTTCATTTTTTAAATTAATAGTTACTATACTAAATGTATTATTAGGTGATAATCCTATCAGGGTTTCGAAAACTGAGATGAAATGGAAACAAACACGTAGAAAAGCAGGAAGCGTATATTCAGAAACACAGTCTCAATAAATCGCTACGAAACCAGTTGAGCGTTTGTCGTTAATTGCACTTAACTTGTTAACGTACCGATCGCAGAAATAAAATTCAGCTCCTGCTCGCCTGCAATTTACTATTTACACTTGCCGATTGGCCATCCGGAAATGTCTGGAACCATCCAGAATAAATCGCAAACATATCGTGTCTGACAAAGCAAGATTTATTTAGCTTTAGAAAATTCCACCCCACAAAATTTTAAACACACACACATACACACACACAAAAGCGCCGAGAGAGACATGGCCGGGGTGCGAAGGGCGGCTTCTTTAGGCTTAGAGAACTCTATTATCTTCTATTTTTTTTACAGGGGAATTTTTTGTAGTTTTGTTTTGCTTGGTAATAAAAACCGATAAAGTTTGAGTCCAGCTTGTTCTAGAACTCGCACCGAATGAAAAAAATACATTTTTTTTTGTAAATACATAACACTAAAAAAATATTTTGTGGTGGTAAGAAACCTTCTATGCGCGCGACCACTCGCACTTAGTCGGTTTTATTATTTAACTGCTACCATGTGTTATTCTCTAGAGCACTACCGCTGTATTATAAATCATTAAACCATCTAAAGACCTGTCATTTTTTGACCTCATATGAAAATTACGTTGTCAGCAGTCCGACACAAGTTACAAATATTCATTGAAATGTTACAAATATTCATTTATAAAATTAAGATTTCAATCCTCTAGGCCTAACAATAATTATACATGTATGGGTTGATGTTAGTTTTATTTTATAAGCTAATCACGTAATTAAAAATTATTTCTGAAGGAAAATCATACATAATATTAAACTTATTAAAATATATATATATTTATTTTATTTGAATTTGTTTACACCTGGCTGCGAATAGCCGAGTGGGTATCAGCACACTTAACTTTTCAAATTCAACACATGCATTGCTGTGCAGTGGATGATATGTTATTTGATAAACAAGTGAATGATTTTTTTTCTAATAACTTAGTTAACATTATTTTAACTAAAAGCATTTGCGGACACGTTTTCATCGGCACCTTATTAAAAGGATATCCTCCTATCGATAAACATGTGTAAAATTTGAGTTTGCTTAACTACGTGATGAACGCACTAATTTAGCAGCAGGATCTTAGGCTATAAGCAATTAAAGTAATGTCTTTGATTTTGTATTTTATATCGCAACTAATAGTTAGGTATATTTGACAATTAAAGCCAAATCCGGGGAATGATTTTGTTTCCTTTATATTCGTTTTTATAGTACGTATGATTGAAATAGCATTTATAAAACAAATTTTTAACAGGTGTAAAAGAAGTGGATAATTTTAGACACATGGTCTCTATACAAAGACAATTTTAACTAACGACTTCGATTTTCTGTATAGATAACCATAATGTGGTCTGCTCGTTCATTCGTTGAGTTATAAAAGATAAAGTAATGGAATTCTTTCAGTGTTATTTATACTTGTAAATAAGTTAGTTTAAGCGCGAGCTTTATAATTAAACTAGAATGCTCTTTAAATACATTTTTTTATGGAACAGACAACGTAGTTTTCTTGTTAGACTGAAAAGAATTGTCTACTTTGTAGATCCAGTTGCACGTACCATGTTTCCGTTAATTTTAGATATTCACGTAAATTTATTATCATAAATTGAATACACATCGAAATAGAAAAGCACAAAATTATAACGGTGAACAAATTACTTCATTCGTGTTACACAACTCACACAAATGTAAATGAGAATTTACGAGATATTTTTAAATTAAATAAATGTCTTACGTAGAACTTTATTATTATCTTTTTTAAATGTAATTTTGAATGACATTGTTATTTCTTGTCCGAAGGGAAAGAAAGAGAAAGAAAGAAGACATTCAATGACGACAGAAAGAAAAAGAATGTGTGTGGCGGCGAAACCAATATCCTATGCCATGTCTACTATGAAGCTAATTTCGTTAGGTTATTTTGTTTATGTAGGAATAATTCTATGCTTTCTTATTTCGATGCAATCACATCGTAAAACTATTAACGTAAAGTTACCAAGAAGCGGGACACGGAAATGAAGCACCAGATGGCATCAGTGCCGTTGTAAAAAGGATAGCTGACCACCACGTTACATTCGCTGGCTATGTGGCTACTTTCAAAGACTTCATTCAAGTTACTCAGCAAAACATCAAAAATGTTAAGCTTATTGTTTTCGTCAAAGACGGTATATCAAAAAAAGGTTTTTCCTAATCCAAAACGAATTCCTCTATTCAAAGGTACAGGTAAAGTTCATCAAGCTGTTTGGTCTTCGTCGTTTCTCTTTAACGTTGCGATGAGAAGACTCGGTTGTTTTACTTGTAGGGATAGCTTTGTACCATGCAAACATGGGATACATCTTGGTGTATTGAATGTAGGAATTTATGAAGGTTCAAAGTTACAATCGTCATCCGGTGATAATGATAATGATCTTGTGATGGGAATAATAGATTCCTCCGATAGAACTACTGAAGATCTACATAAACTTCTCGATGAACAAAATTCAAATGCATAAACAACATTTGATTATAATAATGACATTCTTGTGATGGGATCAATAGATTTCTTAACCGATGGAACCACTGAAGCTCAGCACAAACCTCTCGATGACCAAGATGCAATAGTTCAATCACAATCTGATTATAATAATGATGAAGTTGATATGAGATCACTAAATTCTTTAAATGATACTGCTATTGAAGCTGTGCACAAACCTTTCGATGACAATAGTCCAATCTATATCGAGTCTCCAACCATATTTAACAATATCGGAGATTTAAGACAATACGATTTAACAACAGAAACTTTAAATCCAGATAGTGCAGATGATAAGTCCATAAAAATATTATCCAACATTAGAGTAAACTACCAACGCCTTAGAGCTCACGACTTTGACCCTCGCGCATTCAGTTCCTTTGACCAGACAGAATTCGTAAAGTTTGTCCAAGGTCCAGTTTTCCAAGATTTTGAGAATAATATCGAGAAGTCAATAATTGAATCTGATTTTAATCGTTATCAAGATACATCTAACACCATGGACTGCCATCCATCAAGCCAAAAAGGAAATTATAGAAAATACTGAATTAAAATATGACATAGATGACTGAGTAGTCGTTGAGTACATAATGAAAAAGGATTGCCAATATTTCATTGGTAAAATCATCGACAAAATGCGCAGTACACTAGAATATAAGATAAATTTGTTAAGAAAAAAACAGGGAAAGTCGGTAAAGTTTAGTTGGCCAGAAACTAGTGACGAAGATGTCGTTCCTGAATCCTCATATTATTAAGCTTCTAGAGCAGTCCGAACAATCTAGGGGAGGACAATATACTTTTAAAAATTTACCAAATACTTAACTCTAAATAAATGACTGATTGAAATTAAGTTATTTAATTGGTATCGTGAGTTGAGTGATTCAGTCAATAGACGAATTGCCTGATCCTGGGAATTAAATTCAATAATACTTTAATAAAATTGTTTTAAGTCCCAAACAGTAAAGTGGAATTATTTTGTGAAATAACTTAAACATTAATCGAAATATAGAGTTCAAAATCAACAATTAGAAAAAGATACACATTCAAAGACGTAACGTAACACCTCAGTATTTCACTACTAACTTCTGGCTAACTTTATATAAAATTCATTTTGCAAAATAGAGACGAAAACGTTTTTTTGATTGCACGAATCTTCTTAATTTTTTTAGTTGATTTTAATTTGTTTTTAAGATTTTGATATTTTATTTATAGTTCGTTTAAACGTTGAAATTCCAGAATCAGGCAACTTGTCTATTAATTTAAGTTTCTTTTATACAATATTTCTACCATTAAATAATTAAAAATAAGTTAGCTGTAGTTACTATTTTTATTTTAATGAAACATTTTTTTCCGTTTTTGTATATTCTTAAATGTTTTAAAAATAGATTATACAAAGTTTTCAAAAGCAACAATTATTGGTATATTTCGTATTTACTTTTAAGGTTCCATTACAATTTATTGCTTCTTTTACCAAAGTTATTAAATAGATACTTTTATTACTTACACTTTGTTCTACAAATTTTCGGACAGTAAATACAGCGTCATTATACATTTAAGATTTTTATTTATCATCAGTTGTAATTTAATATCCTGCAAATAAATTACTTAAGATTTTTGCTAAATTAATATAGAATTTACGGGATTAACTCTATTTTCATCTAATATTTTTTACTACCTTCGATAGTAGATAATTACGCTCTCACAAATATCATCACCCTCCGAACTTAATCATTACACTCTCTCCACATTTCATTACCTTCCACAGCCTTATTACACTTCGTCGATTTTCTTGTAAAGAAAATCATTGTCATGGACGCCCTTCACGTTAAGCTATATTTAGAAGGCGAAGGAAACATTCAATTCATAAATTTGCGAAACCCATAATAAAAAAAGAATTCACAAGATTGTCCCAATTTGGTGATCCCAACGGTGGAATCATATTTAAACAGTGATTGGATTTATTTTAATAAATCAATACTTTTTTTTTTAGTTTAAAAAAAATGGTAATCTAGCGGATTGACAGGTAACGAACACCTAAGCGAGTCATAAACTATTTATTTACCATAACCGACAATTATTGGACCATAAGCTTTACGTACGTTTCGTGTCAATGCGACACATGGAAATATGTTAATAATGTAATTAAAAACAATGCACAGTTAAAAATATTTATCTAAAAATTGATTGATTTGTTAGATTTTTAGTTAAGTAAATTTTAACTACTCCATCTTAAAACTGCAAATGCCAATGATCTCATGAAATAATTCCCAAGAACTGTCTTACTGTATCTTTGAGAGTTTATTGGTTAGAAGTTGTAAAAAAAAAGCATAGAAACCTATGCTAATGGCTATACAAGTGAGAACCGTTGTCACAGAATCACCCGTTGAAATATTTTCCCATATTTTTCTTAACAATTTCCATAATTATTGTTACATCTTTTTAATTTTAAATTACAAATTATTTTGAACATACAAATCGATGTACTACAGCTGTAGATATATATTGACAAAACGCATTCTTTTCATCATGAATCTAGAGTAAATTCCTCAATTTTTTTTTTTTTTGCCTGTCATAATTAAAAAAAAATCTATTTTAGGTTTTGTTTTTCTCTTGAAATGTCTATTACACCTTCCGTGTATTGGAATCTCATTTCGTTAGTGGCAAGACTTGCAAAAGGCGAAGCACATAATATGATTATGAAATACTACAATTATTTGATTGTATAAAATAGACACCAGGCGCAAAATAGCATACAACTTGCAAAATCAGCGAAATTTCATGTAATTTTGTATTAAATTATGTACAAATTAATATCAAATTTCATTTGCGATGAAATGAAATGTCAACTTTCACAACAACAAAGCATCTTTTGCGAACACTGAAGTGACCCCTTTTGTGTGTTGCATCGCTTTGTGATCAAACGCAGAGAGACGTCCACGCCCTCGGGCGACTGGGAGCCGTCTGACTAGCAACTGTTCCAAATTCGAATTCTTTGTGCGTTTGGTCTTAATCCGCCGTCAGTGCGTCATGTCAGAAGTCGCCCGAGGAGCTGCCGGGGCCTTTGAAATTACAAAATGTAAAGTTATTTGATTTTGTTTATGAGTGTACAACCACTGTCAGTGTCTTCCCTTTCGCATTAAAACATAAGGCAGAATTTCTCAATAGGAGTTTGTTAATACAGAATTTAAGGCAATATTGAAAATACAAAAAAATACAAATTTTAGATAGGCACTACACTGCAGTGCACAGGCAGTGCACTTAAATAATGTAAAAACGAGATTTTTATAGGTAAATATTGTATATTTCACATCGTTTAATCAAACAGGACGATGAAAAATAGTCTTCAACTTATTAGTTGTAAATAATACATTGTAAATAATACAATAATACAAAATACATTGTAAACAATAACAACACAGATCTGTGGAATCAAATTCTCGTTTCTATTATGTATTGCATATAAAAATTGAAATAACAAACTTACTGCCTTAAATTTTTTACTATGACACCGTTGCTTATATTCTGAGGTAATGAGCAAATAAGTGATTTGGAATAAAATTATATTAGTTACAACAAAATTTCGTTATAATATAAAAAGTACTTGATCAGAACGAACAATCCACACGGATCTACTGCCTGCCTGTCAAGTAGCCTACATCGATGCGAATAATAGTAAAAAACTGAACAAGTGCTAATAGGACTCGCACCCCGATGGTTCCGTACAAAATTAACGTATGTAGATATTTCATCTATCAAGATTCTTAATGGTTTTCGTCTGTCTTCGATACCGATACCGCGTGATATTGGTCCCAGGATTTATGAAACGCTAGGTAACTCGAATGAACGAATCATGCATTCATTCGATTTAAAAAATGTCCTTCCGCATGTTACATCACAGCGCATACTCAGTTTGAAAGTTTAAGTTTGTAATCATAAAAAAAGGTTCATTTGATATAAAGACAATTTATCAGTATTCAGATATTTTCCTTAACTTGTGCTGTGAGACCTTTTTTCTTGCCAAATTTCATGATGATTTTATTGTGTCATCATGTATTAACATGACATCAATGGCTATATTTCAGCTATATTTTTTGATTACATTGACTTAGAAGATCATATTTTTTACAGCTTCAAGAGACCACATACATAAGTTTTTATGTCAATTTTGATACCTTTACGCGTTCCTGAGAAAAAGGGTATTGACAGACCGACAGATTGACAACGAAATAATTCTATAAGAGTTCCTTTTGTTCCTTAGACGTACGGAATCCTAAAAAGAAGTTATAAATTTATACGGTATTTATTTGTGTTGAGTAAACTTTATCGCTTTTTCTTAATTATTTATGCATTTATTATGAACTGAGTCCAATAAAAATAACTTATCGAAACAAAAATAACAACCTCCTGAAAAAATGTAAAATAAGTAATTACAATATAACGCGCGAAACTCTGCCACTCTGCGTTGCCTGCGAATGATGTAATATGCAGGATCAACGCTCTCCGACTCTTCCGTCTTCACCCCCGCGGTCCTATTTTACGTCAATGCGACGGTTTCGTGACTAAGTTCACAGCGGCAGAGTTTTGTGCATTGTACTGTAGTTATTTATGAAGTCAGTACCAGATGTAGAGATAATGACAGAAGCAGTTTTATAGCAATTTTCATAATTCGACATCGTTTTGACTCAATTCTTCGTAGATAATGTATTGTTGTTGAATCAATTTGACGAATTTGATTAACACTTATTAATTTATGCATTCATCGTTTTCATTATTTTATAGTTTTATTTTGCCTTACTTTAGTCGGCTAAAAACAAAAACAACTAATTATTTTGATGCTGATAAATTGATGTAGACGACGGTCATTGTTATTTTTCTTAACTTACAGCATTCAACATTTTGTTTTTATTGTAACTAATTAAATTTTATAATCACAGAACAACGCATGAATCTTTGCCGTTATGAAATTGTTCAGAGAAAGCGTCGCATAGGCAGAAAATAGGAATGCGGTGAAGAAGAAGGAGCCGTAGGAAAGCGTACCTGCGGATCATTCGCAGGCAATTCAGAGCGGCAAATATCCGTGCTTTGTACTTCTAACTTTTACTCATGGCTTGATTATATACTGTACGGAATCGATAATGCATGTTTCCGCAAATGTTCATAATCTTCTTATTTAGAACAAATTTGCCAAAGAAACCATAGTCATTGAAGTCGCCGTTTCTGAGAAAATAGCTGAAAACATATTCTAAAAATGTACGATGTTCCAATCTTGCGACCTTGCTGAAGATCTTGTGTCATGCTACGTCTCCCCAAGCGCATTCACGAAGTGCGAACCAGTCACGCCCCGGCGATTATGCGTGTTGCTGCGTCTTCCCTACTAATTAGCGCTGCGCCCGGTTATTGACTTTCCAAGGAGCTTTAGATATTTTATTAGAAGTGTTACGTTTACAATATTGACGTTTTTGAAACTAAGATTGTGTGTGATTAATGGTGAAGTGTTTGACAACAATGCCTTTCACTGATATAGAATATGCGAACATGATTTATTATTGGGGAGTTTGTAGAGGTGACATTGCTAGGGCTCAAAAACTTTATAGTCAAACTTGACCCTGACAGTCAACAACCTGAGATTCTACTTGTAATATTGCGTGCTGTGTATCGTTTACGCGATGACTTGCCTTAGTTTATCTTGTTTGTTTAGAGGTGATTGGAACACATGTGGAAAATCAGATCTAATGTAATAATACCTTCGGCAACCTTTACATCACTGATCAAGTGTTATTTGTAGGCAAGTGACTACATAAATTCTTTAAAAATAGAACATTGCATAGTCCTAAAGCGGAGTAGAATTCAAGTTTCTCAGGTGCCTTGGGCACGCTGCGCGGCGCAGCGACGCATAGCATCCGACACGGTACTTGCGATAGCAACTGGACGAGCATTTACTAAGGTTGCGTCAATATTGTTTTATATCGATATAAAACATCTATACGCATGTTGAACTGGGGTAAAATCAAAACGTCTCAAAATTCAAGATACGCTTGATTTTGGCCTGCGCTTTTTGCGCCTAGCGCTATATGCAGGTAGAGGGGATATCGCGTTGGCATGAGGTCTCTCATCACCAAACGTCTCACATTTCGTAGACGCTTAGTTTTGACCTACGCCGTGTGCGTTTAATCGTGTATTTCCTTCTGTGATTAAGCCTTTAATAACAATAAATAAACAGTTATTTTTATAATATATAAACTGTTACATTTAAAAAAAAAGCCAAATATAAAGTAAAAACGGTGTTATGGCATTTTTTTTATTGTTTTTCTGTCCACCAAAATGAATAGATCTAAAGTAGAAATTCGATACATTTTGTAGTTTTATTACAAAAAAAGGGGAAAAACGCGACTCAAGCCGCGAAAAAAAATTGTGTTTATAGACCTAATGCAGTGTCGGCAAGAATAGCACAAAACTGCTTCAAGCATTTTCAGTCCAGTAATTTTGATGTCAAAGTTTAAACTCGCTCTGGTCAACGGAAGAAGTCGATGCCATTTTGGAAAAAATAGAGCAAGATCCGCGTATTAATTCTTACGTCATAGCCGAAGAGCTGGGGATTGACCACAAAACAGTTTGGACCCATTTGAAAAAAGCTGGATGTACAAAAAAGGTCGATACTTGGGTCTCACACGAGCTCACTGAAAGAAATCTAATGAATCGTACTTATTTACGATTCTCTATTGAAACGTAATGCAATTGAACCGTTTTTGAAAAGATTGATCACCAGTGATGAAAAATCAATTACCTACGACAAGAACGTGCGAAAAATATCGTGGTCAAAGGCAAACAAGCTTACAATAAGCTACCGTGAAACCCAAATACACAGGTGGGATTGGAAGGGAATTATTCATTATGAGCTTTTACTGCCGGGAAGAACTATTAATTTGGATCTCTACTGCCAACAGCTGATGAAAGTCAAGCAAGAAGCAAAGATAAAACGGTCGGAATTGATCAACAGAAAGGGTGAGGTTTTCACCATGATAACGCTAGACCACGCATATTCTTGCAAAATATTGAGAAAGTTTGGTTGGGATGTGTTAATGCATCCACCATATAATTCTGACCTTGTAGCCTCAGATTTTCACCTGTTTCGATCTCTTCAAAATTCTGTAGGTAGTGGAATAACATCAAGAGAGGACCATCAAAACTACTTATCGCGGATATTTGATTAGAAATTCCAAATTTTTTATAACAACGGGATTGTAACTACCTACAAAATGGCAATAAGTCATTGAATAAAATGGCATATACTTATATATTATAATTAAATATAAATAAAATATGGTGAAAAATTATCATCAATTTGTATTTAAATACGAGAAATATTTTTTCTCATCCCAATATATATACTTATATATATTAGGGCGATCAAAATTGTAAATGTGATTGAGCAGGTGGCCTTTACTTTTATACGGAAACTGGATGACCAGTTTCAACTTCAAATTTTCCCATGACGTTGTTCGTAAGTCCAGCATCCTACATTTTTATTTAGAGTGCATTCTTCATCCGACTCACGTTTTTTTTCAACAGTTGATTGAATTGGCCGATTTTCAAACACTGTAGTCGATATATGTTAAATCTGTTCCATTGAAGATACTCTATGCAAAACCGAACGATGAATCCAAAAATAGGTATCGATGAAACACAGTCCTAATCAAATTTATATTATCGCGCTGGCAATACTAACTGAGGGTGATAGGAAGGAAACTACCCTGACGCGCGTTCTTTTTGTTTTGCATAAATTTATTTTGAAATATATTTTGTTCAAATTTTACTGGACAGCTCTTCACGAGACCGGGATTCCACAGGTGTCAGAATATCATGTAACTAGCGGAAAGACTGTAGGTAGGTTGTTCCGCCCATACTCAGTACAAACTGTTCCCGCGAATGCTTAAGGGTGAAAATCACTTTTTAAATTTTTTTTAATTTTTGGTTAATCAATTTTAATAAAATAAAGCATATAAGCTATCCCAAGTTACGCTCAAGTTACTTGTCAAAACCCTATGAAAATGCATCGACTAATTATGGAGATTAGGGTGCTCACAGGCAGACAAATTTTGTAAAGATGGTTTTATTACGTCCCGCTTCATTCCCTACATTACATCAGTTTTGGCAAATATTTTTAATGTGCAAGCACGTAGGTTCTTCAGTTTTGTTAAATATGGATCCCGGATGCACATCATGGGTGACTCGTACAATTCCTCGCTTAAAAATTACGCAGGATATACAAATCTACACTATAGATATGTATACTGTACAAATCATATAGATACTTATAGTATAAATTTGTATAATACGATATTTTCTTTGGTTAAACTACCAAGAGAATAACAATCACAAACAATAATATATATCTGTTTCTAATATCAAGTGACAATCTGGCGCAATAGCGACCATTAATCTGTTTTTTCAGCAACCACGTGCCCAGATCTTTAACGTGTTTTGGTTGGTTGGTTGTTGTGGATAAATCGTGTGGCATGTTTTGCACACGCTCAATACAGATGTTAAACGACAAAAATATCCAACTTTGGCATCTCAGTAAAATCGATATTAATAAGCAACTAGTCTCAGCGCAACACAGTCATTATGTTGCGTCATCTGATATTTTAAGTGTCGCTACATGTTGTGATCAACTCAGACGCATCTCACCTTTCGAGTACGTTTCCTGTTACTGGACTCTGTGTAGACTTACCTTACATCCGGATAGACGACAAGATCCTGTTCCTGTTATATTCATGAGCTAATAGTTCGTAACGTAAAAAAAACTCAACTTCTTAACTTGTTGACATAGGGTTGTCGCCAATCATGAGTGACTTTTAATAACTTATAAAGGGGTAAATTGTTTTTATTAGTGTTGGGTATAGTAAGGACCGATTTTACACATATATATCACAATTTCTTTTAAAACGCTATGAAATTGTTGGCGTCCGTGGATGCGCTGCAGCACTAGCGCTAACTGTAAGCCTTTCGAGGAAACGAAGAAATTAAATAGCGCGCGGTTTTCCCATATATATTATTCTTGTTAAACATTTCACTCACATTTTGAAATTAATTTTGTTCAAACGTTAAGTTCCCTAACAAAATGTAAAATACAAGCAATAAAAATGGCTAATAATAAAATAAAAACGTAAAAAAAATTATGCTTTCTATTTAAGCATTTGTCGTCGATTTGAGCAGTTTAGATTTAATGTTTCAAAAAAGGTGTCTATTTTGTCATATTGTAAGGAGCCCAATGAAATGTATACACTGTTGACTATAACCAGGTCTGAATACAACAATGTTTTTGACTCAAAAATTATTAATGTCAATAATACCTTACCGTTTAGTGATAGGGCGACAGTGGGCATTCATACTAGTAGACGTAAATTATACGCACTTTATGAGAAAAACACATATAATAATTCGGATATATTTGTCAATTACGTAAGAAATTATTCCAGGATCTTTAAGAGTGTGTGTGCAATCGCAAAATCCTTGTTAATCTGTAATAAAATAAAAAAGAGCCCAGACGTGGCGGAAACTACTTGGAATATAATAAATACTGAAACTGGGAAACACACAGCCCGACATTTAGAATTTCAATTAAAAATTAATGATAAAATTGTAAACGAAGACATAGAAGTTGCCTTTGCTTTTGAAAAGTTCTTTGCTAGTATTCCAGTTTCAACTACACAATCTCTGAAGTCATCGCCCGCTCTCGCCGAATCTTAGTTGAAACGTCGATGTTTGGGGCGTTTCGTTTGCATTTACCCACGTCCATTATAAAGACGTCGTCAATGACATTCAAATATGTAATAATGAAAAAACTGCCAATTTTGAGGGCCTTTCCGTAAAAATAATTGATTCAACAATAAACTGCTTGGCCCCATGTCTAGTAGTTATTTATGACGAAGGAAACTTTATTCCGATATTAATACTACCGACGCTCAGTAAAATTTTAGAAAAGCTTACTCTAAATTAATTTTTGCAGTATTTTTATAACAAAAATTTGACGAACGTTAAACAGTTTGGATTCACAAAGAATCGCTCAACAACAGAAGCCGGTATTGAGCTCATTCAGCAGATTTTTGATGCCTGGGAGGATTCACGGGACGCGTTTGATGTTTTCTATCATTTATCCAAGGCATTTCACTACCTTATCTTGTCACAGCGATCAGGAAACTACATCATTATGGCGTCACGGGTCGATCCCTTGGACTAGAGTCTTATATAAGTGATAGAATTCAAAGGGTTGATATTAATGGTATGACGTCGTCAGCATTTGCAGTCAATATGGGTGTGCCACAGGGTTCAGTTCTAGAACCGTTTCTATGCCTAATGTACATGAATGATCTATCACATATTTTTAGGATCGTCATGGAATTGTATTGTTTACTAATGATACCTGTTTACTTTTTAAGATTAATAGGCATCAACCAGCTTTTGACGAAATAAAAAGTACCATTTCTGAAGAAGTTGAGTGGTTTCGTATTATTAATAACTTTCTGCTTAATGAAAGGAAAACAAAACTTGTTAAATTTTCCCTATCTAATACTAAATTTATTAATACAAACATAATGGTCAAGAACGAGGTACTAAATATTGTGGGCACAACCTTATTTTGTGGTTTCACTTTACATGCTAAATTGCGTTGGAATTTTCATATTATCGGATTTGCGAAAAGGCTAAGTCCTGCAGCACATGCAGTGAATTCGGCGACTTACAGATGAAAGCACCGCGAGACTAATTTATTTTAGTTTTTTTTTCAGTTTCATGACCTACGGAATTTACTACTGCATCCAACTGCTACATCGATTCTAAAAAATCCTTGACTAATTTTTCCCGGTTTCGTACAAATTGGTACCGGTCCGGTAGCCGTATCGGAATTGAACAACCTGTTCAAGTCGGGTTTTAACTTGTTGGGATTGTCTTAAACTGAACTTTGAGCGTAATTGGTTTCCAGGATCTGATGGTGGAGCCGCAAGTAGGTGTTGTTTTATAATGGAGTAATAACTCCTTTATAAAACAACGTAATCTAGTCGTGTTTAGGCTTGTTGCGATTGTCTTGAAATGCACTTTGATCCCCCTCCGCTAGCGGGCTGCTCTCGTGTCGAGTAGATCAAACGGACCCGACCCGAGTCGGTGCCCGGTGACTTCCTATGCCGAGACGATTCCTCTAAGGAATCATCCAGAGGGAGGAGAGGAAGTCATGTGCCTTCGGCACCCCCGTGGGCTGTTCGGCCACGTTCGGTGAAGCTGTTACAGAAACCCAGCTAACAGCACTGCAGATCCGCCATTCCTTTAGGGGGATTTTTTTAGTGGGTTTCAGCCCCCACTACCTGCGCGCACGGGTGTGCGGGTGTGCGTTATGCATTGTTTACCTCCTCCTCGTCGATAAAGGTGAAAAAAAAAAATGTTTTAGGGTCTAATGTTGGACCTGGAATTTTAGTACTGGAACTCCGCAATGAGACAGCATTTCTAAACTGTTTGAATTTACTGGACTATTCTGAGATACATTTCCATAATAATCGATTTTCAAGATGTGATGACGAAGTTGGAAAGTCGCCATTAGAACGCCATAACGGCACTACATATTTTAGTCGTATTTTGACTTACTTTAGTTGATTTTTGCTCCAGTAGTAAAGTACGAGGTCGAATATATGCTGTTCCGTTATGAAGTTTCAGCGTCAACCGTTCGGCTCTATCATAAAATCCTGAAAATTGCGCAAGGTCAAAGTGCATCTAAAAACAATTTTTACAAGACGAATATGGCTAGGATATGTTTTTTTAATATGGAATCCAAGTACTAAACTTCCAGTTCCATCATAAAACTCTAAAAGTCAATCATGGTCCAGTACAACTCAGGACAACTTCAACAAATCCAAACACGGCTAGGATATGTTGTTCCATTATGGAGTTCCAATGATAACCATCCGGTTCCATCATCAGACCCTGAAAGCCAACCATGGCTAAAGTACATTTGAAGAAAATTCCATCAGGTCTAAAAACGGCTAGGGTATTTTGTTTTATTATGGCGTGCTAGTGCTTAACTACCGCCTCCATCATCAGATCCTGAAAATCGCTCGTGATGAGAATATATCTCAAGACAACTCTAAAAAGCTCAAACACGACTAGGATATGTTATTCCGTTATATAGTTTTTGAGACTATTTTCTGGCTCCGTCATCAGATCAGTCCAATTATATCATATTATTATATTGTCATTGGTTCTCGATAAGTGCATAAAGTTTTAATTTAATGTAACCCTTTAAAATTGCTCAAAATTGCGTATAAGAATAACATTTTTTAAACCCAACAAGTTACACTCGCAAATCGATTTTGTAATCGAAATCAAGAACAACACTAGAACCAGAATCGATTGCGATTGACAACGAGATCATTTAATGTCCACGCGGACGAACCCGCGGGTGGAAAGCTAGTCATCGATATTTAGAACGACATTGACATCGCGCGCCGCTACGACTAACCATTGTCCAGTCATGTTCAGGCGTTTCACACTCGATCGAGCAACTTGTTAGCTAGGACAAAATCGTAGTCGTTGACTACGATTTTGTCCTCCTTGTCCGCTGTAGTACGATAACAGCATTCAAGCCTCTTTGATTGCAACCCAGGGTATTACAAAAAAAATCATTGGTTTAAGACTGGTTGGGTGGAAGAAATTATAAAACTTATTCTTCTTCTAAATTCAATTATATTTTCCCAAAAAGAAAATGGAGAGTATGTTGATACTTTTAGTAAATTCGGAATTGTATGTCCTCACATTGAATAGTTACTTAATTAGTATTGCACAGGATCCTTATTAAAATAGTCTTTTTACATATAATGTACAAAATCAAAATTAACAGTTGGAACGACAAAATAAATATCTATACTTTTAAATAATTTACTTCTATAAATAAACAATAATTTTCTTTAAAAGTAACTAAAAGTAATAATTAATTTATAAAAACAACAGTACCTTTGAGAATAATGCTTATGAGAAATATATTACAAAACACTTACAAGACTATAATTTCTTATATAAATCTTTAGTGGAAACGGGAGAAAGTGTTTAAAACATAATAAAAAAATAAGGATTTCACAGTAAACTTTAAAAACGAAAATATATTTTTGAAAGCGTTGCACAATACAAAATAAAATGTTACGATAGCGGTTTTCAATTGATTTTGTGAATTGTGTTTCACCAACCTATCAAATTACGCAAATTCCGACACCAAACACAAATAAACAAACATTTACCCGTTTACATTTCATCCGAACTGATTTTCTTGTACTTGAACACAAATTTCAAAACCATATTTTATAAGGAGCTCAGAATTTTTTAATTTTTTTTATTAATATTCTATTAATAGTTCAAAATTTCGTATTTCACGACGAATATATTTCTACATACAAATGTGAAGGGTGGAGATCTTAAAAAAAGATAAAAAATGATAATATTTTTACAATACCTTTTAAAAGATGTCGGCCAATATTTAGTTAATTAACCGCAATGCAAGCGTCTTCACTTACTCCGTACACTGTCGCTTTTTACCACGCTCTTGCTTAACCTAACCACACGTAGCAGTGTCCGACCTCCTCTAGGTGTTGAACTCATAAAATGGCTGATTTACATAAAGTTCTATATTCTACATACGTTAATCTTCAAATAAAATTCTTTTTAGGGCAGCAAATCGATAGGTACTTAATAAGTACTTACAACAGTTTCATTATTATATTTTGCTTGAGCATATTTTTATTTCCAAACAAGTACATACAACGTCAGAACGTTTCACTTTCAAGATGGATGATAAACAATATTTAATTATACATACGTCATAATAGTCTATCGAAACTTATGAGAGGATATTTTAGTTCGTTTAAGATTACAATCTCGATATTTCCGTGATACGAGTAGGAGAGAGCGCTGTGGGACGCCCCGTCCGTTCACCGCGTAGAGAGCATGAGCTTAATCTATCTGCGCACTTTCCTGGGCAGCTTAGCCAGCATGTCGTTTTTGCTGAGGCGTCATTTCTTCCCGCCCAAAGTGCCCATCAGGCTTTGGGCGGTGGACAGGGTCGCCAGCGCGATCCTCTCCGTGTTGCCAGTGGCAATGTTTCTCTCTTGATTGCTGGACAGCATCCGTTCGGCGTTGTTCAGGGTCGTCAGAGAGAGTCGATTCTCCGACGTTCCGGTTATGGGGGTGGTGGCCCTGGTCGTTTTGCTCAGCGTTGTCGTTTGCGTGGCCGGTGGTGAAGTTGTCAGCACTGAACCTGGTTTTTGTTCGCGTCCGCTGCACACCTTCCAAAAAGAAATAAACGCGTTCATAAAATAATATTTACTAAATAGATAATTTATATTAACTTATGAATTTTATAGCATTCTGTAAATTTATTAATCTTGTAGTTAATAAAATCAAGAGTTGTTAGCACTATGTCTTAGACGACTGGAATGTGAAAATCCATTGATGCTATCTTTTTCCCGATATTAAAAAATTGATTCTTTGATATTAGATTTAGTCAGACCGCTGATCCATCCGTAAGCCGGTCATTGGTTTTTGGTAGTTATTGGTTTTTGGTAGTTATTTCCTAGCGTAATAGTTTAATGACCCTCATTGTTCCAACTCTGTCTCACAAAATGACGCCAATTCGGTGCAATTAAAATAGTATCTGTATGTACACTTTATCCGTAAATTGTGGGTAAAATAATGTGTTAAATATGAAATTGTCTTAATTTATATTTTACCAAAACCGCCAGTCTCACTTTGATTTTAAATTATGTAATACAGACTAGTGGTTTAAGTAGATGTTTATTATTTCTTGTCTCTCACAACTTTTAGTTCTTCTCGATCCCAAAAAGTCCGCCGCTGGCCACACCTAGATCACCCATTCAATGGAGATTTTGTCGCAGTAGTCTCGGGCAATGCGGATTGATGGTCTCAATCGTCTAATTATTTTTATCATTCACATTAGTGTGTATTTCTTGGAGGGCAGCCCCTAAAACACTAATCGAACGAGAAGGAAAACACGATTTTTTTCATCCATTTTACACGGGTTTTGAAGTAAGAGAAAATGCTAAGTCATATATTGAGTGATTAAATCTTATGTTCCATCTGTTAATTAATAAAGCCTTGATTTAGAGTACCAATCACACCTCTCCAGTCTGCGTTTCAACGTAACAACAAATTAAGCATGACGGGAGGAAAAGCTCGTCATCGCTATCGAGGCTATGTTTCTTCATTCCCCTCTGCGGAAATTTGTCTCCTTTGTAAAACATGAGATTATATACTGAGAGGAACAAGCTAGAATGTATCATTCTAGATACATTCTAGCCATCCTAGAAAGAGCAATGAGTTAAACAGGCAGCAGCTCAAAGAGTGGGCTCGCGTGTACTTTTGTACAAAAACTGGAGAAGTTTTGGTTATAGATATATTTAGTCTTTGAAGTTACGCAAATACCATAGATAATTTTTTATAACTATAGTGTAAAATTATAATCAGATAATAATGACGTTTTATTTGCATATATTTTATGCACTTAAGGTGTTTTGCACTTAATTCGACTTAAGGTGTTACTTAATTATAAACGTAAAATCTAAAGGGGGTGTTAAAGTGCTTTTGATGAGTACCTGGTGGTGGTGCTCCCAGTCCTTGTGCTGGCAGAAGGCGCCGCAGTAGCGTGCCGCGTTGCAGCCCGAGCAGGTTTCCTGGGCCTTGCGTCCGCAGTTCCAGCAGCACTGGATGACACCCGTTTAAGAATTAAAGAAATATTATTTAATTAAATAAAATATTTTTAACTCAAATAGTTTTTTTATCCGTTAATATTTACGCGAATAAATATAACGAATAATAAGACATTAAGAAAACAATATCAAACACAACTCGAAAATTCGGATCGCTTAATATGACTGTTTGTTGTACATTAAAATTTAAATTGTGTAATATCGGACATTATAAAAAACTAGCCAAGGTAGACTCGAATGCGCTCATCGGGGGTTCCGCATGATTACACAATATATTTGTGCTAAGTATTTGCCAAACAAAAAATGGATTTTTTATTTAGTTGTGATCCTTGGAACGAACCCGGACTATACTTACGTAATACATGGAAATTTAATATACGCAAGAAGTATTAAGAATTGTTAAAAAAAAATAGTGATAGACACAATTTTAATACTACAGACATAAATATAAACTATGTTTACATATTAAGGTCCATCCATTAATTATGTCACACAAATTTTAAGGTCTTTTGACCCCCCGACCCTTTGCCAAGGCCTAATCTTAATTAAAACAGCAGTTTTTTCCATATATATTTTTTTTAATGAACAGAAAGTCGAATCTTTTACATATTGGGCGAAACAAAAAACGTAAACCTTATAATTAAATAAAGATCGAGTTAATAATGTATTTTTAAGTTTCTCGTTTACATATAAATTTCGCGTTTCAGAATTTTGAATTTTGACATGTGACGTCACAAAGCTTTGACCCCCAGTATTCCCTATTGTCTCATTTTGTTGACGCCCCCCTCTCTTAACTTGTGACGTAACTTATGGACAGCTCAGTCGACGGCTAAAGACGCGAATTCATTTAGGGGGCTCTACGTGCGCATGTCCAATAAGATTTCTGAAGATAAACAAAATTTAACCATAAACAAATTTAAAATGTTTATTAAGCAAACCCTTTCCAAAAAAAAGATATTGTACAATCTTTGCATTTTTAGAGCATAAATAGCTTTATAGCTTTATAGATTTTTTTTTGCAATGCTTTGATTCTGTATGATTTTGGTTTGAAAACAGCTACCCTCAAGTTTCTTGTCGGTTTTTCTTGAGAAATAAATGCCCTATGAACGAGTGTTAAAATTTTGTAATACTGTAAATTTTTAAAATATTATGACATATTTCAAATATAATTTTATAATATACGAAATAAAGATATTTTGACTTTTAAATTAAAGAAATAGCACATTCTGTGAAGATTTCAACTACGTAGCTTCAAATGGCATAGGCTCATTGATATCATCCCGTCGGTACTCCTTGGTTACGGAATCCCATAATGTATTTGACACGAAAAAGTCTTAAAAACACGACTGACGTTCTGCTGAGCGACAGGTACGGGCGGCGGCGGCGGCGGCGGCGGGCCCGCGGGGGCGGCGGCGGGCCCCGGCGACGGGCTGCCGGGCGGCGTGTGCCGTCTCTCCAACAGCAGCCTCTCGACCTTGCTCCTCTCCGCCGCGACCAGCTCCAGGGCCTTCGCTTCGGCCGCGCCCACCGCGCGTTGAAGGTCCGCCAGCGCTTGGCGTTTCACCTGCGACAAGCACAACCATACAGTACTCGGACAACCTATATAATTAATTGTCAAGTACTTTATGGTCCAACCACAGGGCACTACTCTTTGTGTAGGGTATCAGACAACAGTCAGAAAAGGGGTCTAATGCCCGTTGGGGAGTCCCCGTGGTTTTAAATGCTGTACAGAAGTGTTTCTGGCATTTAAATTTTTTTGCGATATCTTCTTTTACTATTTAAAACAAAAGTTAATTTAAATGTGATACATTTATTCGTGTGTTGGACTGGGGTAAAACCGAGACGTTTAAAAGAATTGGAAGACGCTTGGTTTTGAGCTACGCTATCTGCGTTTAGCGCTGTGCGCAGGTAAAGGGGATAACACGTTGGCATTTGGCAAAACCAAGTATCTCACACTTCGGAAATATTTAGTTTTACCTACGCCGTGTGCGTCTGATCGTTTATTTCCTCATGTGATGAAGCTTTTTATAATAATAAACAATGATTTCGTCATTGTTTAGAAAGTTTCTAAAATGATTGATAGTGAACATTACATTAAAAATGTACGTTTCATATTTTAGCTATCATCGACTTTCTAGCTTACTTAGACTCAAAGGATGGTCTAAGAGAAACAAACTCTAACGCCACTGTGACAGAGTTAACCGATGAAATGTAAAATCAAATGTGGGTAATGCAAATCATGAGCTTCTTCTCTTCATTCGCAATACCTGCCAACCTCATTTTAATCCAATTATAATAACATAGCATACAACAGTATTGATGTTTTACATCTACTTGTTCTTCCAGTCTACCACGAGCTCGCGGTGCCAAGACGGTATCAAATCCGTGTAGCCAGCACAGCGGGCGGAGATGATGATCTTCACGCTGGTGCCGATTATGAGAAAGTCTATAGAACTAGTGCGTGTCAGCTCTTCGTGACCGAAATGCACGTCTTAGGAATCCTATGCAACTTCACTTTTTACCCGACTGCCAAGGACGGGTATTGCTTTCGCGTTCGTAATGTAGTCTGTTAAACCAAAGCAGAGTTTATTAGGTTTTAGTAGTTTGTTTTCTCAACCTTGTTTCGGTCTGTTTAGTTGCGTCGCTTGTCTGTTAATTTTTTTGCAGTCGGATTTTTTTGGTTTTTATTTTAATTATATATTGTTAACTCTCATTTAAGATGTTCCGAAAGTGTACGCGAACCGTTTCTATACCACTGACACCCAGTTCTTAGACCTTCACCGAGGGACAATCTGCAGTCCTTTGCCAGGACAGAGGCCCTCACCAAGATAGTGGCTCTCACCGAGACAGAGGCTCTCACCAGAACAGTGGCTCTCACCGAGACAGAGGCCCTCACCAGGACAGTGGCTCTCACCGAGGCAGAGGCCCTTACCAGGACAGTGGCTCTCACCGAGACAGAGGCCCTCACCAGGACAGTGGCTTTCACCGAGACAGAGGCCCTCACCAGGACAGTGGCTCTCACCGAGACAGACGCCCTCACCAAGACAGTGGCTCTCACCGAGACAGAGGCCCTCACCAGGACAATGGCTCTCACCGCGACAGAGGCCCTCACCAGGACAGTGGCTCTCACCGAGACAGAGGCCCTAACCAGGACAGTGGTTTCACCGAGACAGAGGCCCTCCCCAAGACAGTGGCTCTCACCGAGACAGAGGCCCTCACCAGGACAGTGGCTCTCACCGAGACAGAGGCCCTAACCAGGACAGTGGTTTTCACCGAGACAGAGGCCCTCACCGAGACAGAGGCCCTCACCAGGACAGTGGCTCTCACCGAGACAGAGGCCCTCACCAAGACAGAGGCCCTCACCAAGACAGAGGCCCTCACCTGGTTGACGGCGTCCTCGGCGCGCCGCCGCACCTCGGCCACGCGCTCCTCGGTCTGGCGCACGGCCGCCGCCATGATATCGTTGGCGGCGCGCTTGATGTCGTTGTTTTCACACGGCTCCGCGCCTGACGAACACCCAATTCAAAACTATATTTATGTATGCGTTTTAAAGAATTTATATAGTAGATTACAGCATAAAACTTTCACGCATAGTATCGAATGAGATACATATATATTATAGACGAACTTTTACCTCTTTGTTGCAGAATCGCTAACGCCCTCTTGGTCTTCTCAACCATGCTGAGGATGCAGTTCAGCATTGTGTTGATGTTCTTCCATTCGTCGTCGTTCTTGAAAGCCCCGAGGTTGCCGGCGGCGTTGGAAGAAAGCGCTCTGCCGTCTGAGAAGCTGGCGTTCATGGAAGACACGTCCCGCACTGTGATGCCACCTAGTGTTAGGATTCTATTTAATAATGCAAATAAAAAACCTTTTTTTTTAAAAAAAAAAGCAGTTGTAAGATTTATCGTCATATAATTTGGAGGCTACATGCTGGTAGAATATTGAAGCAATCATTATTGACGTGTGTGTTGTTATCAAATATTTTTTCTAATTATTGAAAACAATTTTCATGTCGTTAGTAATACGCTTTATTAACAAACTATCGTCGATAGCTTGTACGAAATTAGAATAAACAATTTGCAAAACATGCTAAACAGAATTGAACGTAATTTAAAGTATGTATTTCTATATCCGTTGGCCCCGCCTAGACGGCGCCCGTTCTAAGTCTAAGAGGTCACTAACCGTCCCTCCTCTCAAAACTGTTCTCGCCCTGCGCCCCGTGGTACGCGGGGTGGTAGTGGCCGTACTCGAACAGGCTCGAGTTGGTGGGGAGGGGGTAGAGGAACGGCGAGGAGTGGAGGAACAGGCTGGAGGGCGGGGGGCGCTTCGGCGGCGGCGCGTAGTCTATGGGGTCCATGACGCTGTGCGGAGTGCCGTTCGTCTGAGGGACGCTGTTGTCGTAGAAGCTGTAAAAGACAATATATGTATACATACGTCTACAACGTAACTATTGAGTTCGACTCAAACTGTTAGATATATTTTTTCCTAGAAAATTTTGAAACCTTTTTTTTTTCTTGAACGAATTGAATTTAAAGTGAACTTCTTGTATACGGTGTCTGACGCAAATTTTTCTCCATTTGTATTCAAAGTATTATTATACTGAGTAATACGTGTACATTACATATACGATTTATACGTATTAACATGGCGGCTGTTATAAGTTCACATTAGAATATTAGTCCGGCTGTCCACGTCGGGCCAATAACGACTACGAAGTTCTCGTGACGCAAATATACGATTTAGCTGCGAGGCATTTGCGAAAACGGAGATTGTATGACCTTTTGGCGTTGCGGAAACAAAGACAATAATGTCAAATAACTCCTATGGCAATTTATGAATCTAAATGTACACGTCACGTCAGTGGAGGGTTTTATTCGATTAAATTCTCGAAAGTCAAGGGAAAACATGACGTTACTCCCGCGTAGCTCCTAATTGTAATAGGTACTTTAATATAATCCAATCTAAACTCCATACAAAAACGTTACTGAATATAAATACTCTTTTTTGATATAGATATTTTTTTCTAGAGTACGGAACACGTAATGGATAGACGCCGAATTAAATGAATGGAATATTAATTTACTACGAATAATTCTAATTCTTTCAGAGAAGACAGAAGAACGCAGCTAATTAAATAATAAATCAAGAAATAACGAAGGCGAGCGGTAAACAGCCAGCGCGCGTTTGGCATTCACGGAAATCGGCGATCGCCCTAATTTGTATGGGAACTTTAGAATTTGCAAACGGTTCGGCGGGCTATTTATTTCACAAGTTTGCCGTACAATATAAAGAACTCCCGCCCTTCGGCGAACGCGGCGCGTCGTAAATTCAATACACGGAACCGGGCGGCGAACCGGCGAACAATGAGCCGCGAGCCGCCCACCGCGCCCCGGCCGACGGCGACACACCGGAGCTGAACGTTTACCGAGCCGGAAGACCTTCTTCTTCACGTGACGACGTCGGCCAACTCTAGACCGAACCAGCGGGCCGATTTTGTGAGCCAAAAACGACTCAGTCCGTGTCGCTGTAACGTCAAAATTGCGTCAGCTGGGGGCGCGCGGTGGTGACCTTCCTCGCTCTGTCGCGGATCGGATCGTTTAAGTTTACAGAATCGGCCAGGACGACGGCGACGGCCGACACTCGGCGACGCTTTACGCTGCCCGAGAAATGATCGCGCGGCGAATCGGCCAGGACAACGTCTCGATACTCGAATACATCATTCTTCTGATATCTATTATAAGCTGGAAAGTTTGAGACAGGAAGGATGTTTGTTACTCTTTTACACAAAAACTACTAAACGGATTTGAATAATTTTGATTTACAATAATGTACCTTGAAAATAATTATAAAGATGTTAATTTTTGCTCCGGCGTCACTCGCTTGGACTTAGAACGAATTTCTTACTTATGCCGATTGCTTATAGATAAGAGCGATGTTGAGGGGCGGATTAAATTCGACAGCGGTCCGTGATCGGAATTGAGAGTGAGACCGAGAGCGGGATCATGGTTGAGAGCGTCATCGATCGATATAAAACATTACAGGATTAAATATGTCCACGCGGGCGGAGCCACGAGCGAAAGCTGGTACTTAATACATACATCGCAGCCTTGTCTACATAGTCTACATACTTGGTCCTGGCATTACCCAACCTAACAGGTGTTCAGTCTTTGGTGAAAACATCACACATCTTCTAGGTGATAGATTTCGCTTTAGTCTGCGTTAAAGTGAAATCTACCTTGAGAAATGGTGGTGCCAGGTTCCAAAAACGGACACCGCTGCATTGACAATGTCTTTAAGATCCCATCACGTGTATCAACTGAAAAACATTTACAGGTCGTTTGTCATTTTTGTAAATTCAAATGACTCCTTTATGGAGGTGACATATATGCTTACGCCTATTCCTCAGAGGGCCAAAGAGAAAGCACTGATCTCTAGGGCTCTTATACCACGTAAGTAGTCGGTCTTATTTTTGTGTTCTTTATTCATTTACCTTCAAAACATCCCTGACGACTTTTACACATCAACGTTTTTGTAGGCGTTATTATCGCGAACAGATTTAACATTCGGGATTTTCTTCAATTTTCAATGCCCAATTTCTCTGTACTACGTCTGACGGTCGTCGAGGAAAGTTACGGGACGAGACTCGAACCGATTCTATGCCTGGTTATATGCTATTACAAATTATTTTATTATTGTTACGGAATCAAAAGACGAACGCAGTAGTGACAAAAAAAAATATGTATAAATTAAAAGACTTAAAAACCCAACTACAGAAAAAAAAAACTAAAAAATTACAAACAAGCTATTTGTTTCGTTGAGAGTTAATGTTTACTGAATTGTGAAGCCATGGGTGGTGTTTAATTTCGGAAAGTGAATTAAGAAGAAGAATGGATAGAAGTCTGACGGTCAGATTTAACGAGACACCACAAGCTCCATGACGGATGGAACTTTAAAACGCCAGTAAGGAAATCTCATTCGTCCAAATGTGATAAACGGCTTATTAGACACACAAGAACAAGTGACCTGCATGTGTATGCTGCTAAAACCATGACCCCTCCGCAGTGGGTAAATAAAACATATTACATTTTTATTTCGTCATTAATTGATATTAATTAAAAAATCTAACCTGATTTGAGCAAATCCAACTCTTAGTTTTCAAACGCCACATTTGTTTATGAATATATATTGACAATATGTACCCTATGACCGTCTGACAATAGGGACGACTCATTTGTCAAAATCGATTCACTAGATTCACACGACAACGGAATACCCATGTGTCATGGTTATATATATTTATTAGGGCGATTAAAATTGTAAATATGATTGGGCGGGTGACCTTTACTTTTATACGGAAACGGAAAACCAGTGTCAACTCCAAATTCTCCCGTGACGCTGTTAACAATTCCAGCGTTCTACATTTTTAGTTATAATTTATTAATATATATAAGGTTAGTATAAAGCTTGTGCGTGACTATTGGCCCTGACTGAAAATCAGTGCTCTGGGTCTTCTCAACCTATCGCAAAAGCTGAGACAGTAGCCATATAATTGCTGTGGTGACCTTCTCAGTTCGATATCCTCATATCTTCAAAATATTAATATTAGGTTTCAAGTTAAGTAATCTTTCAAATGTTCGCATTTTGCCTCTAAGCAATCAATAAATATCTTTTTTTCTTTCTATTTGTTAATTTCAAGTTCTTACTCGACGCAAAATCTCAAATTAGTGTATCACAGTTCACTCAAAACTTAAAAACTATGCAGGTCTGCCTACGAACTTTGCACATGTATATTGTCGAAATAAATACCATAGGAAAAGGTAATAATTAGGAAGTAGAAGGCTTACCCCTTGTCGCGTCCAGAGATCACACACGCAGCACCGCACAATTTGGTTTTATATATTATCTTTACCGCACAAGCGTTTTACACGTCGTATACGATGCAAGTTACCTTTTTTGTCTCGTCGGTAGTTGCAGAAAAGCGACACCTATAGCCCCACCAACAAGAAAAGGAAATAGGCAAGGAAACGTACATACTATATAATTTATAATATGTAATATATTATATAATTTATAATACATATAAATGATATGTATATTAAACTGTAACTGTAACTGTAAGCAATATTAAAGACAAAAGTTCGTTGGTCAACTCGCCCGTGTCCAGGATCGTACGCGGTTCCAAGACGACGCTCGTAAGCTGTGGGCCACCAACGAACACCCGCACATCCTTTAGATATGCACATACATAAACAGCGTGTAAACACCATTGCTCTTCTTTGATTTGCCGTAGTCGAGTGCAAAAGAGCGTCAACAGCTTCAAAACGCGTTCGTTTTGTACGACGGACGGAAGAAAGCCACCGTCTATGGCATAGTTGGAAATGTATTTTCAATTGCCTAAATTGATCAGCGAGAAAGTAAATTGTCAAACGTAATACCTACACTGATAATACCTCAAAAGCAACAGTACGGCAATATACTCATATTTAGCGTCCGACACCGACACAAACCATTTGAACCGTTTCTACATTTCAATTGCTAATCGGTAACTTGGGGAACCATAGTCCGCCCCAGCCGACATTTAACCGACTTCAAAAAAGGAAGAGGTTTTATGTTCCTTTGCGTGTATTTCTTTTACGTACGTTCAGCGGTGCATTCGTCAATCGAGAACCGACTTAAAAAATTTCTTTTTTGTTTGAAAGCGTATACTCTCGAGATGGTGACGTACCCAAGAAGCAAAAATCAGTTTTATAATTATCCCAAAACCATGGTTTCATCTGGAGTGTAAAGGATTTGTGCGTGCTTATAAGTCCGGCAAAGAGCCCACCTTGTAAGTATATTTGCACTTATAAGATATTCATAACCCACCTTTGAAATTCTACTTATGCCAATAATATTCCTATAATACAAATACTCGCTCAGCAATGCTTTTATAAATTCATTTGTGTACAGTCGTGGATGGAACACGATCGATGTGTTAGCTTAGTCGATTATTTTTAATTTTTCTATTAATTACCAGAGTAATTAAGTTATAAATTATTATAATTTTTCATGTAGTATATTTGAAAGGAAACATAAATTTCTTGTGAAATCTTATCACCTTTTTTGGTTAAAATTTTAACGTACCTCTTGAAATTCGGATATTTACATATTAGTATTTATCAATTTGTTTGGCAAATATTCAAAGCGACTGTCATTTTCTAAGCTAGCATTTTGAAATGCCTTATGATGCCACAATAGGCGTACGTGGTTTCATAACGGCAAGTGTCAAAACCAAAGGTTACGCCGTGATTACCAAATTTAGGCTTCAGAAATGCACCAAAAAAGAAAGAAGAAAAAAAAAGAAGAAAACTGTACAATATTCATGAATTCGGTTTTGTTGTAGAAATATTTAACGGTGTGTTGATATTGACTAAATTAATAATCCCTGATTGTACTTAAATATTACATATATTCAAGACGAAGTATGGTTATGCTTACGGATATGGACGGATTTTTGACCAAAAATGATTCCTTGTCTTTAAGTAGCTCACTTTTATGTTAATGTACAACTAAATAAGATCTGTGATTTAATATTCAAGTAATTCAACCTTGTATTTAGCGCGGTAGCAAATACTGAAGCCATAATTTGAGCTTTATAAGGTTTATAAAGTATGCGTCTCGGGATAATTTTGCTTGTTGGGCAGTCACCGAGTCAGGATGCGATGATGACAATTTGTATAGTTTTGTATGTGAATACTTTGATAGTAGCTCTCCAAATAAGAATATATAGACCATGGAATGATTACCAGCGGACAATGAATTCCCGTTCAGAACTGCTTTTCCGATTGCTCCGTACAAAACTAAAGAAGCTAGCTAACTAAAGGAAACGTTTGGCCGTTTACATTAATTATGGTTTAATCTACATGCAAAGCAGCTAAATGAATTATCAAGTTATGATTACGTGACAATTAAAAAATGTGAAATAAAATAAATTTTATAAAAATAAAATAAAAACCGTCCTCTAGCTAAAGCAAGATATAAGAGAATAAATGAATGAAGAATATTTTTTTTCTAAGGAGCCAACTGTGTCTGATTTATAGTTAGCTGGAACCGACTTCAAAACAACTAATTATTGAAATAGGTTTTTGAAGACGGTTTTTATTTTATTTTATTATATAAAAAATATGTTTTTCTAAAAATAATTTGTATAGAGAGTTGAAATTCAGCACAATGGCTGAAATGGGATGCGTTAATAAAGCAGTAGATACAGTTTTTTGAACTAGATTATAATTTCAGATACATATTAAAAATTACTTATTTACTTGATGGAGTATACTGTTAAATGAAAATTTGTAGAATCATAAAGCCAAAAATATATATAATAACGTGATGTTATTTGAAATTGCAAATTCTTTGAATATAAGCAATGGGAAAGTTTTTATATGGAAAATGTAAAGACGTGAGACACAGAAATAGACTTTTTATAAGAAACGAACTGAAGTTTTTCAATGAGTTTCACCTCAAACAAATATAATCTTTTCAAACGATGTACTCCTTAGAATTGTGAAAATAATGACATAATATGTCTTTGATTACTTTGATGCCTAAAACGGAGTAATTACTAAACAGTAACTGCGTACGTCTGACTATAATTATCAGTAGTTAAATTTCCTTTTATTTATTTACACAGAAGAAAGTAACAATTAAATCCTCTATAATTAAATAAATCCAACCCTTACATAAATTTTAAAATTTAGTTAGTACTTATCAAACAATTATTTGATAAAATAGGGTATAAGGTACAAATTATTTGATTATTGCAGTACAAATATCCTTGGACATAATCAGCTAGACTTTTTATCGGACGTTTCTTTCTGTTATAGTGTTATTGTGATTTTATGCAATTAAATTTGAAAGGAGCTACCCTTATATCCCCACTCGTTCTTCTCGGGGAAAAACTGCCTTCTGGTCGAGCGGTAAATTATAACATAATGGTGTATTGAAAGTTCTACGGAATAAATATACTTTAGAATCACAATTTGAAGCTGAGTAAGAGTAAGTTGTTTGAATTGAAATGATTAGGATGAAAATTTTTACAAGAAACTTCTTCATTGAATCAAAATAAAAACCACTTAAGCAACTACCTAGAACAAAATAGGTTATAGGTAGATTTCATCCAAAATCACACAGATATTACGGTGATTGTTCTGAAGCAAAGAGATTTAAATAATATAATTAGAAAGGGGACATTTTTAATATTTCTATACAAAAACTTTGACCTGGTGACCTGGCATCGCCAGATAACTGTTGACTAGTGGCTAACACCTTATGGGTGTTACCCAAGATCGAGCGACTCGTTATACCTGTAGGTAACAAGTTGCACGTTACGATTTTGTTCGCATTATGCACTATATAAATAAATTCTTTAAAAAAATGTATTTATTTCAATATTAAAAAAACAAACTTACAGCTACTGAATTAAAGCTAATTTTTAGGTTTCCTAATATATGGCTAGCAAAGCTTTTAGTGTTTTTTTTTTGTTTATAGGAATGTCTTTAGCTAAAACGATTGCTACGTTTTTGTTACATCTCTAATTAAGTGTGAACTTGACGGCAGCGTGTCATAACATTTTTAAACCGATTTTGGATTTGCAAATATTCGACGCAACACGTCCCTCACACGCCCACTCCAGTTAAATCGAACGTCGGGAAATGAACGCGAACAGGGATGGGCGCTAAGAAATTCCCATTATGAATTGTAAGTCTAGATCCCGATATAAATGGATATATTTGGACGATCGCGGTTACGACTAACAGATCTCAAGCGAATGACATAAAATTATATATGCCATGAGGGTTTACAAGTTTCAACTATTTATTAATAGTCAATATATAGTTCAAACTTTTACAAGTCGGAAAATTGTAGATTCCATTGGCACATAATAATAATGGTAGAATCTCTATATATATATTTGGTAAAGAGTCATTCATAAACCATGCTTCGCTGTTGAGGAGTTGGTAGGGGTAGGTGTTCAATTAGTCCTAAAAACTTTATAAAGTATTTTTATACAGCAATATTGAAACTTTTAATATTTTATTCTGTGTAGAGTAAATTATTATGGTACGAAGAGGGACGGGTTAAGTTTAATATTGATACTACATAGAGGGAGAGGATAAGGTATTAAGTGCCAATAAAACGGTATGTAGCTTATATATGAATCAAAACTAGAATTAGGATAGGACTCAATAAGATAAATACGATAAGATGTTTATGATAATATTATTAGAATATAATACGGAACAACAGAAATTTAATCAATGTTCAGGAGAGAGACAACGGACAACTGTTAATCTTAATATAAAAAATTAATATCTGTTTATATATTTTTTTGTCATCAATACGTACTTAAATCATGCATTTCAATGAAGACAAATGTCTGGTGATACGTTGTACGCGTATTCATATCTCTAAATCAAAATTTTTTCTATAAATATGAAACATCTCGGTTTAAAAATCAAAAATTTATCCATAACTAGCTTATAACGCCATTAATCGAGTCTTTAATTTTTTTGTTCTATTATCATGAGTATGAGACATTTTAGTCTACAAATGTAGAATTTGTTAATAACTTTACTATGACATCACCAATCGAATTCCAAAATAAATATAAACAATATCATGAAAAAACAAATATATTTATTGTGTGAATATGATCTCAATTGGTCGAATCCATCAGACGCTAAGTGATCACTAACAAACGTACTAACGATCAAATAGCACGTAAATAATATAAACTTCTTAAAAAAAGTGACATGCAACTTGGACGCTTAAAGCTTCTGAAAGCTCCCTAACTGTCGTCCACAATTAAAACAAGTCTTTTTCAGTCCTATGCGCTTGAAAAGCACACAATACAACCCTAACACAGGCTATAATGGTCTAAAATGTCCCTCTGCCATACGTATATCTTATAGTTTACCATAGATATCGCAAACGATAAGAAATACCTAAGACGAATTTTTACAGTTTATCTGTTGTCATAGCAAAGGTTGTAGTAAGCAATAAATATTTCAAACAATTAATTAAAATTTATAGTCTATATCGAACCAAATTGTATTTTTGCATTATTGTAAAATAAACATTAAGAATATTATATAAAAATAAGCTTCAGTTCGATATGAATTACAAAAATTCCGTTAGATTGCGCTAGTGCACTATACAATGTAAATTCTAATCGAATCTAATGACGTAACATCTCTTTCATTGAGTTTTTTATTCAACAACGACATTGCAGGAAATAATACCTCAGCTGCGTGTTTATGCTACGTAATGTAACATAATGTGCTACGTAAAACAGGAATCAGTATTAGACTTCGTTTAGTTTGTACTGTAATTTACGAAGCATGAGTAAAATAATTATAATTAAACACAAGATTTTTTATTGAAAAAACCATAATTTTAGATAGAAAAAGCAATTATTTAATAATAATATACATCATTATATTGATCAGAAATTGTACGGGTTTCAAGAGCCGCGGCTACAGTTCCAGATCTTCAACAGCTCCAATTCCGATTCGCATCGCCCGTCCCTAGAGGTCGCGAGTGTTCAAGAGACGCGAGGCCTGGCACTGAAGGTTCCCGATTAGCGCCAAACTCCTGACGGCCCGCTAATTGCTATCCAAAAGCGAACTAAATCGATTTGTAGAATGGAGCCCCGAGGTAGCTACGTGTCTAAATCTGATCCCCTAATTAACATTCTTAGTATCTGCACTAATTAGGCTATTTATGGTCAATTTAGAATTATTAATCGTAAAGTTTTTTAGAAAAAGTAAATGTAGAACTAGATACAAAAAGTTACAAAACAGACGAAACATTACCAAAAGTATATAGTACCAGATAAAAGCATTTAATGTATATTAAATTAAAATTTAATATTCCTCAGAAGACAAATATTTGGTTATTTTGCATTATATTATAAATCAATACTTTTCTATATATAATACAGTAAAAGTAAATTTTTGATGTATATATATGAGGTATTTATACCCTTTTTATATAAAATGTTTAAGGGAGGACGTAAATCTGCGTTGGGACAAGCACAAGAATAGAGCGAGTTAGGCAATCCCGAAAGCGGGATTGTATACTAGGGCTGAGCTTTAATTTAAAAGGACTGGTAGAAAGGGAAATGAAGGTATTAACATCGAAAACAGTTTATTTTTGGGATCTACACAAATTGCTGCGATTAATAAATCCTATTTGAGTTTGTTTAAATTCTTCAAGCTTCTGTTATTAATTGAATTCAAAATCAAAGCAATTGAAATTGAATATCAATAATAACAAATTGAGTTCGGTGTATTGTGACAAGATAAACGTGAAATTGTGAAAACAATAACAGGCAGCGATTTAAATTTACAATTCTGATTTCTTTTTTCTCCTCTCAAAAGTTCAAAACAAGTGGTACAAAGTTAGCATTTCGACGAGGGCTCTTATAGGTCCGTGATAAATTGACTAGCCTACAACACAAAGCCTGTAAACGTTAGAGGGCGATTTTCGTCTGAAGGTTAATACAATCGTTAGACATTAACGCGTACGATTGGATTTAGGGGTCGTCCATGAACTACGTGCGCTAAACGCCGTTAAATGGCTGAAGGAGAGGCAACCACTGATGTCGTTACATCGATGTGTTGTTACAGAGAGTTGAGGATTGAACCATTGTGTAACACATCTATACATATATAATGAAAATAGGTTGTCTTTGTTCGCCAATCACGTAAAAACTACTAAACGTACAGACATGGGACTGGGACCATTCGATGCGGGATGATTTGTAGATGGTACTAGGCTACTAATTTTTCGAATTCCGTAAATCCTTCGCCATTTTATTTATAACAAAAATTACCCAGCGAAGCGGGCGGGTCAGCTAGTCATATTTATACATTTACGTATAATTTTACAAAAATTACGAGTAACTACGTACATAAATTAGATAGAAGATGGGAGGGCAGCTGTGGTCAAAGTGATTGTATACATGCTGTTATTTTAAAGGAGAATGAAAGGAATATGAAAAAAAGAACGATAGACAATCAGTGAACGAGCTTATGACTACACCGGTTTTGAATTTATACAATGTTAAGTGTAACATCAAATGAGAGATTTTGAAAAATTGTTGCTAACTACCCACACAAGCTCTATATGACGTACAAAGTAATTTCTCTGAGAAAAAATTGAGAACAGTTCTAATCTTTATAACGTAAACAAATCTCCCCCACTCCCGGCTACGCCCGCTGGCGCCGACACCCGCGTGTTTTTACATTTCCAAAGGAAATTATACAAAAAAAAATTAAAACCGCCTTCAAAAACCTATTTAAATAAGCAGACTTCAAAAACAACTAATCACTCGTTTGTAGAGTCGGTTGCAACTGAAGACAACACACAGAGTCTTATCTCTTTTGAAAATCTTTCTTCGACTCGATATTTAATGTTTTATATTCATGTTTATAGATTGTGTGCGTTTGCTTTGTTTCAGCTGAAACTGTTTAAACAGGTTTTCGAAGGCAGTATAATTTTTTTTTTGTATTATTTTGTTTCATTTCACATTTTTTAATTATCGAGTAATTATAATTTAATACATATTATTATTATTATTACGAATAATTAATAATACATATTATTATTATTACGAATAATTAAATTATCATTCATTTAGCTACTTTACGTGTGTATCAAGTCAAGGTTGATCATATTTGCCAGATAATCTCCTTTACTTTTTCTACGGAGCGATTGGAAAAGCAGTTCTGATCCCGTATTTGTTGTTCACTGGTAATCACTCCAGGGTCATTCTTACTTGGAGTGCAACTACTAAATTATTTTATATAACCTGTACATATTATTCTTATTCTTTACAATACAAAAGTTCTACAATTCATACAGATCACATTTTCATACACTTTCACATTAAATTACTTAGCACTGGGTCTACTGTTATCGCAAAGGATTCCGATGTGTTCCTGCTAAGAGTATCACCTTGGAATTATATAAATGAATGAAAATATTCGGATAGATTAATTAACAATTAATTTTAATTTAGTATATATGTACTAGGTTTAACTTATCACCTTTGAAGAGTAGTTCCTAGCAACAAAGGGCAGTATAATCGCCTAACTCCTTACCGTTGAGGAGTGTTGTAGCTTCCATCATCAGCTCAGCAGCATCAAATGATAACTACCATACGTAAAATTATGATAGCTATAAAAAAGAGCTCAAAGACACTATACGTGCCTATAATATTTGAGAGTTTCCCTCGATTTCTCTGAGATTTCATCATGATCCTGATTTGGTGATTATGGGACCACCTCGGAAGTATACCCTTTCAAACAAAAGAAAATTTTTCGAAATCGATCCACAATTGACGAAATTATCGTTGAACATTAATAAAAAAATATATACAGACGAATATAGAACCTCCTAATTTGTTTTGAAGTCGGTTAAAAAGGATTTATTTTGGGTTAGAATATTCGAGACTCGAACAAATCTTATTTATTTATATTAAATGTAACATGTTTAGTTTTGTTCTTTTGTGAATAAATTACGACTTATTTAAATTTTAAGTATGGTCGAGACGGTTATTCGAGTTTAGAGGTATCAATTTTAATTCCGCGAACATTGCGTTTAGATGCAAAGCGCGATCAACTACAAATACTTAAGTGGTTCCGTAGCATTGTATCTCAGTCTTTCTGAACATAGACCTTTTGCTTTACTGCATGTTTACCTTTCACTCCGTCTCAATCCTCGAACCTCCGAAAGAGTACGTAACAACATTTTATATGAAACAAACAGTACACTGAATTTCACGCTATCAGTGACAAATGTCAGGCTACACCAGACGCAGCGCCAAGCGTCGACCAATGAATTTTAACTGAAATCAAATTATGCCACACGCCGTGCCTGGGAGGGTGTTTTAGGCCGCCAGCTCCGGAGGTCATCATCAGATCAGAAGAGCCTCAAGTTTAAGCCCTTCGATCTAAAATATTAAAGGAGGGTGTGTCTCAGCGCTGAGACGAGTAAAACTTGACACAACAACACCTTAGACGCGGCATTACACGTCCAGCCTTCGAGCGAACGGTCGTCAGCAACTCTACGTCGTTATATTAATTAGTCGTAATTAGATTTATTTGAAGTGAATAAAATAAATATACAAAAATATGATTTTTTCTCAGGATAGTGAAACGAAGTCGTTGTTACGGTAATTTCTTCCCCCTACCTCTCTTCAGGACCATCACCATCTCAGATCTTATTCCAGATAGAGTGGTCCGTACTTCAAGCCCGTCGTGCTCGACCGTCGACAACCATCGAAAGCGATGCAGTGATAACGTCCGGGACCCTGCATCTTGACGTGCTTTATGAGGCACCCGAAAATTAATTCAATTTAATTTAAGTAGAAACTTACCGGTCAATTCGTTCGCTATCAGGGTTCGAACCCGAAACAACACGTCAACCTCTAGGCCGCCATCACTTTCGTCGCTCAAATCGAGTATGCATGTCAAAACATTGATATAGCAGTTGCATCGTCGAAGAATTTAGTAAATGTTAAACAATTTATAAAACCTAAGTCCAGATGAAGGTAGTGCTGTAGGTAGTGTGAGCTTCCCTCAATCTTTTTACAATCATTATTTCATTTTCATGCAATATCCCCTTACCCCTGCATTCCCCTCATTCCAAATGAGTCTTGCATTACACGACAATTGAACCTTTACCTATACCTACACCACAGAATTAGAAATTCTTGTGTTTTGTTTCTTTGAGCAAGTGACACGAGCCACGGATGAAGATAGGGGTATGGGGTAAGAAATGTATCTGATATCAAATAAAAAGTAACAAAAAATCACCCTCATATCACATCATCGACGAATACCAGACGCGACATCAGGCTACACGACAGATACATCGTTTTACTTATGTCGTATTGCTTATGACGAACACCAGGCGGAGGGCTAGTGCAACAAACCATATGCCGGACGTGCAGCGCTGCAGTTGCACCCCTAGACGTGAATGCACCCTTGCCCCGTACGCCGTATGATAGTTCTTGTAAAGCTACCTCGGCAATGTGGCAAGTAACACAACTCGCGACTCACGACACTAACACTTCTTTCAGTAGTAGATAAAATTGAAATCGCGCAAAACTTGTGAACGAAGCTAATATACGGTTTAAGCCTCGATGATAGCTCTAGGTGTATATCTAAATCCAGACATTTTTAGGTATGAATGAGGGGCTCGGGGCGGGGGTATGACAGAGGAATCGATGGGTGACCGCGGTCGTGTCCACGACAGCCAATTTGTTCTGTGGAACTACAGTCGACAGCGAGGACACGCTGTCCTCTGGACTAATAAGCGAATGGATCGCCGATAAAAATGGTTTACTTTTTATGCTGTTTTTTTTTTCTATTACACAACTTCAATACATTACAATTTTTTTCGCATCATCAGCACCTGGGAAATGTATTTTTGAAGTTACACTTCTTTTGGCGCGTTGCAAAAAAAATTATCGGGGCGACACGAAAACTACAGTATGAAGTTGCTCACATGCAGCTGAGCGAGCAACTTCAGACCACTAATAACTGATGTGCCAATTCAGTCACTGCCAGAAGATGCTGTTGCAGTGGACATAGTTTAGAAATAACGTTAACGTATTTCAATTTTTCACTTAATAATTGCTGTAAGTTCAAATAAAATAAATTGGTATTACATTTTGCAAAAGAGCAAATAATAATTTATTTAATTTTTCAAATATAATTAAACTTTATCAAGCGTATTAGCTTGATCAAAATTATTTTTTTGTTACGACAAAGTATAACTTCATTCGCACGTACCTAAGTACACATACAGTTTTTTTTAACTTCATTCACCATTTTAACGATATGTACATTATAAATTTAACAATTTCTTACTAAATCTTAATATGCTATACAATGATTTTTTGATAAGTACGTCCCACAGTCATGTTTAAGTTAGGTTATTCGTTAGATGGGTAGGAAGTCGTCGGAGGTGCTCAATCAGCTTGTTCTTTTTATATTCAAATTTCACGTTTTGAAAGTTTCACGCAGAAAATATATTTAATTTTTTATGAATTTCCATACCTAACTAGGAAATAAACGTGACCCCAATAAATTCATTCATACGACCGTCCATTTGTCCGTCATAGGTATTCATTTCAGAAATCGTTAGAGGTAATATGAAATACGGCAGAGAAGATCGGTTCTAAGCGTCTTCGTTTCGAACCTTGAGGTAACGCTGCCCGACGTTAGGCGACATCACTATTAAATTATTATATATAATTATTATTAATAATGATAATATACAATAATTGTTATGTACTAAAATGATATAATTAAATCAAATTATTCATCATCTCTGTGCCTCGTAGACCACACTGATCCGCCTGTCACAGATTCCCTTGAAATGTATGCCTCTGATTGGAGGCGATCTGAATAAGTTCTGGAGAACGTGCTCTTCAACAGGACTGAACATACTTCAAGGAATCTTAGCCACTGAGATGAATTCAAATGGGATACTCTTAAAATTAAAAAAAAATCATCTTTGGATAGTTATTTTTAGCGGTGTCGTTTACGGAAAATAAAATTGAAATAATGAAGTAAAATCATTGCCGATGATAAGTGTCTGTTTCCCTTTGAAATCACAACCACTGTGATGAAGTGTGGCAGGCACATAAATAAAAAAAATGTATAAATTTATTTAAAATAATAGTCTTCTCCGTGCCAGTCCTTTATTTTGACTTTTATTTTTATTTATTAAACTAGACAACTTTATGTGTGAAACGTTATTCTTCACTAAGATTGAAAGTCCATAATTATAAATTTGTGTTGCCAGTTCAATAGGTAGTAAACACCTATGTGAGAAGTTAATCTAATCTAGAATTAATCCAGAATTCAAATCTAATCCAGAACCTCTTCAGTCTGAATCAAGCTTCTGAACCGCGAGTTGTTTGTTAATCCAGTTCGGTTAGACCACGCCGCGAACGCAATCAACGTTCATACCAGTACACACCTCGCCCGAGGTGATTTTGTCGTACCCCATGAATATAACAATATATATGACAAATGGATTTTATAATTGATTTTTTACGTATTTAATACGAGTGATAGTAAAATCCATATTGTATTGTAAATATTTGCATCTGGATAGCGAAAAATAAGGATGATACAATATGAAATATTATTTAAAAATTTAGTTTATTATTTTCCAACATCTTCAAGCGAACTATGGTATAACAATATCGATAAATACAGATAAATATTAAAATAGATGTAAAAGGTTTTTATTAGAATACTAGCGGACCCGACAGACGTTGTCCTGTACACATGTCTTAAATACAAAAATTTCAAACTTTTTTCAATAAGCTGCATCAATCTGGACCGTTTTGATGAAAATTTTAATTAATAACTTTTACAGCATATGACCATCCGAAAGCCTGTGAGTATGTGTATCCTGTAAGCGAAATCAAATGTCGAGGCTGTAAAATTACATGATTTTGAAAATACTCACTTCAACTGTACCGAATTTGAACAATGTATAGTTTTTTTTTTATCTGCGCTTCAAAATTTTTCACAACAATGACATTTTCAAATATTATATCAAGCAACACGCGATTTTTTCAATACAATAAACAACAACACAATTTTACGGAGGAGGTAATGTATGTATTAAATAAAACAAATTTACAGGGAAAATTCCTGAATCTGATCTCAGCGCCACCTATCGCGTGTAACTATACCGAAACAAAATATTTTTGATTCAATAATTGTTTATCAAATCATTAAACAAAATAAAAAAAAAAACATCTAATTTTAAATCTAAACCATTCTCGAATCCATTTGAACACACAAAAAATTTCATCAAAATCGGTCCAACCGTTTAAGAGGTAAAGGTAATTACAAACACACGCACAGAAGATTTATATGTATAAAGATTTACTTTCGAGGTTAATGTTCTCGTGTAAAAGTGAATTATATTAAGTGACTTGTAAACGAATTTATTTACAAGCGACTGTTACTTTAAGTGCTTTTTTTTGTAGCACAGTCGAGGAGCAAACGAACAGGCGAGCCATCAGGAAGTAGTCACCGTCGCTCATAGACACTCGCAATCCTAGAGGAGTCATCAGTTCGTTGCCGGCCTTTCGGAAGGAAATAGGACATCTAATGGAGGGGTATCGGGTTGATCTCTCACTATTAGAAATCGAGGTAGAGGAAGTGGGCTACTGGAACTCTCACTCACCTAAAGAAACTAAATATTCAATTCAAATTGAATGTGAATTCAAAATATGTAAGATCACCATCCCAGTATCCAATGATTGTTGGTGCATTGCGGTCTCGTTCCAAAATAAATTTCATGTGTTTAATAAATCCACCTTTGGTTTAGACATCTCTCCGTGCATGGCACTTTAATGTTAATGTCATATAGAAATGATGCACAAACGATGAAAAGGCTTGCATCTTTCCCATGGGCGCCGGGAGAATTGCTGACAGAGTAAAGGAAATACTTATTGTATTTATAAAACTGGTTATTGGAACGAAATTTGTTATCGCACGTTACACTGAGGCGCTCGGCGGATGGGCCCTCCACAAAAAAAAAGTATAACCGCAACGAAAAATGTTGACCGCTGTTGTATTTATATTTAAAATACATCACTAGGACCAAACACTTCTCCTAATCTTGTATTTTAAACCAACCGCCGCCAACGTCCATACCACGCTGAGTACACCGGTTCTCGTCCGATCACCGAAGTTAAGCAGCGGCGGGCGCGGTCAGTACTTGGATGGGTGACCGCCTGGGAACACCGCGTGATGTTGGCTTTTTGCTGAACGCATTTATTTTTATTAAAATACATCACTAGAACCAAGCACTTCTCCTAATCCTGTCTTTTAGACCGACCGCCGCCAACGTCCATACCACGCTGAGTCCACCGGTTCTCGTCCGATCACCGAAGTTAAGCAGCTGCGGGCGCGGTCAGTACTTGGATGGGTGACCGCCTGGGAACACCGCGTGATGTTGGCTTTTTGCTGAACGCATTTATTTTTATTAAAATACATCACTAGGACCAAGCACTTCTCCTAATCCTGTCTTTTACACCGACCGCCGCCAACGTCCATACCACGCTGAGTACACCGGTTCTCGTCCGATCACCGAAGTTAAGCAGCGTCGGGCGCGGTCAGTACTTGGATGGGTGACCGCCTGGGAACACCGCGTGATGTTGGCTTTTTGCTGAACGCATTTATTTTTATTAAAATACATCACTAGAACCAAGCACTTCTCCTAATCCTGTCTTTTAGACCGACCGCCGCCAACGTCCATACCACGCTGAGTCCACCGGTTCTCGTCCGATCACCGAAGTTAAGCAGCTGCGGGCGCGGTCAGTACTTGGATGGGTGACCGCCTGGGAACACCGCGTGATGTTAGCTTTTTGCTGAACGCATTTATTTTATTAAAATACATCACTAGAACCAAGCACTTCTCCTAATCCTGTCTTTTAGACCGACCGCCGCCAACGTCCATACCGCTGAGTCCACCGGTTCTCGTCCGATCACCGAAGTTAAGCAGCGGCGGGCGCGGTCAGTACTTGGATGGGTGACCGCCTGGGAACACCGCGTGATGTTGGCTTTTGCTGAACACATTTATTTTATTAAAATACATCACTAGGAACAAGCACTTCTCCTAATCCTGTCTTTTAGACCGACCGCCGCCAACGTCCATACCACGCTGAGTCCACCGGTTCTCGTCCGATCACCGAAGTTAAGCAGCGGCGGGCGCGGTCAGTACTTGGATGGGTGACCGCCTGGGAACACCGCGTGATGTTGGCTTTTTGCTGAACGCATTTATTTTATTAAAATACATCACTAGAACCAAGCACTTCTCCTAATCCTGTCTTTTAGACCGACCGCCGCCAACGTCCATACCACGCTGAGTCCACCGGTTCTCGTCCGATCACCGAAGTTAAGCAGCGGCGGGCGCGGTCAGTACTTGGATGGGTGACCGCCTGGGAACACCGCGTGATGTTGGCTTTTGCTGAACGCATTTATTTTATTAAAATACATCACTAGAACCAAGCACTTCTCTAATCCTGTCTTTAGACCGACCGCCGCCAACGTCCATACCACGCTGAGTCCACCGGTTCTCGTCCGATCACCGAAGTTAAGCAGCGGCGGGCGCGGTCAGTACTTGGATGGGTGACCGCCTGGGAACACCGCGTGATGTTGGCTTTTTTTGGTATTGCAACCTTTTTACGGTAATTTATAATAAAATATTAATTATAATTTTTATTATAATATTTTACTACCATTCCATCATTATTTTTGTCGTATTTTTCGTTTCTTTACTTTCAGAAGTTTAATTTATTTCATTATGCTTGTATGTAATTCATAAATCCCTTTTTTTTACCTAAAATATCAAATGAAACTTTTGGATTATTTTGAGTTCTGGAGAGCATTTAATTTTAAACTTTTAATAAATAAAGACTTACGAAAACATTTGAAGGTGATATCTATTGTTGATTTCATAGATACATGATTGTGCAAATTGACATACATAAAAATATATTTAATAAATAAAACAGTTGGTGCTATTTAGTGCTTTTTTTACATATAGCGAAAGGAACTCCGTTCCAATCGGGTGTTCCAAAGACATATATATATATATATATATATATATATATATATTTAAGCGTCAATTCTATGTCTATTATTTATAATTAAAATTATAAATAATAGACATAGAATACCCGGTAAGATATGCTTAATAAGATCATATCACAAAAGTTTAAAACATTTCAATGCTTTGTTCAAAGAAAAGGTTTAAATTAAACAAAAACTGAATAGTCAGAGTTATATTGTTTAGAAATAGTGGAGGTAGAGTTCCGGGTTTTTCATAGGAAATTTCCTCATCTTCAAAGATCTTTTTTTTAAATTTCATAAATATCAATAGTTCACGAGATATTGGCGAAAAACGAATAACCTTTTTTTTCATCTTTAATTGTTTATAAGTTTTGCAATTTTTTTTTGTGCCACGAGGGCTGCTATTTATGTGTCCGGAATATCAAAAAGAAACAAACATCTATCATATAACATGGTTTGATTGCTTTTCAAAATATTCGCCACGATGATCGATGCAGTTTTGCATACGCTGAAACCAAATTTTATTGCATCTTTTCCATTGTGATTGAGGTATCTCCAAACCTCGTATTTTGAATGCATCTTTTAATTAATAATTTATTCTTCGCGCTTGGGAATAAATAGAAATCGTTGGGCGCCAAACCGGGCCTGTACGGCGAGTGACCCGTCAGTTCGATCGTTTGACCTTCCCAAAACCTAGTTGTTTCGGCCGGCGTGTGACAGCTAGCATTGTCATGATGAAGAATGATTCTGCGTTGTCGGTTGTTCTTATTATTTCTTCAAAGACTTCTGGCAAACAAATGGTCGTGTACCACTCCGAGTTAACCGTTTTACGATTCTCTAGTGGTACTGTAACCACATGTCCATTTATACAAAAAAACAGGCAACTATTTGCTTCAAAGTGCTTTTGGCACGAATCACTATTGTTGAATTCACCTCATCTTGTAACGCCCACACCATTAACTGTTGTTTAGTTTCGGGATCATACGCATAGATCCAAGATTCATCACGTGTGTGGATAACGTAAAAAGGTTTTGACCCACCATTATTTTATTTTTTTATAATTTTTTTTACAACAATCGACACGAGGCTGTTTTAAATCAATGCTCAAGTTGTGCGGAATCCAATGCGAACAAATTTTTTTAACAGCCAAAATTTCGTATAATATCTTATGTATACTCGCCATACTTATATGTTCAGGTACGCTTTTATGTCGTGATATGTAACATGACGATCTTGCATTATTAGTGGGAACTAATAATTGTTGTTGTTGTACCACAAAATACCGATGCTGTACGGGAGTACAGCATCGGTGTGGTACAACAATTGGACGACCTTCTTTGAATTTGTCCGTGACCATAGACCGCTCACGATTAAACTCTCTAAATCAGCGATACACAGTGATTTTCGACAGTGCTTTATCCCCAAAAGTCGAAGAGAGTTGACCAACGCACTGTTTTTGAGTTAGCCCACGCTGAAAATCGTAATAAAAACAGTTACATGAAACAAACTGTATTGTACAGCCAAGGAGTTTTATTTTTAAATGTGCTAATTACTTTTCAAATATTATTCTGTATGTGGCCAGTTCCGGGTACATAAATAGCAGCCCTCATAATAAACGCTTTCAATACATTTTTCTAGGTATTATTCCGGATCGAACGACTTATCGCACGTATTTTTAGGACCAGTATCTCTATTTTTCACTATTTTCAATTTGTTACCTTGGCTATTAGGAACACTAGTTAACGCAAGCTCGACCGACATTCAGCCAGTCTGTTAGACTAGTTGGTATTTTGAGAACGTAGAATCTATTTTCTGAAGCTGTTGAGTGTTGAAGTAGAGGAAATAATTTTACAACAACGAAAGGTACCGAGCCCTTTATTTTAAAATCCTAAAAACGATCCTTTTAGAACTGTTCCCAACGCCTCAATGCGTTTGCGGTGAATTACTATATACTACTATTAAAATTTAAATGCGGGTTATGATCAAAATAACGTCAATTTTGACAAAATGAAAAATATTACGGTCGACAGAATCATCGGCTAAGCGAATTCTCGGGCTATTACGGGCCCTGGATGCGGCGCGGTGCGATGCGACGCGGTGCGTGCGCGCTGCCAAATGGGGCTATAATAATATTTTAGGGCCTAAACAGGGCGCTAGCGGTTCTTACACACCGACGCCATGGGTTTCGATCGACCTCATTAAATAAACGCATTTCAATTAATATCTGTGTCTGTTTATTTTTTATTGCTTTTGACCGCGGCTCCGTTAGCACGAATGGAGAATTCGTAAATGAATCTTTACTAAAACCTCTATGTTAAGTCTGATCTTGGTCCCGTTATCAACTCCGATCTTGACCCTATTCACAATCAAAATCCCCTCTCGTTCTCTCTGGCGACCTACTTCTAGCTCTTGCTCTAACTTCTCCTTCTTATTTCACGTCTCCCACCTATCTACCCCCCTCTCTCTTTCGCACTTTCATTATATGTTGCTGAATTTGACCCTTCCTTACTTGCAACCAATCTGGTCTTCAATAGGATTTTCAGTCAGACACATCCGCTCTATAAATTTCTTTCTCACTTTATTCTCCCTCAAGATTGAAAGAAACTAAACTGACAGATTCTAGATTTCTATTTCTTATAATTAAAGAATCTAATTGTAAATAGAAAAGATCCTAGACGGCTGGCATAACTTTTCCTGCTGTAGTCCCGAAATATTTTAAATGTAAAAGATTTCAGATATCTACATTTACGTACGATACTCGAAATTGGGATGATAAAAGAAATTGGAAGTGAAATTAATCCAGTGTTTCCTGTACAATACTTGTAAACAGTTTTTGAAAGATAGAAGCAGAAGTTACCTTATCACTTTAAGTGAGTACTCTTTGTGAATATATAGTTTCATATGTTGATATCTGGAAAAATGTTCTAAAGTTGTCTCATCAACAAATCTATCAATTTTAATGAATTTAACAATGATCGATGTCATTTTCTAATGAGAACAACTATATTCCGAATTTATCGCTAGAGCAGTTTACAAAATATTGTAAATGAACACTTTTTTAAAGTTTTAACTCCAACAATATTTCTTGTACAAATAAATCGATTTTAATAGTCTGTAACAATCGATGTAACTGTATGAAGAAAAGAGCTGATTCGATTTTGGTATCAATCAATAGTCATCTAAAAGAAACATTTTTCTGAAAATTTTCTTTTTGAGATTCCTCATAATCTACCGGGCGAAACTAGTTTGAAATTTCAGGAAGTTTAAGTTCAGTAGATTCCTTTTAAAGGTCACAAATTGCGTTTTGATCGGTTAATCCGTTCAAAAGTTATGAGAGGTTTACATACACAATTACACACATGAACACACATACACACACACACAGGCACACTGAGAGACATCACTCGGGAAATGGTCGAGATAGATTCCTAGGACTATAAGACGTCTAGATCTGGTGAAAATTCGATTTTCGGAAATCCGGGTGAAAACAGTAACTTTCCAATTTTATGAAAGTTTATCGATTTTCACGGAGAGGAAAGTTAAAAATAGTTAAAAATAGTTCAAAATACATCAAAAACCATAAAATGACAAGATTGATCGTTATGTCGCATCGGGCGGGTGTGCAACGGGCCTAACGGGTACTCGGAGGGGGGAGGCCGGGGTGAGAACAAAGCGCACCGCCTGTTTGATTTGCCGCCATATCCTTTTATTCGGCGATCGACAAGGATTTATGCGCCGGCCGCCGTCCGCGCGCGCACCGCAAACGCCTCCACCAGCGACGGGTGCGCCCGGTGTCGGCGCAGAGAGGCTTTTATTTTATTACTCTAAATGCTGTCTGTTTATTTATCCGATTAAAGTTATGATTTTAACAAGCTATTTTTGTATGTATGTTCATCTTTTCCTATGCGACTCCCAAGCTATTTATCACAGTTGGAGAAATAAGGTGTCGTTAGAGTCCGCGAATGTTATGGAGTTTGGTATCGAATAAGAGCTTTAAATTCAGATATTTTGAAAATACATTATTGATATATTTTTATTCTAAATTTATACATACATATAATGAAAACTTTCAATTTCATTTAGCTTCCTCGAGCTTTGAACACATTTACGATTCCATAAAATCCGACTATGCAATAAATAAAAATAAATGTATAAACAGCAGTGTTTCGTTGAGAGGTAGGCAGAGCTATTGAGCTGCGAAACTATACGTGGTGCTCAGTGTTGGAATATAAATTAATGGATCATATCCAAATGAAATTTGACGTCTCAAACTGACCACTTTCGGTTACATAGTTCAGAAATCATTATTTCTCAACGATACACTTAACTTGTTTAAATTTTCATTGTTAACAATAAACAATCGGAACCCAACTACGGAATACCGTAGTCGGGTTTTCATTTTTTAATCTTATTTTTTATTTATATTTGAATATTTATTTAATTATCTACTCGACAATATCACTCGTTCGGAATGAAGAAAAATATCACGAATACAAATAAAAACAACACTATTGCTATTGTAAGTTAACTCTGCAAAACAGCGATGGACTCGCAAACTGTCACGTTGAATCCGAATAAACACGAAATACGAGTGCTCACAAAACATACCACATCTGGCCACCCCGTATTAGGGGAAATACCGCGAAGGTTTCTACATTCATTCAAATATTAAGGTATATATACGTACGGGTCGCTCGCCCTCCGTTTGACGCCGGGCTCGGCGCCCGCGGCGGCCTGCGCCGAGAAGATGTCCGAAGAATCGCCCCCCGGCTCCAGGATGAGGTGCTCGTGCGCCCGGATGTACTGCAGAGGGGTCTGGTGACAGACGGAATCCAAATCACATATGGCCATTGAAAGGGTTTTATTAGTAACTAGCTTTCGACCACGGCACAACCGGCGCAGACGCAGCGATTGTGCGTGTGAGTTCTATTACTTATCCTTTGTTTCCTTAAGTTATTTTTTTTTGCAAAAAATCTTTAAAGTGAAGACATAATAATTTTATTATATACATAGATTTATCAAATCAGGTCCGTCCATTTAAGTACTTTGATATCTGTATGGATTTGAGCACAGGCACAAATGAAAAAACAATGAAATACACAAATATCTGTACGTAACTGTTTAACTATTCACGTAGTTACCATTTACTTTCTCATGCTCTGAAATGAGTTTGAATCCGATAATCGACGGTTCAGCTCATATGCGTACAATACAGGTATTTGAATTCGAATTACCTTTATAAGCCGAACCTACTTATCGCGGCGTATGTGACACATTTGACATAAAAATAAACGTTAAAATTGTGCTGAATATGGATACCATTTTAGCAGCTCGCGCTCTGGCCGTCAAGTCCCTCTGCGCGTGAGGTAGCAGCGCGCGCAGGAATCCGGGCACGCTGGCGCGGAGCGGGTAGTTGGTGCACTCCTGGACGCAGGACTGGAACTCCTCGATGGACGATGAGCCGCTCTGAGGTGATCGGAAACATCTAGATTTGTAACGGCGGCCGCGGCTGAACAATAGTCCCGAGTTCGTTCGTCTAGACTCTCTAACATCGGTATGCGCTCACATTCAAACGTACCACGAAACTTATATAAAAAATTAGATTTTATCAAATCCGTCCATCGGCATTGTAATAGCTCGCTGTACGAATTATAATACGGTAATGTAGGCGGTGAGTTGTTAATTAAAAATGACTTGTTATTAATAATAGACGAATTGTCTATGAATTTTCATCAATTAATTTAATTCATGATTGTCTTCTCGTATATAAATCACGCACTAGACATTCAATGAATTCCATCACGTTTCGTATCGACCTCGGTTTGTTCCGGTTCCAGAACTTGCTACTGATGGCGGTCCCGATATCGTCCCCGCTTTGCGTTTCGCTCTCGGTCCTATGTCATAGTAGGCTACGTCAAATATATCAAAGGAATACGACTGCCTCAAACGTCAATTTATCATTTATCAATTAGAGATTATGAATATTTAATTTCAATACCCTGTGAATATATATAGGAAATACGTATTTAACTGTATATGCTCTATAATATAAATATTATAGGAGATTGGTTGATTTAAATTTGGCAATACTTTCCAATATATTGAAAATAATATATAAAATAACAATCGTTTTTATGATGAAACAACACAGACAATGGATCTAGTACACGCAACAACAAAAACGACATTCGATTAAAAAATGTCGATTTACGATTAAAATTAGGGTTCAAATTAAATCCCACTGAAACTATTTAGGACAACGAGCATCTTAAAAGTCACGTTAACCTTAAACCGTTGCACAAACCAAATGTTGATAATTATAATTGTATTATATACAGTATTAATGCTTGTTGTTTGCGAGTGTACAGAGAAAAGGTTTGTACTCACCACGAGGCTGTATATGTGGTGCCTCACCCTCTCGCCCGCGTCGCCGCCCACGTCGGCCGCGAACTGCTGCAGCGCCGACAGGAAGCGCTTCAGCCGCTGCAGCGCTCCCCGAGCCTCGTTGAGGGGAGGCGATGATGATTCTACATCACAGATTTACGGGTACAGCCAGCAAATTAGTATTATTAATTTCCTTATTATCTTTTTTGTTAATACTGAATATGTATACTTAATTAATGTTTGCATCGTTTTGTGTACGTAGGTTTATTATTAATGTATCACAAAGTAACATAACTCATTTTTATTTCGGTTTTCAATAAATAATGGCGTCCAATAACATCTCAATAGTCAATTTGTAGGTAAAACTGCCTTCGTACTATATTAGAATATTGCTATAAATGCGCATACAGAGCGCAAAGTTGAAGTAGATTCAATTTAATCAAACAATATTAAAAATACCATTTGTTCCATTGTTTTGGGGGCTGGGCGGCGCAGGCGCAGCAAGCGTGGGCGAGCTGCGTGACTCATCCTGTTCCGGCGAACGACGTTCTTTACTGCTAGATGGCGCTAAAAGAGAATAATTGATTAATATTCCTCGTTCAAATGCAGTACAGTAGCTAAAAGATGTGACAAAAGACATCATTGCGAACGATTATTCGTGAATGTGATACGTGTTTATCTGGTTTTGCCTGTCTTCCTTAGGGAACTTGGCTTCGCCGAAAGTGTCATATAAATAACTGGCCTCGGGGTTTCATTGCCAGACAAAGTACGACACCAAAAGAGGAATTTGGATGATTGCTATAGCTGTATTGCGACCATTTATGTATACACACCGCAACACAGGGCAGCACCAACGCAAGAAACTCTGACGCTCTGAATTGCCAGCGAACGATGCAATGCGCAGGTAGAACGGTCCCCGACCCTCCCTTCCTCTCCCCCGTGTTCCTATCTTACGCCATCGCGACGCTTTTGTGACTAACTTCACAGCGGCAGAGTTTCGTGCGTTGTACTGTACTGAGGCGAACTCTCGGCGTGGCGCGTTCCTGTTCTTATAGACGATGATTCTGGACGATGCCCAATTCGACCGAACGCCTACGGAAACCAGAGCTCGCTATCAAGAAAAAATATCGACCCGTAATAGTACAACAATTCATTTGACGATTTAAGGCCCGCTCGACTGCCCGACTGTGATTTATTTCTGTAAATTTCATATCTGACGCTTTGCTGAATTTCAGTATACATCATAATACCCCTAGCAACAGAAAAAATCCAGTAATCGGGCATACGTATACGGAAGTTTAATCTCTTCATTGGCGTGTTGAACGAAAACTTAGGAGTAGACATTGTGGCATCTTCTAGAATTTTATGGCTATCGTCAACTTGGCTCAGGTGTGAGACATCCGCTGCCGGACGTAGGCCACCCCCCAACTGGGTTTCCACGGCGCACGATCCTGGCCCACCCCTGACCAACGGTGGTTGCGACGACAACTTTTCTTCTCCAACGCTCATCGATTCTAAGAGTCACTAGAACACCATCATCATATAAAACGATACGCCTACTCTGTCCTTTTTCTATGGTTCCATACCCAAAATGTTTTGGGGATATACCTAGTATTTTATAGTGTAAAGCAGTTACGAAAAATAAAATGAGAAGTAGCTTTCCAAACGCAAAATCGAGAGATATTTTTTTTTCTCGCCCACTACGTGGTATACTATGCCAATGTATTTAAATGCAATTTTCAATGCATTAAATATTATTAAACGACTTTTTTTCTTTTTTTTTTTCTTTATGATATATATATTTTACTATTTATTAGCATTCAAAGTCGTTAAGTTTACGTCGCCCAGGGGGACAATTTTCGCATGTTTAGAAGGGTCTAACTCCTTTTTCAAATCCATAAAAAAGACAATTGTATAATTTTATAATCAAATTCAAGGAAAATAATTTTCTACGAAATCAGTTCATAACTATTTTAGACATTCACTATTTCAAGTCGTCAATTATAGGAATCGAATCAACTGCTCATTTTCATTCGCATCTAGATTTAAATACAGTGCTACCTACCGTTCAGACATATCTTTATGACCGTGCTATTTTAAATTAATTCATTTAAATTTATAAGGATACGTTTTGGATTAAAATTTAACGCAATCACAAATTTCACTTCGATTCGTTCCTTGCTACGGAACACTAAATGCGGGTACGCACGTTCCGCCTTGACCGGTTTTATACGAGGATCGCAATGGATATCTATGTTGTAATGCAAACAAATCAGAAAAATAATCCGATAGATATCGCCTGTCAGATGTATATTGTGCGGTTAGGCGGGACCAATGAGAGCGTGGCTCGATTTATCACCCAAATGGCAAGATTTTGCACACAGACCTGAACGCCTTGAATTTGAAACAAATTGCGGTCCCTCGAACAACGAAACGTGAAACATTACCTACGAGAAATCGACCAAGTGCGTGTTGGCCGCGCGCAGCCTACAATTCCGTAGCTGTCCGTCACGATATGCGGACTTAGAAAAGGCCCTTATGTTTTCAACTATGAACCCATTGATTTAGTTCAGGATTTAACGGCTCTTAACGTTCAAAAACTGGTCCATTTAGGATGCATGTTAAGGAGGTTACGATTTTATATTTTCATAATTTTTCATGATTCATAAATTTATGTTTACTATTTGTTTTGAAAACAACTATATATATTTATTATTTACTATGTGTTTTACACACGGCTATATATAGGTAATTCTCAAAGGAATTTGTACTAAATTTTGCTTTTTACTTCTTTAAGTACATTTTAAAAATTGGTTTATTACTCGTTAACTTGTAAAAGCTACATAGCTGTGACAGTTTTCCTTTAACTTCGTTATATAGCACTGCTGTGAATTTTCTTGCTTATCCAAGAATAAGCATTTACTCCGAATTGCACATGGCTCTATGAAAAATTAGCACTTTAAAGCTTAACGTTTCGCAAACAGATCCCTAACTCGAAAAATGGTTTACACAGACCTCAATGCTTTTAAATAAGCTTTATAGCGATTCCCCACACATTGGGATAAACGAGAAAAAAAAAACCATAGGTACAGGAGAGGTATCCTAAAAATATATTTTTTAATTTTATTCTATTTTGTCAGCGCGATTAATATGCATACCCACACAAAATTACAGCTTTCTACTACAAAGACTCTTTAAGCCGCGAGACAGACAGATAGACACGGACGGACCGGCATTTCTGAAACTAGAACGGTTTGTTGTTGACTATGGAACCCTAAAAATGGTCACACATTCGAAAGGTAAAAACATTGAGTTTTAATCATTGTTATAGTGTCTCTAACAATATTATTACACTATTACTAATATAAACTTACGCCTATATCCCAGAAGGGTAGGCAGGGACTAGAGATTTCCACATGCTATGATATTTGCATATCACTCTTGCTTCCTTGACATCCGTCAACCGTTTCATGCGAGCTCGTGGTTTTCGCATGTTTAAAACTTAGCCCTTTTTTTTAATATAACACCGATTTGGTCGGCATACGATTTTCTAGGGCGACCCTTTAGTCACGCACATTCGCTATAACAAATATGCCCTATATATGATAATAAAAAATGACCTAATTGTTTAGTCTTAAAAAAGTATCAGTGGTCATACAGAACTTGGTGTCTGCGAAGCTGTAGTTATCAATTATTTCAGGGCTGAAACATAACTTATCAGATACTATTAGATAAAAAAGAGCTATTTTTAAAAGCGACTCTGGCGGTACAGGTAAATAATTGAGTTTCTTTGTTTTATCAGAGATGTTCATATTGAGGGTCGAGTGTCACGCTTTGCATAATTAACAAAAAAAGAATAAATTCGATACATGTAAAGGTACAGTATTGATTGAAAAGTTAAAAATAAGTATGTCATACAATAATTTACTTCGATTTTTTCCGTTTAATTCAATTAAAAAAATATTTTAATTATTTTTTGTAATTACTAAACAAGGAATTGATTTTCAATTACAAAAAAAAAATACATTGCCGTGTGACAACGCCAAGAAGTGTGTCGTGCGTGTTAGCGGTTTTTTTAAATTATTTTTAATTAAAAAAAAATGTGGTGTCGTGGGACACCAGGTAGGTACGAAGTTCCTTCGGCTAATGTAGAATCGACACAATTTGCAAAAAAAAATCATGCTCAATTTTATATAGGTTTTCTTGATTTTCTTTTAAATTTTGCTGGATTTTATTTAAGTACAGGAAAGTATTTAGGAAATTCAGTATTTTAGGAAATAAAATAAATTACGTAAAAAAATCGTAATTCAAATTATCAACTAAAATAACAAATATGTCTCTTTATTTTTGTTTGACAACACAAAATTACATAGAAATAGAATAATTTCCCACTATCACTGTCAATTGCAAGTCACTTGTTAGTTCACTTGCCATTGTTACTATATTTATTATTGTTTTGACGATTTGAAATTATAAGAAAATAAACGTGACTACTCACGAGTAAAATGTATCTATAATGTGAATATTAGCCACGTGCTTGTCCATGAATTCATGAGTATATACTATGCATTGGCGGGGTGGAGTGGTAATAGAGAGAGAAGGAGAGAACGAAAGAAAGAGGGGAAGAAAGGTATAATACACTACTCGCTTGTGTATACGACTGTCGCGCCTGCGCACGTCTCATTTAACGGTTTTATTCCACGGAATTTTTCTACGGTTTTACTATCACATTTTTTCAGTTCGGTCGCGCAGCAAATCCCTATCTCCCAAGCCCGCCGTAAGGAACTTCGTTCCAAGGATACAACTTTTGGTTGTGCTTGGCATCGACTTCAAAATCATTAAACAATTATTAAATATACAATAAGCAATTTTGTTAAAAGCAATAAACATTGTAACATATAAGACTTGAATTGTTCAAATTTTATACAATTATTGTTGTATGAAAATCTACTTTCAGTTTTTTTTTTTTAATTAATTTTAATTAAACAATTTTGATTATCATATAAAGAATATACTGCCAATTTGCAAAAATAAAAACTGATGATTTATATTTATTATCTTCTTTACAACGGGTTTTCGGACAACCGTTAAAAGGAGGAAAGGGGAACGCTAATTTTCTTTTAAAATTGACTTTTTGCTAAATGTCCTTTTAAAAGAGATGACGCAAGAGGCCCTAAGTCATACAAATATTTCTATACTTACTTTTACACAACTTTTTATACCGACGATACTTACAATTTCAACATGACTATGTGGTTGTCTAAATGACAAGTGTTATAACGAACACATCTTTGTTAACTTCACGACCGATTATCTAATGTTTTATTAACAGTGATTTTATAACCCGAATGTAACACAAAGTACATGTTAGGTCACTTATAAGTTATTTATACAAGTATTGGATGAAGTTAATCTATCTTGGTGGAAGAAACTGTAAATCATACATACCGACAGATAAAATGTAAAATATTCTTTTGACTTATTGAGTCTTAAAAAATATTCCTTGGAAGCAACTTAGACATTTCATTTAATATTTTTTAACAAAATCTAGAATTTTTAACGACTATTCAAAGCGAGAGATCGTGATGTATATTTATTTCATATTATATATATTTATTCGTATTTCTTGAGCTAATTTAACAAATCAAAATCACAAAAAAGGAGGTTTTAAATTATACTTTTTATTCTAAACATGGTTTTTACGCGATATTTGTACAAAGCCTAATGCACGCGCGCTTGTCAAGAATCACAAAACGTGGGAAACTGCAGGTGGGACCACAGACTTTAGAAAAGGATATTGTTCATGATATCTCATATTATTATTGCCATAGGAAACTAGTGCATTATGTACTGCCTATTTGATGTATTATATGACTCTGAATTATTCTATCTGTCTGTCGTATTATAGACGTGGAAATTGTAAAAGTTAAAATGAGCTGTTATCAAATAAAAAAACGTGTAGAATCTTCTCAACGTAATATTAAGAAAAGAAACAAATCACTACTGTTTCTTATTAGAGCAAATTTGTAATGATTTTTTTTCATATGAGAGATCTTTACTTTCATCGTAGGCAGTTAAAGTTCAAACGATTATGCAAGTAAAGTCTGTAATCAGTATTGGTGTCGCACCGCCGTGAAGGGTTTTATACATTCCTGACACTTACGAAAAGTGCCATGAAAATCTATTACATTGCATTACAGTTTTATGTTGCTTTGAAAAAGTTATAAGAAAAAATGATGAAGGAAATATCATAAACTGTATTTTTTCATTTCTGGATTTATTACGTAAATAGTCTTAAACGAACATCATATTAGGGAGCAAAGGCCAAAGAATTTGATATAAAAATTTGTACGAAAAAAGAAATCTTTTTTTTAGGTTCAATATAAATAGTTCTCTTATCAACGTACTAAGACGCATCTTAATTCTGCCCTATTAGTCATAATTCTGCAATCGCTACTTGTGTACCTGCGTCGCTACCAAAATACTCAATTTTCATCTACTTATAAACAAGTCCTTTTTTATGAAAATATACAATAATAAATAACAATGAATGGACTAACAATTAAAAAAATAAAAGAAATGCACATACCTCATTTCGACTCGGATTTTAAAAATGCTACTTCTAAGCTATTAGGCTATCTATGTGTCCGAGTTGTGAGCGCTTCGCGTTAACGTAACACGCGGCTCCAAGCAATACGTCGACATTTACATGAACCAATTTTTTACTATTCATATTCATCTGTGTCAGAATATTTATTCTATTATAGTGAATCAAATATAAAATACTAAGGTAAAATAATACAACAGCCTGTTGATGTGATCCCATTAAAGGAAACAATTATTACAATTCGTAGTCATAACAATCACTGACGGTACAGTAGACAATGCCTTTTATACTTTTCATATTACTATATAGAAATTGCGAACGTCTATGGCCAGATATTGCATCGTAATTTAAAAAAAAATAAAACGTAAAAAGCGGGAGACGAGAAATCGAATTTTCTATAGGAAACTAAAGGTAGAAACCTAGCTTAGAACGCATAAATACGGACCTAAAAAAGTAAGTCAGATTACTATCGAGACGCGAGCCATAAACACAAATTGACAGCTACGTAAGTCTACCGACTGTCATTATCACGACTGTCGACTCGACAAATATCCCGCTTTTTTTTGCCATGAACTCAATTTCTTCTATCATATTTAATTTCAATAAAGGCAAAAGCTTTGCATGACCGACTTCTGCCGCTCAAATATACATAGCCGCTATTTCAGTGCTTCGGCCGTTGTTTAGGGATGTTCCTATGAACTTTAGCACTGTATTACTACTACTAGACAATATAGTATACTTACTACTATTTCTTTTTGCTTAGCACTCCGAGCAGACCACATTGTTGTTAACTGTTCGTTACATATCGAATCTTATTCATCGATGTTTTTATTGGGCTCGAACTACTCACGCTTAAGTAGTATATGTGAATAGTTACAACAGTACACTTACTATAGTAAGTAGTCAGGTCTTTAGATATAACTTGTAAGATTGCAGCGATATTCCGTCAATATTATTGTACTATTCGTCGCATAAAAATGTGAAATTGTACTCTTTGGGGTGAACGAACAATAAGCACAATGTAAAATATCAATCTTCAGAAATTCAAACATATAGATATGCATTATATGCGTGTGTATTATATATATATGTGTGTGTGTGTGTGAGTGTGTGTTTAGAAAGGCCGGCAAAGGTCGCCCTTGAATATCCTATGAGGACCATAGTGGGAGGACCAATGTAGTCTCTGTCTATCCTTCTAAGAAATAGCTGTGAGTTTATAAATGAAAAGAATACATATAAACTTATTTATTTATTTATAACGATCAATATTTACTAATTACTTATCGCACTGAATGACCAACTAAATTAGATACTATACTACAATTTTGGGGCTACACCCACCGGTGTTGAGCCGTTATTATACAATGGAGAATTATGTTGTATTGTACATTATTGTAGAATGACATATACAATGTCATTTGCGCATCATTTTGAATAATTTCAGACCGTACAAAATCATAGTGTGTTACAACACGTGCTGAAAATACACTCTGATTTGTTTTTTCCTACACTCTGATTTTTCTCTTACACTCTGATTTTCTCCTAATGTGTCAAAAGAAATGTAACTCCACAAGAATACAGAATTTGAAAATTCATTCTACAACAAAATGACTACGAGACCACCTCAACAGTTATAAAATTTCAAATAAAAAAATAATTTTCCATATCGGTCCACGATTGACGAACTTATCGCTGAACATACATAAAAAAATACATACAGACGGACATAGAACCTCTTCCTTTTTTACTGAAGCCGGTTGAATACTTCTGAAACCACATTATTCATCACGACAAGCGCCTTCTAGCTCAACAGTGAAATACAGCGAAGCGCGACTCGCGAAAGCGATCATACGATGGGGACGTCTACCGACGAATTCTGTGAGTCTATTGAAAATTAAGTGCCGAGGCGGGTCACTCGAACGCCCGTGAGTGTGCTCGCGCGGCGCCGCGGCCTGCGCGCGACGGCCGCGGACCCTGCGGGCGACGGCCGCCGGCGCGGACTAGTGGAGAGCCCCTTGTCGATAAGACAGGCATTACCTCCGTGTCGATAAGACAGGCATTACTTCCATGTGAATAAAACAGACATCACCTCCATGTCGATAAGACTGACGTTACTTCCATGTCGATAAGACAGACATTACCTTAATGTGAATAAAACGGACATCACCTCCATGTCGATAAGACAAGTGTTACTTCAACGTCGATAAGACAGTCATTACCTCGGTGTCGATAAGACAGGCATTACTTCCATGTGAATAAAACAGACATCACCTTCATGTCGATAAGACTGACGTTACTTCCATGTCGATAAGACAGGCATTACCTTAATGTGAATAAAACAGACATCACCTTCATGTCGATAAGACTGACGTTACTTCCATGTCGATAAGACAGGCATTACCTTAATGTGAATAAAACGGACATCACCTCCATGTCGATAAGACAAGTGTTACCTCAACGTCGATAAGACAGGCATTACCTTAATGTGAATAAAACAGACATCACCTTCATGTCGATAAGACTGACATCACCTCCAAACTCGATAAGACTGACGTTACCTCCATGTCGATAAGACAGGCATTACCTTAATGTGAATAAAACGGACATCACCTACATGTCGATAAGACAAGTGTTACCTCAACGTCGATAAGACAGTCATTACCTTCATGTGAATAAAACAGACATCACCTTCATGTCGATAAGACTGACATCACCTCCAAACTCGATAAGACTGACGTTACCTCCATGTCGATAAGACAGGCATTACCTTAATGTGAATAAAACGGACATCACCTCCATGTCGATAAGACAAGTGTTACCTCAACGTCGATAAGACAGGCATTACCTTAATGTGAATAAAACAGACATCACCTTCATGTCGATAAGACTGACATCACCTCCAAACTCGATAAGACTGACGTTACCTCCATGTCGATAAGACAGGCATTACCTTAATGTGAATAAAACGGACATCACCTCCATGTCGATAAGACAAGTGTTACCTCAACGTCGATAAGACAGTCATTACCTTCATGTGAATAAAACAGATATCACCTTCATGTCGATAAGACTGACATCACCTCCAAACTCGATAAGACTGACGTTACCTCCATGTCGATAAGACAGGCATTACGTCCATGTGAATAAAACAGACATCACCTCCATGTCGATAAAGCAGGCGTTATCTCCGTGTCAATAAGACATACATTACTAATTCGATGTCGACTTGCGTCCGTTTCCGTTAGGAAGGTCGGTCGAGCACGTTCCGTTTTACGTCAGTCTTGTACTGTCTTACGATAATATAAGTTCTAATTTAAAAATTAAACTGTCAGAATCAAAACGGCGACAGAATTTGAAAAGGAACGCATTGGATTTATGATAAAATAAAACTCATATTTGCTGAAGACATTGCAACTTTTCTGATCTATTCAAAATCTGGCTTCTATTTTATCAGTGGCGGCCCTAGGCGTCGGCGACGTCGGCGACCGCCGACGGCCTCGCGCCTGAAGGGGCCTCGCAAACAAAAAAGGTTTGCCTACAAGTTATTAAAAAGAGGCCTCGCAAAAAGTTTTGCCTACAAGTTATTAAAAAGAGGCCTCGCAAACCTGATGTCGCCGACGTCCACGAGTGGTGTAGCGCCGCCACTGTATTTTATGCTCTTTTTTCTATGTATTCCTTTTCATGAACAGAGGATAGTATATTTATAAATCAAGCTTCAACTTTATACAGGATGAAAGCGTTTAGTTAGTTCATTTCCATTGTAATAATTAAACTTAATCGTAAAAGGAAACAAACAAACTTATAATAATGACGAGACTATCAAAAGCACTTATTAAAGTGTGAAACGATTAGGATTTTTGTTGAAGTTTAATAATAGCATTGCGGCTTTTATAAATATATATTATAAATAATAATAATATAAATAAAAGACCATCAAAATAGAAAAGCACAGAAATATACCTACATAAACAAAATGACCAAACGAAATTGCTTCGTAGTAGGCGTGGCATGCGATATTGGCTTCGCCACTGCACAGATGTTCGACATGTGCCCTTCTTTCTCTGTCTGTCGTCAACGAATGTCTTCATTCTTTCTCTTCGGTTAAGAAATAAGGTTGTCATTCAAAATTGCATCTTAAAACGATAACAATAACGTCCTTTGTGAGATATTTGTTTAGGTTTCAATATACGTCGTGAATTCTTATTGACATTTGTGTGAGTGGTGTGCGTAAATTTGTTTGACGTTATAATTTAATGCTTTTATATGTCAATGCACAAGACTAATTATTTTTAGATCAATACATTAAGTCGTAGTAAAACTTGTTGTAACACAAAATATATTTTCTAGTAACATATTTATAATGCCCAGAAAACAGATATAATACTGTCTTATGTTTAAAGAGACTATATTTATCTTTTTTGTTCATACATTTCAATAGCTGTGAATACTAAAAATATAATAAATAAGCAATCAAGAAATAGTTATTAGCCGACTTCAAAAAAAGGAGGAGGTTCTCAATAGGATTGTATTTCTTTTGTCTGTTACCTCAGAACTTTCAACTGGGCCAACCGATTTTGATGATTCTTTTTTATTTGAAAGCTTTTTTTTTTGTGTAGTCCCATTTCAATTTGATCCAGTTCTGACAATGGCATCCATCATGAGAAAACCATATAAGTCTTAAATTTCCATTAAGAATGTGCGCGATAAATGAAAGATTAGATCAGTATCACGCCAACCGATTTCAATGATTCTTTTTTATTGGAAAGGATGTACTTCAAGTTTGGTTAGGTTCTTATTATGGTATCCATGACAAAGTAACGGAACTCTTCCATTCTTAGGATATTTGAGTCACCTACTGTAACGTCATTATGGTCAAGTAATTATTCTAGTCCAATACGATGATCAATGGAACTCCTTAATGGCTTACAGTAAGGGTGCGATCTATGAGCAGTATGTTTAATAGGTCTACCTATATTCAGACTGATTAGTTAGTGTACTTTAGATTCATTAAAAATCAAAAAATAAACAAAAATTTTAACAAAAAAAAAAACGGACTTCAAAACAAAAACTATTTCATCAGAAATAAATATGCTCCAAAAAATAAAAAAAATAATTGCGTATTCAAAAGAATACGTTATTAAGTTGTAGAAACAACTTAATAATCCATTTACTTTTTCTACTAATCAATATGTAGGTACGATTTAAGTGTTTACCACGCAAGAAGGTAGGTAGGTACCTACCCACTTCAAATTTAACTCAACACATAGCTATGAATAACAAACAATGATCAAAATATTAGACTACTTAAAAGTCAATAAAATTATTACGATAATATAATGTAGTTACAGTTATTGTTATTTTTGGAGTCGGTGTCAGCCAAGGAAACACTACAATATACTTAGCAATAGACACCGACTAGCTACGGCTAGGTAACTCAGTAGTACAAATTTACATTTTTTTAACAATGAGACACCCATAATACACAAAATTAGCAACACTTATATTTGCTATTATTTTCTTGTCAAAAACAAATGTATATGCATTATTAAAATGTATATTCAATATAAATGTTAATTCAATACACATATTACACAGTTCATTAAAGATCTAAGTACAAAAATTGATTATTTATAAATTAGACAAGATGGATTTTTATTAGCTGTCACTTGTCTGCATTGTTGGGCGATATAGACTATAAATTAAAAAAAAATATCGATTGGAGTATGAGAATCAAAAAATAAATCCACTCAATGTCACCATTTAAAATCAATTTAATGTAGCTTAAAAATGTCCACAAATTATTCCGCGTTAAGTGATCAAAGTCCTATATCGATGCGTTAAATATTTTTTAACTGACTCTGTCTGAATATTCCATACCATCATTATATATCATATAAAATATCGATAAGACGGAACATCCCTACGGACACTTGCGCCCGCGGCCGCGGCTGCCGCTGACACCTCATCCAGTAGTGCGGTGCGTGATACAAAAAATATATAATAATGACCACTTTATTCTCGCCTTCTCATAATAGATCGTGTCGGCTTTTTTTGTAATACTATATTTAATATTGTTCTGAAAGTATACGTGCAAATTGGCTCATTATTACTAAATCGCTTACATTCAAGACATAGACAAGACACTTCCGACACTCTTGACAAAATAAAGAATTAATGTAATAATGATATATTGTTTGTCATATTAAAAATAAATAATTAAAATAAAAGTACGTGTGCGTCACATGTATGAAAGTACTTGAACTTAGAAACGTCGTTTATTGATAGAATTATCTTTCTTCTCTCTCACGTAACGAAACACGCCTAAACGTGACGCATCCTTGACATTCACTTTCAGCTCTCGTCCAATTATCAAGATATCGAGTCGCCTCTCAAGTTTCACTCCGAAAATTCGTCTTGTCCTTTCAGATTTTCGTTTAACATCTTACACAATAAAGATACTAAATCGTAGTAGTAATTTTTCAGAACATTTATTTTAGCTCCTAGCTGGACGCCGGCGACCCCCCACTCCTAACCCGGCCGTAATACACAGCGATATGCGTAACAAAAGCCACAGCAAAGCAAACAATCCGGCGCCGGCCGGTCCGTTATCGCGGCCCGCAGGCGGCGCCCCCCGGCGTAGTTCGTGAGCGGCCGACAGCCGCATAACGAACTGTCGACGCCGGCCCCGGCGCCGCCGCCGCCGGCCGAGATCCCGGCGGGGAGGGTCCGTATTAAATTAAAAGCCCCGCCGAGTGCGTGTCGGACCACGCGCGCTGTGGGGTTCCGTAGTCGACTGTCGCGATGTGCGGAATTAGAAGGGGGCCTTTTGTTCGATAGTATGATCGTATTAATTGAGTTTTGTTTGATACTACGAATTCATTGATTGAGTTCACGTTTAACGGCTAATGACGTCTAAAAACGGACCCACATCGAACTGATATTAAACATATTATATCTTTCCATCATTTTATATGGTTCATATACTTATATTTACTATGTGAGTAGTTGTGTTTTATACAACTGACAACTTCTAAGTAATTTTCAATGGAATCTGTAGGACATTTTATTATTTACTTGTCCAAGTAGTACATTTCACAACTTTGTCGATTATTACTCGTTAACTTATAAAGCTTACTTAATTGTAGTACTTTTCCTTTTAAGTTCATTTACTCGTTCCGTGAACTTTCTCATATATCCAAAAACGACCATTTAGCTAGCGGCGGGAGGGGGGCATTTGAATCTAATTAATATTAAAACTTTAAAGACTAATTATTTCGGCAACATTTCGCAAATGGATACCTGAATCGAAAAATGGTTTCCACACATCCACAATATTTTTGGAAGTCCTATCCTGCGACACCCCACAGCATGGGATAGATGAGAAAAAATAATTCTCACTTTACTTGTAGGTGAGGCGTTCTAAAAATTTGTCGGCGTGACTAACACGTATACCAAATTACTGCTTTCTAATACTGAGAGTCTCTGAGCTATTAAGTCGCGGACAGACATACAGACGGACGGACAGGCATGGCGAAATTATAAGGCATACCTTGTTGACTATGGAACCCCAAAAAAGTTCAGTTTGACAATAACGAGATATAATTTAAAATAGCTCGTTATTATCGATACAACTACATTATTGTAAAAAAAGTTTTGTATGTTTGTTTGTTCAAGTGCCACGAAAACACTTTGTTGTTGATTTGCATAAATCTTTAAAAATTAATAGTCTACAATTCGAATAAATAAAAAAATACGCTAGCAACACTCGCATCAGAAGTGAAACCTTCAGAAAATTAAACTGCGAGAAAATTGAGACGATATAGTATCAGGACTAGATTGATTATAGAGTATATTTATCATAATATTGGTACCAAATTCAAAAGTTATTTTATATTTTATTATTCAAGTTTAATGTTTTCAATTCGAACAGATACAATGAGCAGGTGCACATAAGCACACATACCTCTTTCTCTCGCGTTCTATCTCATGTCATATTTTATCTCATTCTCTCGCAGACATTCTGTTTCATCTCACATTCTATCTCATTCTCTCGCACGCTAGATCCTGTAGATGTATATGGTTGTCTCTGTTTACTGTCGCTTTTTCGTTTCATCGAGTTTCAAATCACAACAGTACTAAAGAAGTTTCCACTACAAAAAATGCGCTACGATAAAGAAGTTAGAAATAAAATTGATAAAAAATACATAAATATTTTTATTTTAAGATAAATTTCTATTTCAAATAATAAGTATTAGTGATAAAGCGTCGACTAATACTACTGTCTAAGCTAGTGTATTAAAATAAATATACTCAGTGATTAAAATTAAAATGTCAATATAAAGTCACTTAAATATTGACGAACAAAGTAGGAAGAAACATCTAATAATATTAAGTGCACAAAATTCACTATTCCCGTTTCTACTAAATGCCAATAGATGGCGTTACATGTAGTTTGAAACTCGCCATAGTTCTGTTTATAATGATGGTGTCAGGTTTTTATCGCAGCACCGTGACGTACTCTGATGATTTATTTTATTTCAAATTGAGCGGATTTCACGCTATCCTAAATGAGGGTTGGAGGCTTGTTCATATTTTTAAACAGACAGACGGAAATTTTAAAAGCGGTAGAATTAACATCAGTGATTTACAATACGAATATTTGCAGAAAAAAAATCTTTGCATAGAGTATAGAGAGAATTTACAGATTTATATATCATTGTAGATATATGTAGACGATAATAGCACAGATAATAGAGAAACTTTTTCAGAAAACCTATTGAACCGACAAAATGAAGACGTCAGGGGGAACGAAGACGGCTCTGAAGCTGTCGAAAAGAGCCGCAATGCATTCCCATGTCCACGAGGGCGGGAGCTAGACGGGTATGAAAGAGGGTTATAGACACATCGAGAGACTGAATTAGTAGCACAGTGCATACCCGCATCCATAGATCCGTGTTAACAAACGAAACGAAGCATAATTAATGCTGGGCGTTCAATAAAATCTCCGCATAGATATGAAACCAGAGAAATAAGAATGTAATTTTTATCTTTCAACATAGACCCCCTGATATCGATGTCTTTGTTAGACATCTTAGTCGATTTTCGAAACCCGTATGAAAGTAGCATTCGCCTTGTTCTTCAAAATGCTCGGGTCAACATATCGATTCCTTCAGAGGGTTTTTTCAAGTTTCAAAACAGGAAGTACTCGCCATGTCCAGGCTTGGAATTTACGGCAGATGGCGAAGCCAACCTTCGAGGCAGAAAATTTATTCACTTACAATAATAAGACAATGACCCCCCCTCGGATCCGTCTATGACAGTCGATGAGATACTATTTCGAAACCGCTTTCACTCACGGCAGCCTTTGCAATATGAGCGTTGCTAACTGAAGTATTGGCATGCAGAAGCAGAACACTTTCAGCTTTAATAGTTGTTCTTAATGGCTTTGAAATATTGACGTAGTACATTCTTGTAATATTGTCATCTTCATTTTTTATAGTCTATCAGCAATATTCCTCAATGATCCCAAAAGACAGTGGCCATGATCTTCCCAGCTGAAAGATAAACCTAGATAGATAGGATTAGATAGAGTTTCTTGGTATGAGCTGCTCCTCTGATAACTGCATCGACACTTATTTGTTCTCAAGGTCATAATGATGAATCCACGCGCTTCATTTTCAGTGATTTGCCACTGATATGTGACTGATCACTCATGTCATTTTCGATGACTGCGTCTGGATGTTTCCCACATAGTTTTAAAATCTGTGAATAACATTGCGCATGAGATGCTTCTCATGAAACGTCAGCATACGCAACACCCATTTCGCTATCGCTTTGGGTGTATAAACTGATATGAAGTTGGTCATGAACGATGTTGTGTAAACGTGCAGCAAGCTGAAAAACGTGCAGAAAAGCTGATTCGCCCAACTATCCATTTGACTTTTACTCGATCGTCTTCTAATATAATCTTTTCCACTCTTCCTAAAATTTGCAGTGAGAAAACTGCACCAGAGCGGCAGGCAAGAGGGTCATCTGCGATGCTTTATCTCCAGACCTGTCTGATTACCAGGTTTAAATTCACTCCAACACTTCACAATAGTAGATAATGAAGGGGCGGGCTCCCCCAAAAAGTCATCCATTTTTGCAATTCCTTTAATGCATTATCGGTTTTCACCTTGCCTGGTTAATGATTTAATAATAACGAGTTGGTCTAATTTCACAAACAACTTAAAATTGCTATTGGTAGGGTTTATGTTCAACAAATGATTTTTTTCCTTTCTTGCCTATGCGTAAACGAATATGGCTAGTATTTAAATAGTACAAGGAAAAGAACAAAAAAGTTTACGATGTAACTATAGTGAGAATTAATAAAAATGTACAGTTAACACAAACAAGTATTATAATAATATCACTGTTTATAAACTAGGAATATTAGTTAAGATACTAAAATTCATACACAATATAAGATGGTAACTAGATTATCATTATTAAAAAAAGTAAACTGATATGATGTACAAAATTATTTCCGTTGAAATCTTTCACCGTATATTGTTATTACCAATAAACAATAAAAAAAGTACAAAAAGATCGGAATTAAAACCATATTCAAGAGTGCAAAGCGATGAGCAAAAGCTAGTAAACACCAAATGTTACGTCGACTTAGCCACATATTTACCAGAACTTAAATTTGAAATTGTTAAGTAGTTTTTGTGTGAGGATTTAAACAAATAAAAAAAAAGAGAGAGAAAAAAATATCGATGCATTCCATTACTTACTTTTTTAACATACACACACACGAAATCTAGGATTTTATTATATATATATTAATAATATAAATTTTATTCTAGAATTTAATTCTTACAATTATTATGTCAGGTTTGTATCATTACACTACAAAGGAACACAGTTGCGTAATCTTTTTGATGTGAAACATCTATTGCAATATGTTAGACCGCCAGATAACGTGGCGACGCGTCGCCACGGATTCGTAACTTTGTGTCATTCGTCTCACTCGGTTCAACGATTTCTCCTCTCTCTCGCCACGCTGAGATCGTATATGTATAGCGTATGCAGTGTTATTGTTCACTTCGGAACACTATTTTAATTTTGGTATCAAATTGATATGCATATTTTAAATAAAAAAGTAATTTCTTCCTTTAAAAAGACAAATAGATTCTGAATGTCATGTTTTTAATTATACCAATTTTTTTTATTATGCCATATTTATTTCCTTTAACAAACCATCCTTCCATTTATATTTTCTATATAAAATAGTTTTGATGTTTCACATCCGACAGGCGTCTCACGACGGCTCAATTTTGTATTTTCAGATCTCGATCTGAAACTAAAAAATTGTGGCCTGAATCACTTAAGGTCCGAGCCCTTCAGGATTTAGTCCTTACATAAGCCCTCCACACTGGCCCAGTGCGGATTAAGCGGAGCTTAACGTCCGCTGTCACCAATAGGGTGATAATGCCCAATAACGATTGCTTAATACACGCATGTCTCGAAGAAGAGACATGGAGCGATCGGTTTAAGTTGAATTAAGTTAAAATCTCATTGGTTAATTTGCCCTTAGTTCAAACTGAGTTCATACCCTTCTGATCTGAAGGCAATGCTCTGTGACCACTGTGCTTAGTTATGATCAAAACTAAAATAATTACTGTACTTAATTGAATCTCAGACGATAAATAATGACGCATATGTTGAAAATTTAAGAACACAATTTCAGTAAACATCTGAACATTTAATTAAATTAATATACTAGTTGAAAACATTTATCGCTCAGTCGTTTCGACAGAAGAAAACACTTATGACTCGTTTAATAATTATGTTACATTTTATTACTGCACATAGAGAAAACATATTTTGAATTCAGTAATTCCTAAACCACTTTTATCGTAACCCGTTCACAGTGTGGCAGTTTCCAGAAATAAATGTACAAATATTTGTAATACGGAACCTTAAAAATAAATCGAACTAAATCGGGAACTTAACAAAACATCGATTTATAATCGATTAAATTTTGATATACATAGTTAATATACAGGATGAGTCGGGAACGTGCCAACGCATACTGGAGCCTGTTTGTATTAGGATATTGGATGGACCGAACAAACAACGTCTTTGAGGACACGCCGTGTATAAACTACGGAATGTTGTTATAACATCTTGTATCGCGAAAATATTTAGGTAACCCACCTCCAGCAAAATACACACAAATATTGAACGTCCAAACTGAAATTAGAAAATTGGTGGACCCGTTTTGGTGGGCTTAGAAACAGAATCCCTTATCTACGTATTTTTAAGGTAAAGCGCCTCTCGCTTTTATATTCAAATATTATACTTTACTATAAAAATCGTTACCACTCAGGCTCTTTCGGAGTAGACATAGACCACAAGTTCGATAAATATTTGTTGCTTTTTAGTGCAGTACCTACGTATTTGTAAAAGCGTGTTTCTTTGGTTTTTTTTTAAACTATTAATTTGCTTTTTCACTTTTTACTCACTAACGAAATTCTTGTAATTTTGATCGTGTTATTGTAATTTATTAATCGAATTATTGTAATTTATTAAAAAAAAGATACTTCTCATAAGGCACAAATGTTTGTATTACTTACCCTCTTGAGGATGTAAAATTTTTCAAATGATATTTCTACATACTTATCTGAGGTGGATCATTTCTTTAAATAGTCATCTATTTTTTACGTCTTTCAATAGATCAATTAATAATAACAATTTTTAAAGAATTTTAAATTTATGCTAATTGAATTATTTTATCATTGACTGCCTTAGGGTTTACCGTTAAGACCCCCTGCTAGATTTAAGCACTTTCCATCTACGGCTAATTTGCCATAGATAGTAGCTTTTTGATGTATAAGGGCAATAGGCGTGAATTTATTATTAATAATAAGAAAAAGAGATACACTGATTCAGTTCTTAATGAAATAATTAAGGCTAAAAAAGAAACTAAATATTTAAATAAAAAAAAATTGCTAATTAAAGTTTCGGTTGGCCAACCCGCCGGACGTGCCTTGGCGTGAGATTATATAGGGAGGACGTCATTATAAAATACTACCCTTAACTATAAATGTCGTGTAACTGTAAAACAACAATCATGTGACGTCATTTTTCTCCAAAATCATTTAGAAATAAAACTCTCGAAACATAAAAAACAAAGAAATATCTTTTGATCTAAATGCAATCTTTTTAAGCTTTCTTTTACATCGACTGGTCACCACGTCAACCGTGATTCCGACCTTGATTTTCGGTTCCAATCCCGGCCCCGTTTTTCATTCCAATTCTGGTCTCCATATAAATCTCACTACTGTTCAAATTATACGCGATGAAAAAAAAGTAGCAGATAAACGGGATATAAATTATCCTATATGTTACTTCAGGGTATAAACTATTGGCACACCAAATTTCATCAAATTCTTTCGAGAATAGTTTTCGCAGAGTTTGCGACCAAATGCACAAAAAGACAGACAAAAAATAAAAAAAAATATTGCAACGTACTTTCAACGTTTCAGAGCAGTTCTTGTCAAATATCTATAATATAAAGAATTTTTTTACTGTAGTTTTCGTTATGTTAGTTTGGTGAAACAGTTTTTTCGTATTTTATAAACAAAAAGTGGCAATAAAATCTTTTTGTTGTGCTATTTGCGCCTGGCTAATTTTGATGCCATTAAATTGATGATATTTTAAAGAAGGAAAAAGTAAAAACGATGTCCCGCCATTTTCCTATTGTTTTCATGTCCACTAAAATGAATAAATCTGATGTAGAAATATGAAAAATTTTAACTTTTATTACAAAAAAGGGAAAAATGCGACACAAGCCACGAAAAAAATTCATGACGTTTATGGACCTAATGCAGTGTCGGAAAAAGTAGCACAAAACTGATTCATTTAAGCGTTTTCAATCTGGTAATTATGATGTCAAAGATCAACCTCGCTCTGGTCAATCTGTTACGGATAAAGTCGATGCCATTTTGGAAAAAATAGAGTAAGATCGGCATATTAGCTCTTAAGATATAACTAAAGAGCTGGGGATTGACCACAAAACAGTTTTGACTCGTTTGAAAAAAGCTGGATATACAAAAGAGCTCGATACTTGGGTCGCACACGAGCTCACTAAAAGAAATCTAATGAATCGTGTACTCATTTGAGTTTCTCTATTGAAATGTAATGCACTGAACTAGTTTTAAAAATATTGATCACTGGTGATGAAAAACGGATTACCTGTGACAAGAACGTGTGAAAAAGATCATGATCAAAAGGCAAGCAAGCTTCACAGACTATAGCGAAACCCAGATTAACTCGCAATAAATTGGTGTTCTGTATATGGTGGGATTGGAAGGGCATCATGCATTATGAGCTTTTACTGCCGGTCAAAACCATCAACTCGGGTCACTACTGCCAACAGCTGATGAGGTTCAAGCGAGAAGTGGAGAAAAAACGGCCGGAATTGATAAACATAAAGTATGTGCTTTTTCGCCATGATAACGCCAGACCACACACATTTTTAGCCACTCAACAAATGTTGAGAGAGTTTTGTTGGGAAGTGTTAATGTATCCCCCACAAAGCTTTGACCTTGCACCCTCAGATTTTCACCTGTTTCGGTCTTTTCAGAATTCTTTAGGTAATGCTAGGTAACACCAAGAGAAGACTGTCAAAACTACTTGTAGTAGTTTTTTGATCAAAAGTCCCAAAATTTCTACAGCAATGGAGTTAAGTCGCTACCTAAAATATGGCATACGTGTGCGTAAGCGTGTGCGTGCGTGTGCGTGTATGTGTACATTATATAAATTATAATGAAATGGAAATAAAATATGCTGAAAAATTATCTTGAACTCGTATATAAAATTCGGAAATACTTTTCTCAACCCTGTATATATACCTATAATAATAAACTATTTAATGAGAAATATTGGCACACTTTTATACCGAAGTATATAATTGTGCTGATATTTCTAATTATATTTTTTCAAGGTACTACATTATTTTTTTTGATAGCTTCAACAATTTTACGAATTACTCTTAAGAAATATATAAATCCGTGACTTTATCAGCAGCAACTGTCCCGTTGAAAAATTTAATATTTTTATAACGTGAAATGATATCTGGATAATCATCTCTATGTGCCACTTCTACTAGACTTGTCACAAAATCACAGCAATCACAAAACCATAAGCATGCTTTTCACGATGTTAACGAAACGTGAGAAAATTGCCATCTGTTTAGGTAAAAAGCTTCGACTTAAGCTGGCAACATCGCCGCAAAGCACGACCGGGGAAATCGATGTCGACGACTGTACAGGGCTCCGTCCCTCCGATAATGGTAACGGAAAAATTGAATTTATTTCATTAGGCACCGGGCAAAGGGCGGCTTAAGCGAATTCGTGTTTCACGACTGTACGGTAAAAACTAAATGACGGACACAAAAATAAATTACTTCTCACATGCGATTCGCAATCACATAAGACACATGTGAGTTGCAACATCTCGTAGTATAAAAATATTATATTTAAGACTTTCAAAATACTAACCGTATCGTCGGTTAAATAATTTGTAAAACGACTGTAAATGTGACAGCTTTGATTGCTTAACAGGTAAAAAATAGACTTGCAAGCCAGTTTCTCGGTTCAGTAGTCGCTAAAATTAGCTTGTATGTTTGATTAGAAACTATTTTTAGCTGGATGGGGAAGTCGCGCCTTCGTATTGTAATATCGGCACATAGATTTGAAAGGATCTCCTATTTTTATATCAATGGTTATATTTTTGTACATTATATACATTACGAATTTTTTAATAGCTATCCAATACAACTTTTTCAACGATTCTGTAACTAAATTTTTTAAGATGTAAATATGTTTTAAATCTTCGTAGATCATTAGATTTATATTGTATAAGCTTAGGAGGGGAAAATATATCACAGTTGTCTTTCTTTATTAATGTAAGGGGTTAAGTAATAAGTAAGTTCGAATCAACCAAAATCCGAGGCGACATACACCACCGATGGCCTGTTTACAGTCACACTTTGTTATAAAGAATGGTAAGGCATAGAGGTTAATGTCAAAGTGCCTATTTTCATATATTTCCGCTGATCATTTCGGCGCCTAATATGTAAATTTGACAGATTCCAGATGTTGCCATGCCAGCGAGCCACTGTGCGCGAACTACTTATACAAATCGATTCTAACTCATTGTTTTATTACTAAAGAATCGATATCATATTGGCGATCCGACGGGCTCCATCTTAAATATCTTCGTATGGGCGCTTGTTTATCTCGCCTTCAAGAGCTATCCATGATGAAGTTATTTACACTGTTATTGAAAATTCAATCAGAAAAATATCAGCTTCATAATCAGCATGGGTTCGACTCCATGGCTGCTTACATATATGTCTTTGCTTTTCATTTGTCAATAATGAAAACAAAAACGTTTACATTACATGAGGAATTAAAGAATTAGAAATTTACAAAATAATATGTACTCACGTTTGCGCCTCTCGACGGATACCGTCTGGTTGTAATCTTTATCTGGTACTTCTTCTTTCACTTTGGCCTCCATCTAGAACGAGAAACAGAAAAAGTGTGAGCATTTCGTTTCTTAGAATTAAATATGAATATTTACGATCAAAACCGGACCCGTATTCGGCTATTTATTTTTGCTTATTGGAAGATCTAATAGTTAAAAGCCACGGCCATCCAAAAATAAAACAATGTTAATGATTAAGGTGCTACAGAAAAATTTTGTTTTTGTAAAATGTAGTCTGACAAATTGCAACCGTGTAAATGTTATCTGTGTGGTTATGTCAGATGTTTTTATATTGTAGCTCCCACTGCTGGGGCACACTCCTACCAAATCTGTATTTTACTTCAAATTGAGGATCTTAAACCATAAGCCTTCTACGCAGGACCGTCTTAGATTTTGTAGGGGCCCTCGGACATACCGAGGCTGGGCCCTTGGGCACACAAAGTCGGGGCCCTTAGCCACAGAGCCAGCGTCCTCAGACACGCAGAGCCTTGAACTCTTGGGCACACAGAACTTTAGCCTTTGGGTACACAAGAGTTAAGCCAAATATTGCGTGAATTGAAATAAAATACAATTTTAAGGGCAATACCGCACCGTACTGGAGGCCCCGGGCCTGTGTCCCGAGTGCCCTTATGGATGAGACGATACTGCTTCTACGCTAATCCAGTGCGAGTTAGGAACTATTGAACCGATACCATCCTGTTTGAAGACAATGCTCTTAACCCCTTAGCTACCGCTATCGAATCTGTATACATATTTAAATAAAAAAATTGCTTGTGTGTAACGTTGGTTTACGGACGATATTTTTACGTGATAACGTCATAAGAACACATTGATGAAGAATTGCATACTTTCATGAATTAAATTGGATTATTATCACTGAATTATCATTATTTCGTTTCGTCTAGTAATTATAATTGTATCATCGTGAGAGATACAAAATAATTATCATTATTTTATGTGTCTCTTCCACTCCAAAGACCGATAGAGTGGAAGAGAGATAGATGCGTCACAAGCCGAACGCTTAGGACGCCTCTCTATCGCTTGTTCCGCGTTCTCGCTCGCACTCTCGGCTCAGGCGGAACGCGACAATGAGTTATGCTTTTTCGTGCGTGCAGCCGGCGATCATCGATTTATAAGACGTTATCACGTCAAAAATAAAAGGAGTTCAAACTGGTCGCAGACTAACAAACAGAGGAAGGAAAGACGGGTTGAAAGTCACATTGTATACATATAGCACGCGCAGTTAATAATGGTTATGACTTTTTTTCTTATCTCTGGTAGGTAGTATTGTAGGACTGTAAGATTTGACAAGTTACTGTAGGTAAAAGATAGAATTATCGACTACCATAGAATAGCTCGGACAGCGAATTTTCACCTAGTGTTACAATCGGAATCTGCTCCTGATGAGGAACCTCTTCGACGAGTGTCTATTATGTTTAAGTTTTGTCTACTCAATTTACTTGTGAGATCAAAAGTTCTGCCAATCTGTAAAATAGGTACGAATATAATAGGACATAAATTGAAAAGTATAACACAAATACTTTTTAATAATGAAGTAGAAAGAATTTCTCTTATAATATCTATTTCCTTCTGTAAATCATATTAAACGTAACTTAAAATGGATGGTACAATTTTGAAGCATATAACATATAGCTAACACATATATTACTAGCAAAACAATATGAGACATTATTTAGCGATTTTATTGTCTATTTATATGAGTTAAATATATTTAAGGAGAGAATAGACCATTTTTTCAAGGCCTACAACCACAAAAGAAATTTAACGACTAATAATTTTTTGTGCCATAAACAATTTTGAAAATGACAAAAATATATAATTGGGTTTTTGAATAAAAATTTTTTTTTCGAAAAATGGAAAGATCATATATAAGTTTTATAACAAAACAATTTTTATTTTTTTTTCTGCAATAATTAAAAAGCTATATCAAAATAAAAATTAATTTTTGAATCCAGTACCGAAGACGCGCCGACAACTCCCGAACAAATCCGAGTGCGTGTGACGTCATAATGTTAGTTGTCACTCGTAGTAGTATACGGAGATAATAAGTGTAGTGCTTTTGAGTTTTGATTTATTTTATTCTGTCATTGTTAAATACTCAAAATATATAAAATGTCAAATCTCAAAAGTTACCGCTCTTGTTTTGTACCATTATGTACAAATACTACAAAGACAACTCGGAAAAATGATTTAATTTAGATAAAATTAATGATAAAATTAATTTAATAAGTAATTATATTCAATAAAAATTAATACTCAGATATTGTGGTTTATAATATTTTTAACAGACTTACCTTGATGCCTTGGCACCTCGAACTTCGGCAGAAATAAACCGAAGGTCACTTTTAAAAATTGGTGATCATAAATATATCAACATCAGGAATATTATCAGAATTTGCTTTTATAAATCCTGTATCACACATAGCTGAACGAAATTCACTTTAACAAATCGTTTTTAATAGTAAATTTACAATGTTTTGTCGAGTTACTTATAATAGCTGTAAACGCTGCACTGTTATGGAATTGCTATAACATTATGACGTCACAAGTATGGTGGCCAATCGTGGCGCGTTCACAGTCACGTGATTTTTTTTTTAATTTTATCAATTTTTAATCGCTTATAATTAATTGAAAAAAAATTTTTTTTTCGTTTTTCAAATAACATATCAATAAAATTAATAATTAAGTTTTAAAATACATAAAAAAAATAAATATTTTTTTTTTTTCAAATTCCCAATTGATGTTACATTTCTGAACTCTATTATGCGGCGTGATCGGCCAACCGCATTTCAGGCCTTTATTACATTTTCGCGTATGTTTTGAAGGTTTCTTACACTCGCCCCATGTCCACGCCGGTCTACTGTGAGCACCCGGCGGGGCGACGGTCTGACTATGCCGTTCTCGGAGGCGTGAAGCGAGCGTTGTGATTGCACCGAGTGGAAAACTTATAAATAAATTCGCCCATTGTCAGAATTGGGACTTTATTGGTTTTCGATTCGAAAGAAATACGCCTGTCCCCCGGCGAATTCCGCCAAGGGCCCCCCATAATTTAATAAGACTGTGGGAGGGCTGACACTTATGACGACGATGACAAAAACCTTGTACGATGTAGTCGTATATGTAGCTTTGTAACAAATTCACTGTATATTGTACGAATGCATCAAGATGAAAATGCAACCACTTCGCACCCGATATGCATGCACTCGCTAGATGCGCGTCCCGCCGAGCGTCCGTTCGCTGACGTTACACATCACGTCCGTGTGGCCCGGCCGGTGCCGCCGGAGCGCGCACCTGTGTTGCGTCAAAACGACCTCGCAGCGGGCGAAGTTTACTTGCTCCAATTTTGATATAGAACAGAGTTTTGAGTCCGAGGACGGAAAAGAGGGGGTCGATGCTTTTACGCGATCCCGTTCTTAAGTTGTAAGCGTTGATTTTACAGGTCGCTTGTCGCGTACGTGATGATTCATGTTTACTATTAAATAAAACGAAATGAAGACAATAGAAAATATTTTCATGTTAGGAAAACGATTTTAATGCATAGATCAAGAGTTCCCAACCAGTGGGGCGCGCCTCCCAAGGGGTGCGTGGAGAGATATCAATTGCATTTTTAAAAGAAAAAATAATTTGGCGCTTAAGTTAAGCAATAACATAATATTATTTACTATAATTATTATTAATATCAATAAAAAAAACGTTTTGAAATTGTTTGAAGTTTATTTTGTATAATTTTGAATTAAATAAATGTAAGTCCTTAAAATAATGTGCGTTTTTTTTCGTAATGTAAGATTGGAAGGGGGGCATGAAAATATTGCTAGAAATCCAGGGAGGCTCAACAAAAGAAAGGTTGGGAAACTCTGGCATAGGTAACAAAATAAATGCTGACAAACAAATAAAAATTGAAGTATTAACTCACATATGTATCTGATACAGAATCCTTTTAAGTAATTACGAAGACAGCAATAAAACTTCCATTAAAACATATATTATACAAACACCTTCGTTTCAAATGGCAAATGGACAATGAACTTCAATTCGTCTACTAAACTTCTACTGAAAGCACTTAATATGGACCAATGAAAAGGTGTAGCTGCTGCTGAATTCGGGAAATTTCTATTACAAAATTTCGTCTCGCCTTTCCGATTTCAGGGAACCCAAATTCGAACTGTATAGGCTTTTCCTTGCAGAAGATAGGCTAACATGTTAAGATCGGGAACTTTGGAACACTGGAAGAGGTGAGGGGGTAAAATGTATGATAGCAAATATCCCTTCCTCCACTTCTCATACTCTTGTTACGACCGGCCTCAATCTTACAATCACGAATTTCTGTCAGGATACTCCTCTTAGTAGTGGGAAGAGATTTGAACTATTTATAAGGATTTCGACGTCACGGTATAGCAAGTCGAGACGGTCTAGAAAATTCAATTTCGGTTCTTGACAATTACCTGAGGGTGGAGATTCCACCGACCGACCTTTGGTAGAGCAAGATTTAAGAGAAAGGGCGGAGAGGGGAGTGTAGAGCAACTCTTTATCAATTCTCCATACCCCAATTAAAACTGTGTAAGAACCCGCACACACAGTCTGTAAAGATAAGCAATTACAATATAATGTAAACTATGCCCTAATCTAATTATAATTAAACCTTTGACAAAACAGAATATTATTTTTTTATATAAAGAGTTGTGCTTCAAAAAAAATTATTTTTTATCTAAAAACGTGAATTTTTACAATTGCGTCATCTGTTGGTAAAGTTTTGAAATACAATGAATTTTACATTCTTCTTGCGACCATCTGTACATAACATATTTTTAGAAGTTGGCGAGGATGGTCATCTTTGCCATGTCGTATTCGTGTGACGGTGTTTGTGTGCGTGTTTATAATTCTTATTTCACTTTTATTTTCTTGTAACGCGCCAAAGGAAGTAAATAAGTGTAAGTACAAAAATTATTTGTATCTATTTTTTTTTTTTTTGCATAATATTACATCGATGTAGCCTTATTTATCGTTTGTTATTACAGTATATCATAAAGTTACCTACACAAGGATAGACTGTCCGATAATAGGAGATTTTCATCACATAATTTACTGGTATAACTTAATAACTTAGTCCGTAATCTATAGACAATACGACCTAGTCGCTATACTGAGCAATTCTCATAATGGCGATTATAACTATGATAATTCAAGTATATATATAAAGTATACATATATAAAGTTCTAGTCATATGATAACTAACTAACAAGTTAGATCAGATGATAGTTGTTCCATAGGTCGGATAATTCGATAATTCATTTTGAAGCTCCGGTCACACATTAATCACTTTGTACGACCGGCCGGACGATGGCCATTCTGCTGTTGAATTGGGGTTAAAAGCCTGTTGATAGTAGGGGTCCGTGGTAAAATACGATTCGCTCTGATTCCTTAACAACCATCCGATGAATAAGACACACTTCTTCAAACTTCTTGTCTATAGCCGGCGACAACGCGAATTTCATCGATGGATCGGACGGATGGTTGGACAATTGGAACTGTCAGCTCTAAGATATGAAATTAAGACACTTACGGTCAGTTTGATGAATGGGTCTGAGTAGTCCGGTCGCAAAATAATTGACGTCTGAACCGGTCTTCGATAAAAAAAATGTAATCGATATTAACTGATACTTCCTATCCTGATCTTCCAGAAGCGACATCAGGAATCCTCGTTGGTAAAGAGAAAAAGATTGGCTTCTGACGGTCTATACACGGGAATTCGACAGCAATCGAGATCCTAACCACGGGTAGACTCACTTGGACAAAGTCAAGAGTAAAAGCGGGTGGGTTATGTTGTGAATAGTATCCATATTTCATAGTGTTCTATTCTAAATCGAGATATATACTGAAAAGAAATACAGTGATAAATTGTTAGTTTGGATATTGTTTATCAATTTATATATATATAAAAAAAACCGGCCAAGAGCATGTCGGACCATGCTCATTATAGGGTTTCGAAGCCAGTATTACAAAGAAATGAATACACACTACAGAAGAAAAAAGTACGTTGTTACATTTTTTCATGTTTCCCGCACAGTATAGTTATAAGCTACAAAACAAGTAGGTATGTCGATTTATTATTACTGTTGAACTAGTGTAAACTAAAGAGCATCAGCAAGAGAGCGTATCTTCATGGCACTTAAGTCCTTTTCTTGAGAAGCACAGTTTTTCGGCAATAACTCAAGAACAGTAAATCCGATCATATTCAAAATAATTTCCATTGAAAGTATTTATTAAGCATTATCTTCGTTATTTTTTTCATACTTTATAGACGTACGGTTTAGTAAATAGAGGAGGGGGACACAATATCTGCAACTTTCGGAGCGATTATTTCCGAAATTATTCACGTAATCAGAAAAGTTGCTTAAAAACCTTAAAGTGTTTTTAAAAGAACTGTCAAAATATGTGCTACACGTTGATGTTTGTTGAAAAAAATTTTTTCAACTTTTGTTACGCGTATGGAGTGCCCCCATAGAAATATTTATTTTTGATATTCAATTACCAAACTAAATACCGGCTCATACAGATACCTACACTATAAATTTCGTCAATATACATTTTGTAGCTTTTGAATAAAATGCTTGTGACATTCGGACGGACGGACGTGAAGAAACTGCATATAAGGGTTTCGTTTTTGCCATTTTGGCTCGGATCCCAAAAAAAAAAAAACGTGTGCGACCGGGGAACCCCCGATATCTGTATCTATATGAATAAAAATTAAATGCTGTTCATCGGTAAGCTCATTACTTGAGAACGGTTGGATCCATTTGTTTAATTGATTTTTTATAATATCCTTAACAGTCTGCATCAGGTTATGAGGAAAAGAAAAATTGAAAGAGTTTCCTGAAAAAGTTGAAAATCACGAAGAATTGTGCTATTTTCTTCAAGGGATTTGATGACTATGATCCACGATTTCAACAATAGATATATATAACTCCTTTTTTTATTTGGAATCATAAGTGATACCGTTATTGAAATTGATAACAAGAATAAAGGAATTAAAATATATAATAATTAGTGTTGTACGTTTGTCCCCTGTGCGTACCTAAAGGTCTCGTCCGATTGATTGAAATTGGTGATATGTTGTACGTTCACCCGGGAAGATTTCTGAATAAAAAAAAACGCAATTTTGTATAGAAGTAGATTTCTCCCTGTTACTTACAATATGCAGAGTTATATGGCCGAATGCAAAAATTTCCCAAAACTAAGCTAAATCCTCACCGATATAGCACTTTTTGGTATTTAGAAAATTTTAAGTTAAATTCTAATCTAAAAGGCTGATTGTTTTAATTTTCAAACCTGTCTAAGTTGATCCTCTCGTGGATAAATGCGCCGAGTTTCATTAAGATCCCTTAAGTACAGAAGAAGCTATCGTGATGATAAGCCGCGTTATATCCCATATAAAAAAGAACTTTGACCCCATATAAAAATATCCCATATAAATGAATGTACTTGACCAAAGAAAACATAATATAGCAATATTTTTTTACAGTTCCGCCATGGTACCTAATACATTAGTCAGATCTCTATAGAAATCTACTAAAAAACTAACATTTGTTTCTGGTTTCATCCGCGTATTTGTACTGCTAAATCGAACTACTGAACCGATTCTGAAAATTCTTTCACTAATAGGTAATTATGATTTTGATAATTACATATCTACGCTTTTTCCCAATAATATAGTTGATATTTCATTTTGATACTAGCATTTGCCCTCGGCTTCGTCCAAATCAGAACTGTGACTGGCAGCGGAAACGGAATCGAAAGCGGGACGGGAACAGAATCGAGAACGCGACTGGGGTCGAAAACGAGTATGCGGGTGTGGTCAGAATCAGGAGTGTGACTGGGATTAAGAATCAGATCGTACGATACAAAAGGTGAAGGAATTTATTCTATGTCATTACTAATGGAACGGTAGGTATATGAGCAAGCCGCTCGCTAGAAAGCGCAGAACAACGTCTGCCGCGCCAGCTACTTCGAATTAAAACCTGTATATTTTATTTTCTATCATTATTTCAATGTAATGTAAAGTAAAGAATCAAATTAAAAAGTTTCACTTTATATTTTGGGAAAAAATTATTTAATGAAAATTAAATATACAAAAATGAATTATAAATTATACGAAAAAGAACTAACGATAATTATGTACCTAATTCTATGCGGCGAGCGGGTCCAGCCTCACATTGCTCAATTGACTTGCGTGTGTTAGAGACAGACAGACAGAGAGAGAGAGAGAGTCAAATGAAGGTAGCATAACGCTAATCGTTACGTGACCATTTCCACAAACTCACACCTCCTACGAGACGCGTTAATGAATTTCTTTTCAAAAATATAACAAGTAAATGAATAAATTGTAAATCGCTCTAGATTACCGATCGCCCGTCCATTTTATTGCAATTTGCGTTCAAACGCACGCCGTGTTCTCAACAATTCGCAAATTTCCATGTGATTAAACGAAATAAAACAATCGTGCGTTACTAGCACTTAAAATAAATCGCTTTTTTTTCTTATTCCTTGCACTCGGCGCCGTGATCCATCTAACGTGTTTTGACGGACGGGCTGATGGTTTCAAGACGCGAGCGCCTGCACTAGTCCTCTCAGCGCTGCCCACTCGCTGCGCGTGCGCGTCAATCGCACTACAAACAAATTATGCATCCAACGTACGGGTTATTTCGGCTTCGGCGTATGTAATTCAGTGGTATGTACGAAAATCGAGCTTTTAAATAGAGCGTAGACACTCTACGGCTTCTGTAAGTATAGAATTTAAAATTGTCCGAAATCCTCGAACTTGAACTCCGAAGTGAGATAAGTTAGGCTCGGCATGCGACTGACTTCATTACCGTGCCCGTTAACTTAACAGGCGTGCATAACCGACTGGTTATGTATGTCGTTAAGTTAGTTATCGAACTTGCGGCAACGACAGGCGGAGCATCGAGTAGAACGTGATGGGACGTTACTTTTCAAGTTACATATATGTTACTTCTTTTTTTAACATTTTCGATTTACGCAATTAAGTTAGCGTAAATATGAACGATTAAAACGTTCGTTTTCATTTGCACAAAAGAAGTATGACTTCTTACGTACGTACAAAGTTACACACCCGCTCCTTTTATCGGAATCGGTCAAGTGGCAGTTGCAGCGCTCTGAGATACTAATTTCTGACTTTTAGAAATATGTGGTCTGTTTGGTTACTTTTCCACTTTTTAATATGTTTTTGGGATCATAGAAATTTCCATGTTTCAGAAATTACTTTTGATGATATTTTCAAACCATGTCCAGATTCTCTTATAAACGTTTATTTTTCCACACTTTCGACCTTAACTTTGTGCAGAAATAAATCGTTCTATGGTACGTAATAGTAAAAGAAGCTTGAATTTAATTTTAACTTAAAGCCTGAACTTGAATTTGAAATCTAAAAAAGTACGCAGAAAAGTTCATCCTATTTTGATCATTAATTTTAAATATCTAAATTTTTTAAAAAAAGCTCCATTTGCCAGCTTTGAAAAGCGATTGAATTTTATTCTTTATGAATACATTCTATATATTTTTAAGGATAAACTACATGAAATAAACAAATACAAATATATTAAAACGTCTTAAAACATACATAATAAGCCAGGGGCATAAATAAATGCATCTTTTATAACACTGAAAGCGTGTATATATTTTTATTCAAATTTATTTACATAGATTTGATAAAAATATATTACATAAATCATGAGACGTAATAAAACTTTTCAACTCCAAAATACTACATTAAATTATTGGTAACCACGGTATTAACGTTTGACACCTATACATCGAAAGCTTAACTTATCTCCCTTAAAAATAAAATATGTATAAATCAGCAATGGAAGAAAAGTACACGCGTTCAGTATAAGATGCGTGAATATATTGCGCGGGGTGCAATATAACAATGCCTTCACTTTTTATCAACATTCGATTTCTAATTTGTCTGATTTGTTATCCAATTCCCGTATAGAGGGCTATATATATATGAGAATCGATTCTTAAAGAAAAAAACTCCTACAAATCTAACGATAATTCAAAGTATAACCTCGTCTTAATCTCGCCGTAGTCGGATAATAAACGAACTTCTTTTATACAAAAATATATTAGCCCCATCCAAGATTCACTATTCACTTTTTGATTCCCGTCACTGAACGAATAATATTTTATTCAAAATTTT